>WOXC01011346.1:0-662462 GCA_011680675.1 Gymnobelideus leadbeateri | reverse complement strand
AGAATTAATCAATCAACCACTATTTATTAATCACCTACTATGTGCTAGAGATATAATCACAAAGACTGAAACTATCCCTTTTTGCAAAGAGCTCATATTCAGAAGCCAAATGGGTTTTGAATACTGGCCAATCAATACTTATTGGTCAGAATCTGATATAAGATTGCTGCACCCCTCATTGTTTCTTTTCTCACTGAGAAAGAAATTAGTTGTAAGTCAGGTCAAGAGTGTGGCTACTGCCTCACTTTTTACAGAGAGAAGCCTCTAGCAGATGATTGGATAGTCAAAAGTCCCCATAGTAATTTTTTTTCAGTTGTATCCAACTCTTCATGACCCCCTTTGGAGTTTTCTTGGTAAAGATACTGGAGTGGTTTGTCATTTCCTTCTCCACTCCATTTTAGAGATGAGGAAACTGAGGCAAGCAGGGTTAAGTGATGTGCCCAGGGTCACACAACTAGTAAGTGTCTGAGGCAGGATGTGAACTCCCAAGATGAGTCTTCTTGACTCCAGACTGGGCCTATCCACTGCACTATCTGGCTTTCCCCCCAGCTCTTCCCACCTGTAGTATAGTTATCCCTTCCACATCTCAGGGATTAGAGGTGCAGCACCCCTGCAATCTGGAAAATCCAGGTAGAATTTTTTTGCCTCTCCCTTCATACCAGAGAAGATGTCTGATTTTTTTCTTTTTCTTTTATGGGGTGTTTACAGGACCTTATTATAAAATTTGGATTAGGGGCGGCTAGGTGGCACAGTGAATAGAGCACTGGCCCTGGAGTCAGGAGGACCCGAGTTCAAATCCGGCCTCAGACACTTAACACAAAAACCTAGCTGTGTGACCTTGGGCAAGTCACTTAACCCCAACTGCCCTCCAAAAAAGCAAAAAAAAAAAATAAAACTTGGATTAAATGTTTGTTCACAGGCTCTGTGTTGTCTGCTAACCTTTCAGTGTGTCTGTGGCTTCTGCTGACCCATGATATAGCAAAACTGTAAAGGTAAAAGTCATGATGTGGAAAGAGAGAACTATAATAGCAAGCATTTATATAACTAACACTTTAAGGGCTGCAAAATACTGTATTTATATTTCCTCATTTTATCCTTACAACAATGTTAGAAGGTAGGTACTATTATCACTCCCATTTTACAGATGAGGAAACTGAGGTAGATAGCAGTTTAGTGGCCTCCCCAAAGTCATAAACTTGTTAAGTATCTGTGGCTAGATTTGAACGTGTGTCTTCTGACTCCAAATCTAGCACTCTGCACTGCACCACCTAGCTGCCTCATAACCATATACTGCCTCCTTTCTAACTTTCTGATCTGGCTGAGGAATTATCCATTTCTTCCTTCTTAAAAAAATTTTTTTTCTTTTTGCTTTTTGGAGGGCGATTGGAGTTAAGTTGACTTGCCCAAGGTCACATGGCTAGTTTTTGTGTTAAGTATCTGGGGCCGGATTTGAACTCAGGTCCTCCTGACTCCAGGGCCAGTGCTCTATTCACTGTGCCACCTTCATTTCTTCCTTCTGCCCTTTGTGAAAGCGATGTAGGGAACCATCCTTAATTTCTTGCCACCTGATAATCTCTCCATTTCTGTCTCTTTTTCCTATAATTGTCTCCTCTGAATTCATGACTATATTTTATATTCTTTTTAGGTTATAGCTGATGTTCTTTATGGTATCTGACATAACAGTAACATTAAGAGTATTTTAATTTCTCTTCCCCTTTTAGTCAAAAACTTTTTTCAAATAAAATTTTATTCATATCTTTTATTTTTATGTTTCCTCAATTCCCCTTATCTTTCCTCTTTCCATTCCAGAGAATCATTTCTTATAACAATAACAATATTTTAAAAGAAGAGAAAGGAAACCAATCAATATGAAAAAAAAAACTGACAAGAAATACAATGTCTCATACCCATGGCGCCTCTCTCCAGCAAATTCTGCAAAGGATTGAGAGCAGTATCTTCTCATATCTTTTCTTTGGGACCAAGCCACTGTAGTTTTGCAATATTCATTTTTGGATATTTTTGGTTATTTTTTCTTACCCATTTATATTGTTATAGTCATTGTGTGTGTATATATATATATATATATCCATTATGTTCACTTTGCATTAGTTCATGTAAGTTTTTTCATTCTCTTTATTTGTAGTTTCATATAACACAGTACTATATATATGTTTAGTTATTACCGAGTGATGGGCATCTACTTTGTTTCTAGTTCTTTGATACTTGAACTAAACTGTCAAGCATTCAAACTCTGCTTCAGAGAGCACAACTGATGGCCTGGCCATGTTGTTTGAATGCAGAATGAACACTTGCCAAAAAGACTATTTTATGGAAAACTCACACAGGGTAAGCATTCACATGATGGTCAGAAAAAGTGATACAAGGACACGCAAGGTCTCTCGTAAGAACTTTGGAATTGATTGTGTGACAAGGGAGATACTGGCACAGGACTGGTCATCATGATGTGCCCACAGCAGAGAAGGTGCTGTGCTCTGTGAGCAAAGCAGAACTGAAACAACTCAAAGGAAATTCAGGATTAGCAAATTTAGAGAATCCACCCCAAATGTTCACACAGACTGTTTGTGCCCGACCTGTGGTAGAGCATTCTGAGCTCGTATTGCTCTGATCAGCCACAGTCAGAAACGTTGAAACTTGACTTTAGCATAGTGATGTCATTTTAGTCCTCTTTGAGAACTAAAGAACAGAAACCAACCAGCCAATTAACCAAGTTCTTTGATTCCACAGAGTTCTGCTCTAGATATTTTGGCGTGTATGGAGCCTTTCTTTTTGTCATTGATGTTCTTGGGGTATATACCTACCAGTGGAATCCCTGGGTCAAATGGCTTGTACATTTTAGCCACTTTACTGATGTAATTCCAATTGCTTTGAAAAATTTGTCCATCAGATCTCCAATTTTTTCTTAGATGTACTCTGTTCCTAGGCCAGAGCCCATCATTCCTGTATCTTACAGCCTTTGCATAGAAAGTTAAATGCTAACCTCCATACCTTCTTCTTAGTCAACTATTTACTTTCTATACTACCCTCCCCCCACTCCATTTTATTTTCTAGGTCTTTACTCTCGATAAACAAAGAGATGCAAATCAATCCTGCCTCTCAATCCTTCAAAATCTTGTCTAGGTGTTCATAATCTCCAGAGATTGTTTTCAGGTTGCTTCTGGCAGTCTCATTTCTTCCCACATGGGTCACCAGTAGTGGGTAGCAGTCCTTAGGATTTGACAAGTCTCTGGAGGCTCTCTGTCACATCACAAATTCATGCCCTGGAAGACAGCACATCATCCAGTTGTTCATGTTGGGTTGACATATGGCTACCTCTGTTCCTATCAGCAAGATGTTGCCTACCAACCCAACATATTGTTTCTTCCTGGAGACAGTAATAGATGCTTTTATTCTTGGTGGCATCCCCATGAACTCTCCTTATTCTGCTGTAAAACATGAGAAGTTGCTGCCTTCTCCTTGTCCCATTTCCCCGCCTTCTAACTTCTTGACCCTCATAACCTTGACATGGATTTTCCAGTCTCTGTATACCCCTTCTTTATTTTCCTTTTGGGTATTATCACCCATCCTACTGGGGAAATTTTCCTCCTGGTTAAGCTAGAATGAAGTTTCCCCTGTACTTTTTCTATTTTCTTCTCTTAGCAGAGATACTGATGTGTATTTATTTCACATGTATTTGTTGATTGTTTGTGATGGAAACACAGTGAGATTTCAACAGGTGACCAGAATGGCTCCCTTGTCCTCTATTCCTGCTGTTATTGAGATGTCCTGTTATTTGCGGTTCCCCTTGACCACTCCCACTGTGAACTTTAGTGGCACACTGCCTGTTGGCAGCACCTCTTCATGGTCACCAAGGATTTGGGGATGCCTGCTTTCATAAGCAGTGTAGGGACATTTCTCCTTACTTATCTTCTTAATCCCCCAGTCTCTCATGTGTGAACAATCAGGGATTACTTGTCCCCTAATTGCCTGCAAGGTAAGAAGTAGTCTCAGTCGACAGGTATTTTCAAGGAATCTTGCCAGAAAAATTCTAAGTCCATTCAGCACTTCCAATTGCCCTCTTTTTTTCCCCCTGCTGCCAGTTCAGATCCTTATCAACTTCTGCTTGAAATACTGCAGTTGTTGTCAGGGTCCTGGGAACATTGCCGCTGGCACTCTGGAGAGAATAGGAAAAGACTCAAAAGATGTTGTTCGGGACCTAGCAGTGTCACTGTGCAGACCATTGGGGTGCCTTATAGCTAGAATCTTTTATCAGTTTATGTATATAGCACAGCTAAGTGCATGACACTTTCCCTGTGGATATACACAAAATAGGGAAACACCAGAATACACACAAATGGGGAAAGCCATCCAGGTTAGAGGTCAGCTGTGCCACAAAAAGTTTTCACACCTCTATCTCTCTTGCTGTCTTTCCATGGGAAACATTCAATTCCTTATAGGATAGGGGCCAAGCTAATGTCTAGCTCTTTTATGTGTAGCCTTCTTTGATCACTCCCAGTTCATAGTGTTTCTTTCTCTCTCTTCCCCCTACCCCCTGCTTCTCCTTCCTTTTTTCACTACCCTCTTTTCCCTCTCTCTTGCCCCCTTTCCCTCTCCTTCCTTTTTTCTCTCTTCCCCTCTTCCTTTTCCTACCTGACTCAGTCTCTCTTCCTTCTTCCCTCCCTCTCTTTGTCTCTCTCTCCTTTTCCTTTCTCTCCCCCTTTCTTTCTCTTTCTCTCTCTCCCTCATGTTCCCCCCTCTCTCCTCCACAGAACTTTCATGTTGCTTATTGTCTTGGTTTATCATTTCTGATCTTTTATTGTTTTCTTCTCACATTAAAAGAATTAACTAGAATGTAATCTCATTGAGGGCTGGAACTGTTTCTTAAGAATGTAAGCTCCTTGAGAGCAGAGATTTCCTCATTTTTTTGTTTTTTTTTTCTTTTGTTCCCAGTGCCTATGATTGTATTTCGTCACTGAGCCTAGTGCATTTCAGAGTTAGGCATTCAATAAATGTAGATATATTTATACTGTCATAGTTTCCTTTTATAAAGAATCAAGTAAATGGCATCCTCTAGCCAATTCCTTTGCATTCTGCATTAAGATTTTATCTCTGAGGCCTTCAGAGAACTTGGATAAGTTTTTTGTTCATTTCCTTGGGGTGAGCCCCCTTCCTTTCTGGACTCCCTGGCATTGTAGGGCCAATGATAATTAAATGAACGGATTATTGATGTTAATATAATATGTCTTGAAATTAACCAAGATGTCTTGATTGTGTTCAAAAGTGGAAGGGAAGGATCCAATCAAGAGTAAATGATAAAGAGTAAAGAAAAAATTTTGAAAAAAGCAGAAGGGAATGAGATCTCAGTTAGTTGCAGGTAGAAAGATTTGTCATTAAGAGATAGACCATTTCACTGATTCTTTGATACTTCAGAAAAGCCATAATTCTACCTGTGTATTCTCTTCACTGCTTCACTGATAAAGATATTAAATATTGGTTCTAAGGCTAACTTTCCCCCATTGGTAAAACTATATATAGTGGGAAGGCAGCAAAGAGAATGGTGTATATTTGGGTGGTTACTGGAGAGTATTTATGGCCTCTCATAATTTCCTTCTGTGAAAAAGAATGTATTATAATATTTTATATTTGCATGAGCAAAAATGTATTTTCACTATATAACATAATTCAGTCTTCACAAGAAGCTAGTGAGGTAGGCAAGGCAGAATGTTTTCCCTTTCATTTCTTTCTTTCTTTTCTTTTTTTTTTTTGGAGGGCAGTTGGGGCTAAGTGACTTGCCCAAGGTCACACCGCTGGTTTTTGTGTTAAATGTCTGAGGCCAGATTTGAACTCAGGTCCTCCTGACTCCAGGGTTCTATTCACTGTGCCACCTAGCCACCCCATTCCTTTTCATTTCAAGGAATAAAAAGAATGAAAACATGAGGAGGTTTCTTTCCGATCCTTTCTTAGGTTTCCTCTATTTTCAGAGGTTTTCCTCAGGATGATTCTTCAGAATTACTGAGCAGGTGACGTTTGTCTGTAGTATCCCCTCTTTCTTTATCTGCATGTAATCCCCCTATCCACAGGTGACTAGTATTTTCATATATTATTCATTGGTTTCCCAGGACTCCTATCATTTCCCTTTGGAACCACCTCCAACTGTACTTGGCACCCACCCCCACCTAAACTGCTTCCTGTTTCAGTTGTCTTCCCTATTTAAATTCATCTATCCTATGTTCTATTCTGTGGAGTCCTGCTGTCTAAGAAATAATAGCTGGTTAATCTGGCAAGCTGTGGGCAGCTAGGTGGCATAGTGTATCCACTGGCACTGGGCTTGGAGTTAGGAAGACTAATTTTCATGAGTTCAAATCTGATGTCAAACACTTACTAGCTATGTAACCCTGGACAAATCATTTAACCCTGTTTACCTCAGTTTCCTTATCTGTAAAATGAACTGGAAAAGGAAATGGCAAACCACTCCAGTATCTTTGCTCAGAAAACTCCAAATGGGTTCGTGAAGAGTTAAGCATGACTGAACAACAACAGCTTAAGCTAATGCATTGGTGGGTGCTCATGGCGGGGCTATAGAAAAGAACACTGGACCACAGCAGGTTCTTCCACCAGCTTGATTTATGTTGGATAAGTCATTTCAACTCTCTGGTCTTTAAATAGTCCTCTATAACATCTCTACCACATCTATAATATGAAGGGTCTAGGCCAGGGGTTTGGAACTGGTCACCTTGAGGCCATGTGTGACTCTCCAGGTCCTCAAGCATGTCCCTTTGACTAGATCCAAACTTCACAGAACAAATCCCTAATAAAAGGATTTGTTCTGTGAAACCTGGACTCAGTCAAAGGGCTGCAGACTTGAGGACCTGGAGGGTCACATGTGGCCTTGAGGCCACAGGTTTCCCACCCCTGGTCTTGACCGTATCTTCTCTAGTTTTAAAGGTTTTATGATTCTATGATTTTAATATTCTTTCTTTTCCAGGTAACACATTTGTAGCTTAAGAGTTGCCATCTAGAGACCTAATACATCTACCTAAAGTCAGACATCTAATGGTGGACTTCTAGACCAGCTAGGCCAGTGGGGGAAATATTTGGGGGCAGGTGAGCTGGCTATTTGGTGCCCCTCTACCCATGCACCGTAACGGTCTGCCCTCTTCATCTACACATAAAGTCAGTCTAATAAGAGAAGAAGTATCTAGTGGTTAGCAACCTATGAAGCTATGGAAAGAAAAACTTTTCTGAACCAGTTCAAGAGGAAAATAGAAACATCCTTATTGGCAAGATGGCAGCCTCTGTCAGGGAGAAGAGGAAAACTTCCCACTGTGCTTAGCCACCAGGCATATCTTTGGCAGTCCCTACTGTTCACCCTTCTTCACCAACTGAAAAATATCTTCTCTCCAAACTTGCCCTGCTTCCTGTTTATGAAATGTATTGCAACTTGTAGTTATGCCACTAGGTGGCGGGTAACCACGTGACAATGGGAGCTTTGGTCTCTATTTAATGAACCTTGGTAGAAATGAGTTGTAATGATCATATCATGATAGGATGAGTTAGTTAGAAGCACAGGAGTGCTTAGAACTGGACAGAACCTTGACCACAATATAATCCAACAATTCATTTTATAGGTTGGTAAATGAGAGCTAGAAAAATGAAATGACTCACCCAAAGGTCATGGAGTTAGTTGGTGGAGGATCTAGCTCAAGCTTCTCATTTTGCTCATGAAGAAACCAAGATCCAAGAGAGTTTACATGGCTTGATTATGGCCACACAGTAGTCTTAGTCTCTGCCCTGACCACTCTCTCAGACATTCTAATGGATCTCTGATCTAGATTTGGGAGTTTCCTACAGTAATAGAAGCCATGATTATCTATGTGAGACTACCTTTGTGACTCTTCTTCATGTGCTCCATTAAGCTTGCTGCAAGGTGTCCAACCAATATGTTTGAGACCTTTTCGATTTCTCCTGATGTTATGAGGGCACTAGTAGAGAACTCTGGCTGCCTACCTCTTGTACCTCACCTTTGCTGTATGACTAGTCCATCATCACCTTGAACACAGGTACAACCCCTTCTCCCCCTCAAATGCCTTACTAAAATCCAGATATATTATATATCTCTCCAGCATTTCTCTGATCTAGCATAGTAATCTTGTCAATAAAAGAAATCAAGTTAGGCTGGCACAAATCATTCTCAATAAACTCATGGTTACTCTTAGTTATCATATCCTCCTTTTCAACGTGCTCCCAAAATGTTTCTGGTACAGGCAAATGGTAAGAAAAACAAGGTACTGACTGAGTTTGACCTGGCTGTAAAATATGACTGTGTTTGAGAAGTCCTTAGATCATAGCTTTAGAGTTAGAATGGACTTTGGAGGGCATCTAGTTCAACCAGATGAGGAAACCGAGGCTTTTAAGATCAAATTACTTGCCCAACATCAGAAATAGTAAGTAGTGGGAGAAATATTAAATAGTGGGGTTGGGATAAAAACCTAGGTCCCCGGGAAAAAGTTCATCACTTTTTCCATACTCATTCTATTCATAATATTTTTATTTATTAATGACTATTAAGGGTCACCAACCAAGGTACAGATTGTTAATAAAATCAAGCAAAATCCAAAAAACCCCCAAAATCTTTGAAGTATAAACAGAAAGATATTAAATTCTGTATTTTTTTCAGTAAATATGTCCAGTATTCTGTCTTTAGTTGTGACTTTTTTTTTCCCATTTCACTAGTATCAGATCATTTAATGCAAATGGTATCTTAAAAGCATTCTAAACATGCTATAGAGAATATTATTTTGTGGAATGGAGAATTTGGTGGGGTAAGCATTAGCACATGAGCAGTATATAATTATCTCAGCATTTTGTTTGGACGGCTCCTTTCTATTTACCCCCCTCGAATCTTGTGTTATGCTTGTTGGGTAGGTCTTTCTTTTAAATTGTAAGCTCCCAGATGATTGAAATGCTATATTTTTAATCATTGTCTCTTGTTTTTTTTTTTTAATTCCTAGAGGAATAAAATGGTATATTTTAAATCTGTGTGACTAGTATAGTGGCTTGCATATGGTAGGTTTAGGTGCTTCATAGATGTTTTTTGACTTGTACAAAAAGGGGGAACTCAATTTAATACAACTAAGTATGACATAGGTCACCACTAGAAGCTGAAGTCTTGGAAGTTTCAAGCAAAATAAAGTCCATCCCTATCGAGAGACTATATGTTGTGGTGGAAAGATCTCTGGACTAGGAATCAGAAGGCCTTGGTTATAGGTCTGGCCCTGGTGCTACTTAGTTATTTGGCCTTTTTATGTACCTTCATTTTGCTGAACCTCAATTTTTTCATCTGTAAACTGGGAGAATTGGACTACATAGCCTCAAAGTTCTCTTCTAGTCTCGATGTTTTAGAATCTTTCAGAAGAATTGATGCTACAGAAAACAACAAACTTTTTTTAAAAAGGACTTTTTGGGTTATATTTGGGGCAATATAAACAAAATAAAATCAGTTTATCTGACAGCCAGAATAGTTAATCAATTGTAGGCTGCATTAAGTGAGGCAGTGAAGCCAGAACAAGAATGCTGGAGTGACACCAGAAGTAAGCAGTCAGATTGGGGAAGAAGCTGGAGACTGTTGTATGAAGTCAATAATTAGGGGCAACTGGGTGGCGCCAAAGTGCATAGAGTTCTGAGCATAAGCTAAGGAACACCTGAATACAAATCTGGCTTCAGATACTTACTAGCTGTGTGGCCCTGGGGAAGCCACTTAGCCTCTGTTTGCCTCAGTTTCCTCAATGGTAAAATGGGGATAACAATGGCACCTACTACCCAGCATTGTTGTGAGGATCAAGTGAAATAATACCTGTAAGGTGCTTGGCATAGTGCTTGGCACATGATAAACACTATATAAATATTAACAATTTTTATTATTAGAAACTGGGATATTTGCCCTAAAGAAGAGGAAGCTTGAGAGGTGCCATGATATTTTTTCCCAAGTTTTTTGAAAACATTTGGGTAAGGAATTAGATTTATTCTGCTGAATAATGGGTAAATAGGTAAGAAAAAAGTTCCCAGTAAGAATAGCTGTCTAAAAGTAGAATGGGCATCGAGGTGTTTTAGTGGATAGAGAACTGGGCCTGGAGTCAGGAAGACTCATTTTGTGAGTTCAAGTCAGGCCTCAGACACTTGCTAGCTGTGTGACCTTGGGCAAGTTCCTTAACCCAAACAGTGATTATTGCCTCAGTTTCCTTATCTGTAAAAATGAGCTGGAGAAGGAAATGGCAATATATTCCAGTGTCTTTGCCAAGAAAGCCCCAAATGGTGTCATTAAAAAGACTGAACAACTGAACAAAAAGTGCAATGGGATTGCTTCTGGAAATAGTGAGTTCTTTTATCACTGGAGATTTTCAAATAGAGGCAGAATGGCCATTACTCAAGGGTCCTGTAGAGGGCATTCATGTTCAGGTGCAGGCTTTTTGAAGAATGTGGCTAAAAGGACTGGAGAGAGAGGTAAATGTCCCAGTTTTCAAAAGGGAAAATAAAGTAGGTAGAAAGATTTAGGTTTGATGAACTTAGTGTCAGTTCCTAGTAAAATTCAGAAATAGATCATTAAAGGAACATGTTGTGAGCACTTGGAAAGGGAGGATGTGATAACTAAGAGTAATCATAGGTTTATTAGGAATGAGTCAGGCCAGCCTACTTTGACTTCCTTTATTGACAGGATTGCTATATTAGATCAGAGAAATGCCATTGCTGTAGATAGTCTATTTGAATTTTTTTTTTTAAGCAATTGGGGTTAAGTAACTTGCTCAAGGTTACACGGCTAGTCATTATTTATGTGTGGGTGCTCATTTTCTGAGGCCGGATTCAATCTCGGGTCATCCCAACTCCGAGGCCGGCGCGCTTACTCACTGCGCCACCTAGCCGCCCCTAGTCTATTTGAATTTTAGGCAGGCGTTTGGAGGAGGAAGGGAGGAGAACAAGCATTTAATATGTGCCAGGCACTGTGCTAAATGCTTTACAAATATCTCATTTGACTGTCTTTTGTAATATTTTTATGGACAAAATGGAGAAAATTGGACTGGATAATAGCACAATTAGGGGGTTTAGAATGGGTTACCTGGATTCAGAGAACTTTCATTAGTGGATTCATGTCAACCTGTCCTAGATCCTGTCCTTGGCCCTTTTCTCTTCAATATAACAGAAAACTGTGAGGGATTACTAATATAATGGATAAAAGAATTGGGATCCAAAAAGATTTCAGTAGGCTGGAAGAGTGAGATGAAGTTAAGATGAATTTGATAAGAATAAATGTAAAGTTCTATATTTAGATTAAAAAAATCAATTGCACAAATAAAGGATGTAGGGATCAGGTAAGGGGGAAGGAGGAAAACTGTGGTTAAAAAGGAGCAGTTCGAGTTAATGCTGAGAGAGCTAGACTGCCTTTGTCATGAGCATGATGCTCACCACTGGGCAATCTTTCTCTACTAAGTAAACTCACACAGTACAATTTAGATAGCCAAGGTTTTTTAGATAGCCAAGATTTTGTTGTTGATCAGTCATTTTTCAGTCTTGACTGACTCTTCATGATCCCATTTGGCTTTTTTTTTGGGCAGAGATACTGGAGTGGTTTGCCATTTTCTTTTCTAGCTTATTTTATACATGAGGAAACTGACATAAATAGGGTTAAATGACTTGCCCAGGGTCACATAGCTAGTGAGTGTCTGATTCTAGATTTGAACTCTGGTCCTTCTGATTCCAAGCCTGGTTCTCTATCCTCTGCTCTACCTAAACTGCCTTATATAAACTTTATCTTTCCCCATTAGGTTGTAAGCTCTATGACAACAGGTACTATGCCACTTATTAATTTTGTATCTATAATGCCTTGGATGTATTAGGTATTTAATGCATCTTTACTGAATTAACTAAAATTATGTTCAATTTGGGGTACAAAATTGAACTTTTTTTCCTGAACAAAAATTTCCTTTTGACCAAAATTTTGAACAAAAATTGAACAAAATTTCCTTTTTTTTCTTTAAAAATTATTTTTGTCAATGTCTTTTGTTTTCACATCACCATTTCAGAATATATCTCTCTCCCTTACCTAGCAAGCCATCTTTTATAACAAAGATTTTAAAAGAGAAAAAAACTGTTCAGCAAAATCATTCAACACATCAATTATGTCTGATAGTGTGGGCAATATTCCATGTCCACAGTCTCGATCTTTGCAAAGTAGGAAGGGAAAAGAACACCATATTTCATAAAGTTGGTTGATGCTGAAGTGACCCAAGTGAACTGAGCTGAGTGGGTGGGATGTATGTCTATTTATATAAATTTGCAAGAACCAAAGGAGCAGTTTTCTAAAAAAATTCATTTTTGTCCTTTAATGCAGTCATTTCTCCCATTCACTCTCAGATCAAAACCTCCTTTATGAAAACTGAAAACAATTAAGCAGAAACATCCAATAGGGGAAACTTGGCTGACAGTGTGTATAGTATTTTGTCCAATTCCATCATCTCTCTGCCACAAGGGAGCAAGCTGAAGAAGCTTGCCTCCAAAGGCTGTGAAATACAACTCTGAACAGTAAAGACCAAGGCCATGGAACTAGATCTAAGTGAAAATCGAAGTCTAAATTGAGAAGAAGAATTTAGTGTCAGGGAGGAGCTAAGTAGAATGGAAAACATCCCACAGCTGGTGGAAGAATAGCTGTCATTTAGTTTAAGAACCTTTATAAACACTTGTCCTTTTATTGTCATTTCTCTTCACCCCCAATGGAACACACACAGTCACCCAATTGTATGTCTCCTTCTATGGCATCTCAGCAAATTCCTTTTGACTACTTAAGAGGTTGGGGTCCTAATCAGGACCAGAGGGAAAAATGAGGTGAATAAAAACCCTGTAGGTTTTTTTTCTTGCCCATATAAGGGACTAGAGGTAAGGAAATCTCAGTAGGTAAGAGGTAACAGCTTGTAAGCCCAAGGAGATATTGGTGAATTGAAACCTGCCTGTAAAATTGAAGGGGGAAAAGTGATTTCTCTTGAAATTTTTTATTTCTATGCTAAATTCTATTGAAATGTCTATTTCTGTTCCTTGAAGGCAAGGACTGTCTTTTTGCCTCTTTTTGTATCCCTAGCCCTTATCTCAGTGTCTGGCACATAGTAGGTGCTTAATCAATGTTTATTGAATGATTGATTGAAAATTACATGTAGAGAAGTACATAGTATAGCTATGGATTTGGAGACAGTGCCTGAATTCATGTCTCTGTTCGTTGGATTCTGGAGTCATAGATCTAGAAGTAGAAGGAGCTTTAAGGATGAGTGATAAATAATTCAACATTCTCCACCCCCTCTCCCCCACCCCTTCCTTAGAGATGATGAAATGAAGGAAGCTAAACCACTTGGCTGAGGTCACACATGGTAATGTCAGAAGTGAAATTTGAACTTAGGCCCTTGGACTCCAGAGTTGGTGTTCTTTCCACAGTACCACACTGCTCCCGAGATGGTGCTGTCACTGATCAGCTCTGTAAATTTGGGCAAGCCAGTCCCTTATCCAAGTCTCTGTTTTTTTCTCTGAGGGGAGTGTGATGTGAAGGTCAAATGAATGTATCCATTTTGTAGATTGTAAAGCACCGTATAAATGCACTTTTTTTTTTTAACAAATGCACTTTTACAATTCTTAACAAACTATGTCTGGATGACTCCAGATTCTTGAATAGGTGTAACTAGAATTCATGAGAGTTTATTATATTTTGTTTTTAGTTATCAGCATTTGGTTAGTAAGAGTTTGAAGAATCTTAAAGTGCATCTCTTTGTGAAAACTTCCCTTGGACTAGAGGGATTTCTTTGACACAATTTGGGGCCATGCATCCAATTTCCTTCCATTGTCTATAACCTTGGGGTCAGGGGCTCTACTTCTCTCATATATATATCTGTCTAAAACTGTCCATATCACAATCCTCTGGCCTCTTGGCTGTATTCTCTCTTATCTTCTATTTCATCTTTCTCCTCTCAGTTTTTTTATATGCCTTCCAGTTATTTCACATCCTGCTATTTACTAACCCTCCCCTCTTGCCAACCTTTTATTCCCCCCCCCCCCCAACTCCCATTCCATTTTGGAATTTGCTTAGCTTTTTCTTATTTTCGATCACAGATAGAATCACAGAATCACAAAGATGGAAGAGAATTTATCTAATTCTCTTATTCAATAGATGAGGAAATTAGTTAGTCTGAGGACCAGGACTCTATAACCCAAGTCACTTCACTTCAGCATATTATAGTCCATATATGTGTTCTAGTCTGTTTTTCAAATTTGTTTGTTCTTTGTACCTTCAGGGTAGACTATTGGGAAGGGAAAGGAATAAATATTTATATAGTCCTTACTTGCTGTTGTTTGTCCTTTGTTTCTGAAGAGGACCAATGACATCACGGGGTGATGTCTTGACTTTTGCATGGACTAGACTAAAATAAAGTAGAGCTGTGAAAAGTCACCAACTTCACCTGTTTTCCAGAGTCATCAAAGTCCACTAGCAAGACAAAAGTCAGGATGACTGGTGATGGTCTGAGATTCAGTGGATGACCTTGGGGACTTGGAAACAAATTGCTCTCATCCACCCGTTCCATCAGAGGCAGTCTTCACATACTTGGGGTGGACATCCCCCTAACTCACTGATGGGAGGCTTGTCAGTTACCCTCAACCTGGTTTAGCCCATCTGCCTGGACAATTTTACCAGGGTGTGACCACTGCACATGCTACAGCTTCTTGGAGCCACAGGTGAACCCTGAAATGCTATACAAGTGTAGAAGATAATGGTTTTTGTTTTATTTTGTTATTTGTTTTTAAATCTCTCTTGCCCTTTAATTGTTCCATAGTCTGGTAACACATCTCTTGGATAGTTTCTAGATCCAAACAAAGGCTATTGGGGGAAAGGTGGATAAGCAGCCCTGAAAAGTGCTCAACAAGCCCTCCCACCAGAATCCTCCCTCTACACCTCATACATCCCAGTCCTTACTCAGTGCCAGGAACTGTGCCAAGCACATTACAAATAGTATCTCAATTTTATTCTCACAACAATCCAGCCAGGTTGGTGCTGTTATTAAGCCCATTTTACAGTAGAAAAAACGGAGGCAGATGCAAAGATTTTTGTTTTGTTTTCACTGTTGATGGCTTTCCTTCATATGCTACTTGTTTTATATGCTTTATTAAAAAGAACAATCTTGGGGCAGCAAGGTGACGAAATGAATAAAGCACCGGTCCTAGAGTCAGGAGGACCTGAGTTCAAATCTGGCCTTAGACACTTGACACACTAGTTATGTGACCTTGGGCAACTCAACCCCAATTGCCTTGCTTTCTCCCCTCCAAAACAAAACAAACAAATAAAAAAAAAGAACAATCTTATATAACATTGGCAAGGTAAGTGGCAAAACAAAAAAGAAGGTCAAATGACTTGCTCAGGGTCACGCAGCTAGTAAGTATCAGAGGTCAGATTTGAACTCTGGTCTTTTTTACTTCAGTTCTAAGGCTCTTTCTCCTGGGCTGCCTAGCTGTTATCCAACTCTCTCTCCTTCCTACTGTGGAGTTGTGCTTTCTTTCTTCTTGCACACATTCAGAAGCTCCAGGCCTAGCTGTATCTCCATAGCACTGTCTCTCACCAGACAGCAGCATTGTTGGTGGCCTGATTATCTACCATCTTCAGTACTATAAAAATTCCCATCAGTCACCCCAGGGACCAAACCTTGGTTCCAGGCTGGCTTTTAGTTATGTCCATATCCTTTTCATTGTCCCATTCTTATCTGTGGAACTGAAATGAGGAATTCTGACATCTGTAGGAAATTCATTTGGGGAGGATCACAAATGGGAAGAGATGTGGGATGGTTGTCTCCTCCTGACACAAGGTTCTGCTGTAGGAGAGAGACCCTGGAAACACCATGCCCTAGAGGAAAGACAGAGACTTCAGGGCATCAGTGGGGGAGGATTATGGGAGGAGGAAGAAGAGTGGGGCCAAGCCATGGAAAATTCAATGGCATTGTGGGAAAGCTTTGGGATAGAGGAAAGGTGGGGGATGAGCAGGGCTGTGTGTGTGTGTGGCCTGGGACCTTAGGGGCTTGAGTAGAGAAGGCTCAGGTTCAGGGAGATGGGCCAGAAGCTCCTAACCATATTAGTGTCCTTGAACAATGCCCCAGTAGTTCTGCCCTAGTTATGGACATGGCTCTCTGTTTTGGGACTATTCCTTGCCCTGAAACTTGTATCAAAAATAGTTTCCTAATGGCTTGGTTGAGCACCTTTGAAGTTCCAGGCTGTGAGCTTATCTGCTTGCTGTCTCTTTTCAAATCATCCCTGAAATTTGTCCTTCTCTCTTTGTAAACCTTAAAGTGCTATATAAATGTAGAGTGCTATTTTTTGTTTTGTTTTGTTTTTAAATCTCCCTCGCCCTTTAATTGTTCGGTTGTTTGGTCTGGTAATGCATCTCTTGGACAGAGCTCCCAGATGCAAACAAAAGATAAGGAAAAAAAAACACTTGAGAAGCTGGAGACTGAGAAGAGAAAAGAGATTATCTCTCTGTGGTTAGGCTAGAGGAATGTTTATGTGGTTGTTGTAAATGTTAAGTTATCTGGACTAGAGCAGACTTTTGTGGGGAAGATGTCAGAGAGCTGAAAGGCCAAGACCAAAGACAGATGTGGTCATGATTCTTGCCAACGTGACCTACAGGATAGATAGCACAGCCCATCATAAAACCTCATCAGGCCTGCCAGGTGAATGAGGAAAGGGGGGAGATTTGTTGTCCTGGTCTAAGCAATGCTATTATCTCAAGATTGTCTTGCTGCACTGTTAAGAGGTCTATTTGAAGATTTCAATTTACTTTTAGAGCCTTTGCTTTCTTTTCTGAAGAAACATTCCAGCAAGTATCCTTATTATAGGCTAGTTTTCGGAAAAAATTGGAAATATCATTGTCCCTCAAAAAAGTAAAACTCATCTTTATATTCTCTACTCTCTCCATTAGCTTAGAGGGGATTAAATATTATGTAAAAACAGCCTTGGTTTTCTTTAGTGGGAAAGCTGAACATTAGGGGAGGGATGAAAGGAGGGAATAAGCGTTTATATAGTCCCTATTAACAATCATTTATATAACTCCTAGTATTGTTTTGACTAGGGGCAGCTAGGTGGGGGAGTGGATAGAGCACCAGGCCTGAAGTCAGGAAGACTCATCTTCTTGAATTAAAATCTGGCCTCAGATACTTACTAGCTGGGTGACATAGGTAAGTCTCTTAAGCCTGTTTGCCTCAGTTTACTCATCTATAAAATGATCTGGAGAAGGAAATGGCAAAACACTCCAGGATCTTTGCCAAGAGAATCCCAATTGGAGTCATGAAGAGTTGGACCCAACTGAACAACAAAACAGGCTAGCTAAGTCCTTTTAAAAAATGATTTCATTTGATCCTCACAACTCTGGGAGGTAAGTGCTATCATTAACCCCATTTTACAGGAGAGGAAACAGAGGCAAACAGGGTTAAGTGACTTGCCCAGGGTCACACAGGTAGTAAGTATCTGAGGTCAAATTTGCACTCAGGTCTTTCTGATTCCAGAGCAGAGTTCTAACCATTGCACTAGCAGTTGCCTTGATACTTTACATCAGCTGCATTTTTCTGTGGTTGAAAAATGAGTTTAAAGTATAGGAAAAATCCAAGAAGTTTCTGGGTAAGAAGAGGTGTCACAAATGTGATACTCTCTTCTGTGTTCTGATTTTAGTTTAGGTATTCATTCGACAAATTATTCAGTTCTGACTAATTGGAGAACTTTGCTGGGTGCTGTGGTATACAAAGTATACTACATGGTCCCTGTCTTCAAGGAGCTTACATTCTTTTTAAAAAAAATATTTATTGGTATCTTTTGTTTTTATATCATTGATATTTCTCATTGCATTCCTCCCTTACTTTCTTCCAGAAATCTATCCCTTATAACAAAGTTTGAAGACTAAAAGAGATAAGAAAAAACATTCTGCAAACTTGGACATTGTATCAAAACACACCTGGGTTCCTCACTTATATAAAGGAGCTGGGGGGAAAGATCTTTAGGGCCATACTTGATCATTACAATTTAAAAGTATTTGGTTTTGATTATCTTTTTGTTATTGTTTCCTATTTATACTGTGGTCATTTGGATCAGTTCATAGTAAATCTTCTCTTTCTTCTCTGTATTCATTTTGTTTACCATTTGCTTGTTGTTGTTTTGTCATTTTTGGTTGTGTCTGACTCTTCATGACTCTATTTGGGGCTTTCTCGAAAAGATACTGGAGTGGTTCACCATTTCCTTCTTCAACTCATTTTACAGATGAGGAAACTGGTTAAGTGACTTGCCCAGGGTCACATAAGTAGTAAGTGTCTGAGATTAAATTTGAACTCAGGAAGATAAGTCTTTATCAGGTATTCTATTGTCCCACCTAGCTGCTCTCTTATCATTTCTTACAGCACAGTAATATTCCATTCCATTGATGTACTGCAATTTGCTTAGTCATTCCCTGATCAATAGGAAGCTACTTTTTCCCCCCTTATTCTTTGGAATTTTCAGTATAATTATAAAGGCAAGATATATACATACATAAGAATATTAAATCAATCATTCAACTAACAAGCATTTATTAAACACCTCCTGTGTTCCACGCATCACTAAGTTCTGGGGCTACAAAACAAAAATAAAAAGTCCTCCTTGCCTCAGGGACTTTATGTTTCATTGAGGGGAACAACACAAACATGTTAAACACAGCCAAATCCCACTTAGTATGAATAATGAATACTATCAAGTGTATTCAAATTTGCATAATTTGAAGTTATAATTATGAAAATATGGTCATTGGTTCCAGCCCAACAGAAATATACAGCGTGAATTTGAATACTATGTTTTTGAGAGGAAGGCACAGGCAGCTGGGGGATCAACAAAGGCTTCATGTAGAAGGTAGCTTAGAAACTAAGTTTTGAAAGACACAAGGAAGATTCAAAGAGGTCAGAAGAGGAGCAAGGACATTTCTTGGCATAAAGGACAAGGAATACAAAAGCATGGAGACTAGAAATGGGATGTCTATCCTGTGAGGAGCAATAATCTAGTCTGGCACCCAGCTAGTATATGTGAATCACGGTGCTAGGTGCTGGAGACACAAGGATGAAGTAAAAAAATAGTCCATGTCCTTAAAGAAGGACATTACAAAAATATGTTAAACAACAATGAAAGAGATAGCATAAAGTAATTTGACTAAATGCCAAGGGAGGGGAATGGATAAGAAGGGCTGGGGAGATGTCGCTGTGAACTGAATGGGTCATAGTAGAGAGAGGACTTAATCTGAAGCAAAGGAAAGAATTGGATTGGTGGAAGGAGAGAAGGGGCACAGAGTGAACAGTTATGGGGTATAGGACAGTGAGTAGATGAGTCTGGTTGAGGTATACAGTTCGTATCAAAGAATAAGAGCAGATTAAGTTGGAAGTACTGGTTGGGGACAGATTGTAAAATGCCTTGAAGTCTAGACTCACCTCTTGCTAATGAGGAACCATTGGAGGTTTTCAACAAGGGAAGAAACAAGATGAAAGCTGTGATTTTAGAAAGGCTAATCTGGCCATCCATGACCATTGCTGTTGGCCATATCAAGACATAGGCATGGATAAGAGTAACATAGGATAGGTAGGTAGGATGGGTTTTGAGGGGATACCTGTTGATAAGGTGTGTCTTAGATTGATCAGAATATTAAAATAATCTTGCAGTGGTGGGCAGGATGAATTGGAGAGGGGAAAGACTAGAGAAAATTGCACTATTGTGGCAATGAGAAAGGAAAGGAGGGGATGGAATTGAAAGTATCAAAGGAAGACTAGACTTAAGTTCATGTGAAATCAATTAGATGAAAAAAAATCCCCAACCTTCAAGATCTCTTGAATCACTGTATGACCTTAGAAATATAAATAAGCAGCAATATGTCCCAGTAATGAAAAGGTGATAATTGGTGCCATCACTCAGATTGACATCAAAACAGATTGACCATGAAACACACCATACTGGAAGTTTACAGCAAGCAAAGATCCTTACTGAAGCAAGTAAGAAGATGGGAAGTCGTCCAGTCTGATAACAAGACTATGTAATTTGTGTTGCATGTTTCTTTTCTTTTTTTTTTTTAAAGCAATTGGGGTTAAGTAACTTGCTCAAGGTTACACGGCTAGTCATTATTTATGTGTGGGTGCTCATTTTCTGAGGCTGGATCTGATCTCGGGTCATCCCAACTCCGAGGCCGGCGCTCTTACTCACTGGGCCACCTAGCCACCCCTTTAGGGCAATTGGGGTTAAGTAACTTGCCCAAGGTTACACGGCTAGGTTTCTGTTTGTGTGGATTAAGTGTCGGAGGCCGGCTCCGAACTCAGGTCCTTCTGATTCCAGGGCCGGCGCTCTATTCACTGTACCATCTAGCCGTCCCCCTCCCCCACTTCTTAAGATAAGAAATATAATACCCATTATATATATGTGTGTGTGTGTGAAATAATACAAAATACATTAGCCACGTTGCAAAAAAGGAAGAAAAATAAAGAAAAAATTATGCTTAAATTTGTATTCAGAGTCCATCAGTTTTCTTTCTAGAGGTGGATAGCATTTTTCATCAGGAATCCTCTGGAATTGTGGATCGTTGTTCTGTGGTGGTTGTGGGCCGAGCAAGTGATATAGTAGAGGGGCAAGAGTACTAGATGGGAAGTCAGGGCTATGGCTGGCCTTATGTCATCAGCACTTGCCTTCTTTTGACTGCTCTGACCTGACCCACAGTTCAAAGTGCCATTGAAATATTCATTTCTACTTATGGAAATGAGGCTGAGTGATGAATCAAGCCAGTGTTATTATTGTTATTTACTATATATTGAAACTTGAAATGAAACTTCCATTCTGGGAGACTATTTTCCTAAGCAGAAAAAACTTGGGCGTTAAGTATGGTTTATTGTAATCCCCTTTGCTTGCATGTTAATAGCTTTCTTTGAAGCATAGCCACTTATAATATTGTGAAATTGCTTGCCAAAAAGGGCAGTAGTGGTTTTCTTTTCTCTTCTAATTCGATGATAAGGGCCAATGTGACAAGCAGAGCTTTGTCCCTGTGTAAGCAGGAGTAATTGTATCTCAAATTGCATTGCTTCTGAGGACTCATCCTGTGACCTTTATTTGGAGAGTGGGACTTGAATCAGTACGGAGGATGGTGTAAGACCAGAAGAAACTTTATAGTCCCAGAAGAGGCAGTCATTCATCTGGTAGTACCTGAGGGGCTCATGGGCAGCTTTGCTCACCTAGCATCTATTATTTACTGGAGATTGTCATTCACTTATGCAAAAATTGGTATCCTTGGGGAAATTTCACTGGATTACAAGCTATATGTTAGGTTTTGCCTGGAGGGATGCTAGGGCAATGTTTACTACCTATAGCTCTTTTAGAAAACATTAGCCACTAAATGTTGAAGAATGGACAAGAGAACCCTCTCCAAATCTTAAAACTAGTCCCATGAACCTAGAGTACAGAGGACCCAAGTTGGAATTTCAGCTTTGCTACTTCCTAGCTATGTCACCTTGGGCAGGTCTTAAATGACATTTCAGGGCCTTAGTTTCCTCATTTGTAAATGAGGGGTTTTAAACTAGATGACCTCTAAGATTGTTTCCAGCTTTAAATCTATGACCTCTTCACTTGGTCAAATGTCATTTAATCCTGGTAGTAATAACTCTTGCTTCTGATATGGGTTTTTTTTTAAATTGTTGTTCAGTCATATCTGACTCTTCATGACCCCATTTTGGGGTTTCTGATATGGACCCCACATTTTACCTCTGACTTCTCAGTCTCTTATATCTCCAGTAACTGACTCCAGCTTTGTATGTCCACTCTGATGCTTCTGGCTTTTCCCTGAGTGGAGAACCTCTGGCCAGTAGCATTTTTTTCATGGCTTCAGCCTGTGCTTCTAAAGTTTTTCAGTTTTGTCTGCAGCAGATACCATTCTGTCTCTCCACTCATATATGGATGGGGTTAAAAGAAAGACCCCCTTCTCTTTTCCCTCTTCTTCTTCCTTCTGTTATTCAAAACAAATTATTCACAATTATTTTCAGCTTTTGTTGAGTTTGTATAATAGGGGTTTTTATATCCTGTTCTTTAAAAAACAAAACAAAACACTTTTTTAAATGAACACAACATGCATCACCAAACATGAACGTTTTAATATACAAAGATCAGAAAAAAGAATTGTGTATGAAATTTTGAATATCTATTACATACATTTTTCTCCTCATATATTTTCCAATCTATCTAGGGTTTTTTGTTATTCTAAACTTGATAAACACCAACAGATATGAACATTTCCTTCCACAAAGATTAGAAAAAGAGTGTTTTATATGAAACTGTGAATCCCATCACATTCAGTTTATTTTTGGTTATTTTTTTAAAGTATATAAATTTCAGCATGTTAATGCTGAATGCTATCCTGTTTGTGTTTCCTTTGAAGTTGTCTTTTATAGTCTTCTGTGTATTTTAAAATATTTTTCTTTCCTTTCTTTTCTCTCCTTTCCTTTTATTTCTTTAATTCTTCCTTCCTGCTCCTTTTTTCCTTTTTTCTTGCATTGCCATAAATACTACCTATCCCCCTAGTTCTCCCCCTTTCCTATTAAAAAAATCTTCCTTATTAGAAATTAGTATAATCACCCAAAACAGATCCACATATTGGCTGTGTCCAAAAGTGCATGTCTCCTTCTGAATCTCTAGTATATTACCTCTTTCTCAAAAGGTGGGAAACAAGATTTATCCTTGGGTCACTGGAGTCATGGTTGGTCATTGCACTGATGTAAGTTTTTAAGTCTTTTACAGTTGTTGTCCTTTACTATGTCGTAATCATTGTATAAATTATCCTCTGGTTCTGCCCTCCTCACTCTTTATGAGGTCATACAAATCTTCCCAGATTTCTCTGTATCTTACTGTTTCATCATTTCTTACATGCAATAATATTCCCTTACCTTCATATACTGTTATCATTCATTTAGTAAAACATTTCCCAATTGATGGACACTCCCTTAATTTCCAGTTCTTTGTGACAACAAAAAGTACTGCTATGAACATTTTCATGTACCCTGTTCTTAGTTCAAAAAGCATAATGTGAGACATTTCACAAATTACTTTTTAAAAAATAAAGTTGCTTTTTTCTTTTGATTGGGAATGATTTTCCCCCCTGTGGGTCATCAGTCTTCACTAGAAAACTAGTTCTCCACCCCTGATGTAGAGAGTGATTGGAGACTGTTGAGAAGGCATATAACTTGATTAAAGCAGTGGAATAATGAGATTCCATGCCATTTGGAACTTATTAGAGAGACGGTAGAGGTGGGAAAGCAAGAGGAAACAGATTCCAGACAGGGGCAGACTATACAGAAGGATATTAGAACATTTTTCTCTTGGTCTATTTGGCAATATGTACTTTTTGAACTTTTTTAAGAGGGGAAAGGAAACATCACAGGGTTGACATTCTTGGAAATTCTGCCTAGTGAATTAACATTGTAGGAATTTGCTTAACCTGCTTTGTGAAGGTAGTATAGCCTTGGATATAAATAACTGAAGTGAGTTTCAGCAAAGAATTTGAGTTTGAAAGTAGGAAAGGGCAAATCCCTTTAATACTTATCCAATCTTTTCCTTCTTTTCCATCCTCAACTCTCTCATTATATTCCAGGCTTTCATTACTGTACACTTGGATTTATTGTGATAGCCTCTTAATTGATTTGTCTGCTTCCAGTCTTCTCTTCCCATAATCCATCCATTATTTCTACTAGAACAATTTCTATAAAATAGTGCTTTCCTTTTATTACCTCCCTGCTCAAAAACCTTCAGTGGCTCCCTTTTATCCATAGCATTGGAAGACCTCTTCAATATGGTGCCAGACTAAATTTTTTTTAGCTTTGTCTCCTGCTATTTCCCTAGATACTTGTTCTACCAGACTGGTTTATTCACTGTCACTCTGAACAGTGGATAAATGTCCACCTTGTTATCCTTTCTAAAGGTATTTACCCAACCTGGAAAGCCTTACTTACCCTTCTCTTCTTTTCATTTCTAAATCCTACTCATCCTACAATACTACACTTAGGTATAATAGTGGCTACCCTGGTCCCCACTGTTTGAAGGTCAAGTATATTACATTTGGGCCCTCTTCCAGGATTCTCTGGCACTCTTAAGGGGGTTTGGATATCTTATTTCTCTATTAGTTTAAGACCCCACCTCTTGTGTTCCCCCAATCTTAGGGATTCCTGTGCTCCAGTTCCATTTAATCATGTAATAGGCAGATTTGCTTTTACAAGGTATTTACTTCAAAGGCATAGCAAGAATAAACATCCAATACCCTTCCCCAATACTTGGGAGGGGCATAATTCCCACTTACATCACCTTAGTCTGAGATGTAGAGAGGAATTAGATTCACAGCTCAACTCTGTTCCTATCTAGCATGGTCCCACCAAGCTAAGTCCAAAACTTTCATCTCTTGCTTCTCAAGGCTTCCTTGTTGAGTTTATAGAAACATCTAATCTGGAATCTTGACTCCAAGGTCAACATGGCTCAAGATTTCATGTCCAGGGACTCTACTACTTGTGCTTAGAAATGAAAACGAAAAATCACACTGACCAAAACCTGATTCTCAGGGACACAGAATCTAAAGGAGGAGAGAGTGGCTGCCTCTCCCCTGTCCCACTCCCCCATCAGTTCATGAGTGAACAAGCTAAAGGGGGAGAGACAGACAGACAGAAGCAGGGGAGAGAGAGAGAGAGAGAGAGAGAGAGAGAGAGAGAGAGAGTGTCCCAGTTTGGTAGCTAATGGAAAGAGGCTATTGCCATTTGCATATTAGGGAATGTAGAATGTCTTCTCCCAGAAGCAGATCTTTGCTATTTCCCACCTGGATGCCTCTATCTCAGGTGTGCAAAGTCTGATTCCATAGGTGCCACTGAATTTTAGCTTAAATAGTTTTTTCTCCCTTAACAAAATTTTTTAAAGAAAAATCCTATAAAGCACCTTGTTATACAAGTGTAGAAACATTAAATGCATACTTCATATAAAGCACTGTGCTAGCATCTAGGGATGTAGAAGCATAACTAAAAGTTTCTGCCTTAAAGGCTATTGTATGGGGGAGGTTTTGGAGGACATAAGATATACACAGATAAGTAAAAAGAAAACACATACAAAGTAAATTTTAAGAGGGAGAGAACAGTAATAGCTAGGAGAATCAAAAAGACCTTGTATAGGAAGAATCAGAATTGATCTTTGAGGGAAGTTAGGGATTCTCACAGATTGTTGTTCATTCTTCTTTCTCCAAGAGGATTGATGACATCACAAGCATGCTGTCTTGACTTGTAGGTGAATTGGATTTAAGTGAGGCAGAGTTGTACAAGGTTATCAGCCTCACTCTCTCCACTAGAGTCATTGAAGTCCAGTGGCAAGACAAGAGTCAAGATGAGTGGCGATGGCCCAGGATGCAGTGGGTGACCTTGGCCTTTTTAAGTTAAGGTTTTTCCCAGGTCCCAGTTTGTGTGAGGCAACACCCATTCAATGACTATAAGAGTAAAAACTGAGACCAACGATGGCCTAGTTTACCATCATAAAACTATCAGTCTGGGAGGGGAAGACCCTCTGAGTTTCTGGCCAGAACAGAAAACAATTGCTATTTGCACTCACTCTAAGCCATCTAAACCCAAAAAATGTGCAACATTGATTTGGGTTGGGGCCTATTATTGGCCATTCAATGAACGCCAGAGTGATTTGTCTTTAAAGGCATAATAAAGTAGTTCCATTTGAATCACAATGGATTTTTAAAGAATTGTATTTCAAGAAATCATCAATGAAAACTGTGCGGGACAAAGAGTAGATTGTCCCAGGTTTCTAAGAAAAAAATTAAATAGAAAAATGTTAAAAAGCCTCCCAGGGCAGCTAGGTGGCACAGTGAATAGAGCACTGGCCCTGTAGTCAGGAGGACCTGAGTTCAAATCCAGCCTCAGACACTTAAATACAAAACTAGTCATGTGACCTTGGGCAAGTCACTTAACCCCAATTGCCCTACCCTTCCCTATCCAAAAAGCATAAAAAAAAATCTAGCCTCAAAACCTGGAGATTTCTTACAAAATATAAGCAACCAAGAGTTATATTCCTCTGGACACAGCACCCACATGTAGAGGTATGATACCCCAAATAGAAAGAAGGACCACATGTGGTGAGGGAAGAAGAACAAAGAGGAGGAGGAGAAGGAGGAGAAGGAGCAGGAGGAGGAGGAGAAGAAGAAGAAGATGATGATGATGACGATGACAACGATGACGACAATGATGATAGGCATAAGCTTGGAGGTGGGAGATGGACTGTTCTGTATAGGGAAAAGCAATTAGACCAGTTTGATTGGAACATAGTGTGTACGAAATAAGTTGGGAAAGGTTCGTAGGTAGGGGCCTAGATTGTGAAAGGTTTTATATGAAGAATTTAAAGTGATTTATGTTTGATTTTAACTTATATTTTATCCTAAAAGCAATAGGAAGCTTCTGAGAATTTCTGAGCAGCGGAATGGTATAGACAGACCTGTACTTTACCAAGACTCTTTTTTGGAGCCCTTTGGAGAATGGTTTAAAGAGGGGAGAGACTTCAAGCAGAGAAGCCAATGAGGAAGGTATCACAGTAGTCAAGGTAAGATGTGATCAACTATGGTTGTGGCTGTCTGAATAAAGAGAAGGGAACAGATTAGAGAGATGTTATGGAGGAATAATGGACAAGACTTGGCAAATGGTTGGATATGAGAGATGAGAGAGAATGAAGAGTTAAGGATAACTCTGACATTGCAAATCTCCCCATCTTCCTGGGAAAGATGGAGGTACCCAAAGGTATGTTGGTAAATGTTGAACTGGCTCCTTTAAAAAAAGTACATATGAACTTCTTTTAAGTTTAATTTCTTCCTCACTTTAAGTATAGACGAACAATAAATCAAGAGATGTAAATGCTTATATTAAAGATCTAACAGTGGCCTCTCATGAGCTGGTGAGTTAGTTCTAACAGACCTCTGGTGATACTCTTGACATCATGGAAGTAAAGAAGAGGGCTAGGTTTCGGTGGAAAGATAATGAGTTCTCTTCTGAACATGGTAAATTGAGGAATCTATGAGACATCCAGACAGACATCCATACAGTCTTTGCCTCATCACAGTCTATCTTGCATTATATTTATCTGTGTATACATCTTAACCTCCCTAGTAGGCAGTAAACTCCGTAAAGGCAGGGATTATTTTTCATCTTTGTATTTCTAGTACCTAGAATAGTGAGTGCCTTTTATACATCGTATATTCAGATATGGAGAGTGAGGGAAGGAATGAGGGAGGTAGGTAGGAAGGGAAGGAAAGAGAGTGAGGGAGGGAGAGGAGAGGGAGATGGGGAGCAGGAGAGAGAGAGAGAGAGAGAGAGAGAGAGAGAGAGAGAGAGAGAGAGAGAGGAGGGAGGAGATAGAAAGGGTAGAAGGAAGAAGTGGGGCAGGAGGAGAGGACTTTAAGACAACATCAGGATTCCCTGGCTTGAGAGATGGAAGACAATGATCCCTGCAATTTGGAGAAAGTTGGAAGCTAAAGAATCAGAAAAATGAGTTACATAGTTTATTTTCTGTAGCATCTATTTTTAGATCTTTTTCTTTCTGATTTTTTTCTCTCTTGAAGACTCAGGCTTCCTAATTTGATTTGTCTGTATTTGATCAGAATGATTTTCTTTCTTTTTAAGATACATACCCAAAGTCTGTACACTTTGTTGCATTTTTCATTAAAAAAAAAACAAAACCCTCTTTTTCAGTCCTAGCAAATGCTCAATCTTTTCCACTTCAATAGCCTGAAATTCTCCCCCGGGAGTCATAAGCTCTTTAAATATTTTTAGGTTGCCAGATTTCTTATGTTTGCTCTCCAGGAAGCCAATTTTGTTTCTATGCTCATGAGAGTAGTCCAGCTCCATCTTTTGCCCGATTGCTGCATCACAATAAAATGCCGCCTAATTACTGCCTTTGTTGAGTCCCAGACGTGTTAGTGTTTGTCTCTAGGCTAAGACTGTGGACCATAAACTCTTCTCCAACTGGAGATAAGTCTCTTCATTATTTAAATCTCTAGGTCTTATAACAGGAGGTTACTATCCAGCAACCGACATCAACCCAATTATTTCCAGTCTTGTAACCAAAGTGATCAAGAAAAACTATATAAGCAACCAATTATTGAGAAATATAAAAATAATATCTAGCCGGAAGAGAGCTTAAGAGAATTCTGAAGTGGGAGTGTACAACTCCAGCAGTAGATTCAGTCCCCTGGCTTTTGATCCCTTCATTATTTTCTTACTTGATATGAGACTGAGAAGTATGACAGAGGAATTTTGAGTGTGAGGACCTGAGAAGTTTTACTACCTCTTGTCTGCTGTAATGGGAAATAGTCAGAAGTCAGCTTAAGATTCATGCTGGATTTTAAATAAACACTTCTGCAAATAATCCCCTATGAGGGGAATGGAGCCAAATAAATTCCTATTTTCTTAGAAAATGTCTCCAAATCTCACTTTCTTAAAAAAAAAATACAGTTTAGAAAGGATGCTAACCACTTATTTTATAACTCTATGATAATGAACCAGGCAACAACAACAAAAAAATAAGATGCAATGGGATTTTATGTAAGAATTAAACAGTAAGTCTCCTTAATCTTTAATAGAAAAAATTTGTGGGAACAGCTAGATGATGGCTATGTGTTTAGCTTTTGAGGTTAGTGTCTAACAAAGATATTAATGGTTTAAGGAAGCTGCTACCTTACAAATGAGAGTGGAGAGGGAGAGGCTATACAGATGCTTTGTTTTCATCCATCCCCATCTTTAACACCCTTTTCCAGTGCCACTTGATGGCTGGTTTTCTGCTGTCCCCATCTTTGTCCAGTCCTGGTGGCTCAAGATGTTAACTGATTGTGAAGGTCCTGATCTCTCTGCTTGTTCTTCTTGCCCAGGGTTCCAGGGTGGTGAAGTACATGACTTGGAGTCTGAAAGAACTGAGTTTGAATCCTGCTTCAGAAATTTATCAGCTATGTGACCTTTAGCAAGTCGTTTAACCTCAGCCTCAGTTTCCTTATCTGTAATATGGGGATAATAATAGCACTTATTTCACAGGGTTGTGATCATAAGAATCATATGAGATAAACCTCAAGGCACCATATCAACATTATTATACTTTAGGTGTTATCTTGTGTATGCTGCCCCTGGCTAAGATGTACAGGATCTATCACAAAGCTTATCTTTATTTTTTTTTAAACTAAGATAATTTTATTGGTGACAGTCTGGTAAATGTAGCCTCCCAGTAAGCAATGCTGGGAGAGAAAGAATCTTTTTTTCCCATCTTATCTGACAAGTACAGATGTATCTCCTAGAGTTGGCCATAGCATTGTTATAAAAACAATGAGTTTAGTTGTGTGACCCTTGGATAGTCATTTAATCTCTATGAATCTCAGTTTCCTCATCTATGAAATGAAGGTAATAATGTTCACAGTACTTATTCTGCCAGTGTTGTTGTAAGGATCAAATGAAATAATGTGTATAAAGTGCTTTGTAAACCTTGAAGCACCAAATAAATGTCATCTATTATTTTTATTTAAAAAAAGGGAGAAGAAAGGAAGGCAGGCAGGAAGGAAAGCAGGAAGTGAAAGGAAAGGAAGGATGGAAAAGGAAGGGAAAGGAAGGAAGGAAGGAAAGAAGGAAGGAACAAAAAAATAATGGATTGACCAAATTTATAAAATACACTTGAGTGGCTAGGATGAAAGCAAAAAGTCTAGAGTATCTACTATTGCTATTATTTGACTACAGAAATTCAGTGGCTGAGCCTTTGTCTGATATGACCAAGGAAGAAAATGGTGGTCTTTATTAATATTTTGTGGAATTTGAAATATTTCATCATCAACTAGAAAAGTACGGTTCTAGTTATTGGGATGAGAAAACAAAGGGAACATCGGTATAGTTAAAAGTGTTTTTGTTATGAATTACATAATTTGAAAATTGGAAGAGATCTCAACAGCCTAGATCTAGGCTAATCCCTACATGAAAAGACTCCTCAGTATAACATACCTAATAAGTATTGTCTGGCCTCTGCTTGGATATCTCTGGGAAGGGGAACTGACTACCTCCCTGGACCCCCATTTCTCTTCGAGACAGCTTTATTAGGAAATCTTCCCTGATATCAAGCCTAAATGTGCCTCTGTACAACTTCCCTTTACTGATCCTGGTTCTACCTTCTGAAGTCAAACAGAACAAATCTCATCTCTTCACTGCATGATATCCTTTTATATATTTGAACATAAATATCCCATTCCCTGAGTCTTCTTTTCCTTCAACTGATTCTTGTATGACATGAACTCAAGTCTCTCCTCTAGACACTCTATAGCTTATAAACTGTGGTGCCCAATACTGAACAAAACACACCAGAGAAGATCTGACCAGGGAAGAGTGCGGTATGAAACTATCTATCACCTCCTTATTACTGGAATCTCTGCCTCTCAATTCAGCCCAGGATCTCAGCTTCTTTGGTTGGCACATCAAACTGTTGACTCATAATGAGCTTGCGGTCTGCTAAAGGCTTCAGATTTTTTTTTCAGAACAATTACTCCCTGACCATGTTTTCTCCATCTTGTACTGATGAGGTTGGTTTTTTTTACCCAAATGTAAGACTTTATATTTAATTCTGCTGAACTTCATCTTATTAGATTTAGTCCAGTGCTTCAGCTTTGGGGGATCTTGATTCTATTATCCAGTATTAACTATCTCTTCCAGCTTTGTGTCATTTTTAGATTTGATGCACTTGTCCTCTATGGCTTTATCTTATACAAATCAGCACAGGCCTAAATACTGTACTCCACTGGAGACCTTCCTGGGGTCACAGAGATAGCAAATGTCAGTTAGGACTTGGATTCAGGTCTTTCTGACTCCATGTTCAATACTCTCTCCAGTGTACCATCTTCCTTTTCCTTGTTGGAAGTACCTGATATGGAATCTGAATTGGCTAAGTAGAGGTGATAAGGTTGTGTGTAGGTAGAGAATACATAGTGTATGATAGTGCAATAGCATCAAACTCAAACAGAAATAGGACTCATTAAATGGTGCATAGGGATCCCTGTGGGCCCACATGTTGATTTAGAAAAATACTTATTAACATTATCTGTGTTCTACTGTATTTTTATTTATTTTAAAATATTTTCTAATTCCCTTTTAATCTGATTCCAGGGGCACGGATGAGTGCTGGCAGACTCTGGGCTAGTGTGCTAGCCCAGATACTTATGTACACGTGAGTTTATATGAGTGTGGGATAGTGCATCCACATGCTAGTATTATCATGCGCTTATATATACATGTGCTTTCTATAGGTGTCTATATATTCATTTAATTCTTCACAACAACCCTTTGAGGGAGGCAAGTCTGATATTATTCCCATTTTGAAAGATGAGGAAAGTGAGTCTCAGAAAGTATAAGATGTCCCCTAGATCACACATAAGTGGCAATGCAGAGATCTCCAGCCCATATTTCTGGATTCCAAATCAAGGGCTTTTTTCATAATTGTGTGCTGTTTCTTTAATTTGATTCTTAAACACCAAGAGTAGACAATGATTGGGTAGTCAAGGGAAGGAGCAAAGAGTAATGAGGCAAGGGTTGAATGGGTTAGGGCGGGGATGGAGAATCTGTGGCCTTGAGGCCACATGTGGCCCTCCAGGCCCTCAAGTGGGGCCCTTGGACTGAACCCCCTGGGGGAATTACATCTTGTATCTATTTAGAAATTATTACATAAGTCTACCTTATCAGTGCTGATTTCTTGTAGAACTGAGACTTCTGAAACGAGAGAAAATAAAGGACAGTAAGGGGTGATGAGGAGCCTATTAAGTACTGTTTTGGGAATGATTTGGAGACACCTGTGCACACATAGACCCTACCCAGAGTTTGAGGCATGGCAAACCAACCACCAAGGAACTGGAAAGACTGCTTTTACTCCATTAACTCCCACCACTGTCACTGTGACTATATTCCTTTTTTGGGGGGGAAGGGGGAACTAGAAAGATCACAGGGTGTAGAGCTGGAAGGGACTCTAGAGATCATTTAATCTCAGTCTTTCATTTGGTGAGCTCAGGCACAGGAGGTTTAAAGGAGAAGATTGGACTGAGACGGGAAAGATTCAGAATGTAAGAGGGATACTTCTGATGCCCTTTGTAATCCCTTTGGATGCAGGACATGTAATCTCTTTTGTAGGAGTCCAAGAAAGAACACTGAGTTTGGAATCTAAAGACCAGAGATCAAATCCTGTCTTTGCTACTTACTAACTCTCCAGGTATTCTTAGACAGGTTACCTCCCCTTCTCAAGTCCTCAGCTTTCTCACCTGTGAAATTAGCAAGCACACCCCTTCTCATTCTAAAATCTTTAGAAAACTCCAAACAGAACTATAGCGACACTGTTTGTTTTCCACAAGTATTGTCGTACTTTGCATTGAGGGTCACTGTATTGCTCAGCATGTGGTGGGCCCATCCTGTGAAAAGAAAACCTCTCTACAGGTTGCTTTTCTTGTGTGACATGCCACCTTGATGATAATATGCTTCAGTGGACAAACCAGACGGTGACGTGCCTTTCACTTCTCTAGTCGATAGACCACATGTCATAAATGAGGCAGCTCCTGCCAAAATTTTGCTTGAGTAGTTCACATTTGGTTCTGTTTCCCTCTGCTGAATGCAGGGTCCTAAAACAGAGAAAGAAAATGAGACGAATTGCTAATATGTTAGATGCTAGTGGAGTATGCACACAATGACTTACTGAAGTTACTCAATGAAAAAGATGCTCCTTGCAAATAGTCCAGAAGACTGCAGACCCATTCACTGAGTTATGTACCTGCCACACTCCAGTATGTTACAAATCCACAGAACAGCTGGGTGTCCTGGGTTTTATGCTTAGAGTTCTAAATTTGCATAAATAAATGCAAAATCACAAGCAAGGAGAATCCTTGTAGACCCCTGCCAAGAGGCTTTCTATTTATTTCAGCATACACACGAAATGTTTTGGATTTTTAAAGTGTACTGTAGTTCCATTTCATTAGGAATATGTAAAAAAAGTGAGACTGGTCTGATGGCTTTAGTCTTTAAAGAAAGCACATGGTCTTACAGGGTATTAAGAATTCAAGTAGAGACATTTCATGCATAAAAAGAATATTATATGGAAAAAAAGGCTCTCTTTGGCTGTGGCATACACATGTGAACAGCTCTTTATTAGAGAGGCTTAGTGAACAGTCCTGTACCTGATGTCACTAAGAGCTGAGTTTCAATTCTCCCTCCCATACTTACCAGCTGTGCAAACATAGGTAAGTCACAACCTTTTTGAACCATAGTTTTTTAAATCTACATAAAACTGTGTGCCCATTTAAGATACATATGTCTATATATCTCTATATATTTTGCCTACCCCTATCAAGGGAGGCTATCATTCCTGCATTGAAGCCACAAGAAAGGCAACGAGGCTGGGCATTCTTTCCTCCTCCAGTCTTTGAAATGAGTACTGGACTAGAATTATATTCAGAGGTGTACTGGTAAATAACTCTCCAAAAAATGTAATCACAATACACTTTGAAGCCTAATATGCTTTATGAACATTTTCTTCATCACTTTCTTAAGTCCTGATGTTCAATAAAACAGTATACCAAGGTCTGATCTGTAGTGTTTGCTGATTTCCAACGTGTAAATGCTCATGCTAAAAATTTAACAAGCCAGTTGGAGCTGGTTCCTGTGTACCACTTCCCAATGCTGATGATCTAGAAGTATAATAGATTTAGATGAACTCTTAACCTGCAATCCATGAACTTGCTTTTTCAATATTTTGATAATAGTTGTATTTCAATATAATTAATATCCTTTATAAATCTACATATTTTATTTTGTACACATAAAAATATTATTCTGAGGAGGAGTCTAGACACTATCAGAGGGGGCCATAAAACAAAAAAAGGTTAAGAATCCCTGATTTAAAACAAAAGATGTTACTCTGGTTGATAGTTTTTTTTTTTTTTGGAGGGCAATTGGGGTTAAGTGACTTGCCCAAGGTTACACAGCTAGTGTATGTGTGTGTGTGTTAAATGTCTGAGCCCAGATTTGAATTCAGGTCCTCCTGACTCCAGGGCCACTGCTCTATTCACTGCACCACCTAGCCACCCCATGGTTGATAGTTCTTAAAAGAGGAAGGGTTCGAACTTGGCTTATATCTGCCAGCTTAAAACCCTTCCGTCAAATGCTAGTTACACAAAAGACCATCACAAATATTGAATGGAATAATACTATTTATCTAAACAAAATAGCAGAGGGCATTGAAATTGGAGAAGTTATATAGTTTAGAATATACCAGAAAAATACACAAGAATGAATGAACTCTTCTGAAGGGAGAGACAGAAGAATGCTAGCTCAAATTTAGAGAGAAGACCTCAATCTCACCCAATGGGAGATTCTTTTTTGAATGTCTCCATGGAGCAAGGGGAAATGAGAAATATAGTGATGACTTAGCTTCTCCTATATGTCTGAAGCTTCCAAAGTCTTTCTTTCTCTCCTTTCTACAGTCAGTCCCAAAGAAGATCCAGTTTAAATCCCATTTATGTCTTCTCCCCAAGAAGCTCTGGAGCTAATTCTATTCCCCCTGTAAATACGTAGCATTACATCAGCAATCTCTCCACCAATTAGGAGTCTCCTCTATACAAACTCCCCCCAGGCATGGAAGCCTGAGTTACCTACCTAAAAATGGGGGAAATGATAGGAAAATAATCAATGCACTTCCTACCTCATAAGTTATCATGATGCTCAAATGAGATAATGTAGGTCAAGAGTACTGTAAACTTTAAAATGCTATATAAATATCATTTGAGAGCTAGTGTGGCATAATTGATATAGCTGGTTTCAAATCCTGCCTCTGACATATACTGGTTATGTGATACTGGGAAAATCTACCTAACCTCTCAATGTTTTAGATTAACTCTTTAAATGTCAGAAAAGGTGCCAACCTGCATTGGCTGGGGGCAAGAGAGTTCCCTTCATCTAAGTGTTTTCTATAGCAATGAAATCACAGATCCAGTCACAATCTTTTAAAATATTAGCCATTACTATTATTGTTTATAAAAGAAGAAATAATTCCTTTTCATAGCAGGAAAGAATTCCTCCTCTTTAAATCTATCCTAACACCACCTTTTCCTTCCTTACCTTAACTTCTACTCTCTCAGCTTTTCTGCCTTCTGGCTTTTTCCCCCTCTGGTTCTACATATCATCATCTCTTTGGCTTCACCCCACTTGCTGTGTAATCAGAAGTCAAAATCTCTACATGTCTAAAGGATAGAAGGTTCTGTTCTGACAACCCCCAAGTTTCTGGCCAAAGCAGACAATACCTGAGCAAACTGGGAAAAAAAAGAGATTCATCTGAGATGACTCTTGGTTTTGACAATGATTGCTATAATGGAATTTCACTTGTAATATTATTCATTGTCATAGAATTTTGCCTGTACTCACAGGCCTGAACTCAGGTTGTTTCTGCATGTTGGGAGTAAAACCTCCTAACTACCTAGTCAAGTGCTCATCTACCTTTCTGGATGCTATTTTTAGTCATGTCTAGTAGTAAGTGGCAAACTATTTCCCTTAAAGTGCTAAAGTGCAAGGTGCTGTAGTATAAAAATTAAAATAGCTAACATTTGCATGGCACTTTAAGATTTGCAAAGCTCTTTACAAATATTATCTCATTTTGTCCTCACAACAACCTTGGGAAATTGGTGCTATCACTATCCTTATTTTATTGACAATAAGAACAAGAAGGATAACCAGAATTTATATAATGTATTATATAACTAGCTTTATATAGTGCTTGCAAAACACATTATAAATATTATCTCATGTGATCCTCACAACAATCCTGAGATGTAGATGCTATTATTATTGCCCTTTTAGGGACAGATGAGGAAACTGAGGCAGACAGAGGTTAAATGATTTGTCTAAGGTCAAAGATAGTAAAAGTCTAAGGCTGGTTTTTCACTCAGGTCTTCCTGACTCTAGGTCATTATGCATGTACCATCTTGCTGTCTTCATTATGAACTTAATAAATAACAAGACTTAACATTTCAATATACAAAAAACAAAAGAGACTTACCTTTAGAAATGTGAAGAGTTCTTTATTCAACTTTGATAGAAATAGAGAGAAGCTAGCTATTGACCAAAGGTTTGACAATACCCCCTTGGTGGTGGCCATTTAAGCAAGACATCTCTAGGGAAAAAATTGACTCAGGAGGTATCTCTCTGATGACTGTCATCTTTGGGAGTCAAGGAAAAAACCTAGCTATAGAAAACCTTGAGAAAAGTTCTTTACCTCTTCAAGTGTGTAAGATTTCTTTCTCTTACACCTCCTCTCCCCCTCTCCCCAATATACACCCCTCCCCCTATCTATTCATCTATCAGGAAGCAGGTCCAGTCAATTAAGGCAAATAACCAGAGAAGCTTTTTTAGTCAAGAGGAAGGGACCCTGGGTGTCAGGAGCTGAATTAAAGAGAGGGAAATGCCCAGAAAGCACAACTGAGAGACCTACCCTGCAGAGACACTATGCCTGGGAGAGGAGCATAAGGATACGAGAAAGGCTAGGACATAGAAACTCTATAGAATCAGCTGTGTGAGTTGCCTTGGTCATTCATATTTCCAATGTGTGCTTCACTCTACCAGTGTATCCTACATGAATCCATACTAATGCTGTGTGTATTTGTGGGATAGTATACTATTTATGGGGGGGAAATATTTTGCCACTAATGTTTGTGATATGCCAGCTCAATAAATGTATTTATTTTGAGCTAATTGTGCCTTCTGACTAAACATTAAAGATAAGCACCCTAGTGGGGGCTCCTGGGCAATAGTTTTAAGAATGCAGATCCATAGAATACCTTGAACTTGGCCACCTAGGGACCCAGACTGAGTTTGACTTGGGGAGTATTCTAGAAGGTCTGCTACACTGTGAAGAATTGTCCCACATATATTTACACATTTGTAGAGACCAACTGGAGAGATTCTCTATTCTCTAGTTCTGTTGGGATCCAGTGGAGAAAACTAGTGTTTTCTTTTTTCTTTTTCCTCCCAGACTCTAATTAGTCAGTTTTCCTTTATATTTCTTTGACAAGTCAGACTAATTGCTTTCAAATAACTTTTGCATTTTTGAATGCTTACATACCAATATCTTTTGTATTACTGTGCTTATTACAAGTATGGATATTTATATGATCAGTATAAATATTGCCATTCCCTCCCCCCACCCCCCCCAGCAGTGCACTTAGAATATACTGTAGGGGCTCATACATGTTAATTTTTAGTTTTACTTTAATGCAGATTTAGATTGCTTGCCTTATTGTGGTGTGATTCTGGACAGTTTGACATATTTATTGAATGCAGCAGGTCCATCTGTTCCTGAAATATAGAAATGTAAAAAGAGCACCTGTAATGTTAATGAAATTTAAGCTCTTCCCCCACCCATTAATAGGCGTCATGTGGAGCCCATTAAGGGAAGCTTGCTTAGGGGAGGCTTGTTATAGGAAGGCTTTCACACCTTTTGCTAATTTCTAATTAGGCACTGAGTCAGGAGGGTTGCAATGCCTTCTGGCTCTGAGAAGTGTATATACATATACCCAGAGTTGGTATTTTTGCTTTGGGGGCTCACTTGTGAGTCCCTGGTTGAGATTCTGAGTGGCCATAAGTTCAGAGCTCCCCAACCGCTTAGATGTAAAGGCTCTCTTGATCTAGGTATGTATGTAAAGTGTATAGTTGATTCAGGCAGCCAGAGCTCTGTCTGTTGGTCTTTATTTCTCTGTTTGTATTTTCTCTGAAATTCAGGGTTGTGACTTTTCCCCTAAATTAGTGAATGTAATTAAAAAAAGATTGTTGACCCCTTAAACAGCTATCTTTTTTTGCATATCTAAGAACCTGTGCTAGTAGCCATCCTGGGTATGCCAGTGTGGTTGCTACTACAGCACCCAAAATGTTGGGCTCCCCAAAATGGATCGAGCACTTGGAATTGGTTACTTGGGATTTCTAGATTATCAGGCAAACTTTATCCTATGACCTGTTATCCCAGAGGTATTAAGGAACTTTTGTAAACTTTTGGTTAGGGATATGGTGAGACCTGTGCCTTAGGTTATTTTAGTAGCTGTATGGATGATGGCTCAGTGAGGAGAAAAAGACTGAAAAAAGAGACCAATTTGGAAGCTATTATAAAATAATCTGCACAAGAAATATTGAGGTGATTTGGACTTGAATTAGTTTGGGGAAAGTAAATAGACAGATGGTGTGTGTGTGTGTGTGTGTGTGTGTGTGTGTGTGTGTGTGTGTGCGTATGGATGTTGCATGGATGCAACATGGCCACAGCTTGGTAAAGGGAAGTAAATATCCAGGATAACTCCAACGTTATGAACTTGGATGGATAGAAGAATAATGGTGCCCTCAAGAGAAAGAGGAAAGTTTGGAAGAAGGGGTTGGTTCTACTTCAGATATGTTAAATTAGAGATACCAAGCAGGATATCCAGGAACTTCAGGCAGCTGGTAATAAAGGATGAGTTCTGGTGAGAGATTAGGGTAGGATGTGTAGATCTGGGAGTCTCCTACATAGAGATGATAATTAAACCCTAAGAAGCAGATAAAATCACCAATGGAGAGAAAGCCTAGTATACAATCTTAGGTGATACCAAGTCTGTCTTGGTTGTTGTTTTTTCTTCAAAGTCTGCCCTTCTTTCTTTTCTTCCCAAGTTCTTCTAGTAGTGTTGCCTTTCTCTCTCTGTGTGTGTGTGTGTGTGTGTGTGTGTGTGTGTGTGTGTGTAAGAGATTGTTAATTCCATTAGGGAAAGATAATTTTTTTTCTCTTGCTTACTATTCTGTTTCCTCATGTGCTGGGCAGAAGTCTGAGGAAAGTAAGTCTAGTAGTCCTGATGAAAGCCTGAAGAAATGCTTCTCCCAATCAGTGAAAGATTCCTTCCTGACTTTGCAGATCTGTTCTGGGATTCCTTCCTCCATTCTTCTACTAGGTCAGATATTGTGAAATAATTTTGCACTTTATCATTATTTTATTAATCAGACCTTGAAGTCTGCAGGTTCTTGCCTTTTTAAGGGCTATGTCTAATTCTAGTTATGCAACATCATATCAGAATATAACTTGGAACAATTGTTATATCAAGTTTAATGAAATGGGATTATATAATTTAAAAATATTTTTATTAACATTTTCTGTTTTTACATTACCTTCATTAAAAATTTAGTTTTATTTTTTAGTGACTTAAAATTCACTTTTTTTCTCACTTCTCTCCTCCCCCTATGAAAAAGAAAGAAAAACAAATTATAACACCTATATAAGTATAGTCAAGAAAAATAAATTCCCCTCATTGGCCATTCATAAATTATATGTTTCATTCTGTACCCTGAGCCCCTCACCTCTCTGTCAAGAGGGGAGAGCCATGTTTCATCAAGAGCCCTCTGGAATCCTGTTGGTCACTGTGCATATTAAACCTCCTAAAACTTTCATAGTCACCTTCACTTCTGAATATATTCTCCCCATCTCTTGCCCTGCCAGCCATACTTTTTAACAAAGATTTAAGAAAGAAAAAAATTGGCTGACTCACATTGTTCATTGATCATGCCTAATTGTATATGCAACATTCTTTTGCACTTTTGCAAAGAGCATAGGAAGGTACATTTTCTTAACTCTTCTCTGGTTATTATTAGTTATTTTAATAACATGACATTCATTTTCATGACTTTTTTTGTTCTTTTACAAAAGATTTTGTATATTCCCTAGTTGAATCATGAGGGCTTTGTGTCTTGGGGTGAATCTATACATGAAACCTCTGAGGGTGAATGTGTGAAGAACTGGGGCAGACATGATTCAGATAAAGCAGCAAGGGGCACAGGTGCTATGGATATTTCAAGAACACAGAATGAAAGAGAAAAAAAGGAGATTTGGAGAATAAATAAGATGGTAAGCAGGAGAGAAAGACCCTACTCTGGTCTAGCAGCAATTTCTCATGTTGACAATGTAAAGGTAAGACTTAAGACTATGCCTCTGAACAGGAGCAGGTGCCTGAGGTGAACAGAGAGACAAGAGAATGGAGGAAAGTGGAGCAGTTGGTATAGAATCAAGGTTTGGCACAAAAAGGGGAGCATCCTATGGCTAAATCCAGGTTGGGGTAGCAGCCTTTTTAGTCTACTCCCCTCTGCCACAAGCCATTTACCAATTCTCTCAACTTTGCCTCTCCAGGAAGCCATGAGAATAACACTTGGAGAGGTTTACTCCCTTCTCATAGAAAGGGCTGGAGGGAGGCTATATCAGCACTCAAACTGGGTCTGGGAACCCTGGATTTGGGGCATTCCTATTAAAAATTTTACTTTCTGATGCTTTCCATCTTCTGCCTCTCAGTGACACCTAATATGCACTTCATGATACAACAGCCACTCTATTTGGCCCTGGTCATTCTTTTTTTTTTTTTATTTTAATTTTTAATTTTTATTATTATTTTTTAATTTAAACAAATGCTTTATTAACTTCTGTTTTACATAATTCATTTCTGCAAGATTTTGAGTTACAATCATTTTCCCTCCCTGTTTTTCCCCTACCCACCCTCCCAGAATAGCAGTCCCCCAAGATATCGCTTCCTCCAATCTGTTCTCTCCCATATCATCTCCCCTTTGACTTTTCCATTAGAGGAAGGTGAATCTTTGTGTCCCAATGCCTGCACATCTTATCTCCCAATTACAAGCAAAAGAGTATTAATAATAGTATTTATATATATTTGAAACATCTAATCTTAAGACCTCGAATTTCAGATCCATTTCCTTCCTCCCTTGTCACCCATTCCCTCTGGGAAGATAAGTAATTCAGTATATGTTGTACATGTCTAGCTATGCAAAACATTATCATAGTAGATATATTGTACAAGGCTGCTTATAATTCCCTCCCACTCATCCCACCCCCCACCTGGTCCATTCCCTACATGATCCTGTCCCTCTTCTATAGTGGGTACTTCCAACCTCCCCTCCCCCCAAGGATGCCCTCCCATCCATCATCCCTCCTCTCATCCCCCTTCCCCCTATTCTGCTGCAGGTTGAGATATCCCATTTAGTATGTATGTCATTCTCTCCCTGAACCAAATTCAATGAGAATGTGGTTTTGCCTTTTTGCCTTCCTATTCTTCCCCTCCCTTGCAACCACTTCCCCTTGCTTCTTCTACATGAGATAGTTTACCCTATCCTGTCTCTCCCCATCTCCTCTTGCCACTTTCCTCTCTCACCTCATAATTTCACCCCTTGAGTATCCTCCCTTCCCAACAAATTCAACATATGCCCTCAATCCATATATAACTGTAACCATATACACACACATTCACATATGTATTCATATGACCACACACCCTTCTTCCATTATTTTCTTAGTGAGAAAGATTTCATCAGTCACATTTATTGTTTTTCCATATAGGAATGTAAATAGTTCAACTTTGATAAGTTCCTTTTGATTTCTTTTCCCTGATTACCTTCTCAGGCATCTCTTGCTTCTTGTGTCTGGATGTCAAATTTTCTATTCAGTTCTGTTTTTTTCCTCAAGAATGCTTGAAAGTCCTCTATTCCACTGAATGACCATATTTTCCCCTGAAACAAAATACTCAGTTTTGCTGGGTAGGTGACCCTTGGGTTCATTCCCAGCTCTTTTGCCCTCTGGAATATCATATTCCATGCCCTTCGATCCCTCAGTGTAGAAGCTGCCAGGTCCTGGGCTATTCTGATTGTGTTTCCACAATATTGAAATTGTTTCTTCCTGGCAGCTTGTAGTATTTTCTCCTTGATCTGGGGATTCTGGAACCTGGCTATAATATTCCTGGGAGTTTTCTTTTTGGGATCTTTTTCAGGAGGTGATCTGTGGATTCTTTCAACCTCTATTTTGCCCTCTGGATCTAAAACATCAGGGCAATTTTCCTTGAGAATTTCTTGAAGGGTGATTTCTAGGTTCTTTCTTTGATCATGGCTTTCAGGTAGTCCAATAATTTTTAAATTATCTCTCCTGGATCTATTTTCCAGGTCAGTGGTTTTCCCATGAGATATTTCACATTGCCTTCTAATCTTTCATTTGTTTGGATCTGCTTAACAGCATCTTGATTTCTCATAAAGTCATTAGCTTCCATTTGCTCCAGTCTAACTCTGAAGGAATGAATCTCCTCAGTGAACTTTTGAGATTCTTTTTCCATCTGGCAAATTCGACTTTTTAAGGCATTCTTCTCCTCATTGCCCTTTGGGCCTCCTTTGCCATTTGAGTTAGTCTATTTTTTAAGGTGTTGTTTTCCTCAGTCAGGCTGTTGACCCTCATTTCATACTTTTCCTGCATCCTTCTCATTTCTCTTTCCAATTTTTCCTCCACTTCTCTTATTTGATTTTTAAAGTCCTTCTTAAGGTCCTCTATGGCCTGCAACCCACTCATGTTTTCCCCTGGGGCTTTTGGAGCAGACTTCTGACCTCACGGTCCTCTTCCTGCTCCATGCTTTGACCCTCCTTGCCCCTAAAGTAGGAGTCTAGGGTTGCATTTTTCTGTTTAATTTGTTTCCTTTGCCTTGGCATGTTGCCACTTAATTACTTGACTTTTGGGCTTGTTGCCACACTATGGCTTTGCCGCCAGATAGGGAAATTTTTGTCCCGAATGTGTGTGGGGGCAAATTCCGTTTCTGGCAAGCTGGAAACCCACCCACGACCTCCACCCCAGATCACAATCCAGATCCAGGGAGGTTAAAGCAAGAGTGATTACTCCCCAAAACTGATCACTGGATGTCCCTACAGTTCGAAGGCCAGGAGCTGGAGCTGCCTCTGAAAAGTACAAAAAGGCATGTCTCCTCAGTGGCTTCTAGCCCCCAGGGGAGGAAGCCGACGCGTTCCCCAAATACTGGTCCCAAAGTCCATAGGGCACTAACCTCTCACTTTATCTTATTCTTCAGCTAATACAAAAAAGTTAGATTTTAGAACTGAGGAATTGAGAAGAGATGCAAGTATTGTGGAAGGAGAAGCACTGAACATTGATTCTAAGAGTTTGGCAGCAAAGGGAAGAGAGATATGGGATGACAGCTTGAGGGGATGGTAGGGTCAAGCAATTAGTTTCTTTTTAAAGAGAGAGTAGATCTGAGCATATTTATATATAAGAAGGAAGGAGCCAGTAGATAAAGAGCAAATGAAAGTAAGAAAGTGAGAGTGAGAGAAACCTAGGGAGAGAAGGAAAGTGATAGAGACAGACAAATAGACTGAAGAAGCAAGGTGCTGGAGGATATAGGAAAGGATTGGATCAAGGACACAAACAGAAGTTGTAGCCTTGGCAAGAAGGCTGAAGGAATGGAAGGAAGAATACATCAAGATGTAGAACAGTTTTGAGGTATGAAATAGGGGAGAAAGGGTACTCAAAACAGATGATTTTTTATTTTCTCAGTAAAATATGAAGCAATATAATCATTTGAGGGACACGAGGATTGAGATGGTGTTGAGGACTTGAGACAGAAGAACATCTAGGATGTGAGATTTTGTTCAAGAGTTAATAAAGGAAGAATCAAAGGATTATTGCGTAACAATGAAGGTCCAGTTAATATTAGATAACATAAATATATAGTGGACTCGGTCATCATATTTTTAAGATTTTTCCCCGGTAGCATGTAGTAGTTAAAGAATATAAGGAAGACTGCCCTATTATTTTCCCAGTAAAAAAAAAATCTATGAATGCTCAATTATTTACCAAATTAAGTCATCTAGGCCCTCTAGCTCTGATCTCAATCTATATTCCTCGTCCTTTTCCATTTAGCATATTGCTATATATTGTAGGTACCCAATTGCTTGATAAGTTGAATTGAATTTATTAATATTTTACTTATACAAATGTTTACAAAGGTTTTGCTTCATAGCAAATTAGATCTAGTGTCCTTATTAATTTTATTCTCACTGACAAAGCAGATAAATCAAGGGGTGATTATTCACTTTTCAAAGAATCACCACATTTATTTCCTTTAAATAGCCAGCCCTCTTACTGAATTTCAAATGTGAACTGATATATAAAAATTCATACTTCTTAAGAGCATGCCTACGTATCTGGAGAGGTACTATATTTAGAAGTCATTTACAAAGAGCTTCAAATGGTCTTAAATCTCAAGGAAGCATTTCTGCATATAATGTGTATTGATTTTGAAAGAAGGTGCCACCTGTCCTTGCCACAGTTATCTTCAAAGGATGGCTGTGAACTCTGGCACCCTAGTGCTACTGCTTTATCATACTTTGTTCATAGCAACAGAATAATGGTTAACTAGAACTGAGAGTACCTGTAGCCTGCCTAACCCTGATGGTCTGTCTCTATTTCATCATAGGATTCAGAGACGATAATAAATCCCTAGTGTGATGGCTGGCAAGTGGCATGGTGCCTGTTAGGAGTGGATCTGCTCATAAGAAAAAACTGAAGAACACTTATCAACATATATTTATTGATTCCCTACAGCATGTGATGCAGTATGTGAAGGGTATTGTAGAAGAGAGGAAGTTAAGAACCAGATCCTCATCTCAAAGATTCACTAGGTAGATAAGACCAAAATACATGAAAAATTAAATAGCAATAAAATAGTTAACAAAAAGGGACAACAAAACAAGAGGTGTGGTGTGGTGAAACATACTTAATTATTAAGTGAAATGCATAGAAAATAAATTATATTCAGAGGAAAGCAAGATCACTTTGGGTTGGATCCAAGTTACAGCTTTAGTTCCATCTTGTAAAGAATCCCACCTGAAGGTGGTGGGATTCAATTGGCCCTTGAAAAATGGGTAGAATTTGGATACTGGAGTCTAGTAACTCCAGTATTTTTCCCACCGTACAAGCTTAAAACCCCTGAGTGACTCTGTCAGAGTAAAATTAGTACCAATGGGCCAAAGTCCCTTTTGGGAGGTAGAGAGTTTGACTAGCAACCAATTTTCCAAGAGCCTTCCCTCCCCCAACTAGCATGAATCAGGTCCAGGCTTCTTGCTGAATTTCCCAAATGCTTGAACCTATTTGACCCAGACAAGAACCTTATAAAAATATCACCACCACCACAAGACTTTGTGGTGTTTAATTATAATGAGATGCTTGTGCATGAACCCCAATTCTAAGATCACATTTTGCCTTAACTTCAAAACACCATCCCTGACAGTTTTCTCCCCAGCCTAAGGACACTATGCCTGGCAATAACTCATGAGTGGGCCCCAGTAAGACAAACTACCTTTCCCTATAATTACTCATGAGTGGGCTCCAGTAAAACAAACTATTTTTCCCATCACAAGAACAAGCTGATCTCTGAAGAAAATTTTTTGTAAAATTAGGACTATCTTGTAACCACAGAATTACCATGTATTGATTCCCAAAGTTATTATATTCAATCCAGAGATCAAGCTATAGACATGAACTCTCAAAGCTGTCTTGCTATAGACACAGCAGATCAAAAATACACCCCTGAGAAACCCCTTCCCTTTCTCAGTAGTAAATGATGCTAGCAATCAAGGTTGTAAGTTATCACCAATTAGCATATCTGCCAGATAATCCACTACTTTTCCTATATAAGCTTTAGCATCATTCCTATTACATAGCAAGTTCCCTAAGGAGCTCTGCTCATCATATTGGTGTTAAAATAAACCTATGCCACCTTGGCTTAAAGAATGCTTGACTCCATGAATTCATTCCAGACGACCCTGTTCAGTATCCCCGTCTTTGGTGGTCCCTGAACCTCTCACTGCATCATTTACATTCAAGGCCCCAACCAGACCTGTTTACACCATTCTCTCTGGCTGCCTTTCATAGGGCATGTCTTGTATATGTATTTCATGTTTCCTTGTACTTTATCATTGTATCTTAAACCTTTCTAAATCTGCACTAAGAGAGGTAGTTGGGGGTGACAAAAGAGCATAAAAACTGGTTAATTTCCATTGTACTTTATTGTTACAAATTGATTTCATATATCTTATTTGTCCTTTAAAACACCTGTCAGATTGACAGGTCAAATATTATTTATTATATAGGTACTTTACAGATGAGGAAACTGGAATTCAGAGACCTGAACTAATCTACTCAGGATCACACACCTACCAAGAGGCCATTAGGACTCTCATCCAGGTCCTCTGACTGCAAGGCTCTAGGGTTCTTTCCAATACACCATGTATTTAGGTTAGAAAGCAGGCATTTTTGGTGACAAGTTTGGCTGGTCTTTGTGAGACAATAAAGCAGGTTAGAAATGCTGGACCATAGGCTGGGGAAAGGCTTTCATATCAGACTATATAATTTAGATTTTATTTTGTAGACAATGGTGACACTAAAATGGTATATATTTGTTGGGGAAGATCCACTTGCTGGAGAATGACTAAAGGTTCAGGAGATAGGTGTGCTTATTCAGGATGACCTGGGCTAGAACAAATCCCTTTAAAAAAAGAATTTAAATCCCTTAATAAAAGGATTTGTTTTGTGAAGTTTGAATTCAGTCAAAAGGTCACATGTGGCCTTGAGGCCTGAAGTTCCCCATCTCTGGGGTTAGGGAAGATGACAAAGGGAATAGAAAAGATGGACTGGATCAATTAATCAGTCAATAAGAGTGTTAAGTACTTACTATGTACCAGGCATTGTGGTAGGTCCCAGGCAAAAAAAAAAAAAAAGAGAGAGAGAGAAACAATCCCAGCTTACAAGTTTATATTCTATTGGGGGAGACTCTATGTATCTATAGGCATATATCCATATAGGAATGTATGTATATGCAGAATTTAAATAAATATGAATGTCATCTGGAGCTTAAGCTAATTTGCTCAGGACTCTCCTTGTTGGTGGAGACTGATTACTGCTCTGTGCCTGCATGAGGGGGTAGAGTTGGTGAAAGTTGGGGAGAGGAGGGATCCTTGTTCTTCTGGTTTCCAGCTTCAAGGGAGGAGATACTCGATTCCTCATTCTCTTTAGAGAAGGGGCCTCAGAGGGAAAGAGCGCCTCTAGGATGAAGCCCATAAAGTCATTCCTTAAAAGGCAGTTAAGAAAAGTTTTGGTGTAGAAGATGGTGCTTAAATTACATCTTCATGGAAGAAAGGGATTTTCTGAGGCAGAAAGAACTCGGAATATATTCTGGGCATTTAGAGACAGGATATATTGTGGATGGTGTGTTTGATTTAGAGTTATGGAGACTTGGGTTCAAATTTCACTTCTAGTATTTACCAGCTGCATGACCATTTAACTTTTGGGAACTGTAGATTTGTGCATCATCCCCACTGAAGTGATCATTGAAGGTCTGAAAATAGAGTAACAGAAAGAAAGGGAGTACAGAGGTAAATAATGGGCTGTAAAGACCATGGTTTTTGGGGAGCAGGAAGATGAGGAGGTGGTGAAGGAGACAGAGAGGGGATGATCAAAGCAGTGGGTGGAGAATTAGGAGAGTGATTTTAGAGAAGTAAAGTCAGGAGAGTTTCAAGAGTAACTCAACAAAGTCAGATAAATCAAGGAGATTAAGGTCATTGAATTGATGATCAGATCAACTGGTTTAGGCACCAAGGTATGTTCAAGACATGTTAGTGCTGTATCCCTGTAGTTTGCTGTGACTTTCAGCCCCACCTTTAGGACTAGCTGATATTTATCACAACCATTTGATCTGGGGGACAGGCAGCTCTGAAAACCCCAAGCCAGAATTTGCTTCTCAGTTGTGGTTCTTTTCCAGCTGTTTGCCTGCTTGGCTATATCGCTGTAGCAATTTATCCAGTTTCCTTTTCTATGATTACACTCCCAGCTGATCTACTTTACTATGGTTATCTGTTCTTGTATGTTCTTCCTCACACAGCAGATGTGCTAAGGTTCAGGCTTAACCACCAAGGAGTGATGATGCTGTGAAACTTGACCTTTGAAGGAGTTTTCATGGCCACAGATTCTACTAAAAGTTGGCCAGCTGTATTGGAAGTATGCACCAAAGGTCACAAGGGACACCAGATGGGCAAGTGGGAATGGACCAGATCAACCCATCACCACTAGTGAAGAAAGTAATGAAAAACACAAGTTCTTCTGATGGTAGGTCACTAGAGCCAGACATCACCTCATGATGTCATTGGTTCTCTTTGAGAATGAAGGACAAACAACAAATAGAGTCAGAAGACAGTATATATGTACTTAATGTATGTAGGCTACATGCTAACCCCTGGTCACCTCTTGCCTCTTTAAAGAGACTGGTTTTCATGACTGCTTAGTAGAGTATCTTTTTCTCCCCCCTGGAGTTTATTCTCTGTATGTTGGGATTCCTTTTTGTTCAATACAAACCAAAATTGTCAGTCTTTGGACCAGTATCTTTTCTCCCTCAGAGGCAGCAAATACTCTAGCCAGAAACTATTATCAGCCACCTGCTCATTTAGAGAAAACAGGGCAATTCATTATTTATGGGTACATGGACATGGTTTTTATAGTTTCCCTCAACACAAAGGAAGTGTGATGAGTGTGGTAAGACCACACTCATCAGTTTAATATTTACAGAGCAACCATAATGTGAAAAACGCCAGTAGGCAACTGGCATAGTGCAGTGAGCACAGGCCTTGGAGTCTGAGGATCTGTCTGGGTGTGAATCCTGGCTCTGGCCCTTAACATTTCTGTGACTAAGGGGAAGTCATTTACCTTTTCCCCCCCAATTGCATGTAAAGGTAGTATTCAACATTCATTTTTATAAGATTTTGAGTTCCAAAATTTTCTCCCTTCCTCCCTCCCCACCCTCCTCTTTAAGACAGCAAAAATCTGATATAGGTTATACATATGCAATCATATTAAACATATTTCCACATTTGTCATGTTGTGAAAGAAGAATTAGAACAAAAGGAAAAAACCACAAGAAAGAAAAAAAACAAAAAAATAGAAAAAAATGAAAATAGTATGCTTCGATCTGCATTCAGACTCCATACTTCTTTCTCTGGATATCAATTACCTTTCTAAGTCTCACTTTCCTCATCTTTGAAATGAGGGTAATAATTCTCCCACCTCTTACTTCTCAGGGCTATTGCAAAGCCAACATTTTATAAACCTTACAATTGTAAGGTATCATATAAAGTTTATATATATATATATATATATATATTTTTTTTTTAAGCAATTGGGGTTAAGTAACTTGCTCAAGGTTACACGGCTAGTCATTATTTATGCGTGGGTGCTCATTTTCTGAGGCCGGATCTGATCGCGGGTCATCCAAACTCCGAGGCCGGCGCTCTTACTCACTGCGCCACCTAGCCGCCCCTTTAGGGCAATTGGGGTTAAGTAACTTGCCCAAGGTTACACGGCTAGGTTTTTGTTTGTGTGGATTAAGTGTCGGAGGCCGGCTCCAAACTCAGGTCCTTCTGATTCCAGGGCCTGCGCTCTATTCACTGCGCCACCTAGCCGCCCCGGCCATATAATTTCTTACAGAATAAGACACTGCATTCATTGTAGAGGATAAAAACTAGACAGATCTGAGTTCAAAGTACCACTTTTGGAACACTCTCTCTTTGACCCCGGCTAACTCTTAGTGCCTTAGGCAACTCTCCAGCACTAAGAAATCGATGAGCAGCTGATGTGCGAAGAACTCCCTAGCCAATGAAAGAACAAATGTCTCTCCCCTTCCATTTTTTTTTTAATTCCAGAAAGTTGCCCTAGGTTAAGATTCCCTTCCTTCTAACCCACTGAAATCTCCAGGCTTCAGAGGATCTCACCTATAAAATGGAGTAGTGGATTCAGCTACATGAAATCAGATACCTTCTGTTACTGCCTCACAGCCCCTTAAAAGTATGCCCCCCCCACATTCTCCAGTCATTTACTCCAGTCTGTAGTATGAGGTAGCCCTTCTTCTCCTTGACAAGGCCAGCCTCTCTCTGTGTGCCCTCTATCCCATCCTTCCTGTCTTCTCCAGCACTTTGTCCTCACTGCTTCCAAACAAATCCAATTTTGGCCCATCATCCTTAAAAGAACCTTCACCAGGCCCCACCCTGATTCCTTCAAGCTGTTCTCCTATATTCCTTCTCCCTTTTCCAACCACAATCCTAGAAACCCTATTGATACTCACGACTTCCATTACCTCTCCTCTCACTTCTTAGTCCTTAGCAATCTGGTCTCAGATATTATCCTTCAACTAAAACCACTTTCTCCAAAGTTACCAATGATCTGTCAAATCCAATGGCCTTTTGTCAGTCCTCAGCCTTCCTGGCTTCTCTGTGACATTCAAAACTGCTTACCATCCTCTCCTCCTGGATTCTCTCTCACCTATCTATGATTTCTCTTGGTTTTTCTATTGTCTTACTGTTCCTTCTGAGTCTTCTTTGATGTAACATCATCTATATCATGTCCCCTATGAGTAAACGCAAAGGCTTTGTTCTAAGCCCTCTTCTTCTTACACACTTATTTGGTATAGCTCCCATGGGTTTAAGTATCATCTTTCCATAGATGAGTCCCATATATACACATAGTCAAATATGATATATGTGCATGTATATGAATAAGTGTATATACACATGCATGTATACATACATACATGCATACATATGTATGTATATATCTATGTATATGCTCAGATTCTCCAGTCCAATAAACTGTAAGTGCCTACTATGTGCCAGCACTACTATGCTAAGTGATGGGATACAATTAATAAAAAGAAAGGGAGTACCTGTCCTCAAGGAGCTTACAATGTAATGGGGGGGAGACAACACACAGAATGGGGCAGGAAAGAGGTATGTGTGACCAAGATACCAGGGGATATCTTGTTCTGTGGAATTGAAACCAGGCAGAGCAGCAGATGAAAAGCGGAGTGAGCTAAATCCAATTCCTTCCCTCTAAAGAAAGGCATTGGGAGATGTTTGGTACATCATTCTGATTTCAACTCTCTAGAAGGGAGAGGAGGCTGAGGGTGGTGGTGTCAATTAAGGTTTGAGTTAGCAGCAGGGAGATATTAGAAGTGAAGAGCTTTTCCAGGTAGGGGCATCTTGTTCCCTGGGGGTAAAAAACCAGGCAGAGCAGTAGATGCAAAGTGAAGGAGTTTCTCTCTCCAGTCCCACATCACCAATTGCCTTTATAACTTTTGGAATTGAACTTTCCATAAGTATCTAAGACTCAATATGTTCAAGACAGAACTTATTACCTCCCCTTCCCTTTATCTCACTCCACTTCTGAACTTCCCTATTCTTGTCACTCAGCTTTACAACTCTGAAGTCATCCCAGAATCCTCCTCACTTTTCCACCTAGGTAGCACAGTGCATACATACAGTACTAGACTTGGAATTAAGAGGACCTGAGTTTGAATCTTGCCTCAGACACTGACTAGCTGGTATGATGCTGGGCAAATCACTAAAATTCTTTGTGCCTCAATTTTTTCATCTGTAAAATGGGGATAATAATTGCACCTACCTCCAAAGGTTGTTAGGAGGATAAAAATGGGATATTTTAAAAGTTCTTTGCAAACTGGAAAAAGCTGTACAAATGCTACTTATTATTATTATTATTATATTCATTCAGTTATCTCATTATTTCTTCCTCCATCTCTCACATATTGTCCCCTTTTCTCTACCTACACAGCTATTTACCATCCTAGTTCAAGGCCTTATCATTTCTTGTCTTCACTACTAGAGCCAAATTCTAATTGATCTCATGGTTTAAATCTCTCCTTACTCCAGCCCATCCTCCAAATAGATCAAACACATGCCAAAGTGATTTTCCTAAACCACAATTCTGACCTCAATTTAATGAACTCCTGTGGTTACCAATTACCTCTAGAATCAAATAGGCAAAGTTCTCTATAGCATTTAAAACCCTATACTTTTCCAACCTTATTATACCACTACTTTTCACCAAATGGATGATCCAGGCAATCTGACTTTCTTCCTGGTCCTCACATAGGGCACCATATTTTCAGTCTATCCCTTTGCAATGGCTGTTCTTTTTTTTTTTTTAATTTTCAAAAATTCATATTTAGTATTTAATTTTTTCCCAGTTACATGCAAAAACAATTTTTAACATTCATTCTTAAAACTCTGAGTTCCAGATTCTCTCCCTTCCCCCCCATTATGGCTGTTCGTGGCCTGGGACTTTTTGGGACCCCTGGTTTCTTTCAAGACTCAGTTCATGTGCCAGCCTCTAAATGATGCCGTTCCTGATCCCCCAGCTGCGTTCTTCTCCCCAGTACTCTGCGTGTGCCTGTATATGTGAGAGGTAGCTGCTGCCGGGTACAGCCAAGCCCAGAAGCTGCCAGTCACTGACTACAGCAGGGAGTTATGACGGGGCAGAAATAGCAACCTCTGTAGGGGGGTACGGGGTACAAATCCTGGAGCTGGGCATAAGAAGATGAAGTTTGCCACCAAGTCCTCTTTTTCTCCCCCTTTTGTTCTCTCCTCCTCCCCCTTTCCCCCTCCCCCTTTTAGCATCTCCTTCCTCCCCTTTTCTTTCCCCTTCTCTCGTCCCTCTTTCCCCTCTCCCTCTCCTTTCCTCCTCCCCAGAGCAGATTGTGGCTCCGCCCCTTCAGCAGACTCAGCTCGGGCTCCGGCCTCTCTCCCCCCACCCCCGCCCGCCGCCACGCCCGTCCCGCGGCTGCCATGGTAACCATACGCGCACTTCACGGGCTAACGGAATCGTCGTAATCGTTGGTACGGACCTGCGGCCCCCCACATCACCCGCACTGTTCTCCGGGGCGCGACGTTTAGGTAAAGAGACTAGGGGAGTTTGAGGACTACTGGGAAAGCGGGTGGAGCGGGGGAGGAGAAGCTCGACCCCTCCCTCGCCTCATCATCGACCCGGCCCGGGCTCTGGGCTACAGTCCGAGGGAGCTGCGGGGCACGGGGCTTGGGGCTCGGCTTTGCGGGAGAGGGAGAAGCGCGAGGGTCTCGCACTGCATTGTGGGAAATGTAGTTCAGCCTTTCTTCCGTCTCGCGCTCTTTTCCTGGGGGGCCTCAAGGCAGAGGACTACAAACCCCAGTGGGCGTGACGGGGCGGAGGCGTGGGGGGAGCCAGCTATGCAGGGAGAAGCATTCCCATTTTCTTTTTATCGGTCTTCCTAGTGGCGATTTGGACGGTCATCTAGTGCTGTAAAAAGGGAATGGGGGAAGTGGGACCTGGGGCGCTTCTTACCCCCACTCTCCTGTCCTTCCATCGCCCCCATCCCACTGCAGTCGTTCCGCAGCCTCTCGCCTGACCACCGCCCTACATGCTAACCTCAATGAAGCTGCCCCTTGCCCCTGCACGCCCTTGGGCCTGCCAGGAGGCACTGACCCCTTTTCTGTTTGCAGAGCCTCAGCTTGGAGGATAGGGGGAGACAGGTTATATTTAGGGAGGCTTTCTTTTTCTGATAATGCAGTAGTTTCGTAGTTTATATTTGTTCTGCATTTCTTAAGGCTTTTGTAAGCATTGTTTTATGAAATTTAATAAGCACCTCTTTAATTACCCGTGCCAGTCCTGGTGCCAAGACATGGGAATAAAAAGAAAGACAAAAACAAGAAATAGTAACAGCCTTTTGTATAGCGTCTACTATGGACCAGACAGTTAACAAATGTCTTATATCCCAATAACTCTGGGAGCTGGATGCTGTTATCCGTATCTTACAGTTGGGGAAATTGAGGCAAACAGGTTAAGTGGCATGTCCAAGGTCACACAGCTTGTCTGAGGCTGGAGGCCCATCCACACTTCTGTGCCACTTAGCTGTTCACCAAAACATTTCCCAGCTCTCATAAAGAGTCCAGTCTAAGGAAACATTCAGACAGCCACATACAAACAAGATATGTACAGGACAAGTTGGAGACAATGTGCTGAAGGAAGGTACAAGCAGTAAGGAAGATAGGGAAATTCCAGAGCTGGAGAGACTATAGGTCATCTAGTCCAAGCCCCCTCATTTAAAAGATGAGAAAACTTAGCTCGGACAAATGACTTGCCCAGGGTCACACAGCTAGTAGGTGGCAGGTATGGTATTAGACCTTGTCTTTCCTGACTTCTTGTCCAATCCTCATTACGTTCTTATTTACATTTATTTCTACCAAAAATAATCATGGCTAGGGCTCTGGTGAGTAAGGTTTAAGAATTACTACTGAGTTTTCCAGGTGGTGTTCCAAATACACGAGAGATAGAATGGTCTGGTTATTAAACAGTATATTAGTATTTTCCATCACTTTACATTAAATGAGATCAGAGAGCCAGTCAGAGTCAAGAGAAATAACACAAAGCTATTCAAGGAGAATCTGAGCCTGTCACATGTTTTATCTACTTCTCCAGCCTCAGGACTGGAAGTCAGGAGTCTAGATTACAGCCCTGACTCTTGGAACTAACAACAAAAATAACAGCAATACTGATAATTAGTAGTTAGCAATAGGACTTAGTAGATAGTACTTGACATTTACAATATGTTTAAATACTTGATTTCATTTGAACTTCAAGAATCCTGTGAAATAGGTACTGCAGGTATTATTAGCTATGTTTTACAGATAAGAAATAAATGAAAAAACATTTATTAAGCTCTTACTATGTGCACTGTACTAAGTAAGTGCTAGGAATAGAAAAGAAAGAAAGCTGCTGCTCTCAAGGAGTTTGCATTCTAATTGGGGAGACAAAATGGAAAGGGGGGTGGTAAGTCAGGAAGCACTTTGGTCCAGAAAGTTACTGGATGGTGATTGGGTGACAGGGGAGTAAATCATAGAGTCACCGAATTTGAGAGGTGAGAAAGAACTTGGAGGCCAACCTATACACAATAAGGATACTCTTCACTATGAAATATTGGACAAGTCTTTCCCAGTCTCTGCTTTGAGACTTTTGAGGAGGGCTTCTCTAGTCAACCCATTCCAGTTTGGGACAGCTTTTATTAGGAAGCCTCAGGTTCTTTCTTTGCAACTTCCACTTACTCCTGGTTCTGCCCTCTGGGGCCAACAAATACTGGCACTCCTCCACATGACTGCCTTTCACATACTTGAGGAATTGTTATAAATGCCTGTAGTCTTCTCTCCCAGAGGAACATCCCCAGTTCTTTCAGTCAGGGCTCATATAACATGGGCTCAAGGCCTTTTACTTTCCTGGTTGCCTCCTCTGGACATTCTCTAGTTTATAAATAGTTTTCTTAAACTCTGGTTCCTAGAATGCTCTAATCCAGATGAAGTATGGAGTAGAGTACAGGGGGACTAGCTAGGAAAGAGCTTTAAGTCTAGAGTCAGAAAGACCTGAGTTCAGGTCCTGCTTCAGATACTTATTAGATGTGTGACCCATGGCAAATTACTTAGTCTCTGTCTGCCTTGGCTTCTTCATCTGTGAAATAGGGATAATAATAGCACCTCCCTCCCTGGGTTGTTGTCAGATTATCACACGAGATAATATTTGTTAAGGGTTTATCATAGTAGTAGGTGCTTAATAAATGCTTGTTCCCTTCCCTGACCTCCTCATTTCTGGAAGCTCTGCCTCTCCTGCAGCCAGAGATCTCATTAGCTTCTACCACATCACCCTGCTGATTCATCCTGAGCTTAAACCCCTATGCCTGTGGCAGAAATGCTGCTGCCTCCTGCACCTCACACTTGTCAGCCTGATTTTTTTGTACCCAGTTTCAAGGCTTAGATTTACTTCTATTGGATTTCATCTTGTTAGAGTCAATCCAATGAGTCTGTCAAGATACTTTTGGATTCTGACTGTCATCCATTGTGTTAGCTGTTCCTCCTAACTTTGTGTCATCTGTAAATCTGATGAACCATTATTCAAGTCATTGAAAAATTCAATAATACAGGCCCAAGTACTGATCTCGGGAGATCTCTTCCCTTGTCGGTATCAAACCCATCAATAGCTACTTGTTCAGTCTAGCTATCTAACCACCTCTGAGTCCATCCAATTATATTAGTGTATTACTATTCTGTCTTATTGTAGGCTAGTCTACATCTCTTCATCTTCTCCACAATAATAGTGTATGAAATGCCTTATCAAAAACTTTGCTAAAATCTAAGTGAATTCTATTTAGAGAATTTTTTTTCTTTATTGGTTTATTAGTCCTGTCAAAAAAGGAAATGAGGTTAGCCTGGCCTGATATTTCAGAGGTAGGTAGTTGGTGCAGTGAATAGAGCACTGGGCTTGGAGTCTGGAAGAGCCTACATCATATCTGGCCTCAGATATTTACCAACTATGTGACCCTGGGCAAGTCACCTAACTGCTGTTTGCCTCAGTTTCCTCATCTGTGAAATGGGGATAATAATAGCCCTATCTCCTAGGGTTATTATGAGGATAAAATGAGATAATTGTAAAGTATTTAGAACAGTGCCTGGTACATAGTAGGCATGACATAAATATTAGATATTGTTATTGTTATTATTATTAATCTTGATGAAGCTATTCTGACTTTTTCTAGTTACTACTACCCTTTGTACATGTTTACCAACCATCTCTTCAGTGTAGGTGTTTGTAATATGGGGTCCTTAAATTTGGATGGAAAAAAATACATCTTTATTTTCACTCAACTCATCTGAAATTTAATGTTTCCTTCAGGTAAAGTTAAAAAATATATATTCTGAGAAGGGTTCCATAGACTTTACCAGACTGACAGAGGGTCTGTGAATGACAAAAAAAGCTAAGAATCCCTGATTTAACAATTGAAACACCTGTCCACTAACAATGGTAGAGTTGATTGGTTCATGGTTCCAGGAAAGTGGGATGAGAAGAGGGCAGGAGGAAAGGGTCCATGAAAATGTCTAAGGCTTTTGGTGAGGGTGTGGAGGATATGGCAGAGTGTAAGGAGTGAAGGGAATCAAGATGTCTTGGTGCTTTCTTGAAGCACCATTTCTCTGTGTTCTCACGTCATGAGGGGGCATACACATAGATTGTTGCTTTTGAACCCATGACAGGTAGTGATAAGCTGATAGACACTCAGCTATACCTGGTCCCTTAGAATAAGGGAATACGAGAGTTTAAAGTTGCCATTCCTCTTCTGCAGCACCCTCTCTGCTAGGGCACCCTGTTTGGGGATCATGTGTGTCAAAGATACATGCAAATGTGTAGGTTACTTTTTCTTCTTTACTGGGAGCTCTTTTAGGTCTTATTGCCATCATGTCAGAATGGGAATTACAATAAAGGCATGGAAATGAGATTTAATTTCTAAATTTTTTACACTCTTTAGAACATAGCGTCAGTTCAGTACTTTGAAACATGTCATCTGTTACTGAGCATACTGATGTCCATTCACATTTTGTTGATAAAATTTGCAGAATGTTAGCATGCACAAATGTCATACATACCAGGGATCGCATTCCAATTTCTGTGAAAGAAAATTGTTGTGTTTTTACAGAATATTTCTGGCTTATTTGGGCAGAAAAGAGGCAATTAAACACTCGATCATGATAACAATTCTTTTCATCCATGGTGGAATGTTAGCAAATGTATCTTAGACTTCTTCAAAAGCAATTTTCTCATGCTTTCTAAGACCATATTAGATAATTTATTCTGATAAGGATTTTTTTTTTGACAAACATCTGACTTGACTTAAAGGTTGTTAATAATCCATGGGATAGTTTTCCAAGGCAGGCTGTACAACTTCATTTGATAGTATTTAAGATTCCTTTGTTTTTTGTTGATTTGTCACCCTGTCTAAAAATAGGGAGGTGGACTAAATAACCGTTTCTTAAAGCACATTTCCAATTTAGTAATTCTGCACATTATTAATTGTTTATCAAAAGTTCCACTTAAGAAGCCAATTGAAATATAAACCTTAACTTGAAACCTTTGTTTACATTAAACCTTTTCTTTGGTTCCTTTTAGTACTTTCCATAAACACTTCCTCTTTACTGTTGCTAAACTGTATTTAGGTACACAAAGATAGGCCTTTACATCATTGCTGCTTAATGCTTAGTTACTAAGTGCTAAGATTAGCTTCCAGACTTCTTGGAAATAAAAATACGAAAACAAGAAGAGTGTTTGTTTTACTCTGAAAGAATATTTGATCTCATTGAAGCCTCACAGCAGCCTTGTGAAGTATATACTACAGATGTGCAAACTTAGGGACTTGTTCATGGTTGCCTAACTAGCAAGTATCAGTGGTAGAATCTGAACCCAGGCCTTCCTGATTCCAATGCTCTGTTCACTGTGAGACAGAGCACTACAACACACTGTCTCTCTGAGAAAACTTGGTGAATATGACACGGAGTAATACAGAACACCCTTATTTAGTGTGTCAGACAAGTCACACCGTACAACATTGAGGACATTTAATAAGGCAACTTAAAGATTAGAGACTATGTTATGATTGGTAGAAGAAAATAGAGTAATTTTTTCAAATCACTTGTTTCTGTGATGCTGATTGAAGTAGGTAACTAATTCTGATGAACTCTAGTATTCATTAAAGGGTATCAAGATAGAATTTCCTTTAAGATATCTATGTTCTCGGGCGGCTAGGTGGCTCAGTGAGTAGAGCGTTGGCCCTGGAGTCAGAAGGACCTGAGTTCGGATACGACTTCAGACACTTAACGCACATGCAAAAAAACCCCAAAAAACTAGCTGTGTGGCCTTGGGCAAGTTACTTAACCCCAATTGCCCTCCAAAAAGCAAAAAAAAAAAAAAGATATCTATGTTCTTATCTATATAGATAATCCAACTTTAGCTCAAGCTGCCATCTGGAACATCTGATTGCACCTTACAGTAACCTTTTCTCCTTTGGAATCATTCTATTATACTTGATAGTTTTGACCATTTTCTTAAGGCCTGGATACTCTGCTGCCTTGACTACTGTGACAAAGCCATTTCTTTTTGGTTCCTTTGCTGGTAGCTGTCTCCTAAGTCTTTTTCCTTCTGCCTTTTCTTTCTGCATGGTCTTTCTTGGCAGTCTCTTCCACTTCTGTTTCTTAAATTATCATCTTTATGAAGATAATTCCAAAATCTAGTCCAACTCTAGCCTCTAGCCTAAACTCCATTCCCACAACTCCAGTAGGTTATTAGAAATATCAACCTGAATGCAAACTTAGGAGTCAGTTGGTAAACATTTATTAAACACCTACTGTGAATCAGGGACAGGGATGGGGAACTTGTGGCCTCAAGGCCATATGTGGTCTTCTAGTTCCTCAGGTGAGACATTTTGACTGAGTCCTAGTTTTACAGAACAAATCCCTTTATAAAGGGCATTTGTTTTGTGAAGTTTGGATTCAGTCCAAGGGCTACAAAGTGAACATTTTTGAGAATGGGGGAGATGTGGACATGTTTGTAGGTGGTAGGGAAGTAACCATTAGACAGGGAGAGAATGGAGATAAATGACAGATGAGAATGATTGGTGGGGGCTAGTCTGTGGGAGAAGTGCTGTCAATACTGAATGCCCCCCCCCCCATTGCCTTTAGGATAAAATGCAGACTCATAAGTATGGCATTTAAAGTCTTCCACTGACTGGCTCGTACCAACCTTTCCAACTTTGTGTCCTACTACTCTCTTTCATGAGCTTTGTCATGTACACGGAACTACTTATCTGTTTCTGAACTTGAGTATTTATCTCTTAGCTCTGTGTATTCATTCATACTGCTGTCCCTGATGCACAGGATTCATTCTTTCCTCGTATACATTTTTAAAAGCCTTAACTTTCTTCAAAGTTCAGCTCACATGCCACCTTCTCTGGGAAGTGTTACTCCAGTTTTCCATAGCGCTCTTTTCATTAATTTACTTGTCTTCTTATTTTTTTGTGCATGAATCCCTTCAGTAGAAATTATATTCCTTGAAGGTAGGGGTTTTTGTTTTTTCTTAATATTCCTGATAGTTAGGTCAGTTCCTTTCATGTGGTAGGCAAAACAAATATTTATTTATTGACTTCAACTTACCATCTCCCCCACACCTAAAAAACAACTTGGCCTTTCCGCTAACTCTTCAAAAGAGGAAAAAGTACAGCCTGCAAACTCTAGGCCAGTGAGCTTGAGTTTGATTCCTAGGATTGTATCATCAAAAAGATGATTGATGAACATCTTAGAAAAAGAAGTGTGATGACAAAGACTCCGGCATAGCTTCTTCAAGAATAGGGTATCACAAATTTGGCCTCATTTCTCTTCTGTCCATACCTTCCCTCCCTCCCTTCCTTCCTTCCTTCCTTCCTTCCTTCCTTCCTTCCTTCCTTCCTTCCTTCCTTCCTTCCTTCCTTCCTTCCTTTTTTCCTGACTACTAAACTAGCAGGTGGGGGTAATGGTGTGGAAAAAGTTTGCCTAGATGCTGGCAGACTTTTGATAAAGTGTCTTGCACTAGTCTCACGGAGAAAGAAGGTGGGGAGGTATCATACAATTAGATGGTTTCAGAACTAGTTGGGGGATTAGTGGAGTATTCTAGGGATCTGGGCTTGGCACTGTGCTATTTAACAGTTTTTTCTTTTTCAGTGAATTGAATAAAGACACAGATGACATGCTCATCTATTTTCAGATGACACAAAGCTGAGAGAGGGATGGCTAACACAATGGATGACAGAGTCGGGATCTAAGAAGATCTTGATCATTAGGCTGCATATAATAAAATGAAATGTAAAGATAATGTAAAGTCTGATGTTTGGTTATAAAAAGCTTCACAAGTAGAAGATTGGAGAGGCATGGTTAGAGAGCAGTTCTAAAAAAGGACTAGTTTTTAGTGTATTTGCAAGCCCAATATAGACCAGCAAAATCGATGAAGTCTTGGACTGTGTTTAAGAGCATAGCTTCCTGGAGGTGATGGCCTTGATGTATTCTGCCATTGTGAGATCTTGTTTGGAGTACTGTGTTGAGCTCTGAACATCATGGTTTAAAAAAGACATGATAAACTGGAGAATGTCCAGAGGAGAACCACCAGGATGATGAGAGCCCTGGGCCTGTGTCATATGATCACTGGTTGAAAGAACCTGGGGAGGTTTCTTCTGGAGAGGAGAAAACTCGCGGAATTTATAACAATTGTCCTTGAATATATGAAGAGCCATCATGTGGAGGAGGGCCTGGACTTGTTCAGTTTGGCCCCAGAAGGCAGAACCAGGAGCAGGTGGGAGTTGCAAAAAGGGAAATTTGGTCTTGATGGCAGGACTTTCTTACAGATTAGAGCTGTCTCAAAGTGGAATGGGCAGAGAGGCATTGGGTTCCCCTCTTTGTAGCGCCTCAAGCGGAGACTATCAGGTTTGTTATTCTGTACATTAGTTCTGTCATGTTGGATTAAAACTTTATTGAGTCCCAACTACCTCCCAGATCTTATGGTTCCTCTCAATCATACAGGTGCAGCGCTGTATTCTCATGCCTTTTCCTTTTATCTTCCCCATAGGCTCCATATACAGGCAGTTACTAAAGCTTGACATCAGACTTGTTCTTTCTTCTCTTACTCTATAATCACTCTAAGACAAGTCCTTAGTTCTTTTTGCCTAAGCTATTATGATAACTTCCTAAATGATTTCACTGTCATCCTTTACACATTTGTTTCTCAAATTATATTCCTAATGTACAGGCCTGTTTGTATCACTCCCTTAATGACTGTGGCAGTGGTCTCTAATATGTACCATGGTCCTTTGAGGGACTAAACATATTTTTTAAAGAAGTCTAAGATAGGAATAATAGACTTGTGATTTCATTAGTATAGGGAACTACCAGGAGGGAGATTACTCTCCCCTGTCAGTGCAGGTTAGTACTTTCTCTGAAATTTAGAATCTTATGGAGCTCTCTGTAACACTGAGAATTTAAGTGAGTTACTCTAAATTTCACAGGCAGCATATGTCAGAGTCAAGACTTGACCTGAAGACTTCCTGGCTTTGAAGCCAGCTCTACTCATTGTATCATACTGCTTTCCTTTGTAAGGAGGCTGAGAATCCACAAATAAGTACTTTTTTTTGTTGACTGAATAAGTAACACAACTGTGCTGTTGAGATTAATAAGATGTGTTAAATATTTAAATTCATTTATAAGTGGTAATGTATTCATAGTAGCTTTTTATCATGATTTTTTTAAATCATTGGATATTACTAATAGGACAATTACTATTGTGTGGTTCTGAACATTTTTTTAATATTAAAAAGATTGGAAGCTACTCGTCTGTAGGCTAATATCACCTCTTTAGCATGGCATTTAAGGAGTCTATATTATTAATCTTCTTTTTTAAAAGTAATATTTTATATTTTTTCCCTAATTTCACATAAAACTTTTTAACTGTTGTTGTATTTTTTTTAAAGCTTTGAGTTCCAGATTCTATCCCTCCTTCCCTCCTCTCCCCCCTCCCTGAGATGATAAGCAGTCTGATATAGTTTATATGTGTGATATCATGTAAAACATTTACATATTAGTCATTTTATGCAAGAAGACTTGAACAAAAAAAAAAGAAAGAGAAAAATAGTATGCTTCAGTATGTATTCAGACATCATCAGCTCTTTCTCTGGAGGCAGATGACATTTTTTCATCATGAGTCCTTTGGTGTCTTGGATCATTGTATAGTTATCCCTTCCATGTCATGGGGGTTAGGAGTGTAGTGCCCTGTGATCTGGAAAATCCATGTAAAATTGTTTGACCCTCTCTTTGTACCAGAGAAGAAGTCTGAATTTTTTCTTTTACTTTTTCTTTTATGGGATGTTTACAGTACTTTATCGTAACATTTGGGTTGATATTAGGCACATTTTATATATATATATATATATATATATATATATATATATATGTATATATATGTATATGTATATGTATATACACACATATACATACGAACATATATACATATACATACATACACACATATACTATATATATACATATATGTGTATATATATAGTGCATTTCTGAATTTCTAAGCTTTTTATGTGTCATCTGCTGGCCTTCTCTTCTCATGTTGCCTGTGGCTTCTGCAAAACTCCCCCAGAATTCCCATTTGATTTCTTATGCTGACCTGCGATATGTCAAAACTGTGATAGGGAAGGTTGCAATGTGGAAGGGATAACTGTGTTGTTGAGAATAGCTAAGACTTTCACAGTTCTTCATCGTACAATATTGTTGTTATTGTATACAGTGTTCTGTCACTTCACTTTGTATCAGTTCATGTGAGTCTTTCCAGGTTTTTCTGAAATCATCCTGCTTGTCCTTTCCTATAGCACAAGAATATTTCATCACAGCCATATACTGCAACTTATTTGGCCTTTCTTGGGCATCCCCTAAATTTCCAATTCTTAGCCACCACAAAAAGAGTTCCTTTAGATATTTTTGTACAAATAGGTTCTTTCCCCCCTTTAAAAAATTCTCTTGCTACATCAAAGGGGTATGCACAGTTTTACTATAGCCTTTTGGGAATAGTTCCAGATTGCTTTCCAGAATGGTTGGAGCAGTTCACAACTCTACTAGCAGTGTGTCAGTTTCCCAATTTTCCCACATTCCCTCCAACATTTATCATTTTCCTTTTTTTTTAAATCATATTAGTCAGTCTGACAGATGTGAAGTGGTACTTCAGAATTACTTTAATTTGCATTTCTTTAATCCATAGTGATTTAAAGCATTTTTAAAAATCTGACTATAGGTAGCTTTGATTTTTGTCTGAAAACTGCCTGTTCATATCTTTTGACTATCAGTTGGGGAATGACTTGTGTTCTTATACATTTGACTAGATTCTCTATATATTTGACAAATGAGGCCTTTTTTGAGAGATAATTGCTGTAAAATTTCTTTAACCAGTTTTCTGCTTTCCTCCTAATTTTGGTGGCATTCGTTTTTTTTTTTTTGTGCAAAAACTTTTAAATTTTATATAATCAAAATTATCCATTTTGCTTTTCATAATGCTCTCTTTTATTTGGTCCTAAATTCTTCCCTTATTCATAGATCTGACAGGTAAACTATTCCATGCTCCTAATTTGATCATTGTATCACCCTTTATTTGTAAATCATTTACCCATTTTGACCTCTTCTTAGTATATAGTGTGAGAGTTGGTATATGCCTAGTTTTTGCCATACTATTTTCTAGGTTTACCAGACTTTTTTGTCATATAATGAGTTTTTGATCCAAAGGCTTGAATCTTTGGGTTTATTAAACACTAGATTACTATACTCATTTATTACAGTGTATTGTGTACCTAATGTCTTCCACTGATCCAGCATTCTGTTTCTATCTTGTTTTGATGATTACCATTTCATAATACAATTTGAGATCTGGTTAAGGCAAGACTGTCAGTTGGATTTCTATATTCCATCCATGTAGATGACTGGCTTTTCCCAGCAGTCTTTCCTTCTTCCCAGTTTGTCTTTCTGCACAGGCTTTGCCTTCTGCCTAGAGTTCACTCCCTCCTCCCCTCTAGCACCCTCCTTTTTTCTCTCCATCTGAAAGTGATATCTTGCCCCTCAAATATTTCTAGAGCACTTAGAATCTTTCCTTTGCATGGAATAGTAGAAAGAGCACTGATCCTAGAGTCAGAAAGAATGATGAAAACATTATTTTTATGTGCTAAGAACTGTGCTGGGGATTCAAATAAAAAAAGTGAAACTTAAAAAAAATTAACAAAGGGATCTTTACTTTGAAGGCATAGGGAGAACAAAATGCAAATGTTTCCCATAACACATTGGAGGGCCAATCATCAATTCTTTCATCACATCCTGCCCTCACTCCCTCTTTGCATGGTCTCATCAAGTTCATGTCCAGATATGGCCTGACAGCCTGATGAGCCCTCATCTTGGCTACCTCTAGCCTAGGTCCAGAATGTCATTCCCAAAGGTCACTTCTAGTTTAGGGCAGTATAGTTGGACTGCCTACAGGAAACTTTTGTTGGGACTCTCCCATGCTCTGATGGCAAAGGCTTGTTTTCCTGATCTTTGGAAGCTCACAAGATCATAACTTCCATATTATTCTCCTTCACTTAGAATGGAAAGAACGAATGATGAGGTAAAAGAACGAAGGTCCATTTTCATAGGGCTACGTATCAGCCTTAGGGAGGCTTAGGGCTTTTTGCCATATGGCTTTGTCTCTCACTGAATGCTGCCTTTGAAGGAGTCAGGACAAGAGCAAACAGACAAGAATTGACACTTACATTCTGGTTTTACACTCTGCCTCTGGATCAAAGGAGCCATATTCAGATCTCTCTTCTGATGCTTTCTACACCTGTGGCCTTGGGCAAGTCACTTCTTCATCTGCAAGATGAGAGGAATAGACTAGAGGTCTGAAGTCCTTTCTTCTCCTGCCTCTAGGAGGTTTTGATTCTCCCAGTGTCCAAATCCTCATTCCTTCATAAAAACTCAGACCATTAATATTTATAGTTTTAGTTGTTTTTTTCAGTTATCTCTGGATTTTGGTTAAGCAGTATTCTTCATTAAAAAAAGTTAGCACATGATAATTTGTCACAGAATAAGGTATACATGCTAAGCAGAAGTCAATGAGCCTTCTGGATTTCAAGATAAGTTATTCTAGGATATGTAGCTCTCAATGGAAAATCTTTTCTTTCCTTCCTTTCTTTCTTTCTTTCTTTCTTTCTTTCTTTCTTTCTTTCTTTCTTTCTTTCTTTCTTTCTTTCTTTCTTTTTTTTTGAGGAGGGAAGACTAGGCAATAAGTGACTTGACCAAGGTCACATAGCTAGTAAGTGTGTCAAATGTCTGAGATCAAATTTGAACTCAGGTCCTCCTGACTCCAGGGTTGGTGCTCTATTCACTGCGCCACCTAGCTGCTCCTGAAAATATTTTATTTCTATTTTTAAAAATGAACAAAGACCTTATTAGTACATTGGTACCATGGAAAAATAAAAGAATGAGGAAGCTCTCTCATGGGTGTTGGGTAGATTTTTTGTGGGGGATTTTGGAAAAGTATGAACAGTAATTGTATTGGCCTAGGGAGATTGCCATCTGTTTGATGAAGGGCATACTCATAGTGATGAAATCACAGTTTTTTTTCCCCCCCACAGTATCAAAGTAATTTGAGATATTGTAAGTATGTTATAAAGCTTAAAGGATTTGTGCAGGTAGTCTTCATGAGACAGTGTAGTTGAAAAAATTTGTTGCCCAGTGACCAGGCCTCTGGCAATGAACCTCTCAGAATTTAGTTTGGCTATTTCTTTTATGATTAACCCAGAGTCCTTGGTGAGGACTCTACGGAAAATTTTAACAACAACAATAGAGACAATAGCTAGCATTTATATAGCACTTTAAGCTTTACAAAGTGTTTTATGGTCTCATTTGATCCTCACAACTCTGAGAAGTAGTGTTATCATATTTTTACAGAGAAGGAGACTGAGTTTGAGAGAGGTTAAATAATTTGCTGAGGCTCACAAGCTAGTAAGTGTCTGAGGTGGGAACCCAGGTACCCAGGATCTCCTCTACCTCATGATAAATAATTTGGATAGCTAATAAATTGGATGTCATAGTCAGGATCCTAAAAGATCTACATAGGTCTAATAGATGGGCATTTTCCTTATGATAAGTAATATCTATATAGAATCAAGAACCAGCATTTTTAGTAATGGGAGGTTAGAGACTTTTCCTGTGAGTGTAGGGGTAAAGCTAGGACGTACATGATCTACCATTGTTATTAGTTCTAGAAATGCTAACTGAATAAGAATAAGAAATTGAGGCACTCTGTATAGGTAAAGAGGAAACAAAACTCTTACTTTTTGTAGATGATATGATGGTCTATCTGGAGAAACCAAGATAGTTAACTAAAAAGTTAATAGAAATAATCACACCAAAGTTGCAGAAAATAAATTCACATAAACCACCAGCACTTCGGTGTATTATTAAGAACACCCAACAGAGAGAGATAGAAAAATTCCATTTGAAACAACTGCAGAATTTATGAAATATTTAGGAGTCTATTTGTCAAACACAGGAGCTGTATGCCTACAATTATACAATACTCTTTTTTTTAAACAAATGCTTTATTAACTTCTGTTTTACATCATTCGTTTCCACCAGATTTTGAGTTACAACCATTTTTCCCCCCGTTATTCCCCTATCCACCCTCCCAGAATAGCAGTCCCACAAGATATCACTTCCTCCAATCTGCTCTCTCCCATACCTTCTCCCATATCCCCTTCGACTTTTCCATTGGAGGAAGATGAATCTTTGTGTCCCAATGCCTGCATATCTTATCTCCCTATTACAAGCAAAAGAGTATTAATAATAGTATTTATATATATTTGAAACATTTAATGTTAAGACCTCGAATTTCAGATCCATTTCCTTCCTCCCTTGTCACCCATTCCCTCTTGGGAGATAAGTAATTCAGTATATGTTGTACATGTCTAGCTATGCAAAACATTATCATAGTAGATATATTGTACAAGGCTGCTTATAATTCCCTCCCACTCATCCCACCCCCCACCTGGTCCATTCCCTACATGATCCTGTCCTTCTTCTATAGTGGGTACTTCTAACCTCCCCTCCCCCCAAGGATGCCCTCCCATCCATCATCCCTCCTCTCATCCCCCTTCCCCCTATCCTGCTGCAGGTTGAGATATCCCATTTAGTATGTATGTCATTCTCTCCCTGAACCAAATTCAATGTGAATGTGGTTTTGCCTTTTTAGCCTTCGTATTCTCCCCCTCCCTTGCAACCACTTCCCCTTGCTTCTTCTACATGAGATAGTTTACCCTACCCTGTCTCTCCCCATCTCCTCTTGCCACTTTCCTCTCTCACCTCATAATTTCATCCCTTGAGTATTCTCCCTTCCCAACAAATTCAACCTATACCCTCTATCCATATATAACTGTAACCATATACACACACATTCACATATGTATTCATATGACCACACACCCTTCTTCCATTATTTTCATAGTGAGAAAGATATCATCAGTCACAGTTATTGCTTTTCCATATAGGAATGTAAATAGTTCAACTTTGATAAGTTCCTTTTGATTTCTTTTCCCTGATTACCTTCTCAGGCATCTCTTCCTTCTTGTGTCTGGATGTCAAATTTTCTATTCAATTCTGGTTTTTTCCTCAAGAATGCTTGAAAGTCCTCTATTCCACTGAATGACCATATTTTCCCCTGAAACAAAATACTCAGTTTTGCTGGGTAGGTGACCCTTGGGTTCATTCCCAGTTCTTTTGCCCTCTGGAATATCATATTCCATGCCCTTCGATCCCTCAGTGTAGAAGCTGCCAGGTCCTGAGCTATTCTGATTGTGTTTCCACAATATTGAAATTGTTTCTTCCTGGCAGCTTGTAGTATTTTCTCCTTGATCTGGGGATTCTGGAACGTGGCTATAATATTCCTGGGAGTTTTCTTTTTGGGATCTTTTTCAGGAGGTAATCTGTGGATTCTTTCAACCTCTATTTTGCCCTCTGGATCTAAAACATCAGGGCAATTTTCCTTGAGAATTTCTTGAAGGGTGATTTCTAGGTTCTTTCTTTGATCATGGCTTTCAGGTAGTCCAATAATTTTTAAATTGTCTATCCTGGATCTATTTTCCATGTCAGTGGTTTTTCCCATGAGATATTTCACATTGCCTTCTAATCTTTCATTTGTTTGGATCTGTTTAACAGCATATTGATTTCTCATAAAGTCATTAGCTTCCATTTGCTCCAGTCTAACTCTGAAGGAATGAATCTCCTCAGTGAACTTTTGAGATTCTTTTTCCATCTGGCAAATTCGACTTTTTAAGGCATTCTTCTCCTCATTGCCCTTTTGGGCCTCCTTTGCCATTTGAGTTAGTCTATTTTTTAAGGTGTTGTTTTCCTCAGTCAGGCTGTTGACCCTCATTTCATACTTTTCCTGCATCCTTCTCATTTCTCTTTCCAGTTTTTCCTCCACTTCTCTTATTTGATTTTTAAAGTCCTTCTTAAGGTCCTCTATGGCCTGCAACCCGCTCATGTTTTCCCTGGGGCTTTTGGAGCAGGACTTCTGACCTCACAGTCCTTTTCCTGCTCTATGCCCCCAAAATAGGAGTCTAGGGTTGCATTTTTCTGTTTCCTTTGCCTTGGCATGTTGCCACTTAATTACTTGACTTTTGGGCTTGTTGCCACACTATGGCTTTAAGGCCAGATAGAGGAATTTTCATCCCGAACGTGTGGGGGGCAACTTCCGTTTCTGGCAAGCTGTAAACCCACCCACGACTTCCACCCTAGATCACAATCCAGATCCAGGGAGGTTAAAGCAAGAGCGATTACCCCCCAAGACTGATCGCTGGATCTCCCTACAATTAATTTGCAGGCCAGGAGCTGGAGCTGCCTCTGAAAACTACAAAATGGCGTGTCTCCTCAGTGACTTCTAGCCCCCAGGGGAGGGAGCTGACGCATTCCCCAAATACTGGTCCCAAAGTCCATAGGACACTAACCTCTTACTTTGTCCTAGGCATGTCTATGTTGATAATTCTGGAGTCGCCACAGCTGCTGGTGTTCTGGGGTTCCTCCAGCTGGCTGCTGGCCCTGCCGCCCTGGGGCTAAAACCTCGGCTCACGCGGACCTGGGCTCGGCTCCCCCCGCTCTGCGTGCTGCCAGCTCCCAGACTGTTGCACTGGTCCTTCCTGCAGGGCTGCTGGCCTGTCCTCAGCGGGAGGTTAGCTTCTCTGTGTCGTTCTGTGGGTGCTGGGGCTTATACAATACTCTTTAGAGAAATAAAGATAGACATAAATAATTGGAGAAGTATTTATTGCTCATAAATAGGCTGTATCTATATAATATTCCAGTAATTAATTTACTTATTCAGTGCTATACAGATCATACTATCAAACAACTACTTTACACAGCTAGAAAAAATAATATTGAAAATTATCTATAGGAACAAAAGGTCAAGAATCTCAAGGGAAGTAATGAAAAAAAAGTGTGAAAGATGGTATTCTAGCAGTACCTGATCTCAAAATGTTGTTTGTCCTTCATACTCAAAGAGGACCAATGACATCACAGTGTTGAGGTCAAGGTATATTGTATTCTGCTGTGGCTGATCAGTCCAATATGAGCTTGGAAGGCCCTACCACAAGTCAGAACCACATAGTTCATTTCAGTATTTGGGATGGAGATGTTTCTAGATTTGTACATCTCATGTTTCCTTTGTGCTGCTGCAGTTTTGCTTGACTTATAGAGTATAATGCCTTCTTTGATTCGGGCATGCCATGCTAGGTAGTCCTGTGCCAGTGTCTCTCATGTCTCACAGTTGATAGTAAAGTTCTTCAGAGAGACCTTGAAAGTGTTCTTATACTGCTTCTTCTGACCACTGTGTGAGCACTTGCCTGATGTGAGTTCTCTATAAAATAATCTTTTTAGATAAATGTCTGTTTGGCATTTGGGCTATGTGGTCAGCCCATTCGAGTTGCACTCTCTGCAGCAAAGTTGGAATGTCTGGCAGTTCAGCTCAAGAGGACCTTAGTGTCCAGTACCTTAACTTGCCACATGATTTTCAGAATCTTCCTAAAAAGGTAGCGGTTTGATTTTTTGGCATGTCTTTAATAGACTGTCCGTGTTTTTTTGTTTTTGTTTTTGTTTTTTTGGTTTTTGGTGGGCAATTGGGGTTAAGTAACTTGCCCAAGGTCACACGGCTAGGTTTTTATTTGTGTATGCGTTAAGTGTCTGAGGCTGGATCCGAACTCAGGTCCTTCTGACTCCAGGGCCGGCACTCTACTCACTGCGCCACCTAGCCACCCCGATTGTCCGTGTTTTACAGACACAACACTGAAGTCAGCACAACGGCCCTGGTAAGACCTTTAGTTTGGTATACAACTTAATGCCTTTTCTCTTCGACTCTTTCGGATCTTCCCGAACACTGAGCTTGCTTTGGTATTGCATGTGTGTAATGGTAATGTAATTTGAATTTGAAGATCCCTTTGTGTTGGCAAAAGTAGCAGGTACTTAATACTTAGTAAGTGATCAAGCCTCTGATTGGGGGAATAGAAGGTATGAACTCCTGTCTCCTGTTAACTGATGTAACAGCAAGGGGCTGGCTGAAGGAAGTAGGTAATACTGTGTATATAAGAAAAGCCCCAGGGAGGCACAGTCAGAATTTCCTTGAGACTGAGATCTGGTGACAGAACAGCTACAGAAGAATGGAGAACTGAGTCCTGAAAACTTGTGGTGGTGGAGCTTCTTCTGAATAGGAGGCCAGGAGCCCAGGAGGCCAGGAGCCCAGGAGCCAGGAGCCCAGATGACTGAAGCATGACTGGGATGCTGAGACTTTGTTTGTGGCTTGGTTGAGCCTTGAATTCCCTGGAGCAGAAATGGTGAAGGATCTGACATGGACCAGACCCTGTGAACTTCAGTGTGGAGTGGGACCTGCCCAGAGAGCTGGACAAGGAACTGGGAGCTGTCTGTCATTGAACCCAGGTGACAGTCTGGTGAATCCAGGTAGAATCTGGGACCATGGAAGGGGATCCAGGGAATCTGAGAACCAGCCCCAAGTCAAGATGAAGAAAAGACCTTTCCTTGGGTACTGAGTAATTATAGTTTACTAGTGACCTAAGGGGTGGAGAGTTTTATGTATGATACTTAGTAAGACTTTGCTGAATAAGTGACTGATTTTACTTTGAGTACTTTGAGATATTGTTACTGATAAATGATTGAGTTAATCAAGACTTTGCCCCATGAGTGGAAGACTTTGACTATTTTACTTTGAGACTATGTTGTGAATATTATATTGTGATTTTCTGTGATAAGTTGTAATATTGTGAATGCTGTACCTTGATTTTCTGAGGATGTTTTGCTTTTGTCATGGAATAAATAGAGTGATCACTATACTGAGTAATCAGAACCTTAAAAGCTATTCACAGTAGCAGTTTTTCTGAAAAGCTGCTCGTGCATGGCATTACAATGTGTCAACCAAACCAACCAGCACTGTACCATCCATATGTAGAACCATTGGCTATAGCAATGACAAATGGAGAAATTTTGAAGGCTGTGAAAATTCACTTACCTTGGCAGTGTATTTTCCAGGGATTTCCACATAGATCTCAAAATATACTACAGAGCCATCATCATCAAAACTATATTTGGTATGGGTTAAAAATAGGTTAATCAGTGATCAGATTATCAGATCAGGTGCATCAAACATATTTTAAAAATCCCAGCTCTTGGGGTAAGGACAAAAATTTCTCAGAAAACTGTAAATTGATCTGGCAAAGCTTAGGTGAAGACCAATATTTCACACAACAGATAGAAATAGACTCCATTAAAACATGGCTTTGATATAAAAGATCATATCATAAACACATTAGAGGAGCAAAGAAGAAAATACCTTTTGCAGGCCTGATGTAGAGTTAAGTGAGCAGAACCAGTAAAACAATTTATATAGCAACAACAGTATCATAAAGAAGAGCAACCTGGAATTTTGCTCATTGCAGCAACCAGCCGCAGTTGCACAGGGCTGGTGCTGAAACATGGTACCCATTTCTTGACAGTGAGATAGTGAACTTAAGCAGAATAATGCATATTTTTGTATACAGCCAATGTCTGGATTTGTTTCCTTAACTATGTATGTTAAAGGTTTTATAGATTGTTTTCCCAGCTGAGAGTAGGGGGAGAGTGGACTAACTATAAGGTAGCAAAAAAAAGAATCATCTGAGCATTTTTTAAAATGCAGGAAAAGCATAGTGGAAAGGCCAAAAGGATTCACACACAAGCAGAGCAACTTTGAAAGTTATATATTGATTTATTAAGAATTCAGAATTTAGCAAGCCATATATTATGGAGACTCAATATCATGCACACTTCTCTTTTTTTCTGTTTATCTGTATATGTGGGAGTGCTCATTTTATTTGGTGTTTGTTAAGTTCAGAATAAAAAAATAGGTGATTTCTTTTAAAATAAGGGAAATACTGTTTATTCTTAACGCTAAGATACATGCAGTTAACTGCCAGAAGTGGAAAATACATAGTTTGGATTTAAAATTTTAAGTTACCATCTCAAATCAAGAATAGAAATTAACGTTTGTTTCATTAAAGCCTTTTTCATTTATTTTTTCTTTCAGATCTGTGAAAAAAGATGAATTTGGCTGAGATTTGTGACAATGCAAAGAAAGGGAGAGAATATGCACTTCTTGGAAATTACGACTCTTCAATGGTATATTATCAGGGGGTAATACAGCAGATTCAGAGACATTGTCAGTCAGTCAGAGACCCAGCTATCAAAGGCAAATGGCAACAGGTATGATAATACTATGGTGTTTTTACATGGTAGCAGTCTTTTGAACACTGTGGACTTTAATTTGAACATTCAAATAATATTTTATAACAAATTAGTATAAATACAAAAATGTTTAAATCTATTTTTTAAATATCCCTTGAATTTTTTCATAACATGCAAGTTGTTGCTACTTGGTTGATATTTATGATAATATATTTCTTGAGACATATTTGAAGACATTTTTAGTTGTGATCAAATTAATTTTCTTCTTATGTTATTTCTTTTTAATTAGCTTAATTGTGTGTGTCTATATATTTTGAAAGTATAACTATTAAAAATAATTTTCACCTGCAGCATCAGAATTGATGGTATTATATTGTCCAAATAATTGTTATAGATGGGTTTCATTAGGAAATATTAGTTTCTTATTTATTTTGTGGTTTTGAAAGTAAAGACAAGACTTTTAGTTAATTGATTTTTAAAAAAGCTATTATTTTATTTTCATTTTTGTCCTTCTAATGTATAACAGTGGTTTATCTTTCACTCCCCTTTCTCAAAAAAGGTAACTTGGACAAAAAAATCCATGTCATAGATACAATATATACTGTTATAATGCAATTTTTGTGAGACTGCCCCTTGAGAAATTTTTCCAGTCTTGTGAAAGACTTCATACAAATACAGTGAATAAGTCAGTAATCTAATAAAGGAATTGCAGCCTATTTGTTTTTGTCTATTGATTGTACAATAGTACAAAATTAATCAAAATTTTGGTCTTTAATTTTTCCACTAATCCTTACTGTTTAAAACCTTTTAAAGTTAAAAGAACAAAGTCAAGAATTTTAAAACATTTTCCATTAAAAATAATGACAACAGTACAGAATTAATCAAAATTTGGTTTTTAATTTTTCCACTAATCCTTACCATTTAAAACCTTTTAAAGCTAAAAGAACAAAGTCAAGAACTTTAAAACATTTTCCATTAAAAATAATATGACTTTCAAGCTTTTTTCCTAATTTTCCATTTGGCAGAAATGGATGCTTTGAGTTATGGTAGTACTTTGTTGGACCAAATTATTTTGTTTGGAGTAGCTTTAGTCAAAATTTAGTAAGACCAGTCTGATTCTAGCCAAAACATCAGTAAAGAACCAGCTTGGACAAACCATGTTCTAAGGACCTTGAAGGTTGGTTTAGATAGGGTGGTTTAGTGTCTTCATCTCAAATGCAGTCTTTTCTCTCCCCTAGATCTTTGGAGATTCAGAATTATTTTTTGGTGGATCTTGAATGGTCTCAGGGTGTCTCAGAACATGAGCTATAACCCTTGGTCTATAGGGTGGCAAATTTGTACACACAGCAAGGGTGCTACACTTAAAATAGTTTCCTTAGGAGTTTCTACTTCTAAACCTGTACTCCAGAGCATATACAAAATAAGTACAAGGTGATGGGGGGGTGGTCAGGAAGGGTTTCATGTAGAAGGTAGTACTTGAGTCATATCTTAAAATATACTAGTAATTCTGAGAGGCAGGGGTCAAAAAGAAGTGCATTCCTGGGATGGGGGTGACAGCAAGTGCTTCAGTATCCCTGTATTATTATCGCCTAGGCTAAAGGCATAGATGGCATGGTTTTCCAATTTGCATATGATACAAAACTAGGAAGATTAATTAGCACAAATGATAAAAAAATCTGGATCCAGATATCTTGACAGGCCAAAACATTTGGTCCAAAAAAAAAAAAATGAGGTTTAATAGGGATAAATGTAAAATCTACTTTGGTCCAAAAATCAATTATACACATTCAAGACAAGGAAGACACGACTGTACAGCAATTCATCTGAAATAGGTCTGGGTTGTTTTTTTTTCCATATACTTCAAATTCAATGAAGTCAGTAATATAGTATTGCTTTCAGATGTATGGGGTGTTCAGGGAGGACGAGCGTCTCTGGTGTGAGGTCTTGCTGAGCACTTTCAGGGCATTTTGTGTTTTTTTTACAACCACTTTAGAGTTTATTTACAGAATTTTTCTTGTGACATCATATAACAATTGACTTAGACTGTTTACAAATATAATGGTTACCTTTTGAGACAAATAATTAAAAACTTAGTACTAAATTTTACATCACGGTTTGTTTCACTTAACAAGTGAAGTTTTGAGACAGAAATTAATGAAAGCTGTTCTCTTAAGCAAAAATATGTGATTTCCAGAAAACCCCAGAAACTCAGAAGCCTAAAAAGAAGTCTGAAGAGATCAAACTCCCAAATATTCTTCAACCCCCTCAAAAAAAAGGGCGAAAGAAGAGAAAAGGGAAGAGAGAATACATCTCTTTTGCCTTACAAAAAAGGGGAGGGGAAAAATCTGAAATCTCAGCAAAGAGTGCTTGTACACTTTGGTGTCCACTTCCACCCACCTCTCTCCTGTGGCTTCAAGAAGCCATAGCATGTGCAGTGGCCATGCCCTGATAAAACTGTCTGGGCAGATTTGCTAGACCAGGTTGAAGGTCGTTGACAGGCCTCAAACATGTGAAGACTTCCCCAGTGGAATGAGTGGATAAGAACAGTTTGTTGCTGTGACTGAAGATGGCTGAAGCAGGTATTGTGGAACCCTTAGAGCTTGGTCAGACATTGAAGATGCCAAGGTCATCCACTGCCTCCTGGGCCCTTGTCAGTTGTCCTGACTTTTGACTTGCCATTGGACTTTGGTGACTCTGGAAAAGAGAGTGAGGCTGGTGACTTTGTGCAACTCTGCTTCACTTCAGTTCACATGCAAGTCAAGACATCACCCTGTGATGTCAGTGTCCTCTTTGAAAATGAAGAATGAACAGCAGCAATTGCCTTCAGTAGAACTAAAGTAAAATTAGGAGGAGTGATTGAGGAGTAATGAGGTGACTTTTTTGGGGGGGTCTACATTTGTGATTTCATCAGTGTGAAGAGCTTCTACCAGTGCAGATTGTAAATGCATGGGGCCCTGAGTGATTAAATGATTTGTCCAGGTTCACATCGAATTTGTAATTGGTGAGACATGATCCAATTCCCAGTCCATTGCAACACTGCCTTAATGAGGTGATGCTCCCATTTTACTCTATTCTGAGGTCAAAACACATGTAGAGTATGTTTAACAACAACAACAACAACAACAACAATAATAATAAATGAGATTATCCAGAGGATGACAACTAGGATGGTGAAGGATCATCTTAGGGAGAACGTGAGAGTTATCTTTAAGTATTAGGAGAACTGTTATATAGAAGAAAGATTAGACTTGCTCTGATCCAGATAGAAGAAGTAGGAGTGATGTGTGGAAGCCATAAAGACATAAATCTTGTTTTGATGTAAGAAAAAACTTCCTAAAAATAAGAGCTCTGCAAAAGTACATTTGACTGCTTTAGGAATTAGTGAGTTCACCACTCTTGAGATCTCTAAGTAAAGGCTAGGGTAACCAGCTTATCAGGTAAAAGGGATCCTTTTTCCTGTATGGGTTTGACTAGATGTCCCCTGAAGTCCCTTCCACCTCTGAAATTACAGACTTTTTCTAGGTCAAAGGTGGAGCGAGATTATTCAGTAGGAACAATGGTCAAATAGTATCAGAAGGGGACCAAAGGCATATGTAGAAGAGTAGGCCTTTGTTGGAGACTGGAACAAAGGAGGACAAAATGGGGGACGATATAGAGGGAGTTTTAATTGTAGAATAGGAGCAAGAAGGAGCTCATCATGACAGAAGACCCTTTTTGTTATTGAAGGAAGAGGGTGAGTGATAGGGGAAATCTGTGTTAGGGGCTTGAAAGAGCTGTGCGGGTGGAGAGATTGTCAGTCAGAGAAGAATAAAAGTATTTCCATGCTGCAGTGAGGGCCCAGTTGAGATTAGAGATCACAGATTTGGAGTGGAGATATAATGGACAGTGAAGATGGTTGTAACTTTGAAGGAGTGGAGAAGGTAGACATAGGGGTAACTCAGAGTTGGAGTCACATGAACAAGGCATGCCAGAGTTGGTGATAGACAAGGGGGTTAGGGTTTCAAGGATAGATGACTTCATAGAGTTGAGATAGTTAACTGTAGGATCAGAACTGCAAAGAGAGGACAGTAAGATCCCAGCAGTGCTGATGAGCTCTGAGAGCAGGGGAGTGTGAAGTGTCTTCCTGGCTTATTTGTTTCTATTGAGTGCACAACCATCTTTCCAGTCACCTAGGTTGGCAGAATGGAGTCCTCCTCCATTCTTCTGTGTCTCTTACCTCTTATGTCCAGTTGATTGCCAGGTCTTATCTCTTTTGCCTCCAGAATACATCTCTCCTTGGTCCCCTTCTTTCCAAAACCACTCTATTTCAAGTTCTTATCTCTTTCCTGGACTATTGCTATAGACTTTTAATTGGTCTCTTAAAAGGCCTTTCTCCTTTCTCATCTTGCCTTTATAGAGGAACTAAATTGACAACCCTAAAGCACAGATCCATCCTGTTACTTCCATGCTCAAGAATCTGTAGCTTCCTATTTCTTCTTGAGATCAAGTATAGACTCCTCAACAGCACTTAAAGCCCAGCATAATTTGATTCCTGGCCTATCTTCTTGGGTTTATTGTACTTGACTGTTCTTCTTGCCTTCATTGTTCTAGTCAGATTGGCCCTTCACATTACATCACGTGATTCTCTTCTGGAATAAATCACTTCCTCTCTTATTACTACTAGAATTCCTACCTTCTTTCAAAGCTCAGTTCAAGTGCTCCCTCCTGTATTCTGACACCAGTGCCTCTCATAAGTAAAAGTACCTCTCTCCCAAAATTATTTTGTTCTTATTTTACATCTTTTCTTTGGGTTCAGATAAGAGAAGTGGGGTAAAAACTGGGAAGACAAATGAGAAAGATGCAAGAAAAGTATGAAATGACAGTCAACAGCCTGACTGAGGAAAATAGCACCTTAAAAAATAAACTAACTCAAATGGCAAAAGAGGTTCAAAAAGGCAATGAGGAGAAGAATGACTTAAAATGCCGAATTTGCCAGATGGAAAAAGAAACTCAAAATTTCACTGAGGAGAATCATTCCTTCAGAATTAGACTGGAGCAAATGGAAGCTAATGACTTTATGAGAAATCAAGATGCTGTTAAGCATATTCAAACAAATGAAAGAATAAAAGGCAATGTGAAATATCTTACGGGAAAAACCACTGACCTGGAAAATAGATCCAGGAGAGATAATTTAAACAATATTGGACTACCTGAAAACCATGATCAAAAAAAGAACCTAGAAACCATCCTTCAAGTAATTCACTAGGAAAATTTCCCTGATATTTTAGAACCAGAGGGTAAAATAGAGGTTGAAAGAATCTAGAGAGCACCTCCTGAAAAAGATCCCCAAAAAGAAAACTGCTGGGAATATTATAGCCAGGTTCCAGAATTCCCAGATCAAGGAGAAAATATTACAAGCAGGCAGGAAGAAACAATTTGAATACTGTGGAAACACAATCAGGATAACACAGGATCTGGCAGCTTCTACACTGAGGGACTGAAGGGCATGGAATATGATATTCTGGAGGGCAAAGGAGCTGGGATTAAAACCAAGAATCACCTACCCAGCAAAATTGAGTATCACGTTTCAGGGGAAAATATGGTCATTCAGTGGAATAGAGGACTTTCAAGCATTCTTGAGGGAAAAACCATAATTGAATAGAAAATTTGACATTCAGATACGAGAAGCAAGAGATGCTTGAGAAGGTAAACAGGGAAAAGAAATCATCATGAACTTATCAAAGTTGAACTATTTATATTCCTACATGGAAAAATAATAACTGTAACTGATGAAACTTTTCTCAGTATTAAAACAATTGAAGAAGGGTATATGGGCATATGAATACATATGTGAATGTTTGTATATATGTTTACAGGTATACATAGATAGAGGACACAGGTAGAATGTAATAGGAAGGGATGATACTTAAAAGGTGAAATTAAGAGGTGAGAGAGGAATATAATGAGAGGAGATAGGGAGAGACAGAATGGGGTAAACTCTTTCATATAGAAGAGGCAAGGGAAAATGGTTACAAGGGAGGGGAAGAACAGGAAGCCAAAAAGGCAAAACCTTATTCTCATTGAATTTGGATCAGGGAGAGAATGACATACATACTAAATAGGATATCTTACCCTACAGGAGAGTAGGGGGTTAGGGGATAAGAGGAGGGATGATGGAAGGGAGGGTGGGAGGGAAGGGGGTGAGGGAAGTTGGAAGCACCCACTTCTGAAAAGGGACAGGATCAAAGTAGGAAATAGATCAAGTGGCAGGTGGGATAGGAGGGAGGGAAATATAGTTAGTCTTTTACAACATATCTACTATGGTAATGTTTTACATAGCTACACATGTACAACCTATACTGAACTGCTTATCTTCCCAGTAAGGGTGGGTGACAAGGGAGGAAGGGAATGAATCTGGAATTCAAAGTTTTAAAATCAAATATGTAAAAATATATAAATACTATTAATAATACTATTTTACATATAATTGGGAAATAGAATGTGCAGGTATTGGGGCACAGAGATTCACCTTGCCCTACTGAAAAAGTTGAAGGGGTATGTGAGAAGATATGGGAGAGAGCAGATGGGATAAGGGGTTATCCTGTGGGACTGCTATTCTGGGGTGGGGGGGTAGGGAAAAATGGGGAAAAATTGTAACTCAAAATCTGGCAGAAGTGAATGATGTAAACCAGAATTTAATAAATCTTTTGGAAAAAAAGTTTAGGAAGTTTTTAAAAATAGACTTCTTATTTCACTGGAAATTGTTTACCACTGCTCAATTATTTATATTGTTGTACTTTACACTGAGTTGTATGGTAGTGGTTATTATATCCTTTGATAGGTAATGGAGGCATTAAATTTACTATTCACAATATATTACTGCAATATGACTCCCATTGCAGAGTTGCATAATTTGTCTTACTGATGTTTATTTTCATCTTGATTTATCTTCAAACTGTTTCTCTAGATGATTATCTTATATTAATGTTAATTTATGTTTTTCTTTTATTCATTTTTAGTTTTCAGCATTTTTCATAAAGATGTTGAATTCTAAATTTTCCTCCTCCCTCTTTTACCACTGCCCCAAGACAGCAAAGTTATACATATACAATCTTATTAAACATATTTCCATATTAATCATGTTGTGAAAGAGGAATCAGAACAAAAGGGAAAAACCATGACAAAGAAAAAACAAAATGAGAAAATAGTATACTTTGATTTGCATTCAGACTCCATGGTTTTTTCTCTGGACGTGGATAGCATTTTCCATCATGAATCTTTTGGAATTTTGCATTACTCAGAAAAGCTAAGTCTGTCAAAGTTGGTCATGGCAAAGTGTTGCTATTACCGTGTACAGTGTTCTCCTGGTTCTGCTCACTTCACTCGGCTTCAGTTCATGTTAGTCATTCCAGGTTTTTCCGAAATCCGCCTGCTTATCATTTCTTATAGAACAATATATTTATTCCATTATATTCATATACCACATCTTGTTCAGACATCCTTCAATTGATGGACATCTCCTCAATTTCCAATTTTTTGCCACCGCAAAAAGAGCTGCTATAAATATTTTTGTACATGTGAGTTCTTTTCCCTTTCTTATGATCTCTTTGGGATATAGACCTAGTTGTGGTATTGCTAGGTCAAAGGGTGTACACAGTTTAATAGCCCTTTGGACATAGTTCCAAATTGCTCTCCAGAATGGTTAGATAAATTTACAACTTCACCAACAATGCATTAATGTTCCAGTTTTCCCACATCTTCTCCAACATTTATAATTTTCCTGTTTTGTCATGTTAGCCAATCTGATAGGTGTGAGGTGGTACTTCAGAGTTGTTTTAATTTGTATTTCTCTAGCCAATGGTGGTTTAGAGGATTTTTTTCATATAACTATTAGCTTTAATTTCTTCATCTGAAAACTCACTGTTCATATCCTTTGACCATTTATCATTTGGGGAATGACTTGAATTCTTAATAATTTGACTCAGTTTTTTATATTTTAGAAATGAGGCCTTTATCAGAGACACTGGCTTTAAGATTGTTTCCCAGTTTTCTGCCTCCCTTCTAATCTTGGTTGTATTGGCTTTGTTTGTGCAAAACCTTTTAAATTTAATGTAATCAAAATTATTTGGACTACTGTCTTAACTGAGAAACATGATGGGGTTGTGTAATGATCAGAATATTGAACTGGAGTCAGGAAGACCTGGGGTTAAAATCTTTCCTCTTGATGCCTACTGGTTGCCTACAGGAGAATTTAAAATGACCCAATATTTCTGAGCTGTAGGTAATGTTTAAATTAGGGAAAAATTGGGAAATTACAGATCTTGATATATTAGTTGTCTGAATTAGACAAAAATATTTTATTTTTTTATTTTTTAAAATTTTTATTTTTTTGAAATTTATTAACTTCTGGTTTACATCATCCATTTCCTTTTTGCCTTCCCATTCTTCCCTTCCCCTGCAACTACTTCCCCATGCCTCTTCTATATGAGATAGTTTACCCTATCCTGTCTCTCCCCATCTCCTCTTGCCACTTTCCTCTCTCACCTCTTAACTTCACCCCTTAAGTATCATCCCTTCCCATCAAATTCAACCTGTGCCCTCTATCCATGTATACCTGTAAACATATATACACACATTCACATATGTAGTCATATGCCCATATACCCTTCTTCAATGATTTTCATAATGAGATAGGTTTCATCAGACAAATTATTGTTTTTCCATGTAGGAATGTAAATAGTTCAACTTTCATAAGTTCCTTTTGATTTCTTTTCCCTGATTACCTTCTCAAGCATCTCTTGCTTCTTGTGTCTGAATGTCAAATTTTCTATTCAACTCTGGTTTTTTCTTCAAGAATGCTTGAGAGTCCTCTATTCCACTGAATACCATATTTTCCCCTGAAACAAGATACTCAGTTTTGCTGGGTAGATGACGCTTGGCTTCAATCCCAGCTCTTCTGCCCTCTGGAATATCATATTCCATGCCCTTTGATCCCTCAGTGTAGAAGTTGCCAGGTCCTGTGCTATTCTGATTGTGTTTCCACAATATTGAAATTTCTTCCTCCTGGCTGCTTGTAACTTTTTGGGGTCTTTTTCAGGAGGTTATCGGTAGATTCTTTCAACCTCTATTTCCCCCTCTGGGTCTAAAACATCAGGGCAATTTTCCTTGAGAATTTCTTGAAGGATGATTTCTAGGTTCTTTCTTTGATCATGGCTTTCAGGTAGTCCAATAATTTTTAAATTATCTCTCCTGGATCTATTTTCCAGGTCAGTGGTTTTTCCCATGAGATATTTCACATTGCCTTCTAATCTTTCATTTGTTTGGATCTGTTTAACAGCATCTTGATTTCTCATAAAGTCACTAGCTTCCATTTGCTCCAGTCTAATTCTGAAGGAATGATTCTCCTCAGTGAGCTTTTGAGATTCTTTTTCTGTCTGGCAAATTCGGCTTTTTAAGGCATTCTTCTCCTCATTGCCTTTCTGAGCCTCTTTTGCCATTTGAGTTAGTTTATTTTTTAGGGTATTATTTTCCTCAGTCAGGCTGTTGACTGTCATTTCATATTTTTCTTGCATCTTTCTCATTTCACTTCCCAGTTTTTTCCCCCACTTCTCTTATCTGCTTCTTAAGGTCCTCTATGGCATGTAACCAGCTTGTATTTTCATTTGGAGCTTTTGGTGCAGGAATTCTGATCTCACAGTCCTCCTCCATGCTTTGATCCTCATTGCCCCCAAGATAGGAGTCTAAAGTTCTATTTTTCTGCTTATTTTTTTCCTTTGCCTAGGCATGTTGCCACTTAATTACTTGATTTTTGGGCTTGTTGCCACAGTAGGACTCTGCCACCAGACAGGAGAGCTTCCATCCCAAACGTGGGGTCTTCACAACTTCTAGAGGTTGGGTGGCCTCTGTAAAGCCTCCACCCGCTCTGGCAAATTGGATACACACCCCAGACCTCCCCACCCCCAGACCACAATCCAGATCCAGGCAGTTTAAAGCAAGAGCAATTAACCTCCAGACTGATTGCTGGATTCCTCCACAGTTTGCAGACCAGGAGCTGGAGCCGCCACTGACACTGCAAAATGGCTTCTGTGCCGCATTTCCTCAGCTGCTTTTTGCCCCAAGGGGAGGAAGCCGATGTGTTCCCCGAATACTGGTCCCAAAGTCCATAAGGCACTAACCTCTCACTTTGTCCTAGGCATATCTGTGCTGATGATTCTGGAATCACTACAGTTGCTAGTGTTCTGAGGTCCCTCCAGCCGGCTGCTGGCCTGGCCACCCTGGGGCTAAAACTGCGGCTCACGCGGGCCTAGGCTTGGCTCCCAAAGCGCTGCACTGTCGGTTCACAGTGTACTGTGTTGCCTGCTCTCAGAGCGCTGCGCTGGCCGCTCCCTGCAGGGCTGCTGGGCTGTCCTCAACAGGAGGTTAGCTTCTCTGTGTTGTTCTGTGGGTGCTGGGGCTCCAGAAGTTGTTCAGACTCCCCTTTTACATTGTTTGGAACTAGTGTGGGGCAGAGCACCTTGGAAGTGCTATTTCTACTCTGCCTGACATAAATATTTTCTAGGGTCTTTGAATATGTCACAAAGATTTATTTAATGCAAAATTTTACTTTTTTTTAATTAACAGAAATCTTTTCTCTCTCTCCTTGTTGAGCTGTTTCAGTCATGTCTCTTTGTGACTTCATTTGGGGTTTTCTTGGCAGTGATACTGGAGTGGTTTGCCATTGCCTTCTCCAGATCATTTTACAAATGAGGAACCAAGGCAAACAGGGCTAAGTGACTTGCCCAGCATCATACAGCTAGTAAATGTTTGAGACTGGATTTGAACTTAGGTTCTTCTGACTCTAGGATTGGTGCTCTATACACTGTGCCAAGTAGCTAGTCTCTCTCCCTCTTACCTTCCCTCCCTCCTCACTGTGGGGGAAAAAAAGAAAAAAATTCCTTGTAACAGATATGGAGAGGCAAGCAAGACAAATTACCTCCTTGTGTGGTTTCAAAAAATATGTTTTATTCTGTAGTCCTAAGTCTATTTCCTCTCTGTCAAGAGGTGGGTAGGAAGTTTCATCAGATATTTGAAATCATGGAGGGTCATTGCATTGATCTAAGTTCTTATAGCTTTAAAAGTTATTTGTAAACCATTTTCCTAGTCATGTTCTTTTTATTCGTTATGAGTTAACAAATGTCTTTAAAATTGTTTTCTAATGTTGATAGTATAATAAAAATTGTTTTGGTTCTCCTTCCTTTAATCTGTCAATTTGTATAGGTCTTCCTGTGTCTCTTTTAAATGACCTGTTTCTTTATTTCTTACATAAAATAATACTCTATTACATTTGTTTAACCTTTGAAAAAATTTTTTTAATAGAACTGTGCTTTTAGAAGTTTTATAAATTTTAAGATGCATCAAGTAATAAAATAAATGTTGATTTTTTTAAGGTTCGACAGGAATTGCTAGAAGAATATGAACAAGTTAAGAGTATTGTCAGTACCTTAGAAAGTTTTAAGATAGACAAGCCCCCAGATTTTCCTGTGTCTTATCAAGATGAACCATTACGAGATCCTGCGGTTTGGCCTCCTCCTGTTCCAGCAGAACACAGGTAGCCTATGTATCCTTCATTCTATACCCTTCTGATTCTTGTTCTGATTAATGACTGCTTTTAAGGATGAAAAGGATATCCATCTAAAAAAAAAGAATGGAGTAATGCTTTTTGTTTTTATGGTTAGCAAAAATGCTTTTTTTGGTCAGCAATTCCATATATACATATATGTATATGTGTGTATATATGTATATATTTATAAAAAAAACTGCTACATATAGTTTGCTGATTTTAAAAAGATCCTGGTGAGAAGTCATATTAATCATGTAAAAGTGTTGTATCATCCATATTGCATACTTTTATAGGTGGTCCTTTTGTAAAGGCAAATCTTGCTTTGAGTATAGTCACTTAGCCTTATTTCAACAGTATTTAGGTGATAAAGAACTATGCTGAGACAATTTGCTTATTTGATTGTCTGACTTTGAGTACTGCCTCTTTTTTTGACTTAGAGATGCTTGGCAATAAGGTTCATATGTTATGGAATAAGCAGGTCATATTCTTCAAAGATCAGTCATAAGGCAGCCTGAAAAAAATCACTTAATACATATCACTCTTTCTTTTTCACAGATTTTTATAAAATATCTTTCAAATGCCTTTCTGCAAGGCAGACCTAGTGTGTCTATGGCATTCCTCAATCTGCTAGTCTTGTGACCCTATTAAAAAGGGAAATTCTATCAGATTTGTATGACTTAATCTTAATAAGCTCATAATGTTATCTTTTTCTCTAATTGTTCAGAAACCATCCCTTTATTTTTTAAATTCAGTTTTATTTTATTTTCAGTTCAGTATTCTCTCCCTCTCCCAGTAACCTCCCACATCCATTGAGGAGACAAGAAATACAAAACTCTTTACAAATATGAAGTCATACAAAATAAATTTCTGTATTAGCATGTTCAGGAAAAATAAGAAAAAGAAACAAAATAGGCTACAGTCTGTAATCTGAGTCAGTTAGCTGTCCCTCTGGAGGTGAATAGTGTGTTTTATGGTGAGTCCTTTGGAATTGTGGTGGGTTACTTTATTGATCAGAGTTACTAAGCCTTTCCTAGTGGATTGTCTTTACAATATTGTTGTTACCATGTAAATTGTTCTTCTGGTTCTGCTTACTTCACTCTGCATCAGGTCATGCAAGTCTTCCTAGTCCTTCATCATTTCTTACAACCCAGCAGTATTCCATCACAACCACATAACACAACTATTTCAACCATTCCACAATTGGTTTCCAATTCCCTTAGTTTCCAATTCTTTGCCACCACAAAAAAGGCTGCTGTAATGGGTTTCCATATGGGTTATCCCTTTAATAATGGGTTCTCCAGTTTTTTTAACCAGATATTAATTATCAAGCCTACCAGTCTATTGATTAAAGCATTTGTCTTTTCCCCCCCTTTTAAAAATTGGGACGTTTTCTCACCTCCAGTTGCTTGGAACCCGTTCCATTTGCCTTACTTTCTCTTAAGGTTTAGTAGTCACACCTGCAAGTTCTTTCATTATCCTGGAATGTAGTTTGTTCAAGCAAGGTGATTAGAATTCCTTTCTAGGTACCATTTTCTCAGTTACCTTGGTTTTCAAATTTTGTGTTGTATTTTCATTTTTTTTATCAGTCTGAAGATTATTCTCCTTGGTAGACAAAACAGAAGTAAATGAGTTGAATATTTCTGTGCCTCTCTCTTTTTTATTTCTTCATAGTCCATTCTCATCTCAACTTATATAGCAATAGGTTCTATCTGTTCTTTTTTTCCATCAGCATAACTCAAACCCAAACCAAAAAGGCCCTTTTTATTGTCCTATTTCTGGTGTCTCCTTGTGGCTTGAGAGTGATTCTGGATTCCTGCAGTCTATGCCAGTAGAGCACAAGCTCTAGCAGATCCCATATGCTCCTTTGACCACAGTCCTGGAGACAGGCTGAGTGTGCTTTCCAAGACCTGACTTAGCTAAGAGCAGAGAGACTTGTAGATTGGCTTCTGGGTGATAAATTGTTTATTGAAGGCAAGTGGTGAATTAAAGAAAAGCCAAAAAATGGCTGTCAGGCCTCCATAGCCCCTGTATGCTTCCATAGTAGTGGTGGTAGAATTATGGAAAAGTAAGAAGGGGCTGCTAAAAATAATATTTTTTGCTGATCTGTTAGCATTACTTTAGATGTATAGACTCTGAATGCTACATCTTTGTTCAGTGACTATTGAATTGATATACTTAAGGAAGAACTAAACAATAGAAGCTGTTAACACTTTTTTTTTTTTTAAAGCAATTGGGGTTAAGTAACTTGCTCAATGTTACACGGCTAGTCATTATTTATGCGTGGGTGCTCATTTTCTGAGGCCGGATCTGATCGCGGGTCATCCAAACTCTGAGGCCGGCGCTCTTACTCACTGCGCCACCTAGCCGTCCCTTTAGGGCAATTGGGGTTAAGTAACTTGCCCAAGGTTACATGGCTAGGTTTTTTTTTTTTGTTGTTCGTATGGATTAAGTGTCAGAGGCCGGCTCTGAACTCAGGGCCTTCTGATTCCAGGGCCGGCGCTCTATTCACTGCGCCACCTAGCTGCCCCTAGCTGTTAACACTTTTGATAAACAAAAGCAAAAGGTAGAAGGAAATTGCAGCCATTTGGGAGGCTAGCTCCTAGGCTGTCCTTGGAAAAGGGAACAAAGAAATTGGTGGAGTTGTTCTTATTGTAGAACAAGAAGCATCATTTCATGGGATACATGGTCATCTTAACCTGTAGTGCTCATGGAAATCACAGGCAAGAAGGCACTATGAAGATAATCACAACTAATGTACCAGTATCTATTGCAGAGGATAAAGTAAAAAAAGTCCGCTTTCAGTTTGACTAGATCCTTCAAACCAAGTCAACACATAGTTTTTTCTTTTAAAAAATATTTTGTTTGTGCCTTTTTTATTCTTATATTACAGTCATTTCCCAAAATATCATCCTCCTTAATTGAACTCTCTCTTATAACAACAACAAAAAAAAAACCAGGTTAATAAAGCCTACTGACAAAGTGATGTTCAACAGTGTTTAAACTTGGTAACTTCGATTAGAAAGCTGGCACAGAGGAATGGTGGAAAGTATTTTGGAACTTTCTTGGGTTTGAGGAGTAAATGAGGTCAACTTGATAGTTTCTCCAGCTCAGTCACTTTTCATTTATGTATAACTTTTTTTTTTGCTTTGCTTTTTGGAGGGCAGTTGGGGTTAAGTGACTTGCCCAGGGTCACATGGATAGTTTTTATGTTAAGTGTCTGAGGCCGGATTTGAACTCAGGTCCTCCCGACTCCAGGGCCAGTGCTCTATTCACTGTGCCACCTAGCTGCCCTTGTATATAACTCTTTGAGACCCCATTTGGAGTTTTCTTGGCAAAGATACTGAAGTGGTTTGCCATTTTCTTTTCTAGCTCATTTTATAGATGAGGAAACTGAGGCAAACAGTTAAGTGACTTGCCTTGGGTCACAGCTAATAAGTGTCTGAGGTCAGATTTGAACTCAGGAAAAGAGTCTTCCTGACTCCAGGCCCAGCACTTTATCCATTGAATTCCCTAGTTGCCCCTATACATATAGCCCCTAATACATAGTTGCCCCTGATACATAGCTTCTCACCTATGTATTATAAATGCTTTCTTCCAGAAAAGAGTTGAAAGACTGTGGACATGTTAAGCACCAAACAACCTCATTAATAATAAAATTGACTGATATTAATAAGAAAAATGGTTATTGATCTAAGCATCATATCTGAAGCAGATACTCGAGGGTAGTTAGATTATCAGCTGGTTTGGGAGAAAGTAAAAATCAACATTGAGTCAAAAGAAAAGCTAGCAGATGAAGAAGAGACCGTGAACAGTTGCTATAGATTGAACCTGATTTATTAAACTGCTCCCTAATTGGGAACAGCAAGAAATGGAGTGAGACAAAAATATTGATTACCACCATTTCCTGAAAAAGCCACAATGAAGAAGCCATATCGGCTAAGAAAGCACCGTAGCCAGGAATTTCCTCATTACAGTGCCCACTGCAGAGAGATGGAAGCCAAGGGCAATACTGATTTATAATGCAAATTCATATGAAAAGCACTTCAGAAGACAGTGATGACAGATAATGCATAGTATTTCTTTATATAACAAGAAGGAAAAATGAGAGGAAAAATAAGTCTCAAGAAAGTTTGATGTGAGACCCAAATGATAGCAAGAACACTTGTAAATAAAACCACCAGGTTAATTAGTAGATGCTAAGTGGATCAGAGTTGTTAGTATTTCTTTAATGATCATTTTTCATGATCAGTGACAGGAGCTACCACATTTGAACTCTAGCATCTCATTCTTAGAAGTGATATATGAGGAAGCTGAAGTGTCTCTCAGGAAGTTGGGAAGAGTGGCTGCACCATGCCAAGCTTCTATGGAGGAAACTTGTGCTGGAGGAGGCACAGCCTTTAAAGAATCAAGGGTCTTGTTATAAGATATCTCAGAGGGTGGAGAAGATACCAAAAGAAGACAAAACCATGGATGATAGTAATACCCAAACAAGGCAGTTGATAGAATGTCAGTGACTGACATTCTGTCATGTATAAAATATCATATATGTATATCATAAATATATATATTATATATCATTGATAAAATATATGTTTTCTCATCTTCATAAAAATGATCCTACATTAAGGGATATCCTTAATGAAAATCTCGAAAAGTAACAGGCAGATTTCAACACCCATTCTCTATATCAGTCCATTTCTTTGAAGACACACAGCTGACTGGTATACAACTCCTACGTGATCCTACCATGTTCATTGTGTAATGATTACCTATCCACCCTCGTCCCCAAAAAAGAAAAAGAAAATTAAATCAGTGGAGTAAAATGTGGCTTTGAATGCTTGCTTCCAACAAGGAGTCTCTTTTGAATGTGTGTGTGTACACACACACACACACACACACACACACACACATATATGTATTTAATTCATTGGTAAATAGTCATGGAGATAACTTTTTAGTGGTTCATTGATTATTTATGTCAATCAAGGCTTAAAACAGAAATGCATATTTGCCAAAGATGTTTGCCATTGTCATGAAGGATGGCCTATAAAAATTATAAAAGGAAGAATAACTCCCTATAGGTATCAAGGTTCTCCAGATGTCTGTGTTTACAGATGATATATTATTTAATGTTACAGTGCTTCTTTGGTGAGATAAGTGATTACTTAAAAGATAATTGATCAGGGCGACTAGGTGGTGCAGTGGATAGAGCACTGGCCCTGGAGTCAGGAGGACCTGAGTTCAAATTCGGCCTCAGACACTTAACACAGAAACTAGCCGTGTGACCTTGGCCAAGTCACTTAACCCCAGTTGCCCTCCAAAAAGAAAAAAAGATAATTGATCTAATAATCACATTTTAAAAATCTAAATGGGTAGAAATGCCTTTTGTCTTGATTATGAAATGCAGTTGGATGGCTGATTCACTGTATCTGTATATCAGTGTGTATATATTTGGGATAGACACTGCAGATGGGCAGGGAGTTGGGTCTAGAATTCAATAGGAAGAAGAGATCAGATTTGATTTTGTTTTTGTAAATTAGTTAGTGTTTTTAATGATGCCAAGCTGGTCTTTAGTATAAAGACCTGTCTTTTCAGCACAAATGTTCTGTGATTGGATCTTGGAACATCAGTTTTTGATGCTATGCAGGTGGTACAAGTGACCTGCAGCATATTTTCAGTAATAACCCACATGCAAGAAGAATAAGAATATATTTTAGGAAGAACAGAACTGGAAGAGGGAGCAGACAGTCTCATGGCATGAGAGAGATGACAGATGTGTAACCTAGATACTCCGTCAGTAGGTGCCCTGAAAAAGCCTTAAAGGAAGGCTTCCAGCATGCCAGGTGCAACCTAGACAGGAAGTATAGAGAGTGAATGAGCAGACAGTCAGCTTGCAGCTTGTGATGGGGTCACAGACTGAGTACAGTTTTGAAGTAGAATTTCGTATGTCTTGCATCTTGGTGGGCTTAAGCTTCCCTGATACTATTCTTAAAAGATTTTACCTTCCTTTGTATCTTTGTATACATTTTCACTCACATGTATGCTCTCACATCCATATCTTGGGTCTGTCCTTTTGAAACCTTATTTGTTGATAAACTTTTTGTGTAGCTATATTGATTGGTCTTTTAGACTACTTTTTCCCATTTTTTCCTCCTTGGAATTGATTACAGCTCCATCACCAGAGTTTATAAGCACCTTTCTTGAGCTGACAGTATTTTTTAGGACTTTGTGGCCTGTTTAGTTTCTGAGTTCTTTGAAATGAAGTTTAAAAGAGCTGCTACAAAAATATTTTTATCCCTGTAGGTCCTTTTCCTTTTTCTTTCATCTCTTTGGGATTTAGACCTAATGGTAGTATTGCTGAGTCAAAGGGTATGCACAGTTTTTTTTAGCCCTTTGGACAAAGTTCCAAATTGTTCTCCAGAATGGTTGGCTCAGTTCACAATTCCACCAACAGTGCATTAGTGTTGCAATTTTCCCACATCCCCTCCAACATTTATCATTTTCCTTTTGTATCACGTTAGCCAACCTGATAAATGTGAAGTAGTATCTCAGAGTTGTTTTAATTTGTCAGTAGTGATTTAGAACATTTTTATATGACTATTGATAGCTTTGATTTCTTCTTCTGAATATTGCTTGTTCATATCCTTTGACCATTTATAAGTTAGTGCACATCCAATGGCTTTTGGGGAGAAAATTCAGTGTTTATTCAAATCAGTAAAATAGTAAATGAGACTAAATATTCATAACTTGAAGTGAATTTTTAAAATTTTCATTCCCAAATGCTTTATTAAATTGTGGTTTACACCATTCATTTCTGCCAGATATTGAGTTACAATTTTTTCCCTACCCCCCACCCCAGAATAGCAGTCCCACAGGATATCCCCTCATCAAATCTGCTCTCTCCCATATCATCTCCTATACCCCCCTTGACTCTCCCAGTAGGGCAAGGTGAATCTCTGTGCCCCGATGCCTGTACAACTTATTGAATTTTTAACGTTTGATTACAGGCTTTAGGTCCTATATTAATTATTTACTTATACTTTTTCCCCCTTAATTTCTGGTTGGATTATCAAAACATTTTAAGTTTTAAGACTAACTAGATGGCAAAAAAAGACAAAATATTACCTGTGATGAAATTGATGATTTTCTTTTACTGTTTAGAAATTGACTTTTAAACTCAGTCATATGTTGTGGGCATTATCCATTCAAAGTGGCATTGCCCCAAAAATATCAGAGGTAGAACACAATACATTGTCAAAAAGCTCAAGGACAGAAACATTGAACCATGAGGGGAAAAAAAGCTGAGGTGACCAGAGAAAGTCCAGTAGATAAGAATCTTATGAAGAAATATTGAGCATTGAGCTGTTAGAGAGATATTTTGGGAAAATTGTGCTAGAAACCCAGTTCCTTATTTTCTGCAATGTCTTGATGTGGAAGTTGCTTTTTTTTGACAGAAGTCTGTTTCCTTTTGACTTCTAGAACTGTGGAAGCACAGTGTGCCTTCCATGAGACCAACTCCTTTTCTTGTTTAGCATTTCAGTAGAGGCTGAATGTGTACAATAAATTTCATCACTACTTGTTGCAGAAAATGCCATCAAGTTTGGCTTCTTAATAGTCCTATCTCTCTCTCTCTTTTTTTTTTTTTTAAAGCAATTGGGGTTAAGTAACTTGCTCAAGGTTACACGGCTAGTCATTATTTATGCGTGGGTGCTCATTTTCTGAGGCCAGATCTGATCTCAGGTCATCCCAACTCCGAGGCCGGCGCTCTTACTCACTGTGCCACCTAACCACCCCTTTAGGGCAATTGGGGTTAAATAACTTGCCCAAGGTTACACGGCTAGGTTTTTGTTTGTATGGATTAAGTGTCGGAGGCCGGCTCCGAACTCAGGTCCTTCTGATTCCAGGGCCGGCACTCTATTCACTGCGCCACCTAGCCTCCCCGTCCTATCTCTTTATTATCCAATTATTATTCTTTTAACTTTTGGCTCCAGGCACAGCTTGGGAAGAATAAAAGAAAAAGCGCCACATTTCTGGGAAAAATAAGACTTTGAAATACCATTACTTAAATGTTGTAACTTTACGTATATAATCTCACTTTTTTCCTTAGTGGAAGATTTACCTGTGTTTAGAAACTTACTTCTCCAGCAGCCTAAAATTTTTAGTGATATATTCCTTGAATTTTCCAGTTATCTCATTAGAAACTTTTATCCTTTTAATGAAAAATTACTTTAAACTGTGGTACATAGTTTATACACCTCTAAACTATTTAGATTATTTAGAACTCATGGTTTACTTTAAAATGTTAGATTGCCTTATAAGCATTAGTTATTTTAAAAAACACATAACCAGTCACCATTATACATAACCTTGCAATAGACTCCTCTCCTCTTCGCCTGTTTATTAACTCAAATTTTTGTCAATTGATAAAGTTTCTACCCTCATGTCTAAGTGATTTCATCGTTCTGGGTGTTGTTTCATCATGCTGACAGCTGTTGATAGAAATTATTTGGTGAATATACTGTGTATCCTTGGCTCATAGGTTCATAAGGGTCACAGAACTAGAGCAGTAAGGAAACTTAGAGGTCTAAGAGGTCAGCCTCCTCATATTACAGATAAAGAGGCCCAGAGATGTTAAGTGACTCACCCAAGCAGATTCATAATTTGAATTCAGATCCTTGGGACTCCCAAGTGATGGACACCAAGTGATGATGTTGAAGAATCTGGAAGTGGCAACGAGGAGCAAGGAGTATTGCTTGACTTTGACCTTGACCAGAGAGTTGGGGGAAGTGAGTGAAACTATAACCAGTGTTTAAAAGGGTGACCAGGGAAACTGTGTTATCAGGAGGTAACCAGGTCTCAGTGAGAGTTTGAGCAAAGGAGTGGGAAAAGAATAGATTCCAGATGAAAGCCAAGTTTTGGGGGGGGGGGGTTTCCTATAGAGCAAATATTCCAGAAATTCCAGAGAACACAGTGGGAGGAGTGGGTAGCTTGAGAGTGCAACACTGATAGGAATGGGATGGGGATAAGGGATCAGTCAGTGAGCCAGAGAGTAAGATTAGAATAATGACAGGATGGCTGGTATGGTGAAAGTATGACCTTGTAGGAATTTGTTAATCTAGATTAGGGAGCTAGATCTAGTTTACTTTTAATTGTCGAAATCCCTTATATTCATTAAATGGTTATTTTAAAAGCCCTTTAATTGTCAGTTTACCAGAACTTTGCAAATAGATTCTACCCCAAGCTATTAGATTTTTACCAGTGCATAGAGTATTTACTAACTTTATTAAAAATGGTTTGGGGAGGGAGGATTCTGGGAAGATGGCAGAGTAAGTCAGAGAATTCCAAACTGTCTAGATTTTCCCCACAAACAAGACAAAATAGTGCCTCAGGGTGTACATAGAGTAGTAAAAATAAATAAGAGTTGAGGCAGAACAGTAATCCTCCTAGGACAGCCAGAGGAGAACTGAAGAAAAATCCCAGGACTGAGGTTTGGTTCTTGTGTAAACACCTCCAGGCTAGTTCTGCTAAAACAGCAAGGTATGAGCCCTAGGGCTAGTTGGGTTGGGAGGTAGCTTCTGCCCTAGACAGACAGCTTGGGGAGTCAGGCTTCTAAATGGGGAAGACTGAGGGAACCTCTGCTGATAAGGTTCACCAGACCCAGCTGTACTGCCAAGAAGTGGCCCTAGGTGAGAAGGAACTAGCATACTGGGTGAATGCAGAAGCAATGGGGCAGGGAAGCTGCTTGCTGTGGCCACTTACAGTGGGGCAGAATGAGGGGAGAGCTGGAGGAGGTCTCAAGGCCAAATGCACCATCCCTCATACCCCAGGACTAGAGGTGATTACAACAGGTTGCTATATAAAACAAAAAAATAAATGAGCAGGGGGGTGGCTAGGTGGCACAGTGAATAGAGCGCTGGCCCTGGAGTCAGGAGGACCTGAGTTCAAATCCAGCCTCAGACACTTAGCACTTACTAGCCATATGACTTTGGGCAAGTCACTTAATCCCAACTGCCTGCATTCCCCCCTCCAAAAAGTGCAAAAAAAAAGTTTGGGGAGGCTAGGTGGCGCAGTGAGTAAGAGTGCAGGCCCTGGAGTTGGGAGGACTGGGGATTGGTTCCAGCCTCAGACTTAACATCCACACAAAAATAACTGCCTGTGTAACCTTGAGCAAGTTACTTAACCCCAATTGCTTTAAAAATAAATAAATAAATGAGCAGGCAAAGGAGGAATAACTAAAATCATAGAAAGTTACTATGGGAATAGAGAATACTGGGGTTCATGTTCAGAGGAGGATACTGAAGCAAAAAAACAAAAAACCTCTCTTACCCCAAAGAGTAATGTCAAATGGTCACTTGCCCCAAAAGAATTCATAGAAGAACTTTAAAAAGACTTTAAAAATCAGATGAGAGAGATAGAAGAAAAAAAAAAAGAACAATCCAAGGAAAACAAGAAAATTATGAAAAGAAAGTTAACCAACTAGAATTGGAGATACAGAATTTTAAGGAAGAAAATGACCCTGTGAAAATTAGAATTGGACAAGGGGAAGCCAGTGAAGTTTTAAGAGACTTTAAAATGGGGGGGGGGGGCAGAGCCAAGATGGCAGAGTAGAAACAGCTCATCCAAGCCACTCTGCCCCCAGATTCCCCTCAAACTATGTAAAAGGGGACTCTGAACAACTTCTGGAGCCCCAGCACCCACAGAACGACACAGAGAATCTAACCTCCTGCTGAGGACAGCCCAGCAGCCCTGCAGGAAGGACCAGCGCAGCAGTCTGGGAGCCGGCAGCACACAACACGCAGAGCGCAGGAAGCGGAGCCCAGGTCTGAGTGAGCCGAGGTTTTAGCCCCAGGGTGGCAGGGCCAGCAGCCAGCTGGAGGAATCCCAGAACACCAGCAGTCCTGGTGACTCCAGAATTATCAACATAGACATGCCTAGGACAAAGTAAGAGGTTAGTGTCCTACGGACTTTGGGACCTGTATTTGGGGGAATGCGTCGGCTCCCTCCCCTGGGGGCTAGAAGCCTCTGAGGAGACACGCCATTTTGTAGTTTTCAGAGGCAGCTCCAGCTCCTGGCCTGCAATTAATTGTAGGGAGATCCAGCGATCAGTCTTGGGGGGTAATCGCTCTTGCTTTAACCTTCCTGGATCTGGATTGTGATCTAGGGTGGAAGTCGTGGGTGGGTTTACAGCTTGCCAGAAACGGAAGTTGCCCCCCACACGTTCGGGACGAAAATTCCTCTATCTGGCCTTAAAGCCATAGTGTGGCAACAAGCCCAAAAGTCAAGCAATTAAGTGGCAACATGCCAAGGCAAAGGAAACAGAAAAATGCAACCCTAGACTCCTATTTTGGGGGCATAGAGCGGGAAAAGGACTGTGAGGTCAGAAGTCCTGCTCCAAAAGCCCCAGGGGAAAACATGAGCGGGTTGCAGGCCATAGAGGACCTTAAGAAGGACTTTAAAAATCAAATAAGAGAAGTGGAGGAAAAATTGGAAAGAGAAATGAGAAGGATGCAGGAAAAGTATGAAATGAGGGTCAACAGCCTGACTGAGGAAAACAACACCTTAAAAAATAGACTGAGTCAAATGGCAAAGGAGGCCCAAAAGGGCAACAAGGAGAAGAATGCCTTAAAAAGTCGAATTTGCCAGATGGAAAAAGAATCTCAAAAGCTCACTGAGGATATTCATTCCTTCAGAGTTAGACTGGAGCAAATGGAAGCTAGTGACTTTATGAGAAATCAAGATGCTGTTAAGCAGATCCAAACAAATGAAAGATTAGAAGGCAATGTGAAATATCTCATGGGAAAAACCACTGACCTGGAAAATAGATCCAGGAGAGACAATTTAAAAATTATTGGACTACCTGAAAGCCATGATCAAAGAAAGAACCTAGAAATCACCCTTCAAGAAATTCTCAAGGAAAATTGCCCTGATGTTTTAGATCCAGAGGGCAAAATAGAGGTTGAAAGAATCCACAGATCACTTCCTGAAAAAGATCCCAAAAAGAAAACTCCCAGGAATATTATAGCCAGGTTCCAGAATCCCCAGATCAAGGAGAAAATACTACAAGCAGCCAGGAAGAAACAATTTCAGTATTGTGGAAACACAATCAGAATAGCCCAGGACCTGGCAGCTTCTACACTGAGGGATCAAAGGGCATGGAATATGATATTCCAGAGGGCAAAAGAACTGAGAATGAGCCCAAGGGTCACCTGCCCAGCAAAGCTGAGTATTTTGTTTCAGGGGAAAATATGGTCATTCAGTGGAATAGAGGACTTTCAAGCATTCTTGAGGGAAAAACCAGAATTGAATAGAAAATTTGTCATCCAGACACAAGAAGCAAGAGATGCCTGAGAAGGTAATCAGGGAAAAGAAATCAAAAGGAACTTATCAAAGTTGAACTATTTACATTCCTATATGGAAAAGCAATAATTGTGACTGATGATATCTTTCTCACTATGAAAATAATGGAAGAAGGGTGTGTGGTCATATGAACACATATGTGAATGTGTGTATATATGGATAGAGGGCATAGGTTGAATTTGTTGGGAAGGGAGAATACTCAAGGGATGAAATTATGAGGTGAGAGAGGAAAGTAGCAAGAGGAGATGGGGAAAGACAGGGTAGGGTAAACTATCTCATGTAGAAGAAGCAAGGGGAAGTGGTTGCAAGGGAGGGGGAGAATAGGAAGGGAAAAAAAGGCAAATCCACATTCTCATTGAATTTGGTTCAGGGAGAGAATGACATACATACTAAATGGGATATCTCAACCTGCAGCAGAATAGGGGGAAGGGGGATGAGAGGAGGGATGATGGATGGGAGGGCATCCTTGGGGGGAGGGGAGGTTGGAAGTACCCACTATAGAAGAGGGACAGGATCATGTAGGGAATGGACCAGGTGGGGGGTGGGATGAGTGGGAGGGAATTATAAGCAGCCTTGTACAATATATCTACTATGATAATGTTTTGCATAGCTAGACATGTACAACATATACTGAATTACTTATCTCCCAAGAGGGAATGGGTGACAAGGGAGGAAGGAAATGGATCTGAAATTCGAGGTCTTAACATTAAATGTTTCAAATATATATTAATACTATTATTAATACTCTTTTGCTTATAATTGGGAGATAAGATGTGCAGGCATTGGGACACAAAGATTCACCTTCCTCTAATGGAAAAGTCGAAGGGGGTATGGGAGAAGGTATGGGAGAGAGCAGATTGGAGGAAATGATATCCTCTGGGACTGCTATTATGGGAGGTTGGGTAGGGGAATAACAGGGGGAAAATGATTGTAACTCAAAATCTGGCGGAAATGAATGATGTAAAACAGAAGTTAATAAAGCATTTGTTTAAAAAAATAGTAAAATACAAAGAATTAAAAATATAAAGTAAATATAAAATAGTAAAATAAAAGTAAAAAATAGAAGAGAATGTGAAATCTCTCATAACAAAAATAACTGATCTGTAGAATAGAGCAAGAAGAAAAAATATAAGAATAATTGGACTATAACAAAAAAAAATCTTGATACAGTAATACCAAAAATAATTAAAGAAAATTGTCTTGAAGTTTTAGAATAAGAGGGGGAAGTAGAAATGAAAAAAAATACACTAGTCACCACCTGAGAGAGATCCTATGGGGAAAACCTACAGAAATATCATATCTAAATCCCGAAACCCCAAGTTCAAGGAGAAAATACTATAAGAAACAACAAAGAACCAATTCGCATATAGCAGAGCCACAATTAGAATCACACAAGATCTAGCGGTGGCTATACTAAAAGGCCACAGGTCTTGGAACACTTTATATTGAAGAGCAAAAGAACTGGGGTTACAGCCAAAAATATATCCAACAAAGTTAAGCATAATCCTGAATTAAAAAAAAAAAGGATATTCAGTAAATTACCAGACTTTCAGGACTTAATTGAAAAAAGACTTGATCTCAATAGAAAATTTGGCATATAAAATCCAAGAGAAATATAAAGTAAACATCAAAGACTAATTACAAGGCACTCAATAAGGACAGACCATTTACTTTTTATATGAGGAAATGTAAACTGTCTCTAAGATAAATTAATAGTAATTAGTAATTGGGTAGTTCAAAAGAAAGATTAGAGCTGAGTATGATGTGATTTTAAAAAGTAACACTGTCTAGGAAGAAGTAAAAAGAGTAATTATACAAATGAGGTGCAAGAGGAAAAACTGATACAGAGGAATTAAATGGGAGAGGAGGACTGGTGGGTAGTTTTGGAACCCTACTCTCATAAGGAATGGATTAAAGAAGAAATAATATAATATCTAAAAGGGTATAAAAGTCTTCTAAATTCAGAAAGAAATAAAAGGCTAAGGAAATGGGGGAGGATTTTTAGAGGGAGCTCTACTCTCATCAGATCTGAGTTAAAGAGAACAATATATACATTTAGAAAGGAATAAAGTCTTCTAAATTTACAAAGAAATAAAAGGGTGAGGGAATAGGATAAGGGGAGGTATAGAAGGGTGTCTAGATGAATGGGAATGGGGTATATATTTGGAAGGCTATCAGAGTTCTAAATTCAGATAGAAATGAGGGCAAGGAGAAAGGCGGGAGAGGATAAGGTTAAATGATAGGAGGGCAAGATAGGTAGGAATAAAGTAGAGGAGTCAGGAGGGATAGGAAATAAGAGAGACACAGAGACATAAAATAAAGATCTGGAGTAGAATTTATGAGGGGAAAAAATCAGGGGTAGTAATCATGATCTCACACAAAGTTAAAGCCAGAATAGATTTAATCAAAAGAAATAGGGAAACCACACTATATGTAAGCCATGTTAAATCAATATTGTTTTAGACTACTTAAAAAGCTAGATAGTATAAGGTTGGAATATTGCTGTGGTGTAGGAAATGATGAGTTGGAGGGTTTAGAAAAATATGGAAAGACTTGGACTTATGAAGGAAGATGTCATCCACCTTCAGAGAAACAGCACAAACAAGTATAGTACCATCTTACAGAGGTGCATATGAGTAGGATTATAGATATCTCTGTCTATAGATCCTTCCATGTTTGTATGTTTCTATGAATGTGTACAAATGTGTGTATAGTATATATACACATATATCTGCACTTACTGGTAGACCTCTTGAGTGAGGGGAGGAGGAAGGGGTGAAAAAGAACAAACTAAAAGTGCATAGCAAAGAACAACATAAAACCTACGAGGAAGTAAAGATGGACAGCTCTGAACACAATGTGTAGTATTTACTATATAGGTTTTCTTGAAATGGAAATATATTGCTTTATATTTTGAATCCTCTCATGTTCTGCTGTGCACATGGCAATGTTTTTTTTTCTTATTTTGTATTTAAGTTTAAAATTTTTAAAAATTATTACCAAAAAAATGGTTTGTGGCAGCAGGCTTTAGTAATCTGAACAAAAGCGCCATGTTGGTGTCTTGAGTCAGTTTGTTATATATTTCATGTATGTTTTACTCCAAGGATGTACCTTTTATAAACTTCTCATCTGTTCCTCTTGCTCCACTCATTGAAGAGTGGCATGTTTGTGCTCACGTTCCAAGCCCAAGGCAGAGAAATGCTCTGATGTTTCTACAAGTGAATTAAAGCCCCTGGCTAAAAGAGGAATACCAAGGGCTAGTGCATGAGGATGAAGTGGATACACATGGGATCAAAAGAACATACATAGAGGCAGAGGCAACAAAGAGGAACTAATATATTCAAAGAAAAATACAGGCAGAGACACAAAGAAAGGGAGAACCAAGATAGAGTAGAAGGGAGAAACAGATTCATTACTGAGAGATAAAAGGCCTCAAGATTATCCTTGTAGAGATGTGTCAGAGATGTATTTCACATCACACAAAATAAAATTTGCCCTTTTTGTACCATTGTTATTAAAATTCTTGGTTTAGTTTGAGAATCTCCGTTAATTTGGAGGGTGGATAGGCTTTGAGTTTTACAAGTGATAAATGTTTATTTGACTATTTTAACTTCCAAAAACCTCAGAATGTGAATTTTATTTACTTTTCATTTGGTTTTTAATTTTAATATTCCCTCAACCTCAATTTCCATATCTGATCAGTTGCAAAATGTTAATCCTGTATCAGTCACATTCTTTTTACTCATATAGGCCCTTGTCACCTCACCTTTAGATTTAAAAAGAAATTATTTTCAACATTCATTAAAAAAATTAAGTTCCAGATTCTTTTCCTTCCCTCTAGCTTCTTCTCTTCCAGTTGAGAAAGCAAACAGTATATCAGTTGTACACGTGGAATTATAAAAGCCATCTTTCCATAATAGCCATGTTGCAAAAAATGCAAGAAAAATGAAGAGAATGGAAAAAAAAATGATACTTGAGTTTGCACTGAGAGTGCATCAGTTCTTTCTCTACTCGAGTCTTTAGGAGCTGACTTGGATCATTTCATTGCTCAGAGAAGCTGAGTCATAGTTGATCTGCTTCACAGTACTATTGCTAGTGTGTAAAGTAACCTTCTGGTTCTGTTCTCTTCACGGTGTCAATTCACATAGGTCTTCCTAGGTGTTTTTGAAGCCATCCCTCTTGTCTTTACGTGTACCGCCATAGTGTTCCATCACAACGACATAACAAAACTTGTTCAGCCACTTTCCGGCTCAGTTTCCAATTCTTTGTCACCACAAAAAGAGCTGCTATAAATATTCTTGAATGTATGGGTCCTTTTCCTTTTTCTTTGATCTCTTTGGGATACAAACCTAGTAGTTGCTGGGTCAAAGAGTATGCACCGTTTTATAGCCTTGAGCATAGTTCCAAATTATTCTCCAGAGTGATTTTATGTTTGGAATTTTGCAGTAGCTTCTTAATTGATCTTGTATCCTGTTTCTCCCCTCTGATCCATCCTTACTTCCCTCATGTCCCACACCTCCTTGGTGGCCCCTTGTTGCCTCCAGGATAAAGTGTGGAGTAGCTTAGCCTGGCATTAAAAGCCTTCCACAGTAGCACTCCTTTCTTCCTTCACACTCTCCATTGCAGTCAGACCGGCTCACTAGCACTTCTTCTGTAGTGTATACCATTGCTCCTCAGTGTCTTTGGACAAGTGCTGCACCTCCCCCATGTCTAAAGTGGACTCTCTCTTCCTCTCCACTTCTTAGAATCCCAAATTACTTGGTACTTATTGCTTTTGTACTTGTCGTGTGACCCCCGGGACAATGTGTAAGCGCCTTCAGAATGTGGCTGTTTTCTTTTTAACAAACCCCTTTTTGCCGTCTCCCCTTCATTGGATTGCATGGTGGAGACTTAATACATATTTGTTGAATGAATTTAATAGAAATGCTATCATTTGGCATTTGACCAAGGAAATGCTGGGCTTAACAGTGAAGAAGAAAATCATCTACATTTAATTATTAGGAAGAGTAAATGCTTAAATTGTTCATTGATAGCCCTCTGCTTCTTGTCTGTCTACAGTTTTTAAAGCATTCTTTTAAGTTATATACTGTTGGTTTAGGAAAAGACTGAATAAACTAGGATTCCATAGAGCTATTAAGGTTATTTAGTAGGAGACAGTCAACTTTGTCCTCAATAATAATATGATTATAAATTAGGTAATTGTCTTCTGTTGGTCTGTTCAATGAACGTGGCTGTTTGTATTGAAAGGATTTGAAAGAAGTTTTTTTCTTTAAAGAACTTTAAAAAAATTCATATGCCTGACAGGTATGTACATGGGTTAATAGAAAAGAAAGACATAGTTGAATATTGAGTGTCTTTATTTAATAATTTTATTAAGATAGCATCAAAGATGCTTTAAATATATATATATATTTTTTTTTACTTTTACTAATGCTTGTTTTTCTCTTTGTCAGGGCTCCACCTCAGATAAGGCGCCCAAATCGAGAAGTGAGACCTCTGAGGAAAGAAATACCAGGAGTAGGGCCTCGGGGACCTGTAGGCAGAGCACACCCTATATCAAAGAGCGAAAAACCACCCACCTCCAGTAGGGACAAGGATTTTAGAGCAAGAGGGAGAGATGACAAGGCAAGAATATATTTTTCTAATCATCTCGCCTTTCGAAAGCCTGTGCCTTTTGATAGATAAAATTTACTTTTATTAGCTTCTTGTGGTTCTCATAGATTCTCATGGTTGTTGCTTTTGTATAGGTCAAGTAAAAAAGTGCTGTTTGATTATAAGCCCCAAGAGGGCATTGTAATTTGAATAATGAGTTACATTTCAGGCACTTGGAAATTCAGTGAAAATATCTTGAAATGGAATCCAAAGACTAGACTTATAAATGAGGAAAATAAATTTTCTAAGCTTCTTTTAAATATGGATTATTTTTTAGCATATACTCAACATAAAGGAGAAAATGGATCTTTGAAAAATATTTGCAAAAAAAAAAAGTATTCTAAATTACAGTGAATTGTATGTGAAAAATATTGTGGGAAAATAATTTTTAGGAAGAAATAGATCTATATAGAGAAAAACATAAGGAAGACGATTCCCAGAGTTTCATAGCAAAACCAGGAATTTTTTTTCTAGTTGAAGAAATTTTACTTGTTTGAAGCTGGATTTATGCATTGGTTTACATGAGAAATCACTATTAAATAAACAGACTGCTTCACAGCAGCCTTTATTGTCCTGCAAATGAACTTGTGAAATCTTATTTTGACAGGAGGCAGAACAAAATGACCCAATATTTCTATTTCATCACAAGTATCAATAATTCTATATGAAAAAACAAAGTAGTAAGCAACAATAGTCTTTATTGTCATTTGTTATTTATTTAGTCTTTTATTAACTTGAAGAGGTGATAAGAAAAATTTAAGTAAACTTCCAAGGACTTCAGATTAGCTATAGTTCTGCCATCTTTTTTAGTTAGGATTTGTTTATTTCAGTAGGGTAGGAAAATCCTCTTGTGGAAACAGCATCTGTCTATGACTCAGCTGAGCAATTGATTTGGAATTTAAGGTCTTAAAAAGTTGCCTAATATATTCAATTACCTGCTTATGACCACATAACCAATGTATATTAGAGGGGGCACTTGAGCTCATATCTTCTGATTTCCTGCTTGGCTTTTCTTCGGCATGCTATATTATCTTTCATGCTTAACTATGGAGAAAGAATTAATTAAATTTTTGATACATCAAAAATTTGTATGAGTTCTAACCGTGAGGCGAAAGACCAAAGCTGGCTAATATGTGTTGACAAGGAGTGTTAACAAATTCATCAGTTTTGGTCTCTTTTTATATTTCTTATCAAGGTCAATTATTGATGCAAGTTAATTTTTCTGCTTTAATTATAATTTTAGTTTTATAGATGCATTTTGTCTTACATCATGTTCACTTCTTAATATATTCTGTATATAAAGATATTGCTATTTCCCCCTCTTAGTCAGCAAATCTTCCCTTGTTTGTAGTGAAGATAAAAAAAGCAAGTTCAGCCAAACCCTCCTGCATATCTGACATCATCCCCTCTGCCTCCATTTAAATCATTGTCACCCATAAGTAAAAATGATAATGTATTTGAGTCATCACAGATATACTTGATTTTCTGAGTTTGCTAATAATAGTAAATGTTCAGGATCAGTGTTGCTTTCATGTACCTGCACTGCTAGAAAAAGCATAGCTTACATATATGAACAAATAACTAGTTTTCACAATTGAGGTATAAATAGTACCTTAATTCATAAATCTGTTCATTATTTGTTTCTCCAGTTGGTCGGTATTCAAGCTCTTATTTTATATTTTTACATATGAAGAGTATGAGGGTCTGGACCAATGATTTCATACTGGTTTAGATAACTCCCAGGTGAGGAAGTTCCCTCTACGATATAAGTAAGCACCTTTTCTACAGCATTTTTGTCTGAAGTTATTTTTAGGAACAATATTGATAGAAATAATATTCTAGAATTTGCTTCAGTGCCTCACTGGGACACTGAAAATAAATGAAATAATACTGTTTATATGCTTGTAAAACACTATGTTCAATCTGTTGTACTCCATGATAATGATTGGTATTATTATTATTATGCCCAAGTTTCCCTTTTGAGTTGAAAGTCTCATAAATAAGGATATACAAAACTTCCTTGTGCCACCTAATTTTTCTCTATGTTCTCCAGGGGTTAGCCTTTGGAGCTGGGAAAATACAAAGGGGCCTAAAGTTAGAGTTTCCTCTTGCCTTCAGGGTAGAAGGCAAGGCCCTGTAGCAAGACTGGCTTTAGAACCCTCCAGTCTTCACCTTAATTTCATCCAACTTAAGCCAAGTAAGAATATGCAAACTCCTTTAAATTCCTTGGGCAAATGAAAATTAAAAAATTAAAATTTTCATATCAGGCCCTATAGACCTTAAAAAGCTGATGTGAAAAACCTTCACTTGAAGTTCAAATATATTAAGCTTTTCTCAATTATACTTGACTTTCCCTTCCCATCCATTAGTTAAGATTTTGAGAGTTATCAAGTATCATCATTTACTACAGTGAGACTAAATCCATGCTTACTTTCAGTATAGTTTTTCAGTGGGTAAAATTTCCTTGTTCTAAGTAGCTTGTGTATGAACTAGAGAGCCATAGTTACCTCATGTATTGATCTATGGTTTCTCCTAGTGTCACAGAGCCAACCATAGAGCCAATTTACATTTACAACACTTATGAATCTGTTTTATTTTTATGTTCCTGGGAGATTTGTGTTCATTATTATTTTTTTCATTAATGTTTGGAAGCCAAGTAGAGAATTATACTTAGAAATAATACACTCTATAATTTTTCTTAGTTAAACTATAGAAGAAATCAGATGGTAGGTGGCATAAGGAAAAGTGATTATTAGATTCTTGGAATAAAGGATGTACTGTATTATAAATGTAAAAAATTAAAATGATTATTTATGGTAACCATGTTGGTTTTGGGCTATTTATTGCTTTGTGATTAATTAAATCTTTGACATCTTACGGTAAAATGGGTGACATTTCAATTATAATATGATGATTGAAACTTCCATATGGTTTAAAATAAATTTCATAATGTAGTTTACTGATAATGTACAGTTATGTTTGGAAGGATCCAGAATTACTCAACTTCAAAGACTGTATTTCATTAGGTGATCTTCAAATGGTTATTTGTGAATACATCTGTTTGTCTAAAGTAGTATTTTTTAGTGGTGAGTATGCTTAAACTGGAGGAGTTCTTTTGGCTAGATTGGAGAGCTTTTCCAAGAGTGGAAGATTAGTGTCATTCTAGGGCTTGTATAGACTAGGTGTGTCTTTTTTTATCTATTCCTAGACAGGCCTCCTTTCATACATTCAATCTTAAATTGCCTTCAAGATTTTGTCACTAGTGGAAGTCTTTCAAATATCTATTGTGATTTGCAATCCTTTGGCATTGATGTGTTAGGTCAGATAATTTCTGTGTTCAAATAGCCCTCTGATTAAATTTCTGATTTTTTTTTTAGTTGACTTAAGTATAGGATGTATTGTAGTGAGAAGAGCCTTGAGGCAGGGAGACATGTAGAAAGCTCTTGCAGAAGAGAGCTTGGTAGAGCCTGCACTAGAGTGGTGGGCTGTGTGAGTGGAGAGAAGGGGACAGATCTGAGAGATGCCGTGAAGTTAGACACAGTATTTAGCAATGTGTTGTATATGTAGAGTGAGAGTGAGAGAAGTTGAGGATAATACTAGAGGTGTGGACCTGGGGAATTATGAAGATAGTGGAATTCTTGACAGTGATAGGGAAGTTGGACCAAAGGGATGGTTTGGAGGAAAAGATAGAGGTAGAGATGCCTCTAGCAGTCCACTTTGAGTCATCCAAAAGGCAGTTGGTGATAGGAGATAAGAGTTTAGGAGAGGCTTTAGGACTAAGAATCTAGATCTGGACATCATCTGCATCAGAGATGATAACTGAACCTTTGGGAGCTGATGGCATCACCACTTGAGATAGTATGGAGGGAAAAGAGAAGAGTTCTGGATAGAAGCTTAGGTGATTCTCATGGTGATGGGTGGTACATAGATGAAGAGCCAGCAAGGAGACTGAGGAACAGTTGAACAGATAAGAGGAGGACCAGGAGAGAGCAGTGCCATAAAAACCAAGAGAGGAGAGAGTGCCCAGGAAGGGCATCAGAAGCTGGTTGTAGAAAGGTCTAGAAGGCTGAGGATTGAGAAAAAGGTCTGTGACATTTGTCAAGTAAGATATCATTGGTAACTGGAGAGAACAGTTTCATTTGAATGAGATCAAAAGCCAGGTTGGAGAGGTTTGATAAAAGAGGGAAAGGAGAAGATATGGAGGCACTGAGTATAGGAAGCTTAAAGAGATTAGCTGCATAGAGGATGAAGATCTACATTTATAGGTAGTGAGGATAGTAGGCTCAAGTGAGGATTTTTTAAGGCTAAGAAAGGCATGGTTTGGCAGTAGGGAAAGAGTCAGTAGACAGGGGGATTGAAGGTCAGGATATATGGTCTCATTTTTTTTTCACTGAAGTATGAAGTGAGGTCCTTCACCAAGGAGGTAACATGGAAGCTTGAGAAGAGATCCCATGAGATTTTTATTTTGAGTCCAGATCTTTTTTCTCAGATAGAACTTTGAAAACTTTTAATCTCTTCAAGTATTTGGGCATATACTCAGATGAGGCCCTAGAGTTCTTTATACTTATCTCCAGTTCCTTCATCAGGTCCTCACATGAGCTGGTTTTCAGCACTCCTTACCATGTTGGTCACCCTCCTCTGGATGACAAACTGTAGTCTGTCTGCCTTACAATATGGCTTCAGAATTCAGCGCTACACAAGTCCTTAGTTTACTTTTCTGTAAAAGGGAGGCACTAAATTCAGACTAGATGATCTATTAGATTCATTTCAGTTCTAAATCGACTGTGTTGTTCTCAGTCATCTGACTATTAAATGTCAGAGGCAGCAGCATTTGAAACTGCCTAGGGCCTCTGCTACCAAGTCTAACTTTCTTGCCATTAAATGATCATGTGTTTTAGCTATATTACAGAATATGTAAAACAAGACATTTAGAAATAACACTAGAACTGAAACCTAATGAAGAGAGCAGAGAAATGGATGTACTGGTAACATGGGTTGTGTTAGTTCCTACAGTTGGTCACTGATTTTTGCTTTAAGTTTTTTTGGTAGCTAAGGCAAAAATGAAACCACATTGAGTTACAAAGTCTTCCTTACCAGATAAAGGGAAGCATACAGTAGGTTCAGCTGACAATATAAACTTATATTCCAACATTTGAATTCTAAGAGGAATTTACTTTGAGGATCCTCACATGAGGAGTAATAGCTAACATGTGATACAGTATTCTCAACTATAGCTTTGTAAAACATAGAGAAAGTATTCTTCATGTAGACATTTCTTGTATTGACCCTTTAGAAAAGCCCAGTAGAAACCATTGAAGTTTATTGGTGGTCACAATGCTTACATTGTCTGTAGCAAACACCCTTACAAGACAACCATCAATCTAATCACACAATAAAGGACCCAGCACTCAACCATCAGAGGAAAGAACAAAGAACAAAAAACACAAAACCAAACAAACAAAAGTACTAAATAGGGTTGGATGAGATGGGCAAGGGAAGAGAAATGAAAATAAAACCTAATTGATGTAGCCCTTGGATGAGAGCTGAGCTAGAGATGAACACAACTAGTAGCAGCAGTTGTGGTAAAGGTACAAGGCAAACAGTTTTCTCTCTTTCTCTCTAAGTAATTTTTTGGTTTTAATATTACAAATGTTTACTATGGTGGGTTTTTTATAAAGGAAAGAAAGATATTCTTTTTTTTAAAAGGGGCAGGAGAAGGATATTAAATATTTCATGCTAGGCAGACCTTGCTATTAAGAACCCCCTCCATTGTGGTAACTTTCAGTGAAGCCTTTTTTATAGAGAACTAAAGATCTATGGTGTTCTGATAATCTGATGTCTAATATAGCAATGGAAAGCCATCAGAATGCCCATTAGGCTTTTGGCAGATATCATGTATCAAGAGAGGTTTCAGTAAATGCTTCATTTCATAGTTAAATTCTTTGATGAGTATCTAAAGTATTGGTATATTTTGTTATTGATAAAAGAAGGATTCCTATACTTTAGGTCTTGATGTAGAGTTGAAATTTTTCTTCTGATTGTTTAAGAATTTTAGGTCTTGATGTAGAGTTGAAATTTTTCTTCTGATTGTTTAAGAATTTGATTTGTGTTCTAGTCCAAATGGAGTGCCATCTGACTTCCACAGGTAGGATGTCTGGCAGGAGTGCCTTTAGGTACATAAAGGGCTTTGAATCTGCTCAAACATTGAGACTCCAAATAAGACTCAAATTAGATTCCATAAAGCATTTAAGAGAAAACAAATCCTTGAAAAATTTTAGAGGCATATATTACCAATAAACTATTTCAACTACATCCCCTCCACCTCATCCCAGTGGAGCATTCAGATTTGCCTATCAGGATGAGTTACCTACAAAATGTACACCTAATGAATTGACCTATTGTATGGGATTGTTTGTAATATCTATTTAAATATTGGCAAATGTCTGCCAAGTACAAGGATTTTCATTTTATTAGAATCTATACACTAAGCTGCTCTTCCTGGCAATAATTAGCCAGTAGGTTGCTGCCTCTGTTTGAGATAAAGTGTATTCATCAGCATAGAGAAGGATGCTTATCTTTCCATTGTTTTTGGCTAGAGTATTTCATCTCATCATCTAATGGCTGACTCAGGTTATTTAAATGCAAGTTAGAAAGAAGGAGGGCAGGTGGTGCCATAACTCAGTTTTACTCCATTTATAAATGGAATTTCATCTGACAAAACACCATTCTGTCTACTGTAAAGTGCTGGTAGCTGTGTTGAGATGAACTTTGAAGAAAGGATCTATATTGAATTATTCAGTTTGATTCATATTCTGTTTTTAAAGCTGCTGAGAACATTGAATGCTGCGAAAATATTATATTTTTAACGTGTTTTCTTTAACAAGATTAAAGAGATTATAGCTATAATTAGTAGAATGGTTATTCTTAAAGCATTCTTGTTCCTTATGCAGTAGAGGAGCTCAGAGCTATAATTTGTTGAGAAGAAATTTGTTAATAGAGTTTTTTTTTAAAGCAGTTGGGGCTAAGTAACTTGCCCAAGGTTACGTGGCCAGTTTTTTTTGTGTGGGTGTTAAGTATCTGAGGCCGGAACCGATCCAGGGTCCTCCGACTCCGGGGCTGGTGCTCTTACTCCCTGTGCCACCTAGCCACCCCTGACTACAAGGTTTGTAGTTTTGAGATAATAGTGTTTCCTTTTTTGAAGATGAAGGAATGCTATCTGAGGAGTTAGTTATAGTGAAAAATTTGACAGGGTTTGGGGCCTTCCTACTCAGAACAAGGTCTAATCAGTTTTGATAACAAAAGAAAAATAAATTTCTTCTTTCCCTTACCCCTTTCTTTGCAGCTATACCACCTCTCCCCCGTTTCTCTCCTTTTTTCCTCTTTTATCTGACTTTCCCTCCCTCTTGTTTTTCCTTTTTCCTCCATTCTTCCCTCCATGACCATATTTCCATTATTCAGCTTTTGAAAATCAAAGATTATTATACTGAACCTACTTGGACTCTCTAACCTCAAGTGCCATTCTTCATTGGTTCCTTTTCCAAAATAATTTTTAAGTGCTTGTAGAATATTCTTTGCATCTCTGTCTCAGTGTGACTCTGCAGTATAACTTTGTACTGGTTATAATTATTATACAATATGATTCTGCATAGCATCTAGACATATTTGCTATACAAGCATAACTGAAATGTCTTTTTAAAAATAGTTTTATTTTTCTAGTTACATGTAAAGATGTTTTTCATCATTCATTTTTATAAGATTATGAGTTCCAAATTTTTTCTCCTTCTCTTCTTTCCCTCCATCTTCCCAAAGATGGCAGGCAATTTGATATAGGCTATACATGTACAATCACGGAAACATTTCCATATTAGTCATGTTGTGAAAGAAGAAATAGTATAAAAGGGAACAGCCACAAAAACAACAACAAAAATTAAAATAGTATGCTTTAATCTGTATTCAGACCCCATAGTTCTTGCTCTGGATGTGAATAGCATTTTCTATCACGAATCTTTTGGCATTGTTTTGGATCATTGTATTGCTAAGAAAAGCTAAGTCTGTCATAGTTTGATCATTGCACAGTTACTGTTATTGTATATAGAGTTCTCTTGGTTTTGTTTACTTCACTCAGCATCAATTAATGTAAGGCTTTCCAGGTTTTTCTGAAATCTACCTGCTCATTGTTTCTTATAGCAGAGCAGCATTCCATTACATTTGTATACCACAACTTGTTCAACCATTCCCCAGTTGATGGGCATCCCCTCAATTTCTAATTCTTGGCCACCACAAAAAGAACTGCTATAACCGTTTTTGTACATGTATGTCCTTTTTCCTTTTTAATGATCTCTTTGGGATACAGACCTCATAGAGGTATTGCTGGGTCAAAGGGTATGCACAGTTTGATTGCCTTTTGGGCATAACTGAAATCTCTTTAACTCACTGTTATTGTTGACATCTGTCACCTTTGGAAATGAAAAACTTGGCTAAAGTTGGACCTGATTCTATTGTATTACTTCAGAGAAACAGTAAATTGCTCTCTTTTGGATTCCAGCCTCAAAGGTACTGTTTAGTGGTGGCAGAGGTCATTTACTAAATCAAACCCGGGGCTTAAAGAAAGAGCTAAAGTATTTCTCCAAAGGGAACAGTTTATTCCCTTCTCACCAGTTAGGATCAGGCCTTTAGTTTATCCCTGAAGATGTATTTCTGGAGTAGGCTCACACTGTCCTATTCTTTTTTTGCTAAGATTTAAAACTTTATGAGGTTGAAGAAGTCCTTAATAAGATTGAGCAGGTTTTTCTATTTTTCTTGAATAAATTTATCAAGACCATTTGGAAGTTGAGCGTGAGTTATAATGTGATAGAAATCGAGTTCAGAATGGGTTATGTTTCAGTATTATGTACCTGGTTATTTAATTCTAAATTGTTGACTTTACTTAAATTTTTTTTCTTTATTTCCATAGGGAAGGAAGAATCTGCCAGATGGTGCAGGTGATGGGGAAATTCAAAAGTATGATGGTGCTGGATATGATAAAGATCTAGTTGAAGCTCTTGAAAGGGACATAGTATCCAGAAATCCTAGCATTCATTGGTATGAAGATTTTTACCTATTTTAAGCTCTGCTTTTGGGTCTACTTTTATATATGGATGATTTTCTATGACTAGTGTTCGTAAGAAAAAATGTTTATAAGTTTAATAGGTTTCAGATTATAAAGTCACCATAACAAATAGAAAGTACCATTATAAGTACTTTTTGGAGTACTTATAACTATAATCAGTACAATTTAAAATATTACTTTGATATTGATGAGTGTCTGTTTAAATAATTTTTTACTTTAGCTACAAAAATTGTTCTACCAAAAATTAGTGTAGGCAATGAAATTTTAAAATGGGCTTATATGTGTATAACTGAATAACAAAAAAGGAAAGGACACATAAAAGTTAGTGTTAACTGTGAAAATGAAAACATTTATAAATGTTTTGTAAAATTCTTCTATTTTTTGCAAAGGGATGACATAGCTGATTTAGAAGAAGCAAAAAAATTACTAAGGGAGGCTGTTGTTCTCCCAATGTGGATGCCTGACTTCTTCAAAGGGATAAGACGGCCTTGGAAGGTGAGAAAATTCAAGTAATGCTCTTTTCATGTGGATACTCGTGATTAGTGGGTATGATGTGGGTACTGGGAGGTATTATGATGGAATGGTGAGCCCAGAAAAGCAAGGATGTCAAGAAGTTTCCTTCCTTCCCTCGCCATCAAATGAGTCTGAGAAGTAGTCAAACAGAAGGAGAACCAGAGAGAGCAGTGTCTTGAAAATCCAGAGAGGGGAAAGTATCCAAGAGGAGAGGGTGATCAACAGTATTAAATGCTGCAGAAAGGTCAAAAAGACTGAGGACTGAAAAAAGGCCATTTGATTTGCAATTAAGAAAGCATTGGTAACTTTGAGAACAGTTCTGATTTTGTGTCATTTAAGTCTTTTGGCAGTTTAGTAAAACCCAGAATGTTTTTAAATGAATAAAATAAAATACATAGGATTATAGAGAACCACTCATATTGAAGTAAAATTATCTATCTATCTATCTATCTATCTATCTATCTATCTATCTATCTCATGAACCCCAGATTAAAAACCCCTGGTTTAGAAGAAAGTGAGAGGAAAGGAAATGGAGTCACTTAATGTAGACAGCTTTCTTAAGCATACTCTTCCAGTATCCCTTACACTCTTTTTTTTTTTTTTACTCCATCCCCAACAGTCACTGTAGTGATTTTGTCAAAATATTTGTTTTTTACAATGCTTCTTAATATTTGTTAGCAAAGGGCATTAATGGAAACAGAAAGAAATGCAGAGTTTTCTGTAAAAGGGGCTGAAGATATAATAGGACAAATTGGCCTCAAAGGATCAAATGAGAGTTTAAGGATGGAGATAGACATATTTTGTTCAGGGAAGGAGTGATTGAAGCTGAGAGTAGGAATGATAGTGGAGGATGGCATCCTCATTTCTAAGTATATTTCTCTTACCTCTCTCTATTTTACCTATCTGGTAAAGCATTTCTAGTAGCAAAAATAGAAAAAGGAAGTTCACAAAACCAATCTATAAACTATTAAAGAGCATATGCAAGATTCCACAACCCTGGTCTCTTATTGCTGCAAAGAAAGAAGGGGATGCATTTTCTAAACCTTTTTCTGGGACAAGACTTAGTTGTTATAAATATACATAGTTCAGTTTCAGGGTTTTTGTTCTTTCCATTTAAATTCTTGTCATCATTGTATGTATGATTTTTCATATTCTGCTGTTTCACTGTGCATCATTTAATGTCTCCCCATGCTTTTCTGTGTTTTTAGGTTTATAATCTCTTATGCTACAGTAATATTTCATTATATTCATGTGCCACAGTTTGTTTATCCATTATCTAATATCAGTACCTACTATATTTCCAGTTCTTTGTTGCCACAAATGTAATGGATCTTACTGTATACATGGGTCCTTTCTGTCTTTGATCTCCTTGGAGTATATGCTTAGCAGTGGGGTCTCTGAGTCAAAGGTTATGAACAATTTAGTCACTTTTTAAAGCATAATTTCAAATTGTTTTCCAGAATGATAGGACCAATTCACAGCACGACCAACAATGTATTTCTGTTTTTGTCTTTCTATAGCTCCTCCAACATTTACTATTCCTTTTTTTGTCATCCTTTCCAATTTGCGGAGTGTGAGATGAAGCCTCTGAATTGATTTTGCATTTCTCTTGTAATTAGTGATTTGGAATAACCTTTCATCTGGTTTTTCAACCCTCTTGGCACCCTCTTTGATTTCTTGCCATTCTACCCCCACCCAAACATCCTGGGTAAGGAAAGAAATTCTTGCTAGGAAAGGAAGATGACTTACTAATATTCTTGCTGTTCTGGACCTACCATCCCATTGTACACTCTTCCAGTATCCCTTACACTTTTTTTTTTACTCCATTCCCAACAGTCACTGTAGTGATTTTGTCAAAATATTTGTTTCTTACAATGCTTCTTAATATTTGTTAGCAAAGGGCATTAATGGAAACAGAAAGAAATGCAGAGTTTTCTGTAAGTATTATGTAAAGAATATTTAGATACCCAGAAACTGAGAATTATATCAAATTTATTTAAATCAATCATTGTTCTTAATTCCTTGCTGGATTCAATCATGGAAGACTGGAAAACTTATGATGCCATTAATAGAAATTGGAGACTCAAGAGGGAGAATTCATTTGGGGCCTGGAAGGGTCTAGACTGGGAAGATGATGGATTTGGTGGTGTTTTGTTTTGTTTTTTGGAGGGGGGAAGGCAAGGCAGTTGGGGTTAAATGATTTGCTCAAGGTCACAGAACTAGTAAGTGTGTCAAATGTTTGAGGCTGGATTTTAACTCAGGTCCTCCTGACTTTAGGGCCGATGCTCTATTCACTGTACCACCTAGCTGCCCCCGAATTTGTTTTTATATATTGGATTTGAGTAGGGGAATCAGTTGTTGACAGCCTGCCTGGCAGGCTATTAAAAATGTGGGAGTGAAACTCAGATGATAGGTCAGGTCAAAATAGGTAGATTGGAGAATTATCTAAATAGACAGAATAATTATTTTTGAGGTGACTACATCCTTTTAGCTAATAGAAAATTCTCCCCATTTCTTCTTAGTTCTATCCTGATTTTCTTTTAGGTCTTAGGAATATGTTAATTTTAATTTGCATAAGTAGTGAAGGGTTCCAAATAATTAATAATTGATGAAAGACAGCACTTGAGTAGTACTCAGAAGATAGCATAGGAAAAGTTATGAGTGTTAGGAGCCATTGTATTTCTTACTAGTTAAAAAATTTAATAAAATTTAATCCTAGCATAATAATTAGGAATTCCTGTTCTGTTTGTGGGGGATGTTTTAGGGATTTCCTTTGAATATCAAAATCTATAAATATTATACTGTACCTATGATAGGTGAAGAAACATTCTCAATTGGGGCCAAACTTTGTTTTTCATGTAGTATTTTATTTTTTTTTCACAATTACATATAAAAACAATTTTTAATATTTGTTTTCTAAAACCTTGAATTCCAAATTCTCTCCCTTCCTCCCTGCCCCACCTTCTCTTGTACTCCCTCCTTACCCTCCTTGAGAAGGCAAGCAGTTTGATAAAAGTTTATACATGTGAAGTCATGTAAAACATACCCTTAATAGGCATGTTCTGAAAGAAAACAGACCAAAAAGACTCAAGAAAAATAAAGAAAAAAAGTGTACTTCAGTCTGTATTTGGCCACCATCAAGTTCTTTCTCTGGGGATGCGCAGCATTTTTCATCTTAAGTCCTTCAGAGTTTTCTTGGATAGTTTTATTGTTAAGAACAGCTGTCATTCACAGCTGATCATCTTACAGTATTGCTGTTAACTTTGTACACAGTACATTTCATTTTTCATCAGCCCAAGCAAGTCTTTCCAGGTTTTTCTGAGCATCCTACTCATCATTTCTTTTTTTTTTTTTTTAAAGCAATTGGGGTTAAGTAACTTGCTCAAGGTTACACGGCTAGTCATTATTTATGCGTGGGTGCTCATTTTCTGAGGCCGGATCTGATCTTGGGTCATCCAAACTCCGAGGCCGACGCTCTTACTCACTGCGCCACCTAGCCGCCCCTTTAGGGCAATTGGGGTTAAGTAACTTGCCCAAGGTTACACGGCTAGGTTTTTGTTTGTGTGGGTTAAGTGTCTGAGGCCGGCTCCGAACTCAGGTCCTTCTGATTCCAGGGCCGGCGCTCTATTCACTGCGCCACCTAGCCGCCCCCTCATCATTTCTTATAGTACAATAACATTCCATCACAATCACATGCCACAGTTTGTTCAGCCATTCCCCAGTTAATGGGTATCCCTCAACTTCTAATTCTTTGCTCAGGACCAAACTTTTACAGGTTAAAAAGATAACTTAGCCACTTCTATAAGTCCTCTTCCTGATGTGTAGTAATAGAAGTTGAAGGGTTGTATGTTGAAATGTTCATGTTTGTAAAATTCACAATTAAAAATAAAATCATTAAATGACAAAAAAAAAACAACTTAAAGGACTTTGAAAAAGGAGAGTTGTAGAAATATTTATTGTGTATTTGTTGCATTGACTGCATATGACCTTAGTTATTTGTGTCTGTAGAATACATTCAGAATCAGGAAACCCTTGATCTTTTGAATACAAACAATACTTATAATACTATTATACATAGTAGTACTTTCTCTCTCTCTATATATATTATATATACTTATAATATACTTATGATATTATATATACTTATAATACTATTGTATATAGTAGTACTATATATATAATATACAATAGCACTTATACTATAGCTGACATCATATGGTGTTTTAAATTTGACAAAGTACTGTACATTTGTAATCCTATTTGATCTTTAAACAGCCTTGTGAGTCAAATGTTACCTGCCACTGAGGAAACTGATGGTCAGAGAAGCTCAACTCTGCCCAGAATCACACTGTTCAGATACGAAATGGAATTTGAGCCCAGTTCTCTTGTGATTTCATATCTTACATAATAAATCACACTGCCTCTATTGTAAAAGAAATCTTTGTATGAAAGCTATTTCTAAACCTTAGCTAATGGTCAACCAATATAATCCAAACTATATTGAAAGAAACTAGGTGGTTTCAAAAAAGGCATACGTTCCTTATTGAAATCACTGAAATTTTACACATCAAGTCTAACAATAAACACATGTCTAATCCCACATAAAGAAGTGTCTGACAGAAATAAGAACATTAGCATTAAATTAAAAGAATCAGCAAACTATCATTTGGAAAGATTGGAGAAAACAAAAATTTTAAACAGTGATATTCCCAGGTGTTTTTGTTTCAGTAGATAACTTTGCCTGTTAATTTTCAAAGGTAAGAAATAACCAAAATGATGTTTGTAGCAGAGATCATATTTAATAGCTCTTTCATTGCTAATAGTATTTCATGTAAGTTACTGATATACTAGAATATTGTATTGTAATAAAATTAAAACTAATTTGATTGTATTTGAAATACAGCATAATTTTCCCTTACTAATGTCTTCTAAGTTCATAAAGAGCTTGTATTTTAATAGAAACTGTATATAGTATGAAGATTTTTGTGGACAGCATGTTTTCTTCTAAAAAAGATAGAAACAACATATTAGTGAAAAGTGCATAATTCTGAAATATGCTGTTGAAATGGTCTGGTTATTTTCATTAAATTATTAAACAATAATCACTCATAAGTAGTACTCAAGAATAAAAGGTTATTTTTGTTGTTCACTCATTTCCGACTCTTCATGGCTCCATTTGAGGTTTTCTTGGCAAAGGTAATGGAGTGGTTTGCCATTTCCTTCTGCAACTCATTTTACAGATGAGGAAGCCAAGGGATACAGGATTAAGTGATGTGCCTAGGGTCACACAAATACTGAGGCCAGATTTGAATTCGGAAAGAGGAGTCTTTCTGACTCCAGATCTGGCACCACTTAACTACTCTAGAATGAAAGGTACAAATATGCTTTCTGTAGAAATGGGCAGATTCCTTACAATATGCATCCCTTGTTCCCCTTTCATTCTCCTTGTGATTGGGGGGAAATTTTATAATCTCTTCATTTCCCTTTTCTATAAAATGATGGCAAGCATTGTATCTATTATTTTTCTGTGGAGATTGAATTTAATCTTTTAGTGAAAAATTGTATAAAGCAAATTAATTCTTGGCAGTACTGTTATCGAGCATTTTATAGTGTCATGAATAGTAATACTTCTTGTGGAATTTTAGGGTGTGTTGATGGTTGGACCCCCTGGCACTGGTAAAACTATGCTCGCAAAAGCTGTTGCAACTGAATGTGGTACAACATTCTTCAATGTTTCCTCCTCTACTCTGACATCTAAATATAGGGGTGAATCTGAGAAGTTGGTCCGCCTATTGTTTGAAATGGTGAGTAGAGAGTGATATTTTCAGATCTGTGTCATTTTTATTGCAGAGAGTGATAGCCAGTTTTAAATTTCATTTAATTTCATTCTTCCTAAATTTTGTCTCCTCCAATTTCTTCATGGATGAGTCATTAATATTAATCACTTTAAAGCATACCAAATGAAGTTGCATTCTAATAATTCTTAAAACCCTAGAATGATTGTATTTGAGGAGAGGAATGTATTATGCCTTCAGATTCCATCTTAAAAGAAAGTTTTTGACGATACTCAACTACCACTTTACATTTATATAACATTTTACAGTTTAAAAAATGCTTACATATCTCCTTGCCTTTTGATGTCCACAACAACACTGTGAGGGCACTAAGGTAGGTATAGTCTCCATTTTATAGCTGAAGAAACTGGGACTGAGACAGTTCTGGTTCATGCCCAGTAATGGTGGGAGTAGGCCTTGGACACAGTTCTTCTGACTCTTCAGACAGTTGTTTTTTTCCTTGCTCTCTCATCCAGTGGGACCTAGAGAAGAGCTCTTGTTATTTGTCCAGTAGATGGATGACTAAAATTTTTTGCCTCTGCTGCTTTGGGGATGCTGTTGTTAGAAAGGCAGCCTGGCTTAGTGGGTGAGGAGCTGCATTTGAAGTCAGCAAGACCTGGGTTTTAATCCTGCCTCAGATTCTTATTAGTTTTGTGATCCTGGGCAAGTCACTGAATAATGTCTTCAGTTTTCTAATTTGTAAAATGAAGGGATTGAACTTGATGACCTGTAAGGCTCCTTAAGCCTTTAAATGTGGGATTCTTTTCCATGATCAGAACAATAATTTTTTTAAATTCATAAAGTCAAATAAAAATTTATAACATTGACCCATTTAAGGTAACAAAAGATTTGAAAAACACCTTTTAAAAGTAAATTATATTTTATTTGAAAGGTTTACAACATAACTTTAATTTCAGAAACTGTCATTTCCCATTATTAATAATTAGTCCATTCCATATCAGCATGACATTAAAAACTTTACAATAGGAAGTATATCTAGTCCATTTTCTCAAGGGACTAAAGGACTATGAAATAGCTGTTTCTGAGCCTTTCCTGCCTCCCTCCAGTTTTTAGCTTTTCTAAAATGTTTCTTCTGTTCTTTCTGCAATTTCAAAACTGTTTTTTCAAAGGCTAGATTTTATGCTCCTACAACAATCTTCATTGATGAGATTGATTCCATCTGTAGCCGCAGAGGCACTTCTGATGAACATGAAGCAAGTCGAAGAGTCAAGTCTGAACTCCTCATTCAGATGGATGGTAATTAATATTTAAGTACTTTTTTTTTTTTTAAAGCAATTGGGGTTAAGTAACTTGCTCAAGGTTACACGGCTAGTCATTATTTATGCGTGGGTGCTCATTTTCTGAGACCGGATCTGATCTCGGGTCATCCCAACTCCGAGGCCGGCACTCTTACTCACTGCACCACCTAGCCGCCCCTTTAGGGCAATTGGGGTTAAGTAACTTGCCCAAGGTTACACGGCTAGGTTTTTGTTTGTATGGATTAAGTGTCGGAGGCCGGCTCAGAACTCAGGTCCTTCTGATTCCAGGGCCGGCGCTCTTTTCATTGCGCCACCTAGCTGCCCCTTAAGTACTTTCTTGAGTCTAAGGTGTTTTCTTTTTGGATTTTATGTTGAAGACAGCCTTTATTTTTATTCTTTTGTTGAAATACTGTCCAAAGAGCATTGTCAAATAATTATACAAGCAAATGCTATATATACATCCTTTGTGTCCTTTGTGCTGGTGGGCACTATAAAGTATACAGAAGTTTAAGACTTGGTCCTTGCCCACAAAAAATTACTATTTCCTCTTTGTTCAGATGTTGAAGGAAGCAGAGACACCCAGGATAAATTTTTTTTTTTTTGAAAATCAATGCAGCTGCTTTCTCTTTTGCTCTGGCATGTTTATGCTGGTAGCAGATGGTACAGTGGTAGAGCCCAAACCACATTGGAAATTTTTTTAATTAAAAAAAATCACCTGTTGTAATTTGATTTAGGCTTTTATTGGGCAGGTAAATTGTTAAGTGGTAAATTAAAAAACAGTATTGTGCTATTTGCTTGTAGATTCCAGGGAAGTAGAAACTTAATAACACATAGTTATTTTTTGTTTGGGTTGAACATTTTCTGGGAAATATTGCTTGTACTAAAACTATTTTGTTAAAAAATCTCATTCAGAAAACCAAACACCATATGCATACAATTAGTTTAACCTTGCCAGAAAGTGACATGATAGTTCAATTAATGAATAACCACAAGGTTCACTTTTAACATGTTAAGGTTTTAGAAGTCATTAAAAAATTCAAAGAACTTCCAGGGGAGAAGAAAGAAAAGCAAGAAGAAGAAATGGAAACATTTAGAACATCTCCCTTGCCTGTCATTCTATACTCCCTACTTCTTTTCTTCTGGTGAATATTTACTGTGGAGAAAATATAAATGACACTTCATTTTTTCTTCCAATATGAGTCTAATGATAACAAGTTGCCTCTTTACATCAGTAGCTCATATAAGCAGTAGTCTTGCTTCTGTTCCACATGCAATGGAATTCCATCCTAGTGTATTTTACAATACAAATGACAAAGAACAGAATAAAACATGCTATTTTATTTTTATAAGGTTACTAAAATTTAAAAAACTTTTCCTTTAAAAAATGCAACAGGGGTTGGAGGAGCTCTGGAAAACGATGACCCTTCTAAAATGGTTATGGTGTTGGCTGCTACCAACTTTCCATGGGACATTGATGAAGCTTTGAGAAGGAGATTAGAAAAAAGAATTTATATACCGCTACCAACAGGTATGATTCCTGTCTTGTGCTATGCTTTGAACTTTCTGTGTTATTTCTTGCAGCTTTGTTATTATAGAATCTCTTTAATTATCTTTTTTCCTTTCTAGTGTTAGTCCTTTGAAAACAAATCTACATAACTTTACTATGTTGATGTGCTATAGATGGAACCTGCCATGCTGGATATTTTTAAGTGAATTCTCATATTTTAAGACAATTATGATATTAATATGCTTGGCAAGGAATTTCACATTTAATATTTAGTCCTTTCTTTGAACTTCATTTGAGTGATAATTATACATTTTCTGGTAATGTTTTCTGAAATATGTTGTTGTGGAAAATGTAGTTTCATCATGCATATGATGAAATATTCATCTCAGTTCTTGAGTTTTGAAACTTAATTATTGTAATACGCTATTTACTTAATTTTATTACAACTTCAGCACTTTAGAACAGAACTCATTGCTTTCTAACTTGAAGATATACTCATTATACCATCTTTCCTGTTTTCTAGTTCATCAGTCTTCTTAATTTCATTATCCTTGACATTTGAAGTTTGTGTGGCTTTGTGTTTCTCTTTGCGTAGTATAATACGTAACTCATTCTTTGATCTCTGAAGGTGATATGGTAGTTGTCATAGCTTAGCATTTATAGAGCTTTTTAAAGTTTAAAACACTTCACATGTTGTCTCATTTGATCCTCAGAAAGCCATATGAAATAGGGGCTATTTTTATATACATTTTACATAGGAGGAAATTGAAGCTGGGAGAAGGTAAATGACTTGTACAGGGTGACCCAATAGGAAGTGTCTGAGGCTGGATTTGCTTGTTTACACTCATATAGTGATCAGAACTAGAATCGCATGCCACGTTTCGTAATTGTGTACTGCACAGAAAGAGTTTCTCACTTACTGGCTATATTTTAGATCATTTACAACAAAATTTGATTGGTTTACCTTTGTTTTAAATATTTAGAAGTTTATTTCTAGTAGAGACATCTGGTTGGCACAGTGGATAGAGCAGTAGACCTGGAGTCAGGAAAACCTGAGGTCAAATCTAGCCTTAAACGTTTATGAGCTTGTGTGACCTTAGACAAGACATTTAACCTCTCTGCCTCAGTGTTCTCATCTGAAAATGGGAATAATAATAGTACTTACTTCCCAGGGTTGTTGAAGACAAAATTAAATATTTCTAAAGTGCTTTGCAAACCTTAAAACGCTATGTAAATGCATCTGTTATTGTTAGTATTGTTGTTGTTGTGATTTTAAAATTGTGTCACAGTGTTCCTAGTAGGAAAGTTAAGAATTGATTATAAAAAATCTACCTGGAAAAAGCCACATTTTTAGAGTTTGAAACTTCATTTTATTGTGGTGGCTAAACGAAAAAGCAACTGGAAGAGAAAATATCATTGGAATGTAATTAGTGTCAGTGATTTTATGAACAGCTAGTTCTAGGAAAGAAACAAGTACTACCTACAGCATACAAAAGAAGGAACTTGCAGTACCAGCACCTTTGGAAACAAAGAAAGAAATTACACTTACTATTAGAGAGTTGCTTGAGAGCAGGGACCATTTTGGGGTTGGTTTTTGGTAGTTTGGGAATCTCTTTGTATCTGTATCACTTAGTACAGTGACTGGCATCTAATAGGGGCTTAATATGTGCTTGTTAACTGACATTTGGTTGACTAACAGGTATCTTTGTATGCATGTATTTACTTATTACATTTCAGTTGATCATAGATTTGAAGCAGTATAGCTTAAAACTATACAGACTTGAGAGTTTCATTTAGAAAATGTTTGAAAAATCTTCTCTTAAAACAGTGGTTCTCAACGTGTGGTCTGGGGACTTCTGGGGGTCACAGAGAAGATTGTTCAGTCCTTCTGTGTAAAAACCCTTAACATGCTTAAGACAGCTCTCTCTGCTCCTCTGAGTCTTTTCTTCTCTTGACTAAATGCCCCTACTCCCTTCACCTTCCTTCATGAAGGATGAACTTGAAACTCTTCATCATTCTGGTTGCCCTTACCTGGACACTCTCTACTTAATAAATATCCTTCCTTAAATGTTAATGAATATCCTAAAAAGGAAACAGTGATTACCAAACTGGTTTCATTAAGAATAGGTCATGCCAGAATAACATTTTATTATTGCCTCCTTTGACAGGTTCAGTAATTTAGTAGGTCAGTAAAATGCTGGAGTTTACCTGAATTTGATCAATTTACTTGATAAAGTATCAAATGTCATTTTGAAAAAGATGATTAGCTGCATTCAGAACATTTTGAATGCAGATCCAACAGTCATGAATAGTTTGCTCTCATGTTGTAAGGTGGTATGTAATGGAGAGTCTTGAGACTTGTACTTGGTCTTGTGCTGCTTGATAGTTTTATTAGTGACATAGATAAAGGCTTAGGGGATATGCTAATCAGATTTACAGATGAAAAAGTTGGGAAGGGATTGCTAAAACTGTGGTGGACAGAGTCCACATCTGGAAAGATCTGGAGATGCTGCAACATTGGATCAAATAAAAAAAGGTGAAATTTAATGAGAATGAATGTAAAAGGTTTGCACTTGAATAAAAACTGCCCCAATATCATAAATACAAGATGGGGAGGCATGATTAGGTAGCAGTTTATCTTAAAAGGTTCTGGATGTTCTAGTGGACTGGGGGTTCACTGTGAATTAGTATAGTGATGTTGCAGCCAAGAAAGTGAATGCAATCCTAGACCACCTAAAGAGTGTTTAGTACTAGAAAGGTAATAGTCCTATTGTATTGTGGTCAGACCACATCTGAAGAAGTCTTCTTGGTTGGGTATCACATTTTAGGAAGAACACTGATAATCTGGATAGAGTCCAGAGGACAGTAACCAGGATGATGAAGGACCTTGGGCACATACACCAGGAAGATATATTAGGGATATATTGTTGAAGAGAAGGCTCAGGAGGTAGATGATAGCTGTCTTCAAGGGACTGAAGTGCTGTCATGTATAAGAGGAATTAGTCTTCTCTGCTTGTTCCTGGGCAGAAGAACTACTTGTAGTGGGTAGAAGGTACAGAGGTATTTACCTCTGAGGATTGATTCTAGGAAAAACTACTTCTTAGACTAGAGCTTCACATATGTGTAGTGGACTCTTTCAGTGGAGGTCTTGCACCAAATATTAGAGAAACACTTGTCAGGCATTTTATGAAGGACATTGTTCAGGATCTTACTGGACTTGGTGACCTCTGAGATCCTTTCCATCCCTGAGATTTTATGATTTTATAGAGGAGAGACCTAAAAGAGAAGGTAATACATGGGAGAAAAGTTGTTAGAAAGGAAAAGATGGAGAGAGACTAGGAGGTGATCTTATGGAAAAGGGGGACCACAAAAAAAGGGAGACTGAAAGAAGGGAACAGTGTTACTTGATAAAAATAGGGACTAGAAATATGGAAAAGGGAAGAATCTGGAAGGAACCAGAAAAACAAGGACCACATGGAGAATGTCATTTTACCAGGAGAAATTAATTAAAATTTCCAGAAGAAAAGAGAAAATTCGAGTATGGTAGATAGAAAGGTCAACAGAAGTCAAAATATTGAACACAGGGGTAAAATTAACTTTTAATTTTCAGTAGTCTAACTTTACAAGTTAAGATGACTTGCTTTTTCCTGTCTGTTACCACAGGTACTAACCTGGTCTAGGCCTTCATTACCTCACACTTGGTTAACTGTGTCAGGCTTCTTTCTGACTGGCTTGATTACAAGGGTTTTACCTCCTCTTAATCCCTCTACCCAGTCTAAACATATACACTCCTAAAATACTGAGTCACTCTCCTGCATGAACACTTTCATTGGTTTTATTTCTTATTGCATCAGATCCAAAGTCCTTTGCATTCAAAATTCTGTGTGATCTGGTCTCATCTTACCTGTACATGCCTGCATTTCCCATAACTCCTCAACCTGCACCTCCTCTTAACTTCCCCTATCTCTCCTACACACCAGGTGCATTCTTGCCTCTATATCTTTTCCCCTCTGCAATTGCTTGAAATAGCCTCTCTTGTCCTCTACTTACTTAATTCAAAGCTTAGTTTAAGTATTCTTCCTGAGGTCTGTTTGTTGTAGTGATACTGTAATTTCTTTTGAATTCCTGCTGCACAGATTGTGCAGTATGTTTAGCATTGCTTCCCCCCTTCCATCCTCATATGTGAATTTTGTCTTCCTAACTGTAAACTTCTTGAGGGCAGGAACCTTGGAGTTGCTGTGTATTCCCTTATAGTGTCAAGTAGACCTGCATATGATAGCAGAGGCTTAACCTTTATTGATTGATTAATTCATTGGTGTTGTAGGAATACCAATAATCAATAAGCATAATCATTGGAATAACTAAATGTGAATTATCATATTATATTTGTAGAACCTTTAAACGTGAACTAAGTGATCTTCGTAGCATACATCTGTGAGTTGATCAAATACCCTTAATTCATTTGTATAAAAGTGATAGGTTTCCTACTTGCAGTCTCCCAACAATCATTGATAGAACCCTCAGTACAAATTAAATGCCTTACAATCCTAGTTCTATACTTGAACCTTTGAATGAATTAATGTGGAAAAGAAATATCAAAGGACATAAAAATATAGCATGCATCCCTCAAAACATCTCAATAGCCAAGTAGACTAAACTTAAGTAAATACTATTGTTATATTCACCTAGATATGTAATTTTATAATCACTCAGCTACATACCTCACAGCTTCAAGGCATAAAACAAAATGCAGAGTGCTTTGAACTGCCTGGATATAGCTGTTTACTGACTAATACAGCTTTTATGAAAGTAATTAGCCCTCAGATTTCTCATAGCATTTGTTTGGACCCTTCTCACATGTACCATAATGCTAAATGTGTGTCTTATCACCTCCCCCATTACATTGTGAGTTCCTTGAAGACAAGGTCTCTTCTTTGTTTCATCACTGTGTTCCCTGCAGGAGGCACAGTGAATATGTTAGGCACTTCATGTATTTGTAGAATTAATTTTAAAGTGGATGACCGTGGGAATGGGAAAACTTGGAAAACTAGGAATTTAAAAATATTTTCAAGTTTACATTTTATTTTGGGAAATCATTTTATATTTGTATCTTAATTATCATGAGAAAGAAGGCTACAAACTGTTTTTATACTTAAGTGTGAAATTTGTGGAGTGCTCTCCTGCTGTGTGTGCCCTGTGACCATGGCAGTGCCACAAGGAGGGTAACTTCCACATGCACTTCTATTGCTACAGAGACATAGGCCTCTGAATCATCTTCCCTGGGAAACTTAATTTTAATCCACCTGTTTATTTTCTGGAAAAAAGACATTGATTGAATGAATGAAAAAGCATTTATTAAACTCAGTGTATGAAAAGTATTGTGCTCCACACTGGGGATGCCAGCAGAAAAACAGAATCAGGCCCTGCCCTCCCAAAGCTCCCATTCTAGTTGGGGAGGCAACAGAAAATTTCAATTCAGATGGAAAAGCCTTAGAGTCCTTTGACTGTAGCATTAAAGCAGATGATAATGCATCTTTTAAAATGTCATTTCCACTGACAAAATCATATAAGTTTCTGATGTTGAACAGTGTGGCAGGGCCAAGGATTTTAGTGGCAAGGACTTTGTTTTCTAGGTCTTCCATGGTTGTGACTGCAGTCCTGCAGAAGCAATGACCAGGCCACAAACACACATGAAGTAGTTGTTTCTCTTGTTGAATTTCCAAGATGTCCTCTTATGCCTCTTCTAAAGCTCTTCTCCAGTAACTCAATGTGGCATGAAGGTAACTTTTAGCTCCAGTGCTACTCTCTGAAGCCAGCCTCAGTCACCAGAGCCTTCCCTTTCAGTTAACTTTCTACTCTGTATGTATCTTATTTGTACCTATTTATTTAGGTCTTGTCTCCCCCAGAAATATGTGAGCTCTTTGAGAAGAAAGACTATTTTTGCCCTTTTTTGTATGCCCAGGGCTTAGCAGAATAACTGGCCCTTAGGAAACACCTAATAAACACCCACTGATTGTGAGTCTTTTGGCTATATCCATATTGGAGTAAATAGTACAAAAGAGGGAACTCAGATTCTCAAGTCTTTTGGGAACAAAGAAATAGAACTCTTTAGATCCTATTAAATAGAAAGTATTTTATTTTAAGTCCTGTTGATAAACTACGTGTGTCTCATCTAGGAACCAGACTAAACCCTGAGAAGCTCATCACCAAAAGATTAGCTGCCAGGTGATGATTTTTTTTGGCCATGGTAACTCATACAGCCAGCTATCACAGTCCAGAGGTCATGATTTTCATCAGTGGAGGGAGAATTTACATGCATAAAATAATGGATCAGAAAGAAAGAGTAGAGAGAAAGAAGAGCTTTAAGACAGAACTTTGGGGGACATTCATAGTTAGGGGGCAGGATATCCAGCAAAGGAGACTGAGAAGGAATGGTAGACAGGTCAGAAGAGAACCAAGGGAGAGCTGTGTCATGAAAGCTAAGAGAGAAATGAGTGGTCAATAGTATCACTTACTGCAGATATATTAAAGAGAATGAGAACTGAATAAAGAATTAGCAAAGACGATTTATTTTCATTTTTCTCCAAAAACTTAAGTAGCATTTCTTATTTTTACTAATATTTACATTTTTATAAAATAGTTTGAAAGTTCTTAAAAAAACAAATCTAAAACTAAAGTTTCCTTTAGGCCTGTTCTCTCTCACATTGAGGGCATTCACCTTAGCTCTCTCTTTTCCCCTCTTCCTCATCTTCTATAACTCAGACATCTTTTGCTGTTATTTTTCTCCTTTACCTGTTCCACACGATGAATTGGCCTTCCTCCATACCAAGGTTAAACCTTCTACCTGTTCAAGCGATCCAGTTCCACCTCATTTCCTACTGCCTAGAAACCTGCCCATGTCTCCCCCATTCTCAAAAAAACTCATACTTCTAATCCTGTTAACTATCCTGTATGTCATATGTAGGTTATATTATATGGGATTATATTTTATTGTATAGGTCATATAGGATTATAGATCATATATATGTTCTGTTCTTTGTGGCCAAATTCCTCTAAAGGATCTTCTACAATAGGGGCCTTCACTTTCTCTTATCCCCTTCTCTCCTACTCTCTCCACTCCTTACAGTCTGGCTTCCTATTTATCATTCCACCAATACTTCTCTTTCTAAAGTTATCAGTGATCTCATGGACCCTTTGACACTAGATCATGCTTTCCTCCTTCATACTCTCTTTTCTCTAGGTTTTTGGGATACTACTCTTTACTGTTTCTCCTCCTACCTATCTGTCTGTGTGCTCCTTCTCTGTTTCTTTTGCTAGATCCTCCTCCATATCACACCCTCTAACCATGGGTGTACCTCAGAGTTCTGTCCTGGGCCCTTTTCTCTTCTTCCTCTAAGCTACTTTATTTGGTGATCTTTTCAGCTTCTTGCATCAACTTCTCTAATCAAAACCTTTCCTGTCCCAGTCTTTCTGCTGACTTGCATTCTTGCATCTCCAGCGGTTTTTCAGACATCTCAAACTGAGTGTCCAGTAGGTATCTTCAACTCAGTATACCCAAAATAGAACTCATGATTTTTTCCTCTAAATTTTCTCTGGCTCCTAACTTCCCTATATTGTTAAGGGCAACATTTCCCCCACCCTCATTCAGTCTGTTGCCAAGGCTTGTTGATTTTGCCTTTGTAACATTTCTTAAATATGTCCCCTTCTCTCCTCTGATATTGCCACAACTCTAGTACAGGTCCTCATCACCTTACACTTGGACTATTGCAATAGCCTGCTGGTGGGTCTGCCTGCCTAAAGCCTTTCCCCATCCTAATCCATCCTCCATTCATCCACAAAAGTGATTTTCCTAAAACTAAGGTCTTATCATGTGACCCCATACTCAGTAATCTCTAGTGGCTCCCTATTGCCTCTAGGAGCAAATACACAATCCTCTTTGCTTGGTTTTCAAAGCAGAACCTTCATGACCTAGACCCCTCCCCACTTTCTTGTGTTCTTATACCTTATTCTTCAACACATACACTTCAGTCTAGTGACATTGACCTCCTGGCTATTCCACAAACAAGGCACACTATCTCTCAGCTCCAGGCATTTCTCTGCCTGTCCCCTATGCCTGGAATGCTCTCCCTCCTCTGCTCCCACTACTGACCTCTTTGGCTTTCTTTTTAAGTCTCAATTGAAATTTCACCTCTTACAGAAAGTCTTCACCAACCCCTCTTCATTCCAATGCCTTCCCTCTCTTAATTATTTCCTGTTTATCCTGTATATATTGCTTGCTTTGTATGTATTTGTATATTATCTGCTCCATTAAATTGTAAGCTCCTCGGGGGTAGGGTCTGTCTCTTTTTGTCAGTGCCTAGCATAATGCTTGGCACATAGTAGACATTTGACAAATGTTTATTGATTAATTGCTAACGTACAGGTACCCTGTGTATGAATCAGCCAGTCACCAGAAATTAGTTAAGTGCTCACCTGGTGTCAGTACTGTTATTAGAACCGCACCTGTGTGTAGTTAGGTGTCAAGCAGTACCCCTGTTTCAGATACAGAAGCCAAGGCAGTGAGTAAGGGTTCCTGAGTCATGATGTAGTGAGTCAGAGCCACAGAACTGATTGTTCTCTGCACTGCACTTCCTTCTTCCTTTTCTCAGGGTTTTGTCTGTGATTGTGATGGCACCAGAATGAAAAGGTTTGTAAAATCTCTAACCAGAAATTTTCTTTCAGCAAAAGGCAGAGCAGAGCTACTTAAGATCAATCTTCGTGAAGTCGAATTAGATCCTGATATTCAGTTAGAAGAGATAGCAGAGAAGATTGAAGGCTATTCTGGGGCTGACATAACGAATGTTTGCAGGTATTTCTTAAAAAAAAACAACAACACCTTAGTAGTTATTTTTTAAAATCTAGAAAATCTAAAGTAAAAAATATTGCCCATGCATTAAGTGTAATTATCAATATACTATCATGATACTATTTTCAGATAAATACCTTGTTTGTATTGGTTGTTTGCAGCTTAGTGTCATGGTCCATAATTAGAATATTCCTCCGGTAGTCATATGGCTTCCCGCCTGTTGGAGCTTCTGGGCATCATAGTGACAGAGTGAACTCTGGGCTCTGAGGGGCAGCATGCTAACCCAGTGTTAGTTTGGTCACTTGCACTCTCATCATTTACACTTAAATGATGTCAAGTAATAATCTTAATGACTAAATGAACCCTAAGTGAGGAAATTAAAGCTGGCATAGCACTTTGCAACAGATGAACAGAAGTTTTCTATTGTGAGTTTTTTTTCCTATAGGTTTCCCATTGTTTTAAGTGACAAGGCTTTCTGAATCATTTTGTATCATTCAGTGATAATAAGTATTTTCCTGTTAGTTTTTTAAAAAAAATCCTTCAACTATGTACCTAAATTGATTCCAGTATCAATACAATCATTACTTTGTATGCATATTGTGGCATTAAAATACAGATGCTTAGATGGAGGCAGGGAGGCATAATGGATAGAATCCTGGACTTGGAGTCAAAAAGATGTGTGTCCAAGACCCACTTACCATGCTTGCTTTCCTGGGTGAATCACTTTACCTCAATTGACCTCAGTTTCTTCATCTACCTCTTGGATTCCTTCTGACTCCACTTGTATAGTCTCCTGGTAGAGGTGTGGTAGAGATAAGTACTTCTGAAATACTATTGCCAAGGATTTCTTTTGGTTTAAATTTCGTGAAGGCCTTTCCCCCAACCAGTGCTCTTACTTTCCACCTCAAGGATGCCTGTTCTCTACTCTCTCCATGTAACCAATTGTTGCTAGGTCTAGTTTTTCTTCTCAGAATATCCATTGTGACCCTTTTGGGTGCTCCTTCTTAGTCCATAGGGCTTGGTGACTAGAGTAACCTTTTATATGAGCAGCCAGTTCAGGGATACAGTTGGGTTTGGGAGAGAAACTAGCTCCTTTATTTTTACCTTAGTTCTAGAGATTTCTGCCATGAGGATAACCAGAAGGTTGGAGAGTGCTTTGGGGTTTTTTCCTGGTTGGATTTATGTTCCAAATAAAAAGGGAGTTGGTTTCACCCCTTCTGGTTAAGTTAAGCCATAGACAGGTACTTTTTGAATCTCATAATTTCAGTGTCCTTTAGTTATGGATTATTCAAAGCTTAGATCAGAGTGGGAGGAAAGGAGTAGTTCTTCAGATTCCTGCCATCTAGAGTAGACAGCTAGAAAGTAAGACTGTCCAGCATGAACTTTGAGTTACTTTCATCACATTTCTGTTTTGCTGATCTGGAAGATGCTCCGTAGGTGAGGCAGTGTGGGAAGAGCATTAGACACAGAGGAGCCACTAAGTTTAAGTACTTGATGCCTTGATCACTCTGAGCCTACTGCCTGCGTGCTCCCGGGCAAGTGACTACTGTCTGTGAAACTTCATTTCCTCTTCCTTTAGTGAGGATCCTGTTTATGTGATCTGCGTCACTGGAGCGCTGTGAGGAGCAAATGAGAGGGTATTACGTAAATTGTTTTTTAAACTGTGTAGTTACATAAAGTAGGGTATAGGGATCATCACTGGACCTGTTATTTCATTGATCTAGGGAGCGCCTGAATGAGGATACCCCCTCCAACAGTGCAGGTTGGTACCTTCTCTGCAGCTCAATCCTAGAGGGTGGCATGGAGCACTGAGAGACCAAGCCATGTGCCTAAGGTCACATAGCCAGAATGAGTCTGGGTCAGGCCTTGAACCTACATCTTCTGGCATGGAGACCAGTCCTCTCTCTGTCTGCTATGCCATGCTTGCCTCCCTATATAAATGAATGCTATTATTACTTTAGTATCATAGGATTTAGGGTTGGAGGGATTCCAGGTCAAATCATAAATTTTGAATTGGAAGGGATCTTAGCAGTTACTTGGTTTCAGCATTCTTGTTGTTCAGGGAACCAAGCCTGAAAAATGAAACAGCTTCCCAGCCTTACACAGGTAGAAAGCGCCAGGTCAGGATTGAGCCTGGGCCTCTCAAGGCCAAATTCAGTGCTCTTTATACCACATCCTCAGCCTCTCACTTCCAAAGATGATGATGATGATGATGATGAAGAACCCCCATCTGGCTACTTGGTAGAAAATACTCTTTAGCTTTATAAAGCAGGAACTTTCTTGATTGTTCTTTTAGCACAGTCATTCATTTTGTTTTTACCATATGCAACAGTTATTTTGATGTATTTTTATGTGTCTGCAGGGATGCTTCTCTAATGGCGATGAGACGGCGCATCCATGGCTTAAGCCCAGAAGAGATACGAGCCCTTTCTAAAGAAGAGCTGCAGATGCCTGTTACAAAAGGAGATTTTGAGTTGGCGCTGAAGAAAATCTCTAAGTCTGTGTCTGCTGCAGACCTAGAGAAGTATGAGAAGTGGATGCTTGAATTTGGGTCTGCTTAATTTTAATGTTTTCTCTTTGTTCTGTTGAGGCTCATATTTTGTTTGTAAAATGCAAAAGAAATTACTAGAAATCTTTTAAAAGATTTGCATTTTTCATAGGGGAGATTCCTCTTTCAACATCTTTTCATTCAAAGGCAAAAAACACAAACTGTGAAGGATAGAAGATGTGGATGAGGGAAAAGAAGAACCTCTGGAGAAAATGAGAACCTGTGGTATGGTCGGGCCCTGGGCAGGTGCCCCCAGTTTTATTCCTGGGCTTTCACATTGCTGGTCAGCTTGTCAGGGAGGTGAGGTGGTGAAAGAACAAACAAGTATTCTGTCTTCTTTTGGAAGAAAACCGTTTACACTTAATGTAGAGGGAACTGTCTTTCTGATTCATTTCTCTGTGCCTCAAGGAACTTAGGCATTTCTCTTAACTACATTAAAAGTACATAGGGAACTAATCTAACAAGCTGGCTTTCAAAATTAGAAATGTATATCAAGATAGGAAATCCTTATTTTGTTGCTGAAAGAAGTTTTTGATGGAAGCAGTAAGTTTCAGTCTCCATCTCTGTTAACTCTCCACTGTAGGCTTCCCCTTTTTCTCAGAGCTTGTAAGTACCAGAGTATAGCTTTGTTGGATGTCCCTGCCAGAACAATTTAGCCATTTTTTAAGGTCTGTTTTAGGTCTTTAGTTAGAAATATCTTTCCACACCCTGGTTTTTGAATCATCAAATCAGGGGTACATTTTTACATTCCTACTTTCTTGCCAATACTTATCAAATTGAATATGGAAAAGGTATGCAAGAAATTTTGGATCCTCCAATCATAATATGGCATTATTGTTATGCTTAATATCTAGATTTATTTTCACTTTAATTTCTTTAATTGATTTTAGACAAATGTATCCTTCATTCTCTTCACTCCCACTATTGTTTGAATTCTGATGTGAGATTTTGTTTGGCAGTCTAAACTACTCCATCATTGTCATCATTGTACACACATTTGTGGCTAAATCAAAAGGTATTACCTACCTCAAAGGGTTCTTGTGCTTTGTTAAGCCTTAATGGTCTATATAAATGTGAGTTGTTCTTGGAGTTTTTTTTTGAGGGGGGAAGGGAAAGATAACCAATCGAGACATGTGTTTTTATTGATGTAGGGAACTCCTAGTGAGGAAGTTTCCTCTTCCAGTGCAGATCTGCAAACATTTTCTATTTTATGGTTAGAAAGGTACATGGAGTCACTGCGAGGTTATGTTACTTTACTAGGGTCACAGGGCTATTATGTATCAGAGACAGCACTTGAATCCAGGTCTTTTTGACTCTGTTTTTGGCTCTTTATTTACTGCACTCTGCTGACTGACTTTTTTTTTTTTTGATGCTAGCCCTACTCAGATCATCTGAGTGTAGAGTACAGGCAGAGTGCAGGCTCTGGCAGTTTGTTCTGAACTGGAAAGGCTTCGGCTTATGGTCCCAGTGAGAGACTTGACCTGTTGTCAAAGGCCTCGGTAGGTGGAGATAAGAATTGTTTGGCCATGGTGGACCATGGAGAATATTGACATACAAAATGGCTGTCAGGCCTGTGTGGCACCCTTCTGCCTATCTAGTCAGATTAGTGCAAAGGGGGCAGAGAGTGCCAAGATTCACATAATTCTTAGACTCTCTACACGTAATCATTTTACTCAACTGCCGTTTTAATCTGAAGTCCCTGTCTAATGACAAAGCAGTCATAGAGCCCTGGAAGAATGAAACCACATCCATATTGGCATTCTCACTGGCAGAAAGAAGTTGCATCTGAATGAAAGAGGAACTTTAGGTTCTCCTTGGATAGTTCTGCAAGGAAATTGACAGATTTGGCTTCATCTTGTGCTCAAAGGTAATAAGAAATGTAGTTTTATGGAATATTTGGGCTTCTCACTTTATCATACTCATAATAAATATTAGCAAGCATACCACCATGAAGTAATAGAGAAATTTCATAAAGAACCTAACAAGATTCTCCACATTAAGTCAGCGTCTCTTTTAATTCTTGGTAACTTCTGTGCAAAAGTGGATTGAGGGAAGATGATTAAAAGTGCTAGAAAATATGATTCAGACTCAAGAAATGAAAGAGACCAACAATCTATAACTGATCAGAAGCCTTGTGTTTCTACTTCATGAATATTTTTTCAAGAGTTGTAACATGACAGACATGATGAGCGCTGAACAACCTAGGAAAAATACAATTGATTATCTCTTAACAGACAAAATGCTTAGTTGTCAGTCACTTCAGAATCACTTGTCTGTGAAGCAGCAATAGTATCAGCTAGTTAGAAGAAAGGTCAAAATCAATAACAAATTAGAAAAATAAGGATGCAAAGGTACAATATTCAATTCTGGTATCTCTAACCTGAGTTATTTAAAGCAAACTGTTGCCTGAAAATAAAAAGGGCAGTGGTAAAAACTAAGACTTTACTCTGTCACCATTTATTGTGGAAGATTAACTGATACAAAATAGTCACAATAATATGAAAAACAAAAGAACCCAGAAATATTTCAGCCAGGAAACCCTTGATCTCTTTGCTAAGTTGGGGAGATATGGCAGTTAAAGGCTACACCATTTTAGTGTGTGAGCCTATTTGTAAAATACTATGGAGATGTTAATGGAAGATTACAAGTATCACTTCAATATAATCCAAAAATCACTTGAGAGGGAAAAGGAGCCCACAGGGAGCATGCCATTAGACCCAACTATGGCAAAGAGATGATTTAAAAAGCATTTGTTGATGGAAATGGAAGGAGAACAATAAATAGATGTGACTTCAGAGATCTACCAGTGTTTTTATGTTCAGTCTATTCTGTAGTGGTCGTAGTGGTACCACTGCATTTGGATTCTGCCACTTTGGTGCCTCATATATTATGGTAGTAGCATTGGGACTAAAGAAGATAAAGTTGGGAAAAGCAGGTTAACCTGACCAAGTACATAGAGAATAAATTTGTGCTATGATAGCATAGTATTGAAGACACAAAAGTATCCATTTGCAGGATATTAAGATATCTCAAGAGAGGGGAACATGCCAAAAGAATGGAAAAACCATATGATGTTACCAGCATTGAAGGAAGACATCTCTAACTGCCAGTATGCTTGCCCTTTTATCTCTGTGAATTCTCTTTTAGAATGGTCTGTGCATGAATTGAGCATTCCCATGATGAGGACGTGAGAGAGGAAGAGGCAAGCTATTTTGCAGACATTTTCCATAGTAGACTGTATCTTTGAAGTTAACAAAATTGACTCAGATGTAGGAAATGTAAAATCCCATGTTGTTAGTTACTCATTAATTATAAAAAATTTTTACTTTTGAGAAAAATTTTGAGCAAAAGGATCTTAAAGGGTAGCCTCAAATGAGTTTCTTTATATATATTAAGATCATATAAAATTCCACATTAGATGTGACCACAAAGATAACTTTGTTCACTGATGTGCCAAGTATCAGTGTCAAGTGAGGTGCAAAATAGGGAGCCAGATGCATACAAAAGGCCTCATGGAGTGAATCCTGTATATATTCCATTAAAGGGATTATGCCTTTCATTGGAGAGGTTCTCTACATCTTCTCCTTTGGAATTGACATAGTGCTGATTGCATGGAGCCCAGGGTCATGATAGGCCCTTCTCAGGGAGATCTGTATTTACCCCAAGATAGCGGCCTAATTGTCCACTCTAGGAAAGCAGAGTGAGTAAGGAGCACAAGTTGTTCCTCTTGGTCCTGCGTTTTGATAGGTAGCTCAAAGGAATAGTTGATATATACTAGGCCCGGAACTGAAAGGAGAACAGATTGGTCTGGATCACATATAGAAATTTTGCAAAGATTTTAGTGATCCCAAGCTGCTCACTGCTACAAAAGCTCATTTTAAAATGCTAGTATTCATACAATAATTTTATAAGACTATAAGTCATAAAACCCTGTGATTTCAGGAGAATAAAAATGACTGGTGAGTCATTTGAAGAGATGGAAACAGATTACAGCACATTACCAATGATGACATATATGAGGCTCGGTTAAAAAGACACTTTTAAGTACTCATACTGAAAAGAACTGGGCCAGCCATGTAACAGAAATGAGAGAAGGGCCCAGTACTGCATTGTTATAAATAAGATTTTTAAACACTGTGGGAAGACCTCTAGCATATGGGATAGAGTCTTCATCAAGGATTTACGGAAAGTCACAGATAAGAATCTCTTTTGAGTAAAAACGTGTTAGTGTTGTTATCTGTACCCATGGAGAACTACAGTGAGGATTATAGATCCATTGAATATTATTATTCTCAGTATGGGAGAACAGCTTACTTTTGAAAGTTACAACATTCTACATAAGGAACATAAAGTTTGTTTGAAAAGTTTATCTATAATTTCTTCTGAATTAGAAATTGAATAGAAGTCTATTAATTGTCCTCAGTTTAAACAAGATTCCTAAAATAGAGAAAGTAGCTGGTAGAAAGATTAACTTACACATATCTAGGTTATAAGTAGATAATATAGTAAAGTATGTTTTACTTTATCCAATTTTCATTGTGTAACTAGTGCTTTTCCCATATTTACATCTGATGGTTAAATTTATATTTAATATTGAATGGTACATCTTGGCTAAAAGCTGAAACCAAAAAGCAGTAAAGCTTCAAAAGCACTTATTTTTACACACATGTACTTATACATACATGTATATATACACATATATGTGTATGTGTGCATGTATATGTATATGTATATGTATAGAAAGAGACAGAGACACACACACACATAGAGAAAGCTCTGAGTGCTTTGCTGGGTGGGAAGAGAGTTCATTGTTTTCTCCTGACCATCTACTAATAAAGTCCACATGCTTTTTTCAGATATTCTTTCTGAGACTAGTTGATCACCAGTATTGATCACTTCATGCTCAGTTTTTTTATTTATCCCCCTTCATCATTACCTGTGGCCCCGTGAATGATCTTATTTTGCTTCTGTGAGGTGCAAATATTACAGGAATCAAAATCATAAGGGGGTCATGATTTTATTACAATTCAACCTAATTTTTTTTTGTCCTGACAGTTTCTTCAATGGCATTGATCTCTTTTCAGAGAACCATATGGGCCCCCTTGGGTTTCCTGCTGTTGATACCCAGTTAATTGTTTCTCTTTTTCCCTTCTAAATTACTTGAGGCGATCACTAAGTCCTATTACTATTTTGATTCTCAGAACATGTAGGTGAACTTTCATTTGTACTATATAGCTTGGTAGGGTTAATTTTAATTAGCGCTTATACTACCTTTATTCTTTTGTAGATTAATTCTGTGTGCTATTTCTTACCTGTTAGAATTTTTTTCAGAATTCTCTGTGGATAATATTATTGATTCTGATTTTTCTTTTATTAGTCAAGCAGTGTTTGGAGTCTCTGGTCCCTTGCTTACTAGAAGCTTTTCTTTCATATCTTACTCATGTCAATTGTGCTCATTTATACCATTTCCTCATTTTGTTCCATCAGTGCATGGTCACCTGTACATTGATCTTGACCCCATTCAGGATATGGAAGAGAACTCTAACCACCCTTCCTTACCCTTGGTTGCAAATTGCATATAAATTCATCTAATCACTGTTTATATTTTTCCTGGTATCAAACTACAGTGGATTGATCTCAGATGAGATAGTAAGGGTTGTTTTCACTGTGTTCTAGCAGCAGATTCATTAAAAAGTTGTGAGGACTTAGATCCTTTCATTCATCTGAAACTGTTAATTTCGGGTTCTATGAAATACTGATTTTAGAATTATATTTTAATAGCTTCTCTTTTTAAGTAGCAAGCTATTTTTTTCATTTATTCCTTCAATATATATTTATTGAACACAAAGTATATGTGAGGCACTTTATGAGGTACTATGTGTAATACAGAGTTATATGAGAGATAGTCCTTATCCTTTCTTGCACTCTTTCCACTTGCACTCTGTAAACTTCTGGCTTCTGATTCTTTAAGAAGCCTTTTGATCACCACCTTAGCTTTGTCCATTTCTGTAGTACACAAAGTGAAGGGTCCAGTCAGTAGATAACTGATAGAATTGACTATGGTGGATGGCCACATCAGATAATTCAGAGAAGACCGAATCTATAGCTTAAACTTAACCAATAATTGTAACTCCCTTCCTGGGCACCAGGTTGATGCCCGGCTAATTTAAACTTTATATTCTGAATGACCTGGATCAATTTGTGTAATTTCTTTAAGTGTCTCTATATAACATTATCGTCTGCCAAGTCAAATAAGTCTTCAGCCATGTCACTGTCTGAAAGTGAAGAGAATTATACAGGAATAACTAGCTAATAGAGAGATGTCTTTGCTTTCACTGACATTAATCTAGACTTATCTAGTCTGCTGCTTGTTGTCTTGAGTGTGCCTCACCTGCCCTTATTTGAAGTTGTCATTGCTGATAACTTTCTTTGTGTAGTGAGACATTCTCCCTCCTGCCTCTTCATCCTGTCACTGTCACTTTAGAATATGCCCTGTGTTAAAGGTGCTGCAGACAGTGTTACACTGAGAGTTTTCAGAAAAGACTGCATAGGGAAAAGAACACAGGATTATCTTCTATCTTATTTATACCAGCCTTAGTGTGTGTGTGTGTGTGTGTGTGTGTGTGTGTGTGTGTGTGTGTGTGTGTGCACGCGTGCATGTGCGCATATGTGCTTTTAAAAAGTTCCCTAATTTTGATTTGTTTTTATTCTATAGTTCAGGATTTATTTTCTGCAAACTACAAAAATGGTAATGACACATTAGGGTTTATGTGAGTCTGAGGTTCCGTAATGGGAGAAAGAGATATTTGAGTTATTGCAAAGCTAAAGATCAGGAAGTCAAAAATATTCAAACAAAAGTTTAATCCTAATCACTAGTAAATGTTAATAAGGAAGAATAAATATAAATATTTTGTTGCTGTGTTGATTTACATGCATTTTTAAACCCTCAGACTTTTCATACTTTCCTCTTGACCTGAGGTGTATGCTTTTCATCTTGTTCCCTAAAATATATTTTCTGTATGAGTTTTGTAAGACTAATACATCTTTGGGGTGTTGCTTATGGCAAACAGAGTATTGTTTTAAAATTTTTCTCTCCTTAGTCTACAATTTTTTTGCCTTTTTGTTAGTTTCTAGACAAATCCATCGCCTCAAAAAATGTTAACTAAATGACTAGGTGTTTTGTCTGTTAAATGGAGAAATCCTGATGGCAGGAAATTGATTTGTTGCTTTTCTTATGTTTACCTACTATTTTCTTGAACCAGGCCCTGTAATTACCCTAATATTTCTTCACTGTGACTGTTAGTTATTTGAGCAAACAAATACCTACAGAATTCCTTTGCCAATAACATTTAATAATTTTGCAGAACAGATGGTGAGGAAGTACCTTTCCATTGTTGCCATCAGCCCCAAAGCAATTCATTCCTCCAATAGCCACCTCTGATAGCTTCAGAACTCTAAAATACATTTGACTTTCATGTTGTAATCTGAAGTGACTACAAATGGCTCTTTACAAAAACATGAACCTTTGCACATTTTATTCCCAAAGTCTACCTCAGTTAAACTAGGCCTAGATTTAAAGTGAGAAAGATGGGAGAATTGTAGAACATACAATATTGAATGTCCAAGGAATTATATATATGCAGATTTATTTCCATAGAGCCTCCCCTTTCTGTCATGTCCCAATTGATTAAACAAAGAAACCCAGAATCTCCTATTTACCTTGGGTTCTACCATTTCTCCTAGATGCTAGGCCCAGAGACTACATCTTAAGCCTACATAGGATGTCAGCAATAACTTGGCCCTCTTTTTTTGTGGGGACAACTCATTTCATTTAGGTTGAAACATTATGTTTAGGAACAGTTCAGAGATAGCCAGGTATGTATATATATATGTGTGTGTGTGTATGTATATATATATATATATATATGTATATATGTATATCAGTATACACACCCTTGATATTCATTGTACTGACTACATAAAGGGTAGTAATTATCACCTTCTCATACACTCAGAGCCATTCATGCATGGTACGGCAGTCAGGGGAAGCCTTCCATTAACAATGCGATGGATTCTGTGGTGAGGCAGCTGTAGTCTACTGAGATAGGCTATTAGTGTATTTTCAAGGATTTTTGTTTCAGTGTTTGTCTCTCAGTATTTTGTATCTAATTTAAAGGAAAAGACATTCCTAAATTGTATTTATTAAACGTGTCTTTCCTAATATTTGTATGCTGCTACTTTGCTAGTCTCATGAGTTTCTTGTGTTTGTGCTCAGGTTGTATTTTGCTAATAAATTTCTAGAGTGTTCTTTGGTGTCCGTCTTTTCCTTGTGGTTAATCCTGGATGTACACTCAGGTACCAGAACCTCTTTGGGAAAAAGGAATGTATAGTAGAGAATTTTCATTCCAGGTATGATCATATATTTTAAACTTGACATTTCATATCTCCCGATTATTTGGACTGTATCCTGCAGGAGACAAAACCATACAATTTGCATCCCTGATGCAGGTAAGCCAAGAGTAGCTTTTAAATTAAATTACACTAAATCGTTAAAGAAATTCAGTAGCACCTTATTCAAATAGCACAATCCTGGAATGTAAATGAATTTTCCAGATGACTGAAATTTATCCTTTTAAGTACTATTTTAAAAAATTCGCCACTTTTGAAAGGAATCTTTTTGAAGTATATCACATGCTTTTTGTCTTCTTTAACAGACCATACTGAACATAATTTAAAACCTTCTTGATGACTCAAGGTTATCATTATGACTGTCACTGTATATATCATTGTGTTATAATACCCTGATGCCTTCTGGACAAATTGAAGAAAGGAGTGTTTGCTTTTATGCTAAATGGCTGTAGATTGCTATGCCTTTTGAGTTATCTGGACTTTTTATAATTTTCCTATTACTTTCCTCATTGCTGTACTGTCTCCTGTCAATTCTTGTAGATATCAGTCTAGAAAGCCACCTACCCTGACTTCCCTTCTAATTTGTGTTATAGGAATGTAAATTTTTAAGATCTTCCCTGCCCCTAGGCTTAAGTGCACCTGGAGCCTGTGGTGGGAGGCTTGTTTTTCAGGAGATACTTTGTGATTGGGCAGTGGGTCAAGAGAGTTGTTACATTCTCTGAGCCAGGAGAAGGCTATATAATCCCTGATGTGCAGCGTTGTTTTGAGGTTCACTTTGAGAAGTGTTGTGTGATTTGACCAGATGAGATTCTGGGCAGCCCTTGAGAGCCCTCGGCCTTGAAAAACCCAGATGTTGATGCTTCCCTCTCTGGTGACTGACTAGATATGGATGTAATGGTCAAGACAGTTGGAGGCCTGTCTGCTTGATATGTTTTTCTGTTTTCTTGTAACTTCAGTCTGTATACTCTGAAGTTCGGGGTGTTGACTTTTTCCCCTAAACTAGGTAAATGATATATTTGATTGATTAAAGCAAGATTGTTAATCCATTTTGAGTTGCTTTCCTTTAGAAAAGCAGATCTAAGAACCTGTGTTGGCAGCCACCCTGGGGATGCTAGGGTGCTTGCTGCTACAATTTGCTACTTCTTAAGGGAAGAAGTTGGTTGTAGTGAAGAGAACACCAAACCAGGATCTTGGGGATCTGAGTTCTTGTGTCAGCTCTGATAGTAATTAGCTGTATGAACACTCAACTTCATGTCTCTGTTTCCTCAACTGTAAAATGACTAAGCTGGACTAAAGTTTTATACAGGTTTCTTCAAGCACTAATATTATCTGATATGGGCTAGGAAACCAGATCACCAGGCTTGTTAGAATTATGTTTAAAAGAAAAGTAATTAGAATTTGAGAGAGATCTTCATGACCTCCTCTATGAGTAAACTTTATGAGAATTTGTGTTTGAACTTGGTGAGATCTCTTTTGGCTGTTTGGGAATGTGATATAATGGAAGGAGCACTGGGCTTAGAATCCAGAGAATCAGATTTGAATCTTGACTCTAACATCTACTAACTATGTGGCCTTGAACAAATTACTTAATTTCTCTCAGCCTCTGTTTCTGTAAGATGGGGAGGATAACATTTGCACTCCCTACACTGTAGGTTCTTGCAAAAAACACTTTGTAAACCTTAAAAGCACTATATAGATGTATGTTACTATTTGCTTACTTGTGTTTCAGGTAATTAAAGTTGCTGGATAAATAAAATATTATTATTAGAAATATAATCATATGATTATATAAGTATAAACACATTATGATTATGAAATCTTGCAATTGTAGAGTTAGAAGATATGTTAAGATTATCTCAATGAGATATTAGGAGAGATATTTGGTGAGAGTGGCTTTCTGCTTCCCTTGAAATCATCTATGGAGGGGAATCCTCCTACTTTGCCTAAATAGGAATTCCCTCATTACATTCATGCCACCTTCATTTAGTAAAGTAGCTCGATGTTTGGAGTTCAGAAGATGAGGAAGCTGGAAGCTTTTACATGGAGAAGTCAATCAGTCTTCAGCTAGGGCCATTTAAGTAGTCCTGGGATGGGGGTGCAGGGATTCTTAAACTCAGGTACCTTCTTTCCCCATTATCTGGGGAAAATTGACTATTTGTCTAAGGGATATGAAGATTGAGTCTACCTGCCTTTCCCATTCCTTGCATCCCTCTTCTTTTTTTCTCCTTCATTCTCTTACTTTCCAGATTCAGTACATCTGTTGCCTACCCCCACCCCCCCAATATAATTTGTATGGGATCTTGGGGCTTGGCAGTCTCCATAGTGGGCATGAGTTCTATAATATCTCTTACCTATTACACAGGACAGTGATTTGACTGGTTCTGGCAGTTTAAGGGGGGCAGCTAGATGGCACAGTAGATAGAGCACTGAGCTTGGTATCAGGAAGATTCATCTTCATGTGTTCAAATCCAGCCTCAGACACTAGCTGTGTAACCCTGGGCAAGTCACTTAACCCTGTTTGCCTCAGTTCCTTATCTGTATAAATGAGCCGGAGAAGGAAATGGCAAACCACTCCAGTATCTCTGCCAAGAAAATCCCAGAGAGAGTTGGGCATGACTGAAATAACTCAACAGCAATAATCAGTTTAAGGCAAAATCCAGAATTCATTCATAGCCTTCTTAGCACAGACCATCCCTTCCATAGGGCTTACTCTTACAGTGATGCATTTGCCTGGACTCTATTGTTCACATACTTGGGGAAGGGCTAAGGCCAGAGGCCTCTATGGCACATACCCATTTTGTGGATTTGACCCAACAAGGACTCCTCTGATTATATACTTAAGCTGTCTCCTTGAGTTTTTTCAGGAATCCTCACATTTCTTCTGTTAATCTTTATAATTTTTCCCCACCCTTAATTTAGGGATCAGTTTGAGATTGGGAACACTATAATGAACTAGTATAATTTTATAGGTAAGGAAACAGACTGTGGCATAACTTGTCAGTGCCTGGAGTAGAACCCATCTCATTCTATTTCGGTGATCTTACAACATAAGTAGCCTTTATTAAAGGCCTACTGTGCTAAGTACTGGAGGAGGGGAGAAGTTTGGATGAGACACAGCCCCTGCTCTCAAGGAATTTATGGTGTAGCAGACAGGTATGATATAAAAATAGAGAGCTATAATACACATTGCATGATAAATGTGCATTAGAATTTCACAACATGCTATGTGAGAGGAAAATTCTTATCAATCAGAACAGGTTCAGGGAAGCCTTCCTATAAGGGTGACAGAAATTCAACAGATGAAGAGGTGGGGTGGGGGGGCATTCCAGACATGGAAATAGCCTAAGCAAAGCCCAGCAGATCGGAAGGTACAGCATACTGGGTTTGTGTGACTGCTTGGGCATCAGAGCATTATGAGACAAGGTTGGAGGAAAGGCAGAAAGGCACATAAGGAGACTATTGCTGTAGTGTCCTGGTGGTGTTGGTTGGAATGGAGAAAAGGCAATGAACTTGAGAGATGGAGATTAAGGCCTACTTGAGCCATCTTTAAAGAAAGAAACTGCCATTGAGTCAGCCAGTATTTATTGTTAACAGAAGGCTCAGCTCTTCAACAAATCAATGCAGAGTATCCATCCAGTTTAATTATATTTAAGAACCAAGGATAATAATTTTATGTGCAAGTTGATCAGTACATAACAAAATATTTTGGAATATGTTGACTATACAACCCATTTTCTGAGCTTGAGAGTCACTAATGTGTTTTAGTTTGATCACCATGCAATCTTTTGCAATTCTACTTAATTATGATAACTCCCTCTCTTCATCAAACAAAGAGTACTTGTTTATAAATAAGGGCTATATGGAAAGCGAGAATACTACTGCCCTCCTTTCTTCAGAATCAGTCAATACCAAGTTTCTTTTACAAAAGAAGGTATGAAGTGACCCTACCTTTGTGAGTGCCTTAGATAAGTTTGAACAATCCATTTGAATAAAAAGTATGACTCAAATAGTTGCTTATTTGTCCAGGTATAATTACCAAGGGGGTATTAATAACTAGATGACAACTCTCCTAACCATTTAGATTCTTTGTTAATAAATAGTATTGAGGTTCTCTCCATACGGAGTAAGGATATTTGAAGTCCTACCCAGAGAACACAGTTATGTGCCTTGGCTTTGTTCTGTTCGAAGTGTTTGAAAGTCTTTCACTATGGTAGAACTTAATTCATTTTTTTATACAAGTAATTCATCATGGCATGACTGGTGTTTCATAGAATAAATCCTGCACTACAGTGCTAGTGATTCTCTTGTTATTGTAATGCAATTAGAAATAGGCAAACCCAACCCACAATTTGGGGTTTGTGGATTATCCCAGTCAATTTTTCAAACATTTTGAAACATATTTTGTAACTTTTTTTTTCAAACACACTTTACCAAGCACATTTCCCTTAATTTTAAAAGCCTTGTGTATTTCAAGGGAAATTTAATCCTTATGTTTCTAATTCATTGGCACTTAATTCATCAAAGTTGTTTTGTAAGAGCAGTTTAAAAGCCTTAGGAACCTTTCTCATGAATTCTGTCTGCCTTTAAAAGGCTCCATCTTGTTAAAAACAAAGAACAAAACCTTGAAGTTACTACTTTTCTCTTCAGATTAAGGGAACATAGGTAAAACCTCTGAACTTGGCTTGCAACTCAAGAGTTCATGTTTCTAAACCTAAGGACTGAATTTGGCAAAATCAATTCTCATACCTTAAGGAAGATCTCTCTTCAAAGCTAAATATGAAAAAGCAGGCTGAGCTAGCAACAGTCTCCCTCTTTGAGAGCATAGGATGCAGACAGAAGTACAATTTCATAGGTTTTGAAGATAGATGGAAGTTAGAGATAAACTGGACTGTCTTTACCTCCAACTCAGATTTGACAAATGTGGAAATTGTTAGCCAAAGACCTGCAGACCAGGGTTTGAACCTGTCCTCTGATTCCAAACCCAAACTCCTGTTACATCACATTGACATAATTATACAATTTTCCTAAATTGGGATACAAATTGAGGGGTGAAGATTGACAAGATAGCAAATTCAGAAATAAATTGACAAGTCAACAACTATTTTTTGCCTGTTATGTATCTGTACTGGTACTAGGTGCTATTAAGAAAAATAAAAAATTTTGGTGTAAAACAAAGAAGACATCAAAGGGGGTTGACATTTTTTTTCTTTTCATCCACTTCTATATGCAAATTGTAATAAAACATCACTGGTTTATATTTATAATTTATTTTGAAGTGACTGTAGTTGTTTTCATGTCACATAAATATTTTTTTCTATAGAAAACATGATTCAGCAGGTTTCAGTTGCTTAGCACTGGGTCTGTATGGATTTCATTGAACAAGCTGATCATGTGTTATCTTCTTAGTAAAACTAAGGTCATTACAGTAAAAGTGAAATGTTAAAATCCACTTGGGCACAAACCATAGCGACTTTGGCAAGTCTTTCTTTGCAAATATCCAGAAACAAAAGCAGGGACTCCGTGGAGTTGGGAAGAGCCAGGTTCAGAAATGTTTCAGGTGAGACCAGTGCCATGTTTGATGCCTGCCTTAAGTAAGAGATGTAAAAAATAAATATCTTCTGATCAAATAAAGTAAGTCCTCAATCTCTCCCTTTTGAAAGGAAACACATTTTCCTCTGGATCCTCAAGTGTGGAACTATCACAGAAAACCTGTTTTGCTGCTTTTAAAAAAAACAACCTAGTTCTTTTGTTTGTTTCATATACATTATGAAGGAATTTAGTATTTTCATGTCTAAGTATATATATATATACACACATATATACACATATGTATGTGTATATATGTATACACATATATTTTATATATATCACATTTCTTTTAAAAGCACATGGCCCTTAAATTTCACCTGACCTCTGGGGGAGTTATCTGGTTGTAGTGGCAGGATCCTCCATGAGTCTCTGTGGCTATTCCATTTAGAATGATGCTTCTGGCAGCTAAAGGATAAAGTTCAATTAGAGATCTATATAAATAAGAGTAATTTGCATTTCAATTCACAGTAACAAAAGGCAATAATATTAGTCACACATTTTATGGTATTCAAAAAAAATCAAAACAATAGTGGATGCTGTAGATATTGCAGATATTACCACCATTTTATGGATGAGTAAACTGAGATTGTGACTTGTTCAGTCATGTTGCTAGTAACTCATATCTAAGTTTTACATAACCTGCTATAAATCCCAAATCTGGTGTCCTTCTTCACTATACCACTATATATCTTTCAAAGTAAGAATGCTCTGAAACCCACAATCCAAGTAAATAAAATTTGACAAAGCTAGTTTGCCTAACAAAAACTGTTCTCTCTCTTGGGCTTTTTTACTGACCACTTTTTTTACTGATTGGTGGACCATAGGACCTTAGAGCTGGGAGGCACCTTAGAGATGAACTAATCCAACCCGTCTCTATCCCCTCATCCCTTACCCCACCCCCATTTTATAGTTGAAAAGACAAAGTGGCATCTCAAAGGTAGCATTGTGGGGTGATAGGGAAATTGTTTGGATGCTGAGAAGCTCTGAAGTCCTGAATGCACTTGAACTCCATAGTACTGTATCTCACCCATTTGAGCTCCTTTGCTAGGCTGTAAACTCAACCACCAAAGGCTGTATTTCTTTTGGGCTTCTTCAACTGTCTTTGCTTATGCCCCTATTCTCATCTCACTTATTTTCTAACTTTGAACAGTAAAGATTTGAAACTAACTTAATGTATCTTTCCCACTTCCATCCCAGTTGTGACCTTACATTTCTCCTCCTCCCTCTCCCCCAGCACTTCTCATTTATCTCTAAGTATTATATGAATACTTCCTTGTTCATTTGTACAGTAGCTTGATGCTATAATTCCTTTGTCTGCATGTCTATGTATATACATATATGGTGTCTGTTATAAGCACCTTTTGGGTAGGTGGTAGGCTAATGCAGTTTTCTGGGGTTAGTGCCTAGCTGAGTGCTATGCACAGTAAAGCAATTAATCATGTTAATTCTGGCTGACAGACTCTGTACATAACCAATCCATTCAAAAGCATGGGCTGCAGGGTTTCCTTTGGAGATATGCAATACCAAATATGGCTCCTCTAACTGAAGTTTCAAGATCATGTTATTGGAATAAATCATTTGACCAAAATGGAGCCAGATGTGAAGACAGAGGATAACTAGACTCCACTTATGAAAGGAATAAGACTGAAAGTATAAGATATATTACATGGAAAAACAAAGGGAACTGGATATTGGTTGAGCAAAGGTGAACACTGGCACAAGCTGAATGATGGGCTCTATGTCATTCATCCTAGGCTCTACCTATCTAGTTTTGGAGAATCTTACCACCATGTTGGTAACACAAGGAAATAGCATCTCTTAAGACCATCTACTAAGCTATAGAAGGGTTAAAGACCTTCATTGGTGGAAGTAGGGTTCATACCACGATAATCATAGATCCTTGAAGAACTGAAATATAATCATTAGCATCTTTCTATAGCTACATAAGTCAAAACAAGTGAATAACTTTTGAGTTTCATATTGACCAACTCACTACTTTGCAAGAATGAAGATTTATTGAGCAGTTCTTATATAGTCGGCCCTACGCTAAATGCTGGTGATATAAACACAAGCAAAGAAGGTGGTCCCTATCCTTAAGGAACTTTTTTAATTGGGGAAGATAACACATAAAAGGACTCTGGAAAGAGTTGGGAGAGGGGAGGGGAGCTGAGGGCATAGGTATTGAAGGAAGACTGCTATTGAGGAGGTGGAAAAACCCAGGGTGAAGAATGAGCTAGGAGTGAAATGAACATGTCCTGAGTACCCATAAAATGGTGGGTTGAGTCAGAGACCAATCGGAAAAGAGAATAGAAGAGGGTGGAAGTATCTCCAAGGGTGGGAAGAATATTGGGAGGGGGTGGAAGAGCCCAGCAATGGGAAAGTGAGGCTAGACTTTCTGGTTAGGAGCTTATTAAATATTCAGAATCAGAATTCAGGTTCTTTTGGAGGAAGAGATATGCTTTAAACTTTCACCCACAAATAGTAAAGATTCTACTGGAAGCTAAGGCAGCTTATGAGCAGGACCAAGAAGGTAGCAACTACTATCAGTGACTACTGAGGGCATCAGCTTCTTTGAGCTTCTGAAGCTGAATTTAGGTAGTAGATACTAAAAGCAGGGGAGAACTAGGTCGGGTACAGATCCAGGTGAGACCTCAGCAGGGCAAAGCAATGTCTGAGGGGCAGGTCCATGTTACAGGGTAGCTTTTCTGTGTCACAAGGAAGGAAACATTTACCTTACTCCTTCATAAACGTTATACTAAATAGATCCAAGTATGATACTAGGAACAATTTCTCTTAATGATCATGAATGCCCCCCCTCTTAACACTGATTAGTTATTACATACAGGATCAGATGGACTTTAATACCTTCACTCCCCCACTCCCTTTTCAGCTTTCAATCCCATAGATTGTAAGTTCCTGGAGGGCTGGGACTATCTTTTCTATTTGTCTCTCCAAAGCTTAGCATAGATCCTGGCACAGTGGAGGGGACTTAATACATTTTTTACATTTTTATTAACTGACTGAAGCCAATAAGAACCTCCCCCCCCCCCTAAAAACTCAGAATGGATGAAAATGGCTTTTTGTCAGTTTCATGGTTACTCTACACACAGGTCTGTGCTCTTCCGTGTAAGACCTGTTTATCCACCCAACCCATTGATCAGATATGTTCTTTTAGACCAGGACTTAATAAATTCATGCACCTTCAGTAGAATAGTCTTCATCCATAGGTGTATTTGATGTCCCTGCTCTAGGTTTTGGTCTTTCATACTTTTTACCTCCTTTTAGGCACTCAACATATTTTTCCCCCTTTCTCTCTTTCATTGTTTAGGCTTCACTATAAAGGAAAAGAGCCTGAGTCTGCCTTCCAGAGGCCAGTTTTCCATACTCTTCCAGGGTTGTGTAATCTGTGGCCTTGAGGCCACATATGGCTTCTAGGTCCTTGGGTGCAGCCTTTTGACTGAATCTGTTTTACAGAACAAATCCTTTCATTAAGGGGATTTATTCTGTGAAGTTTGGATTCAGTCAAAGGGCTACACTTGAGGACCTAGAGTCCACACATGGCCTAGAGGCCACAGGTTCCCCACCCCTGTTCCAGACTATTCCTTTTGCCTTCTCCCAATCAAAACTTGTTCTATGTCCTGTTCTCTCAGGTAAGATCATTGCTGTGTTCCAACTCATAGCTATTAATTTGTTAAACTCATCAATCCTAAGTGATACTGGGTAATAATGGCTTCATATGTTATTTGTCCTTGGTTAACATTTTTGTATATTTTTTCTGGTACCCTGTGTTAGTCAAATGAAGTGATCCTAATGGTTCCATTGAAGACTGATAAAGGAAATAATTTGAGCAGGAAGACTTTTCAAATCACTGTACATAGCTGACTAGTTAGGCTTACTGTACTCTGAACCAGTGGTGTCTAACTCAAATAGAAATGGGGCCACCAATCCTTACATAGGGATCCCTGTAAGCTATATACTGACTTAGAAAACCACATACTGACATTATTTGTGTTCTGTTGTATTTTTATTTTTTTTGTTAAATATTTCCTAATTACATTTTTGGCTCAGTGGATAGAGTGCTGGGTGTAGAGTCAGGAAGACCTGATTTCAAATCTAACCTCAGTCATTCACTAGCTGTGTGATTCTCGACAAGTCGCTCTGTCTGCTTCTGTTTCCTCAGTTGTAAAAAGGTGATAATAACAGCATCCACTTCCCAGGGTTGTTGTGAGGATCAAATGAGAAAATGTTTGTAAAAAGTGCTTAGCATGGTGCCTGGCAGAGAGGAGATGCTGTATAAATGCTTATTTCCTTCCCGTTCCCTTCTGCTTTCAGAGCCACTGGGCCTTTCCAGGTGACTTACAGCCGAACCATCCTATACATGTCATCTCCTCCATTAGAAGACAAGCTTCATGAGGGCAGAGGCTTTGTTTCTTTGCTAGTTGTATTGCCAGTGCTGAGCACAATGTTTTGTACACACTAAGTACTTAATAAATGTTTGCTCATCTGGCAGCTATTTTCGTTTAAGGGGCAAATATTTCAGCCCATGTCTTTGTTCTCAGATACAGCGGTGATTGTGATACTCACAATATCTTTTCCCATGTTCTAGACTCTAACTCCATTTTACTATGACCAAGTACAGCCTGTTAGCTCATCTCAAAGCTGTCAGTCTATAGGGTAATTTTTTTTTTCTATTTGTGAACTAAACCTACTTTGTAAATCAAAAGGGCTTCTTAATTTACAGTTGTATATTAAATTCACACATTTCAAATTGAAATTCACACCTTCTATTTTGTATTACTCCCACTTTAATAGCAATTTCTTTTGGCTAGTGCCCCTAAGCTATAGAGGGATGAAAAAATAGATTTGGATTTTTTATTTTGACTACATTCACAGACTATAAACTAATTAGTTCTGTGAGCCTTGCTCTTGTAATAGCATTCATACTGCTTTCTGAACAAGGACCACTAAGTACAGGCATTGACTTATATTTATTATATCTAAGTTCTCCTATTCTTCCTTGTATGTAACATCTCTTTTCCTCTCCTAATTTGCTGGAGTTTTGTGTGTCTACCTATCAGATATGGTATTATATCTTAGAAGGACATCTAGGTGGCATAGTGGGTAGAGCTCTGGGCCTATAGTCAGGAAGACTCATCTTTTTAAATTAAAATCTGGCCTCAGATACTTACTAGCTGTCATCCTGGGCAAATCATTGAACCCTTTTTGCCTCAATTTCCTCATCTGTAAAATCAGCTAAAGAAGGAAATGGCAAACCACTCTAGTATCTTGCCAAGAAAACCCCAAGTGTGGTCCCAAAAGTTGGACACGACTGAAACAACTGAAAAACAAAATTCTGTGTTAGAAGTGACTATCCTGTGGGGGTTCATACTATCAGATTAAGTACTAGGCAAGTTTGTAAAATGAATTCAGGAGTGAGAGGACATGCCAGTTGTGGCCATGCATGAACAGGACACCTGGGTGGTGGTAGGGTTTGAAATGAGAATCTTAGGTATATGATTATGAAGATCTTATGCCCTTGGCCACTTACCACTCCTCTGGTTCAAATATTGGTTTGAAGTTAACCTCATGTCCTAGCCCCAAAGTTCTGGGCCACAGTAAGATGACCGGGCAATTCTATCACAGCTCAGGTTGTTGAGAGGTGGGATAATGAATACCCAGGTCCCTTCTAAGGTTTGATGTTTCCAGCATGAGTGTATCTTTCTCCTTTAGATTGGCATGGTGAGACTATCTCGACTATGGTCTAGGGTCTTGACCGTCTACCTGCAAGGGGTGACTGTAGTGATGGCTTTGTATTATTATCAGCCAATCAGTAGTGGTACAGTGGATAGAGAGAGTGTTGGACCTGAGTTCAAATCCAGCCTCAGACACTCATTTCCTGTGTGACCCTGGGCAGGTCACTTAACCTCTGTTTGCCTCAATTGTAAAATGCGAATAATAGCAGCATCTGTCTCTCAGGGTTGTTGTGAGGATAAAAGGAGATATTTATAAAATGCCTGGCACATGGTAGGCACCATGGAAAGGCTTATTCCTTCTTTCTGATTGTGTGAGAGACAGATACAAATCAGCTATGTAAAGGATAAATTGGAAAATCATCAACAGAAGGTAGGCTATGGAGGAGAATCTGCAAAGGCTCCATGAAGAGCATAGGATTTAAGCTGTTCCTTGATGGAAGTGAGGAGGGGCCAGCCAGGGGAAAAAGCCCAGACTTGGGAGAGAAGTGTGTCTTGTTTGAGGAACAGCAAAGAGGGCTGTGTAGCTGAAGCACAGGGAATGGGCTTCAGTATACTTCAGTATAAGGCCTGAGGAGGCTGTGGAGCAGGTGGTGAAAAACACGTGACAAATGCCAAACAGAGGACTTTGTATCTGACCCTGGAGGTGACAGGGAGCCATTGGGGTTAACTGAGTAGTGGGGTGACATGGTTACACCAGGCCAGAGTGGGGAGAGACCCGAGGCAGGCAGACCCAGCGCCCTGGTATTGCAGTAATCCAGGTCTGAGGTGATGGGGCCTGCACCGGAGTGGCGGCAGTGTCTAAGGATAGAAGGGAGCATAGCAAGAGATGTTTTGAGGTAAAAGTGACAGGTCTTGGAAACATTGGAATAGGGGGGTGAGAGATAGTGAGGAATCTAAGATGGCTCCCAGGTTGCCAACCCAAGAGGCTGGGAGAATGGCAGTGTCCTTGAGAGAAACAGGGAAGTTCATAAGGGGGGAGGCTTTTTGGGAGAAAGATAATGAGTTCAGTTGTCTCTCTTGAGACTGTATCAATGTTAGTCATTCACAGTTGTATTTTTAAAATATATCTACAATCCACAATGTGGTAATCATTATATTAGATGGCCCCCTACAGTCTGCCAGCCACCTGCCTCTCTGGCTTCTCCTTCATCTCCTTCATACACCCTACTGCTCCTGTTTGCCCAAAGAAATCTCACACTTTCCCATCTCTGTTCCTTTGCTTCTCCCTTTCCCTATACCTGTAGGCCATCTCCCTTCAGTTCTTCCTTAGCTTGTCTTCATTCTCTACTGGAAATTCTTTTAGACCTCTCATAATGCTTTATTTCTTCCTCTTCTTAAGAACACATTTGGATTTAGCTATTTGGGATTGAGATTTATGATCTTCCCTAGCTCTCCAGGGAATTTTTTTGTTTTTGTTTTTTGGTCCAAACCTATGCTTTAAAAAATCAATATAGGGAACTCCTGGTGTGGAAACAAATTCCTCCCAATGTGCATTGGTATCTGTTCTGCAGTGTGTATTCTTAGAAAGCTGCATGGGCATTGAGAGGTTGTGACTTGCCCTCAGTCGAATAGTGTATGTCAGAAGTAGGATCTGAACCCAGACCTTTCTGATTCTGAGGTCAGCTCTCTATCCATTTCTCAACACAGCTGGTTTTACAAATAGCATCTGATGACTGTTTGCTGAATCACAAGCAGCTGATGGTGACTGTGGGTCACATAGCAGTATGTCCAACCCAAGATGAACAGCCCTCTCTACCTCCCAGGCAGAGAGGGCAGGGAGAGTGATGGGCAAAAGCTCAGAGTCCTGTGAATTTGAGTTTCATGCATTCTCCTTCGTGTTGGAGACTCCGGGGAACTGAGTGAGGTTTGACTCCCAGCTGCTCTTGAAGACATGGGAATTGGCTGCTATGTGAAGATGGGTGCCAAGGACATTCAATACCTGATCTCCTTCCTTGTTATAGTCTTGTTAATAACCAATAACAATAACAACAGTTAATAACAACTGTCTAATTAAATGCCTTTTCACTTTAAATTATGTATCATCTGAGACATCTAGGTACAGGCATATAGCTGCTGAATCAAAACAGTACATGAGCCTGGGGAGTAGCAAGGGGTCCCTGTCATATCATGTAACACAAAGGGTTTGGAGCAAATAATATCTAAACTCTTCCATGTCTAACTTCCACGATCAGTCACCAGAACATGTGTATCACTGGGTTCCTGACTTGTGAGAGCATATATTTTAAGAAGGGCTATGAATACATAGGGCAAATAGGTGATACAGTGGATAGAGTACCTGGAGTCAGGAAGACTCATTTTCCTGAGTTCAAATCAGGCCTTAGATACTCACTAACTGTGTGACCCTGGGCAAGTAATTTAATTCTGTTTACCTCAGTTTCCTCATCTGTAAAATGAGCTGGAGAAGGAAATGGCAAACCACTCCAGCATTTCTGCCAAGAAAAGCCTCCAATGTGGTCATGAAGAGTCAGACACAACTAAAAGATGAATCCATGGGGTGACTCTTTTATGAACATCACACAGGCATATACTCACTACTCCCCATGTTTAGTTTTCACTGTTGGTTTGGTTTTCTGCTCTTAATTTCCATTTATCTGACTGGATAGACTTGTGGGCCTATGGGAAAAGACAATCACTATTTTGCTAATTACAAAAGAACATGTTTTGATTGTTCCTGGGCATCCCATGCCTGGGAGAGAGATATAAAGCCGGCCTGAGGTACACAGCCCTGGAATGAAGGATGCCTCAAATTTATATCAGATTTTCAGCCACATTCTCATTAGTGGGAACTTGTTTGGCTTTATTATGCAGCATCAATGGGGCTCCAGGAGCTATTAAATCCTACAGAGAAGTCAAAGTCGCAAATTACATCTCTATTTTATACATCTGCCGTCTGGATTATTTGATTTAAAATATAACCCGTATGAAGTCATTGGGCATAGAACACATTTCAATTTCATCCTCTGTTTGGAAGAAGAAAAGTGTATGAACTTGCAGACTTAGAGAAGTAATTTAGGCAGGAGGGACTGTGAATTTGCCCTCGCTTCTGGTCCTAATGGATTTCTGGTGCTCAGTTGATGCTAAATAACAAAACCGAGCAAGTTTCCTCCCATGAGGAAGTGGCCAAAAGAAGAGCTCGGTATTTGGCTTTATTAAGAGACTGACCTTCCCCTGCTTTCCTTCTCTATCCCTTTTACAAAAAGTCCGCTGCAGTTTTGAGTCCTACTGCCAGAGAGCTGGGGGTAGGGAAGGAGAGGAGAAGAAATGATCGAGATCATGAGAAATTACACAGTATAACAGAAAGAGCGTGGATTCCAGAGTCAAAAGACATGGGTTCAGATCTCATCTCACATATCACCTGTGTCACCCTGGGCAAGTCACTTGACTTCTATTTACCTCAGTTTCCTTATCTGTAAAATTGGGGTGTGTGTAATAATAGCATTTACCTCCCAGTGTTGTTGTGTGGATAAAGGGAGGTATATGTAAAGCACTTTGCAAACCTTAAGGTACAAGTGTTATTAATTAATTAGTGTTATTATTATATTATCTACTTTAACAGGGTACCATTTAAACCTACAGTTGTTTTCTGAATCGCACTATGTTTCTTTTAACCTCTTGGGCCTTAGTTTCCTCATGTGCTGAGTTCAGATCTAGCTGAAGACGCTTATTAGCTGTGTGATTCTGGGCAATCCATTTAACCTCATCTGCCTCAATTTCTCACCTATAAAATGAACTGGAGAGGGAAATGGAAAACCACTCCATTATCTCTGCCAAGAAAATCCCAAATGGGTCAGGAAGAATCAGATAGGACTGAAATGACTGAACAAAGACAACAACCACAAAATAAGGAGGCTGTACTAAATGGCCCCAGAGGCCACCTTTATCTCTCTAAGTTTCTGAGAGAGTATCACAGTGAGAAGAGTTAAGGAGGGATAGGGTAGAGAGGGTTTGCTATGGAAATAACCAGAGGTTGCATTAAAAAAATAGTTATCTCTTCGACATTGTGACTTTCCTCTTCATGGTTCCAATATATCAATATAAGAAATTAAATGGGAATCTTTTGGGAGGTTTGCAGAAGTTGCAGGTGATATGCGAAGGCTAACAGATGACACAGAGCCTTTAACCAAATACTTAACCTAAATTTTACAGTAAGGTACTATAAACACCCCATAAAAGAAAAAAAAAATCAGACTTCTTCTCTGGTTTGAGGGGACAGCCAAAATTTTTTTACATGGATTTTCCAGATTATGGGGGTACCATGTTCCTTACCTCCTCGATTTGGAAGGTGTCCTGTACTGAATTTGGAACTGGAGGATCCAGGTTCAACCCTTAGGCACAATGTCTAATATCTGTGTAACCTTGGGGAAGACACTATATATCTTTGTGCCTCAGTTTTCTTAACTGCAGACTCCAGGGGTGGCTTTGGCCTGGTTAATTGTGAGTCCAGTGTGGCATTCCCTCTGTAAGGAGCCCATGAAAATGGAGTCAAAGCAGAAGGAGATTCACAGGCCGGTGGGCAGGCAGTCTGGTGATGTGTCCCAATTATAGCATTAGGCTTCCAGTTACAAAGTGGGGAAGCTAGCAACCAGCTGTCTATTAATAACAAACTGCGTGAATCTGGGCTAATGATCACACTTTGTACTTTTAGTCTCCCTTTCATCTGATTTCAGAATGATTTTGAAAATGTGGCTGCATTAATCATCATCAGTGTGGTAGGCACATAGGAGTCAGTTGTGGGGAACATTTGTGGAGACTCGTAATCTATTTACCAATGAGTTTCTCACAGGTAGGGCTAAAACCTCCTGCCTCCCCATTCCCATCCTTCAGCACTGTGATAACAGCCAGTACAGGCCACACATCACTGAGGAACTGGGTCACTTCTGACCTCCTTGAGCCCCTGGTCAATACTCTTAGCAGAGTCAAGTAGAGAGGTTGGGGATCTGATAAAAGTTCGAGGCCAAATATGTTGGCCTCTGCAAGCAAAACAAAGCCAGAGTTAACCTTGACTCCAGAAATACTAGATCTGGTTGTGTTAAAATAAAATTATTTTCATTTATGTGAATGGTTTGTCATATGGCATGGTGAAAGCAATGAGGGTAATGGTAAACAGTATATATCCTAAGCCTGGTTCTGCTATCCTGAAGTGGTATAACCTTGAACAAATTATTTAATGAAATGGTTTCTGTTTTCTTGTTAGTAAAATTGAATTGCTAATGAATACCTGTCTTATGTCACTGGGATGTTCTGGGGGTCAAATCTGAAAGTGGATATGAAAGCATCTTGTGAAGAAAAAAAAAAGTAAGGAATTAAGGCATAGATTCTTAAGCTAGAGGTCCATGAACTTGTTTTAAACATTTTAAACCATATTTCAATATGATTGGTTTCCTTTGAACTCATATCTCTTATTTTATGCATTTAAAAACATGATTCTGAGGAGGGTTCTCCAGGCTTCACCAGACTGCTGAAAGGGGCCATGACACAAAATCCCCCTGGCTTAAGGATTAATTATCATGGAAAAACAATACTACATATAACAGGAATCACACTCAACTTTGGAATTCCTCATGATCTCAACATCACTGTGGGATGTTTTGGTAAATCATAATAACCAGGCAGGAGCTACAATTAGGACAGGTAAGAAATCAGTCAACCAATCAACCAATCAACCAGCACTTATTAAACCCCTACTATGTGCTAGTCATGGTGGTAGGCGCTGGGGATACAAAGATAAATGAAATAATCTCTGCCCTCAAGGGGCTACCATTCTATCAAGGAAGACAACATGTACACATAAAAATAGGTTCAAATTATGTACAAAATAATTATAAGGTAGCTTTGGGAGGGAGAGCCCTAGCAGCTTGGGGGGATCTGGAAAGGCTTCATGTTGGAGGTGATAGTTGAGCTGAGCCTTGAAGGGACTCTGAGAGATGGAGATGAGGAGTGAATTCCTGGCAAGCAGGAGGGACAGACAGAACAAAAATAACTAAGCGTCTCTTGTGAAAAACAGAATTAAGCCCCCTTTGGTTGGACAAATTGAGTGTATGGAGGAAAGCAATGTATTTGTACTAAACCTGGAAAGGTAGATTGGGGCCAAGCTGTGAAGTGCTTTAAATACAAATAGTGGAGTTTATATTTAATTCTAGGGAGCCACCAGAATTTATTGAATAGAGGAGTTTCATAGTTATATCAGTGCTTAAGGATAATTACCTTTGTAATTCATGTGGTGGATGAATTACAGAGGGGAGAGGTTTGAGTTAGGGAATCCTTAGGAGGATATTGCTGTAGGCTGGGTTAAGAGAGGGTGAGGTCCTAAAACTACACCATTGACTGTATGAGTAGTGAGAAAAGGTTGGATGCAAGATGTTTTGTGGTGGTAGAAATGACAAGATTTGGCAATTGATAGGTGTATGGGGGAAGAGAGAGTTTGGAGGCAAGCATAATACTGAGGTTGCAAGACTGGGAAGATAGATACATGGTTGTACCTTTACCTCAGGCAGTTATGTGGCACAGAGGACAGAGTGCTGAGCCTAGAGTAAGGAAAGCTCATATTCCTGAGTTCAAATCCGGCCTCAGATTTACTAGCTGTGTGACCCTGGGTAAATCATTTAACCCTGTTTTCTTCAGTTTCCTAATCTGTAAAATGAGCTGGAGAAGTAAATGGCAAACCCTCCATTATCTTTGCTAAGAAAACCCCAATGGGGTCATGAAGAATTTAGCTTCTTAAATAAAAACATTTTATAGCGGAACATTTACTTCAAAGGTATAGGCAGAACAAAATATAAACTTCTCCCTGCCCCGTTTCTCAGGGGCATAATCCCCTGAACACCACCCTGGGTGCTGGAAGTGAAGGGGATTGGTTTCACAGTTTAGTTCAGTTCCTATATAACATTAGTCCCACCAAGTTCCACCTTCTGTTGGTCTTGAAGTATTCTGGAACAAAAGTTTCTTAAAGCTTCCCTGATGGGCCAGATGCGATATTTGTCTTGGAATCCTGGGTTCCAAAATTTTTGAATCTCTAGTCTTTGGGTCAAGGACTCCCCTTGGATTTGAAAGGACAATGAAAACAAGAATAAAACCCCAAGCCTATTTCTTGGGGCCACCTGGCCCTAGAGGAAGGAGACAGTGATTCTCTGGCCTTTCTGCTTCACCTTACTTTCTGTTGTCCCAAGGATGAGTGAATGAGTCATTTTAAAGAGAAAAATAATTGTTTTTTATTGGAAAACAAATATACAACTTGGAATATATTTGAAGCAAATTGTGCCATAACAGATTTTTTAAAAATAAGTTTAAATAGCAAGAAGCAACAGAAGAAAATGTTTTCTGGCACAGGACTATGGCAGTACCAAAAAATAGTGTATGAGCACCAGGACGATACACCCATTTTGCAATGGTGCAACTTTAAGTTCATATTGTTGACTGTCTGTGGTCCATGAAGAGGTTTAACTCCACACGTCAACAACATGCTGATAGCTCCTGAAGAAAACTAGTTCTTTAAAAGAAAGGCATAACCCAAATGTTCCCTCATTTGACCAACTCTTCTAAGTTTAGAAGTGCAGAAGGGCTTAGATATCTCCAGAATAAAACACATGCAACATGTTTCTTGATTGATTTTCCAAAACAAAGTTTCAGGACAATGACAGAGAGGTAAAGGAAAGAAAAACATGGAGTAACAGAGCCTTAATTATTAGACATGCATATTCTTTTGATGGTAGGACACTTTGTATACATTGGAAAGAGACAGCTCAGTCAGGTAGATTTCAAGAAACAGGCAGTTCTAGCTATACAATTGATGGAAAAAGGTCACTCATAATCACATGGTAGGACAATGTGGAAAAATGTCCTCATTTGTACCAGATCTCCTGCCTCAGAAGCAGATCTTTAACATCTTCTATGTGGTGCCTTTATCTTAGATGATGGTTTTTCTCCAACCTTCATTACACTTACATTTGAAAAATTTGTTCTCCCTGGAAAATAGGGAGGAGTGCCTTTTGAACATAAGTCCATGTTTCTGGTTTAGAATGGTCCTCTGGGGTCTCTGGGGAGGTATCAGCATTGCCTTTCCAGTGCCATATAGGGAAGAGTATAAAAATAGTCAATGTTGCATGGTCCTATATGATGAAAATCATGACATCCCCAAATACAAGGTTTTGTAGGTTCAACAAACAAGTAACATTTCACAAGGCTTATCAAGTATACTGTTTGTTTAATACTAGGCAGGCACCTTACTTGATGCTCAAATGACCTTTCTTACCCTGTAAGTAAAGAAAAGAAGTGAAAGTAAAGAAAACTGGCTTCCTGTTTCAGGTAGAAGCCAGGTCCACATTGAGCTTTCCAAATCACATGGAGTGCTTTCCATGACAAGTTAGGACCTGAGATCAATTAGGCATCAACCCTCTCTAAGATGAGAAAATTGTCTTGGGTAGAAATTGTTTCTTGATTCCCTTAGTACCCAAGGCCATTCAACTGGGGTCTGGACAAAATTTTCAAATATCCCTTTCTATGCACCAAAAATTTTTAGGGGTCTCTGTACCATTTCCATTTCCCATAGAGGACCAGGCAAATTTCCCCTGAGTTTTTATTCTGAAGGGCACCAAAATTTTCCCCCAATGGAGCCCTGACACTGCAAGGCAATCCATATGGAACTGTAAACTTAACCAACAAGACAAGAAGATGAGTAGGTTCAGTTAGAGAAGTAGTAAAGAAAGTCAACTTCTTGCAAATTCTAGGCACAGGCATCCTTTCCCTAGAAGTTATTTCACAGTAAGACATGTGGTCTAGATCTGTTTATATAAAGAAAAAAATGAATATTTCTCTAGGCTATATTATTTTGATGATGCAAACTACATATTTCTCACATTAGACTTAATGTCAATACTTATACAAGATTCAGTAATGCAGCAAGTATCAGTATCTAAATATTTAAAGAATCACCAAATGGTCAAAGGACAGGAAAATGCAATTTTATTTTCTTCTTTTACCTTTTTTAATTTATGGAATAAAACAAGCATTTCTATAACATAGGACAATAAAAAGATGATTCCACGTGAAACTGCAAATCTGCTGTGTACAACTTGCTATTTTTTCAAATATACACCAAAATTATCATATAAATTTCTTCTTTCCCCCTTTCCCCACCCTAGAGATGGCTACCATGAGACACAAATAAGTATATATGTATATATATGCAAACTTATTCCATACATACTTCTATTTATCAGTTGTTACAGATAACACTTTCTTCACATGTCCTTTATAGTTAATTTGGGTATTTATAATAAACAAAATAACTTACTCAAAATTGTTTTTAAAACAATGTTGTTACTGTCTGTATATAGTGTTCTCTTGGTTCTGCTCATTTCGCTCTTCATTATTTTGTGCCAAGTCTTTCTATGTTTGTCTAAAATCATTGAACTCATCGTTTCTTATAGGACAGTAGTATTCCATCACCATCATACCATATGTAATTTTCAAAGAAATAAATCAAAGCCATAAATAATATGAAAAAGCTCTGTAAATCACCAATAATTAGAGAAATGAAAATTAAAGCAACTTTGAGGTTCAATCACATCTATCAGACTGGCAAAATTGACAAAAGAGGAAAATGACAAATGTTGGAGGGGCTATGGGAAAATAGGCAAAATAATGCCCTGTTGGGGGAGCTGTGAATTAGTCTAGCCATTCTGAAAAGCAATTTGGAACTATGGCCAGAAAGTTATCAAAGTTACCATTAACTCAGCTATATACCTTCACTAGGTCTACACCTCAAAGAAATCAAAGAAAGAGGAAAAGGCTTTATATGTATAAAACTATTTTGAGCGGTTCTTTTTGTGGCAGCCCAAAATTGGAAATTTAAGGGGTATCCTTTTGGGGCATGGCTAAACAAATGATTATATATAAATGTTATGGAATATTATTATGTTTTAAGAAATAATGAAATGGACAATTTCAGAGGAAGCTAGGAAGACCTCTATGAACAGATGCAGAGTGAAGTGAGAAGAAATAGTTTAGGAATAGAGACCTGTGGCCTTGAGGCCACATGTGGTCCCCTAGGTCCTCAAGTACAGCCCTATGACTGAATTTAGTGAATATAAGTGGGGCTGTAACCTCTCACTGTCTTTCTTTTTTTCAGTCTAACCAAACCCACTTCCTCATGTGGCTTTTTTTTTTAATCCTTCCCACTATTCTGATGGCCCTCCCATGAAAATATTGGACATTATTAACTTCCCTCTTAAATGTAGCATTCCAATGGTTTGGCCATGGCAAAGTACAGTGGAGCTTGCCTCCCTCCTGCATCCTTTCCTTTCCTTAAGTATTATATTTTTATTTCTACTAATATTGCTCAAGATTACATTTGCCTTTTTGGCAGCCATGACACACCATTGGCTCATAAAGGGGCTTGCAAATAAATATTTTTCATAAAACCTTTTGTTAAGCCTGTGTTGTGTATGATTTTCTTCAAGTCAAATGTAGGACTTTGCATTTATCACTATTCGTGTTTGTCTTGTTGATTTTGGCTCATGATTACAGCTACTTGTGATGCCTTTAGGTGCTGACCCTTTCATCTCACATACTATCAGCTCCCTCTCCCAGTGTGGCACAATCCATAGCTTTGATAGGTATCTCTCCCTTGCCTTCATGCAGAATCACAGTCACAGATTTCAGGAACAGAAGGGATCTCAGCAGTCCAGGCTGTTCTGAGGTCTACTTGGGATTTCCAATGATCTCACAAGATTCCTGAACCAAACTAGGAACACCACTGTCACAATTCAGATATAGATACTATGCTTATCAAATCTTTGGATAATGTAAAAATGTGAGGGATAATTAATATGCTGGATAACAGAGTCAGGATCCAAAAAATGTCAAGAAGCTAAAATGATGAGTTAAATATAGTAAAATAGCGACAAATATCAATTTTGATGTTTGGGAAAAGAAAAAGAGGTCAGGAGTGTAACAGGAATGGTCAAGTCTAGCCCTTCTGAGCACATACAGGGTGGCTACCTAACAGAATTCCGACATGGACTTCAGAACATGCATTGTTTATTCTATAACTGTTCTGGTACACTAATAATATAGGTAAGAAAAGGCCCTTTCTCTCCACCCCCCTTTTCCTCCCTACCTCTCTGTCTCTCTCAACTCCTCAGGAACCCCCTTGAACCCTAAGGGTAGAGTTGCAGCCAGCTTAGCGTTCTGGAGACCCAGCTTATCAGTGTGAGTTGAGATAAGGATCCCATGAGCTTATGAAGGGTACGTAAAGAACATGAATTTGATATATTATATTTAGTCATAGACAAACGAGGCAAATTTTAGCTCAATACCAGCAAAAATCTGCTTGAAATTTGGACTTTAAGTCACCTATTCAAGGTAACATCAATGTCTTCCTGAGAAAGAGCTCACCTACTCATTCACCCTATAAAAACGAGGAAGGATGAAATTTTAGATTCTTAGCTCTTCATCCCTGAAAAGACTGAATTATATCAATCAATGCGATCATCTACTCTACCCCTCCCCTTTAATCTGGAGTTTAGGGAATAGAGTAGCCAAAGCCATAAATGTGAGAACCCAACAATTTGCTTCTTGATGAATTCCCATTTATTAGCTATTTGACCAGTTACTTCCTTAGTAACAGCCAGTATGGAATAGCCAGGAAGTCAGCACCATGGTTTGGGTCAAGTTGATATGGTAATGATACTGACTAACCTAAATTCATCTATCTCGTTTAAACTGATTTTTGTCTTTCCCCACAGTGGTTAGAAGTAGAAAGACCTGGATTCGTATCCCTTCTCTGACCCTTACTAGCTGTCTAGCTGTGGGCAAATCAATTTGACCTCTCTGGGACTCAGGTCCTCCATTTCCCCCCCCCCCCCCTTTTTTTGAGGGCAGTTGGGGTTAAGTGACTTGCCCAAGGTCACATGGCTAGTTTTTGCGTTAAGTATCTGAGGCTGGATTTGAATTCAGGTCCTCCTGACTCCAGGGTTGGTGCTCTATTCACTGTGCCACCTAGCCGCCCTTCAAGTCCTCCATTTTAGAAGCAGGGATAATAATACCTGTAGTACCTGTCTTTTAATATATGGAAAGCATCTGCAAACTTGAAAGTAGAATATAAATGTCAGTTAATATGATTGCAACCTTTGGCTTCAGTTGCTGGTTCTGTTCAGGAGATTCCAGAGTATAAATCTAGACATTATCTTGAAAGAAGCTTATCAGACCTAAAGAACTTCATCATACTTCATCACAGTTCCTCTCACAGAGAAACAAAGCAGGGGTGGTCAAATTGAGAATTTTCTGGGGAAAATGAGGAAATCTTCTCTGAAAATGCCAGTTTTAAAGAAGAAAAATTAGAAATACTAGGGCATATCTTCAAGGTTTAATCCTTCTATATAATACAACACCTGTTCCTATTAAGACTAGTAAGCTTGATGGGAGGATGGGGGGCACACTGCAAAAGGAGTCTCTGGTCTCTATGGTAACAGCACATTAGATTCTGAGGCCTGGCACACCTGGTATTCTCAGGCTGATCCACCATATGGTGCCTCACTTTTCATTAAACACACACACACACACACACACACACACACACACACACACACACACATATCCACAGCAACCTCATTCTCAATATCCCTATCACTGGAAGCAATTGAAATGTCTGCTATAGAGACTGGTAGAGCTTCTCTGAAAGCTGCCTCATCAAATGAAAGACAGGCTGGAGCAAGAGAGGCAGCCGCAAAGAAACACCTGACAAGCACACTTGAAATTTGTCTCTTCTGGCTGCCTGGCACAGGGATGTGTTTTTTTCCAGTGGGTTGTTAAACCAGCAGCCCCATTCATCACCATACCCAGAGTCAGACAGCATCCTTTCCTTGACCATGACTCATCTCCTGATGCCATTTATAAAAGTGGCTTGGAGAATTCTCTCTACAGAAAGATGCCCTGTTTTGAGCTAATTATGGGAGGAAGAGGGGCAGGGTGTGTGTGGGTGGTTTGGAGGGGAAGGGGGATGGGGAGATTTCGTGGTAGGATTTTTTAAAAAGTCAGACAGCCTGTAGCTGCCACATGACAGAACCAAAGTGCTAAGGCTGTTCAGAGATTTCCTGCTCTGCTTTAGAAACAGATGTTTAAGAACTTAATGTTAAAAGAGATGTCAGGAATTCAGGACAAAAGTCACCGTTCTTCTTTTTGTTCAGCATATCAAAGCTCTCTTTTTCCATAGACACCTTATTGATTTGATTTCTTCACAACGAATTCCAGGCACGCCTCCCTAAATCAGCCCAGAGCACTATTTGGCCAGAGCTTGGTACAGACATAAGCACAATTCCTGGTGTACTTATATGTGTATATATGTGTGTGTATACACACATCCTTTACAAATATTATCCAATTTTTATCTCCCCATCAAAATCTAAATATTAAGCAATATATGTGTATGTATATGTACATATGTACTAGCTGTACATATGTACAGCTGTACCAGAGCTTTGTACAGACATAAGCACAATTCCTAGTGTACTTATACGTGTATATATGTGTGTGTATACACACATCCTTTACAAATATTATCCAATTTTTATCTCTCCATCAAAATCTAAATATTAAGCAATATATGTGTGTATATATAATATACACACACGTGCTTTACAAATATTATCTAATTTTGATCTCCCCATCAAACTCGAAGTATTAAGCAACATATATGTATATATGTTTATGTATATGTGTATATGTACTAACTGTCCATCTGTATACATATATGTGTACGTAGCCACAAATATACGTTTTACAGATACATAATTTTGATCTCAAAATCTAAGTATTAAACAATATGTATAAGTATGTGTATATACATGTACACATATGTACTAGCTCTGTGTGTGTCTATATATGTGTATATAGACACACTTTACAAATATTAACCAATTTTAACCTCCATCAAAATCTAGGTGTTAAATATATGTATTTTTGTGTGTTTATACCCATACTTTTATGCTAGCTGTGTGGGTATGTGTGTATATATACCAACAAACCATGTATGTATCTATATACATATATATATGTATATATATATATATATATATATATATATATATATTTGGATTTTGATAGAACAAAATGAGATATTTGTAAGACCCCTGGCACATAGTAGACACTTAATAAATGCTTATTTCCTTCCTTACTCCTTCCAAGGAGAGCCTGAGCTATAGAAGAGAGAAAACCAATGTGAGATCAGTTCTGGACACGTTGGATGGAGGTTTTCATGGATGGTGAGAGGTTGGGGACTCTTGAGGAGAACAAAGAAAGAAGAAAGGAGAGGTAGCAGCAGTGCTATGACCAGGGCAGCAGCTGGTGCCTGCCACATATACAGCTCCCTTAAGACCATGAGAGATGACCTCTCTCTAATGGATGAGCCAGGAGGTGGGTGTAACTCTGTGTTCTATCTCTGTTGCTGGCCTGAGACAAACAAGCCAGCCAGCGGAATGAGCCAGACCTATTGTGCCCCAACCTTACTTCTGTTTATGTTTTTCTTCAAGTTATTCAGTTAATACATGTGCTGAATTTAATGTTATTTTTCATAGACACTTGTGGTTGGCCCTGTCCTTATATTACCAGATGTCCTTTTGTCTGAAGCATGAGGGTGTAGTGGGAGCCACACGGGAGAGGGACCTTTCCTAGTGCAGGGCTGGCTGAGAGCTCCACCCTAAGCCCATTGTCAAAGAGTTCTGTTCTCTAGTTGGGAGTATCAGTGGGAGTCATTTCATAACCAGCCTTTAAATGCAGAATCACTATGAATGCAGGACACAGGGGAATCAGGAAGACCTGAGTTCAAATCTGGCCTCAGACACTTACTAGCTCTATGAACATGGGCAATTCACTTAATTTCTATCTGCCTCAGTTTCTTCATCTGTAAAATGGGGATAATAACATCACCTACTTTGCAGAGTTGTCTTCAAGATCAAATGAAGCAATATTTGTAAGGCACATAGTAAGTACTATATAAATGTCAGCTGTTAATTATTATTATTATTAACATTTAGCCTCTGTTTGCCTCAGTTTCCTCAACTGTCAAATGGGGATAATGACAACCCCTAGTTCACAAGGTTGTTCTGAGGATCAAATGAGATCATATTTGTAAAGTGATTAAATAAATGCTTCTTTTCCCTTCTCCTCTTCTTTGAATATTATCACTGGAGATATTGGCACTAGTCAGCTCCTTCTCTACCTCCGTTGGCAATAAAGCCCCCCAGGAAGGGGGAAACCTGCATCTTGTCAGCCTTGAATTTGTGACTGAAAATGGGACCCCCACCTTCGCCATGTTTAGAATTGTGTTAGAGATTAAGTGAATTGCGCAGGTTCACAGAGCTGGTGTCTGAGGTCAAATTTGAGTTCAGGGCTTCCTGACTCTACTGTGCCCTGCATTCATAGAGATTCTGCATTTAAAGGCTGGTTATGAAATAACTCCCACTGGTACTCCCAGTTGGAGAACAGAACTCTGACACTGGGCTTGGGGTGGAGCTCTCAGCCAAATATCAAAATGTCTAAAATAATTGCAAATTTCTAAAGCACATTTTTGTATAACTATTTTTGTACACATAGGTCCTTTTCCTCTGTCTTTCATTTCTTTGGGGTATAGACCTGGTAGTAGCATCAAAAGATCAAAGACAGAAGTGGAGGACACACATTTTTGTTTGTTTGTTTTGTGTGACTTTACCTATTTGTGTATTTGTTATGTGGATTTTGTATTTTTTTTTCTTCCTAGTAATGGTGGGGTAGAAGAGTGAAAGGAAGAGAAAAATAAATGCTCATTAACTGAGAAAATAAATTCTTTTTAAAGCGTAGACAGTTCTCTTTTTGAGAACTCTAAAAAACAGAACCGGATGATTTTCCTAAGGGCTTATCAGCAAGTCAAAGTGTGAATGAAACTATGATGAAAGTTACCTTCCAACTTTCTGGATAATGCTTCCTATTGAACTAGATATAACACATAAAGCAAGTTGATCTACTCTTGATCAAATATATTTCTGAAAAAATGTCAAAGTAGTCAAATATAACCATTATAATCTTTTCACCATAATCAGTCTTATACCTACTGCTTTGAGGTATAAAGCCATCAACTCCTTTCTAGTGAAGTTACATCTAATTAATGTTCTCATGTTGGGATTTGAGCATGGACATCATCCTTTAAAATGTTAAAACCATGCTTAAAAGACTGGCAATAACCAGTAAAATCGGGGAATGCACATGCTATGTTTGAAGTATTTTGATTTTATACAATAGAAAGGTAGTATGGGTAGTAGGTAGAACACTAAATTTGGTATCAAAAGTCCTATGTCTGGGCCCTAACTTTGCCATTTCCTAGTTATGTGACCTTGGACAAGTTACTAGCTCTCTGAGTCTCAGTTTCCTCTTGCATCTAGTAATAACAGTAATAATAAGAATAATAACAACAATAATAGTTAACATTTATATAGAGGTATAAGATTTGCAAAGTGCTTTTACATTTTCCTTTTATTTTCACAACAGCCCTCTAACAGATATTATTATTATCCCCATTTTAAAGATGAGAAAACTGAGACTGAGAAAGGCTAAATAATTTTCTCAAGGTCATCCAGCTAATGAATGTCTGAGATGAGACTGGAACTTAGGTCTTCCCAATTCCAAATCCAGTATGCCTATCCACTAGACCAGTTGTTCTCAAACTTTCTGGGTTTAGGACTTTTACATTATTTTTTTTCTTATGGGAAAAAAGTTGAGATATTTCTTTTTTTAAAAAATAAACTTATTATTTATTTTTAACATTCTTTTTTTTTTTAAATTTGAGTTCTTAATTCTAGGCCTCCTTCCTGCCCCTCACCCACCCAATGAGAGGGCAAGAAATGTGATATTAATTATACATATGAAATCATGTAAAACATTGTTTCTATACTAGCCATATTGCAGAAAATAGCAAGAAAAATGAAGAAACTGAAAAAATTGTGCTCCATTCTGCACTCAGACTTGAGATAGATAACATTTTTCATCATAAGTCTTTTGGAATTGTCTTAGATCGTTATATTGCTGAGAATACCTAAGCCACTTGCAGTGGATTATTGTATAATATTGTTGTTACTGTATACAGTGTTCTCCTGCTTCTGCTTGCATTTTGCTTCACTTCATATGTCTTCCCAGGTTTTTCTGAAACCATATTGCTCATCATTTCTTTTTTTTTTTTTGCTTTTTGGAGGGCAATTGGGGTTAAGTAATTTGCCCAAGGTCACACGGCTAGGTTTTTGTTTGTGTGTGCATTAAGTGTCTGAAGCCGGATCCGAACTCAGGTCCTTCTGACTCCAGGGCCAATGCTCTACTCACTGAACCACCTAGTCGCCCCTGCTCATCATTTCTTAAAGCATAATAGTATTCCCTCACCATCATGTCCCACAAACTTGTTCAGCCAATTCCCCAGTTAATGGGCATCCCTTCAATTTCCAATCCTTTGCTACCACAAAAGGGCTTATCCCCATTATAGATAATGCTTACTGATCATTTTAAATAGATGCTACTTATCATTTTAAGGAAAACTCCATTTATTCCTATGTTTTCTAGTGTTTTTTTTTATAGAAGTGAGTGTTAGATTTTGTCAAAAACATTTTCTATTTCTATTGAGATAATCATGATTTTTGTTGGTTTTGTTGTTGATGTGGTCAATTATGCTAATAGTTTTCCTAATATTTAACTAGCCCTATATTCCTAGTATAAATCCCACTTGGTCGTAGTATATGATCATTATGATATATTGCTATAATCTCCATGCTAGTACTTTATTTAAACTTTTTTGCATCAGTATTCAATAGGAAAATTGGTCTATTGTTTCATTCTGCTTTTGCTCTTTCTGGTTTAGATATAGAATCTTCTTTATACTCTTAAAGATTATTGAGAAACTGTTTACACTTGTAACCCCAATTCCATTGGTATGGGACTCTGTCCTTATTGATGGAGATCAGTGCCCTGCACCTGAGTGGGGGCAGAATTGATAAGAGTAGGAGAAAGGAGAACTCTTTCATCTTTAGACGGACTTTGAGTTCTCTCCAAGTTTTTCTTGGAGACAACTCTCTTCAGACTCTGCAGTCACTTTGGGCACTTCTGACTTTTAGCTTCAACAGAGAAGACCAAAGATGCCACTTCAGGTGACTGAAGGAAAAGACTTTGGGAAGAAGCCAACCTGAGTCATCATTCCACTTGAGTAAAATCTGGGACTCTGTTGGCTGAGCTGAGTTGCCTCAATCCCAATTGGAGAGCTCCTTCACTCTATGTTGTCTGGTATATATTCTCATACTTATTCTGATTTCTCATTTTGCTATTCAATTTGGATAAGTGTGTTTCTTAGCTACCTGCTATGTGTGTTCATTGTGGAACTGGAATTTGGTGGGATAAAGGTCAAACATTGGGGGTTGTATCAAAAGCATAATGTCTTGTTTTCCCCTAATTAATGAAATGGTGAGCAGCAGATAGGTAGAACCTGAAAATCATGTCCCCTAAACTAACAATATTTAAAGGATCAGAGCAATATAATTCTAATCCAGTATGCTTTCTCTCTGAAGAGAACAGATTAATGGCCTCTGGCCCCAAATTCTTTCTTCCCCTCTTTGCAAGAATTAGTCTCCCTTGGAGACTTTCTCCTTGGAAAAAGGTTAGGGGGAAGGCTAGAGATGTCTATACTGTCTCCCTTCCAACCACAGTGACACTCATACTAAGTTTGGGGGATATCCCTCATAACACAGTCTTACAAATTATTTAATCCCACAAAGAACTTTTGTTTATGTGGGTTATGGCTGCTAATATTTGCCATATTAGAAATTAAAATGGGTGACTTAAATATATATTAATTTATTTTAAAATAATATAGATACATATATTGCATATTATATAATATACTATATATGTATTATACCGTTATATATGAACACAAACACATTATTAAAAATTTTTTTACAAACACATTCTTTATGAAAAATATTTTCCAAAAGAAAATTTAGTGTGAATAGTGCCATTCTTTTACATATTTCTGTAAATCTCTTTAATGTCTGACTTAATAGAAAGCAGTTAGATTCTTTTAGCTATTTCTGCATTCAATCTATTATGTGTAATATGTTGTTTTGGTTTAAATATAAAAAGTTAGAAAAGGGAATAACATACTCTTGTATATTAATAGACAAATAAGATCTTAGCATTATTATGAAAATGGTTTTGACCTCAAGGACCCTGAATGGGCCTTGGGGATTTCCTAAGGTCTAGGATCATGCTTTGAGAACTGCTATAGTAAGTAGGCTGAGCTCTCTCTTGTGAGATAATGTATATTAAAAGTGCCATATGCACTGCTATTATCCTTGAAGCTTATTTGTGTGGATGTACATCATTTTAAAATATATTCTATTTAAAAAGCCCACATATGAGAAATAGCATCCATAATTAATCACTGTGTTGAAACCTAATCAAGTCAATCAGAACGTTAATGATGAGGTAGAGTTTTAGAATGAAAAGATGAGATCATTCTTGGCATTAGAGATATGAGTTTAGAAGGCATTGGAGTTCTTGTAGTTTAACATTTGGCATGCAAATTATTTATTTAATGAATCTTGAGTGTATTCATAAAAAGATCACTGGCTTTTTAATTATGCCTTTTGTCTGTTACATCATAGTAACTTCTGAATTCTTTCCTCCTTCCTCGATCCAGATTTTTCCATTATAGCAAAGAACAACAATTAGGTAAAACCAATCTTCATAGCAAGCATATACCAATGTGCTACATAGCAATGTAATTAATAATGATAATAACAATAACTAGCATTTGTATGGGATTTAATTTGAACATCACAAGAACCCCTTGAGATAGGTGCTATTATTATCCCCATTTTATAGATAAGGAAAGTTACATCTGAGAGGTTAGATGACTTATCTAGGGCCACATAACTAATAAACATCTAAGATGAAGATACTTATCAGATATAGATTTGGACTCAGGCCTTCATGATTCCAACTCCAATGTGCTAACCGCTGTGCCACCTCCATGCCTGATAGACACAACATTCCACATCCATGGTCCTCTACCTCTCTTGGAAAAAAAGTGAAGAATGTTTTCTCATCTCCCCACGGAGCCAAGATTTATTGGTTCAATTATATTGTTTAATTTTGTTTCACTGGTCTTCTCATTTACATTATTGTGGTCATTTCATATATTTTCCTGGTTATGTTGACTTTACTCTGTATCAGTTCATACAAATCTTCCCATGTTTCTCTGAATTCCTCATGCTTGCCATCTCTTATGGTGAAATAATATTCCGTCACGTTCATATAACAAATGTGTTTAGTCATTCCTCAATCTATGGGCACCTACTTTATTTTTAGTTTCTTTGATGCCACAAAAATACTGCTGTGAATATTTTTATATGCACGGCACCTTTTTATTTGTCTTTGCCACATTTAGGGATATATGTCCAGCAATGGGATATCTAGGCCAAAGGACATAAATAGCTTAGTCGTTTTAAAAAATGTAATTCCAAGCTAATTTCCAGAATGGTCAGAGCAATTCATAGCTACACCAAGAAAGTATTAGCACACTCCTGCAGCATGGGCTACCTTCATCTTTTAGCATCTTTGTCCATTTGCTGGCTGTGAAATGAAACCGCAGAGTTAATTTAATTTTCATATCTCTTTTTATTATTGATTTGGAGAAATCTTTCATATGATTAATAGTAGCTTACAGTTCTTCTGAGAACTATTTATTCATATCTCCAGATCACCTATCTCTAGGGGGATGTTTCTTAGATATTTGTGTTAATTTCTCAAATATCTTGGATATGAGACCATTCAAGACATTTAATGCAAAGATTTTTTTCATAGTTTTCACTGGCATACAATTTATGATTTCTGTTCTTTTGATTTTAATGTTTCTTGAGTGTCCAGATTTAATTTGCAATTCTCAAAGTCTATTGAATTCAATAGGCACTTACTAGGGATGTGATGACACAAAGATATAGTCCCTGGTCTCAAGGAACTTATAGGCTACTTCATATTGACTTGGTGAAGGGTTTGCAAGGTTTGTAATTCATAGACTTTGGCTGATGATCACTTCTGACTCAAGTCATGCATTTGTGACATTGCTTTGAAGTAGAGTTATAGACATGCATCCTTATTAGTAAGACATTTTTAGATGCATCTTTATGTAGATATTTGCTTATAAATTATATGCATATAATCCCTTTAATAATAATCATAAATCTTACACAAAATAGAAACTAAAAACAGATGAGATAAAAATGAAATGATATTTGATCTTAGAGGCAGGAGGGAGACACTGGAATTGATTGAGTAGGGGGTGACACAGTCAGACATTTAAGAAAATCACTTTGGTAGCTGTGAGGAGGATGGGCTGATGTGACTTGAGGTAGGGAGACAAGTCAATGCAGTAGTCTAGGTGAGACATGGTAAAGGACTAGGATGGTGAGTAGAGAGATTATTGTTCGAAGAGAACCAATGACATCCACAGGGTGATGTCTTGACTTGCAAGTGAATTAGATTATATTTAAGTGAGGCAGGACTGTGCAGTCATCAGTCTCACTTTCTCCCCCAGAGTTATCAGAGTCCAGTGGCAAGACTGGTGATGGACCCGAGTAGAGAGAAGAGGACAAAAGAAAAAGATATTTTGGAGGTAGAAATCACAAGATTTGGCAATTGATTGAATATGTGGTGTGAAAAATAAGGGAGCATGAAGAATCGAGACAAACACTGGTGTGAATCTAGGTGATTAGGAGGATAGTAATGAGAGGAATGTTTGGAAGAAGGGTGGGTTTGGAAGAAAAGTCAATGTAATGAGATCTCATATAGTCACAACTCATCCATCATATCTATTTCATCTGTCAGCCAACAAGCACGTGTTAAGTACTTAGGTGCCAGGGACTCTACTAGGCACTGAGGATACAAAGAAAGGCTGTAGGGTTTCTACCCTTAAGGAATTTAAAATCTAATGGGAGAGCAACATGCAAACAACTATGTATATAGAAAATATATGCAGGGTTGAAGGACGATAATCTGAGGGAAGGCATTAGCAATGGAAGAGACAGGGAACTGTGTAAGAGCTCGGGGTCTAGGAAAGGCCATGTGGGCCATCTCTGGCATCCTGATCTATATCTTGTCACTGGACCCAGGTGGTTCCAGAGGAGAAAGTTAAGGGTGGTGACTTTGTGCATCCCTGCCTCACTTAAATCCAATGCATTTTCAAGTTATGACATTACCTTCCTGATGTCATTGGTCCTTTTTGAGTATGAAGGACCAGCAACAACAGGAAAAACCAACTTCAGAAAATAGGATTTGAGTTGAGTCTTGAAAGAGTCTGGGGAAGTCAGTAGTCAGAGGGGAGAGATAAGAGCATCCCAGGTACATGGGGGGACAACCAATGAAAAGCCATGGATTTGGGAGATAGAGGGCTATACTGGAGAAACTGCAAAAAGGTTAGTTTAGCTGGATGGTAGAGGACATGGAAATGAGTAAGGCATAAGAATATTGGAAATGTAGAAAATAAGTTGTGAACTTTGAAATGCTTAACAATACATTTTACATTTGATCCTGGAGGAAATAGGGAGATACTTTAATTTATTGACTAGGGAGGTCTGTGTGGTTAGAGTTGAGCTTCACGAAGATCACCTTGGCAGTTGAGTGGAGAATGGACTGGAGTGGGGAGAGATTTGTGGCAGGCACACCAAACTTCAAGCTATTATAATAGTCCAAGAATATGGTGATGAGGGCTTACGCCAAGATGGTGGCAGTGTAAGTGGAGATAAGGGAGCATATTTTAAAGATGTTGTGAAGGTTGGAAGGACAGAATTTGGCAACAGAATGAATATGTAGAGTGAATAAGAGAGGGCAAATAGGAAGGACCCACCATTTAGCCTGGGTGACATGGTACCCTCTAAAATAATAGGGGAGTTTAGAAGGCGGGAGAGGGTATTAGTGGGGTTCTCAGAATATACGCATTCTTTATTCCCTTTAATAAGAATCACTAATATATACATACATACATGTATGTATGTATGTATATACACACATATTTGTTCATAAGTATATATACACATCTATCTATCTGTCTGTCTATCTACCTATCTATCTATCTATCTATCTATCTATCTATCTATCTATCTATGTCTGTATTGTGAGGTAGGCACTCACATGGAGGTTAGAAGAAATAATACAAGGACACTCTCAAGGTCTCTCTGAAGAACTTTGGGATTAATTAATTGCATGACATGGGAGGTGCTAACACAAGACTGCCCAGCATGACGTGCCTACATCTAAGAACGTACTGTGCTCTATGAACAAAGCAGAATTGCAATAGCTCATAAGAAACATGATATGTGCAAATTTAGAGACATCTCCATTCCAACTGTTCATATGGATCATTTGTATGTAACCAGTGGTAGGGCCTTCTGAATTCATATTGATCTGATTAGCAACTCCAACACAATGATGTCATTTTGGTCCTTTTCCAGAATGGACAATAACCACCATATACACATATGCATATCTCCATATATCTATGTCTACATCTACATCTACATCTATATCTATCTATATCTATATCTATCTGTCTATATCTATCTATCTATCTATCTATCTATCTATCTATCTGTCTGTCTGTCTGTCTATCTATCTATCTATCTATCTATCTATCTATCTATATCTCCTTTAAAGTTTGCGAAACACTTTACATTGATTCTCATTTGAATTTTAGTACCTCCTAAGGTAATAAGGTGGTAGGTACTACAGGTATTATTACCTCCATTTTGCAGATGAGGAAACCAATGCTAAGAGAGTTTTGCTAGCTGGTAAGTGCCAGCTGCAAGATTTGCTATGTATACTATTTATACATTAATGCTAGTTGAAGCACATGTTCTTGGGTGGTAATCCATTCCATTGTCTCAAGTACAAGACAATAAGACATTAGCAAATTGTTGACTTCTTGCTCCCTAGCATCTGTTGGAAAACTTTGGTTCTTGATTTGTTGCATGCATTCCCATCCTGGTATAACTATCATATAGAGGGGTTTTGGAATCCATTGGCCTTAGAAATAGCAACAACAGTATGAACACCCATGTTTTCAAATAGTATTTAATAATCTGCATGTTTCTAGTAAACCACTATTTTTGACAATTTATTCAAGGTTTTATCACTCCCCTTTTACTAAAGAGGAAACTGAGTTTCAGAGATATTAGGTGATTTGCCTGTTGTCATGTACCTAGTAAGTGCCTGATGCAGGATTTGAATACAAGGTATTCCTGACTCAAGTCCAAAACTTTAATCATTACATCATGCTGCCTCTTTATGACTCAGTTATCTCTGTGGAAACTTCTCCCATCTGTAAGAACTTTCTACTTCATCAAGTTACTTTTATATTGATGTGTGTATACACGTTGTATCTCCCGGTAGAATGTCATCTCCTTGAGGGAATTGATTATTATTGCTTTTTTTGTATCCACAAAGTGACAGTGACATCCAGGTAGCAGTTAATGAATATTTGATGAGTTGAGACTAAAACTGCATTTACCAGGGTACTCTCTTAGCCTATTTCCCCTATCCTTCCCAATACCACATGCTTAAGCTTCATGCTTTCTTTGTCACTTTTCTTCAAGCCAGATACCTTTTTAATCTGGGAGGTGACTCAAGCCTAAGTGTTTAGACAGTTAAAGGTGGAATCCACAAAATTGAAATGAGAATAGCTGTTATAGCATGGTCTCTTAACTACTTTAGGCAAGAACTTTAACTTGACTGAAGTTATAGTCAGTTAGAGTTGGTTTTAAAAGATGGGTAGGAATTCAGCCTCAGAAGCCTAGAATCTTCGCCATAGGGAAGAGGGTAAGAGCAAAGATAAGGAGATGGGAAAGCACAGGGGATTGTGGCATAGGGGACTATGTGGGATAAGACTGAAGAGGTAACTGGAATGAGATTGTGGAGGACAATGGAGGGTTAAGAAGTTTGAATTTTACATAATATAATAAGGAAGCATTGAACTTTTAATTTTAAAGACCACTCATCTTCATTTGCCTCAAAATGCCTCCTCATCATGGTCCTGATTAGTAGGGGAAGGGCTGGTGATTATTTTGTAGTCTACAGACAATATTTTTAAGCATGGAGATTTTTTAAAAATCCCAGCTGGTTCTCTCATTTTCATTTGAATGGCTATTACCAATCCCCAAATGTGTTACTTTAATCCAGTTTCCCATCATGACCAGTAAAGTTGCTGGAAGCCAGGCTCTGCTCCTGGGCAAATGCCCAGTTCCTTTAACCTAACTCATCTCCAGACCTTGGCTTTCCAGTTACCTACAGCTATGGAACTCAACAATGGGTGGCCTTTCAAGGGCTAAAGATACATTTCTAAACATGTGTGTTTCTTCTGAGCTAAAAGTTTGGTTTTAATTTGGGGCTAATACAGTGATGTGTTTAGCCATCCTAAAATCTAATTGTCTTTTTAGTCACAAATAAGCTATTTCCTTCAGAGATCTAAGAGCTCTCTAGCTTTGAAGATAAAAGGACATACTGTTTTGCAGCTGAAAACTTTCCATGACAAGTTGCTGAGATAGAGAATCTGAAATTCTGTTAAGTGTCCTGAGAAGCTGATTGGAGAGGAAGGTACCTGATTCTTCCTTGGAACTTGAAGTAGACAGCCGGCCCCACATTAGACTGAAAGCTGCATATACCCAGTAGAATTGCTTCCAGCCCAAACTCAGCAGCCCCACCACCTGTGTAAACCAGTAACCTGATCCAGAATAATTGCTGAGGAGCTGGAAGGGTTCTTATCGAGCTAATACTTTCCAGAAAAAAAAAAATGCCATTATCGGGAGTCGAGAAACATGAGCCTTGTGTTGGAGGAATCCACTGCTCTAAATAGAAGGGTCTCTTCTGAGAGCAGCTGATGGTTGAAATAGTCAGTGTAATTGTGTATATTTGATCTTTCTAATGAGAACAAAAGAGTAATGGTCCAACATTTGTTCTCCTTAATAGAGCCTTAAGGGAGATTAGTGGGAACAGTAAACCGCATCCCAGTAGAGTATAAAAATTCACAAATCAAGAGCAAAAGGAAAAGAGAAATCAATAAACAAAGGATGTTATTCTTTTCCCTGTTTTATTGTCATGTGCAAACTACACTATTACTTAGAGGAACAAAAAGACAAGGTTCATAGTCTCAGCTCTTAAAATTTGAGATTTAATAGAGCTATTGCCTCTTGTGAAAGACTCTTTTAAGTTGGTCTGCTCTGGAGCTAGGTCAGAACACTACTTAATAATTTATGCAATGAACTGAATTCCCCCAATGTTAAGCTGCTTCCTCCTTATGAATTAGGGACTTTTAGAATCTGAATTAACCTTTACAGCCATGAAGAGATTATTCAATAAGTGTTACATGTCCATAAAACAAAGCCTGGCACTGCTCTGGAATGGCTAGGGGAATTACACCTAGGTAGGGTTGCTGAGGAAGAGAGACTAGAGACAGAGGTTGGTTAGAAGGTTGTTGCAGTAGTCCAGGAGTGAAGTGATGGTGATACAGTGGGTAAAGCACTGAACTTGGAGTCAAGACTTGAGTTCAAATTCGCCTCACATACTTACTAACTGTGTGACCCCGGGCAAGTCACTTAACCTCTGTCTACCTCTGTTTCCTCAACTGTAAATTGGGGATAATTATGGTTGTGAGGATTCAATGAGACAAGTTATGTAAAGTGCTTTGCAAAATCATTATTATTATAATTTTACCAGAAAATGATAGGAAGGCACAGATGAGAATAATATTGATACTACAAATAAGACCTAACATTTCTATAGCACTTTAAAATTTGCAAAGGATGTGATAGCTGAGCAGATATACTTTGGAACTCATTCTTTTTCTACCTTCCCCATCTCTGTTCAGGGTACCTCCATCCTTCTAATCATCCTGCATGACAACTACTGCATCATCCTCAACTCTTCCCTTGTCCTCACTCCTCCCACTCCTGTAAGCAGTTTTTAAGCTTTGAGGAGACCACCCCCAAGAGCTTCTCTCACGTCTATTCCATTTTCTCTACTCAAATAACCTGGTTCAGACCCTCGTTACCTCTTGCCTTAACTATTGTCATAAGCTCCCATCTGGTTTTCCTGCCTTCTGCTTCTCCTCTCTACTCAGTCAATTAGCATTTATTAAGCACCCATTTTTCCCAGGCCTTGTGCTAAATACTGAAGATACAAAGAAAGGCCAAAAATAATTCTTGCTCTCAAGGAGCTCACACTCAAAGGGAGAAAAAATGGAAACAACTTGTAGAAACCAGACATTTACAGGATAAATTTACAGGATAAATCATCTCAAAGGGAAGGTCCTAAGACTTCTCACTGAGAAGGGTTTGGGAAGGAAGAAGGGAGAGAATTTGGAACTCAAAGTTTTTTTTTCATTAAACAAATGCTTTATTAACTTCTGGTTTACATCATTCATTTCCACCATATTTTGAGTTACAAATTTCCCCCCATTTTTCCCTACCCACCACCCCAGAATAGCAGTCCCACTAGATATCCCCTCATCCAATCTGCTCTCTCCCATATCTTCTCCCATACCCCCTTTGACTTTGCCATTAGGGCAAGGTGAATCTCTGAGCCCCAGTGCCTGGACATCTTATGAAACATTTAATTTTAAAACTTTGATTTTCAGATCCATTCCCTTCTTCCCTTGTCACCCACTCCCTCTGAGAAGATAAGCAATGCAGTATGTGTTGTACATGTATAGCTATGCAAAACATTACCATAGTAGATATATTGTAAAAGACTGCTTATATTTCCCTCCCACCCATCTCACCTCCCACCTGGTCCATTCTCTACTTTGATCCTATCCCTCTTTTCAAAAGTGGGTACTTCCAACCTCCCCTCCCCCTAGAATGCCCTCCCCTCCATCATCCCCCCTCTCATCCCCCTTTCCCCTACTCTCCTGCAGGGTAAGATATCCCATTTAGTATGTATGTGATTCTCTCCTTGAGCCAACTTCAATGAGAATATGGTTTTGCCTTTTTGCCTTCCTGTTCTTCCCCTCCCCTGCAACTACTTCCCCTTGCCTCTTCTACATGAGATAGTTTACCCTACCCTGTCTCTCCCCATCTCCTCTTGCCACTTCCCTCTCTCACCTCTTAACTTCACCCCTTAAGTATCATCCCTTCCCATCAAATTCAACCTGTGCCCTCTATCCATGTATAACTGTAAACATATATACACACATTCACATATGTATTCATATGCCCATATACCCTTCTTCAATGATTTTCATAATGAGAAAGGTTTCATCAGACATGGTTATTGTTTTTCCATGTAGGAATGTAAATAGTTCAACTTTGATAAGTTCCTTTTGATTTCTTTTCCCTGATTACCTTCTCAGGCATCTCTTGCTTCTTGTGTCTGGATGTCAAAATTTCTATTCAACTCTGGTTTTTTCCTCAAGAATGCTTGAAAGTCCTCTATTCCACTGAATGACCATATTTTCCCCTGATACAAGATACTCAGTTTTTCTGGGTAGGTGACCCTTGGCTTCAATCCCAGCTCTTTTGCCCTCTGGAATATCACATTCCATGCCCTTCAATCCCTCAGTGTAGAATCTGCCAGGTCCTAGGCTATTCTGATTGTGTTTCCACAATATTGAAATTGTTTCTTCCTGGCTGCTTGTAGTATTTTCTCCTTGATCTGGGAGTTTTGGAACCTGGCTATAATATTCCTAGGATTTTTCTTTTTGGGATCTTTTTCAGGAGGTGATTGGTGGATTCTTTCAACCTCTATTTCTCCCTCTGGGTTTAAAACATCAGGGCAATTTTCCTTAAGAATTTCTTTAAGGATGATTTCTAGATTCTTTCTTTGATCATGACTTTCAGGTAGCCCAATAATTTTTAAATTATCTCTCCTGGATCTATTTTCCAGGTCAGTGGTTTTTCCCATGCGATATTTCACATTGCCTTCTATTCTTTCATTTGTTTGGATCTGTTTAACAGCATCTTGATTTCTCACAAAGTCACTAGCGTCCATTTGCTCCAGTCTAACTCTGAAGGAATGAATCTCCTCAGTGAGCTTTTGAGATTCTTTTTCCATCTGGCAAATTCGACTTTTTAAGGCATTCTTCTCCTCATTGCTTTTCTGAGCCTCTTTTGCCATTTGAGTTAGTCTATATTTTAAGGTGTTATTTTCCTCAGTCAGGCTGTTGACTGTCATTTCATACTTTTCTTGCATCTTTATAATTTCTCTTCCCAATTTTCCCCCCACTTCTCTTATCTGCTTCTTAAGGTCCTCTATGGCATGTAGCCAGCTTGTATTTTCATTTGGGGCTTTTAGTGCAGGAGTTCTGACCTCACAGTCCTCCTCCATGCTTTGATCCTCTTTGCCCCTAAAATAGGAGTCCAATGTTGAATTTTTCTGTTTATTTTGTTTCTTTTGCCTAGGCATGTTGCCACTTAATTACTTGATTTTTGGGCTTGTTGCCACAGTAGGACTCTGCCACCAGACAGGAGAGCTTCCCAAATGTGGGGTCTTCACAACTTCCGCAGGTTGGGTGGCCTCTGTAAAGCCTCCACCCGCTCTGGCAAATTGGATACCCACACCAAACCTCCCCCCCAGACCACAATCCAGATCCAGGCAGTTTAAAGTAAGAGCGATTAACCCCCAGACTGATTGCTGGATCTCCCTACAGTTCGCAGACCAGGAGCTAGAGCCGCCACTGATGCTGCAAAATGGCTTCTGTGCCACGTTTCTTCAGCAGCTTTTCGCCCCAAGGGGAGGAAGCCGATGCGTTCCCCAAATACTGGTCCCAAAGTCCATAGGGCACTAACCTCTCACTTTGTCCTAGGCATATCTGTGCTGATAATTCTGGAATTGCCACAGCTGCTGGTGTTCTCGGGTCCCTCCAGCCAGCCAGAACTCAAAGTTTTAAGAACGAATGTTAAAATTTTTTTTACATGTAACTAGAGAAAAATAAAATCCTAAATAAAAATAAAAGAAGAGAAGGAGGACTGGCAAAGGCTTTTTGTAGAAGCCTTGAAGAAAGCCAGGTAAGCCAAGAGGCAGAGAGGAGGAGGAAGAACATTCTAGGTATTGTGGTACAGTCGAGAGAGTGTTAGGCCTGAAGTCAGGAAGACTCATCTTACTGAGTGCAAATCTGGTCTCAGACACTTACTAGCTGTGTGACCCTGGGTAAGTCACTTAACCCTGTTTGCCTCAGTTTCCTCAACTGTAAAATGAACTGAAGAAAGAAATGGTAAACCACTCTAGCATCCTTGCCAAGAAAATCCGAAATGGGGTCACGAAGAGTTAGACTCTACTGAACAACGAAAAATTGTTAAAGAAATTTCAGTCTCACCTCCCCTGTTGGATTGTAATCTCCTCATTAACAAGGACTAAACCTTCAACTTCTTTTGTATACCTTGTAGTGCTTGGCACAGTGCCAGTAGATGTTTACTATATGTTTCTGAGAAGCTGTTACTGTCTTTCAGAGAGCTGCCATAAGTTGAGTTTCTCAGACCTTGTATAGCTCTTAATATGCTCATTGTTTTGTTCATTCTGCTTGACTCGAGTCAGAGGCAGCTTGATGCTTGCATCACCAGTAGCCCTTGTTCCAAATATTTTGCTGCACCACCTTTGATATTATGCAAAACTTAAGAATCTGCTCCTCCAACCTTATGTTCTGTTATTCTCTTGCATGAACCTGATGCCCCTCTGTAGGAAGTTTTCCCCATGGGAAATTCTCTGTAAGACACTCCCCTTTAAACTTCTGGAACACATTTCGCTCTGTAACTCTCTTGTTATCTTTTCTATGTGTATGTCCTATTTCTTTTTGTTAGAGTGTTAATCCCTGAAAAACTCTTTCAATGTCTTCTATTTTGTACCCCAGGATTGATGAGTTGGTCAGTCAACAAGCGTTTTATGTAGCATTAACTGTGTGTCCCATATTATGTTAACCACTGGATATACAAGAAAATCAAAAGACAGTCCTTGTTCTCAAGAAAATAATGGGAGACAGTGTACAAGCAACTATCTACAAACAAGATGCATTCAGGATAAGCTGGAGATAGTCAACAGAGGTAAAACACTAAAATTGAGGAGGAATGTATTAAATTAACTTAAATTAAAGGCTTCCTGTAGGAGGTAAGATTTAAGCTGAGACTTAATGGAGGCCAGAGGATTTAGAGGGTGAAGATGAGAAGGGAAAAAGTTCCAGGCCTGGGGCATAGCCATTGGAAGTGCCTGGAGTCTGGAGATGGAATGTCTAGCTCCTGCTACAGAAATGAGGCCAGTGTCACTGCATCATAGAGTATGCGGAGCTGGGAGAGGGAGTATAGGGTGTGGGAAGACCGGAAAGGGAGGAAGGGACCAGGTTATGGACGGTTTTAAAAGTCAAACAGAAGATTCTAGATTTGATCCCTGAGGCAATAGGGAATCACTGGAGTTGAATGGATAAGGAGGTCACATGGTCAGATCTGAAATTTAGGAAGATACATTTGAGAGGTAAATAGAAGATGGGCTAGAGATATGTGGTACAGCAGCGAGACAGACCAGCAGACAATGGAGGCCTATCTCAGAGGAAAGAGCACAGTGCCTTGCAAAAGCACTAGATACTTGAAATTTTTTAAAAAAATTCTTTTTTATTATATCAATACAATCATCAGCAAGTATGTTAGACAGCGAGGTGGTACAGTGACTAGAGCCAGGCTTCTTAAACTTTTCCTACTTGTCACCCCTTTTTCCAAGGCAGCATTTGGGCTGTATGGCCTAAGGGCATATGCAGTGCAAAGTATGCATGTTTTGTGTTCAGAACCAAGGCTATAATGAAGCAACCTGGGCAAGTGCTGCCAGAAACATCTCAGATTCATTATGTTTTTGATTTTTAGTTAATTTTTGGTTGTTGTGTGTTCAGAAACCTTTCCTGTTGCCAAATTTTTCTAGACCCCATATGGGGTCACAAACCACAATTTAAGAAGTGCTGGAATAAAGGACTAAACCTGGAATCTGGAAGACCTGAGTTCAAATCTTAACTCAGACATTTAGTAGTTGTATAATCTTAGACAAGTCACTTAACCTCTGTTTGCCTCAGTTTCCTCCACTGTAAAGTGGGAATTAGGTTGTTGTTAGGATCAAATTAGATAATATTTGTCAAGTACTTGGCACATATGCGATGTTAATGGGGATTGAAGATCTTCCCTGCTCATTATTCCCAATTAATGTGGAACCCAACAAGAGAAGCTTGATTAGGGGAGGTTTGTTTTCCAGGAAGGCCCTCACCTTTTGCTACTTTGCAATTAGACTGTGAGTCACAAGGATTGTGATGCCCTCTGACCCTGAAGAAGTGTATATATACTCTGAGGTTAGCATTTTGCTTTGGGGCTCACTCATTGAAAGAGTGTTCATGTAATTTGACTAGATGAGACTCTGGGTAGCCATTAAGGAGCCCCCCTGGCTTTGAAAGCACAGATGTTTGAGCTTCTCTCTCTGGTAACTATCTGTTTGTTGATCTGTGATGTATGCATTATTTAGTCAGATGGTTAGAAGCCCTGTCTGTTGGTTTTTATGCTATTATTTCTGCTTGTAATTTCTGTTTGTATTTTCTCTGAAGATCAGGGTGCTAACTTTTTCCCCTGAACTAAGTAAATGATATATACATTTGATTAAAATAAGATTGTTGACCCTCTTGAGTTATTTTCCTTTAGAAAAGCAGATCAAAGAACATGTGCTAGCAGCCCTTCTGTGTGCTGGTGTTATTGATCTTACATTCCCACAGCAGCTACAAGTAGCATTGCTGTTACAAAATAGTAGGCACAATATAAAAGCTAGCTATTATCATTAATAGCAATAATAATTTAACAAATATGAACATTTTAATGTACAAGGAACAAAAGAAGACTAAATTAAAAATACACAGAGAAAATCAATAAATGTTTATGATACTGGTAAATTTCACATCAGTGGAGTTCAGAGGCATTCAGAGTAGGATATGACATCACTGAAAGATGGATTTCATGAGTTGTGTTGGCCAAAAACATCTATCACCTGGTGTCCATCCTTGTGGTGATAAGCTCTTCAAGCTTAGCAAAGCTGGTCCTTGGACTGAAGATACATAGTCTATCCCCAGGCCTGTACCTTCCTGCTTGTAGGTAGGATTTGTTATAGCTCCAAGTCTGCCAGAAGTAAAGTTAGATATCTTTGCAGATATTGGGAATCATAATAGGATTTTAGTAGAGGTAATAAAAACAGTTAAACTTTTTTAAAGAAAGTGTTGGTATACCAAAGATAAGCTTTAATTATCTGGAAGTTTCATGGAAGAGTATACTCCATGCATGTAGCTGACTCAAGGAGGTATTTATGTATATTGAATAATGATGGACACAATCTGGTGGCAGAATATTTATTTATTTAAGAGGAGAGGAGCCAAGATAGTGGAAAAGAGGCAGTAACTCAGCTGAATCTTCACATTTCCCTCTAAACAACTTTAAAAACTCCTCAAATCAAATTCTGGAGTGACAGAATCTTCAAAAGGTCAGGGTAAAACATTTTCCTAGCCCAAAACAACTTAGGAAGTTGGCAAGAGAGGTCTGGGATATCAACGTGGGAGTTGTCCTGGAATGCAGCATACACAGCTGCAATACCAGCAGTGGGCCTTGGAGGAAGCTACAGGAGCTTTAGGCCCAGAGACCATAAGAGGCTTGGCAATCAGAAAGAGATTCCAGGGTACCCTTTGTTGGTACTGGGTGCAGACCCTTGTTGCATTGCCCATATGCAATTCCAGATTGCAGTTACAAGATGAGGAGGAGCTCTTGTACCTGTGGCTATAGGAGAGTAGGGGCCCTGGTCACAATTTCATGGTGGATAAGAGTGCCTGTGGTCACTCATAAGGGAGCAGTAGCCTTGGTCTAATTTCTAGGACCAAGAGGAGGGCTAGCACCTGCAGCTGCAGGGGAGGATGGGCCTTGATCACAGTTCCAGGGCCAAGAGTCCCTAGCACCTGTGGCTGCAGGGAAGCAAAATCCCTTCTTAGACAAAGACCAGAGCACAGGCCAGGAGAGCAGTGACCATACCTCTCCTTGGATCATACCATTTTGGAAGCCCTGAAAACTTACAGACCCCTAGAATTAACTTGGAAAATACCAGGACAAAAAACCCTGAAGCTTGGGATAATGTTCTCCCCACCCACTCCAGGAGCAAAGCCCAATTTTAATATACATTTAAAAGTCAAGAAATAGATGGGAAAAAATGAACAAATAACCGAAAAAGAACTTGACCATAAGCTACTTTGATGATAGGGAAGATCCTGAAAAAATTCAGAAGATGATAATGATGTCAAAACAGTTATACCAAAGCTTCAAAGAAAAATGCAAATTGGACACAAGCCTAGAAAAAAAATTCCTGGAAGGGTTTAAAAGAGGATTTTAAAAATCAAATAAATGAGGTAGAGGAAAAATTGGGAAAAGAAATAAGTGATGTGAGAAAACTATGAAAAGAGAATCAATAGCTTGGTAAATGAGGCACAAAAAAAAATTGCTGAAGAAAAGAGTACCTAAAAAAGCAGAATTGGCCAAAAAAAAAGAGGTATAAAAACTCACTGAAAAAATAATTCCTTAGAAAATCAGAATTGGTGAAATGGAAGCTAATGACTACATGAGACATCAAGAAACAATAAAACAAAATCAAAAGAATGAAAAAAATAAAAGAAAGTGCAAAATATTTCATTGGAAAAAAGGGCTGACCTGGAAAATAGATCAAGGAGAGATAATCCAAGAATTATTAGACTACCTGAAAGCCATGATCAAAACAAGAGGCTAGATATCATCTTTCAAGAAATTATCAAGGAAAATTGCCCTGATATTCTAGAACCAGAGAGTAAAATAGAATTGGAAAGAATCCATTGATCACCTCCTGAGAGAGATCCCAAAATGAAAACTCCCAGGGATATTATAGCTAAATTCCCAAGTTCCTAGATCAAGGAAAAAATATTGCAAGAAGCCAGAAAGAATTCAAGTATCTTGGAGCCACAGTAAAGATCACACAAAATTTAGCAGCTTCCATGTTAAAGGAGTGGAAGACTTGGAGTATGATATTCCAGAAGACAAAGGAGCTAGGATTACAACCAAAAATAACCTACCCAGCAAAACTGAGTTTAATCTTTTAGGCAAAAAAATAGATAATTAATGAAATAGAGGACTTCTAAGCATTCTTGATGAAAAGACCAGAGCTGAATAGAAAATTTCACATACAAACACAAGACTTGAGAGAAGTATAAAAGGGTAAGCATGAAAGAGAAATCAAAAAGGATTTAATATGGTTAAATTGTTTACAATCCTATATGGAAAGACCATGCATGTAACTCCTAAGAACTTTATCGTTATTAGGGCAGATAGGGGTATATGTAGAAGACATGACTATTAGTTGACTATGATGAGATGATCTAAAAAAATAAATTAAGGAGTGAGTAAGAGGGATGCACTGGGAGAAGCAGGAGGAGAGGAGAAGAATGGGAGAAATTGTATCACATAGAAGAGGCATACAAGGAAGACCTTTTATAGTGAAGGAGAAAATGAGGATCATGGCAGGCAATACTTGAATCTCACTTCATCAAATTGAAATATTATACACAGTCAGTTGGGTATATCCATCCTACTTAACGGGGAGATAAGAAAGGAAGAGGATAAGAGAAGGGGGAAAGGGAGATAGAAGGGAGGATGGATTAAGGAAGCTAGTGGTCAGAAGCAAAACTGACTTTCAAGGAGAGACAAAGTAAAAAGAGAGAGGAATACATAGGAAAAAATAGGATGGAAAGAAATACATAGCAATTATAACCGTGAATGTGATTAGGATGAACTCACCCATGAAATGGAAACAAAGAGCAAAATGGATTAGAGACCAGAATCTAACAATATGTTATTTACCAGAAGCACACTTGAAACGGAAAGAAGCACACAGAGTGAAAATAGGAGTCTAGAGCAGAATCTAGTATGCTTCACCTGAGCTAAAAAAAGGCAGGGGTAGTATGGGTAAAATTGTTGGTGCTAGAAGAAACCTGAACTAGAACTAAGACCAAAACCAAAACCAAACCAAAAATTTAGGAACCAATGAAGGTTTTTTGAATTTGCCAGTAAGGGAGTCCCACCCACACGGGCAGAGACTTTTTGAAATAACAAAAGGATAAAGCTTATATATATTTCAATTTAGGCAGGAGGTGAATTGGGTAAACCTTACTTCAGGGTTGGACAAAGCCTGTTGTTGGGGGCTTTCAAGGTAGGAATAGGAGATGGTATTCCCTTGATTGGACAGGGCCTATTGCAGGGGCTAGTAACAGGAAAAGTTCTTCTTAAGGTTAAAAGTTCTGTCTCTTATAATTCTACCTTAATAAACAGGTCTGTCCTTGCTATTTCGGCAGTAAGGAAGGTCTCAGGGTGGATGATGCAATACAGAGTCAGAGCAAGAGAGAGTAATTGAAGACAAAATGGAGTTGCTTTAGTCTTCTTGGCTACCCACAGTAGCAATCATGCTCTCAGACAAAGCAAAACCAAAATAGACCTAATTAAAAGAGATAAGCAGGGAAATCTGATTTTGCTAAAAGGTATCATAGTTTATGAAGTACTATCAATACTAATATCAATACTAAACATGTCTACATCAAATGGCATAGCATTAAAAATTTTTTTTTCTTTTTGGAGGGGGTAGGGCAGGGCAATTGGGGTTAAATGACTTGCCCAAGGTCACATGGCTAGTAAGTGTTAAGTGTCTGGGGCTGGATTTGAACCCCCAGGTCCTCCTGACTCCAGGGCCAGCGCTCTATTCACTGAGCCACCTAGCCACCCCTAACATCTAAATTCTTAAAGGCAAAGTTAAATTAATTATAGGAGAAAATAGACAGTAAAACTATGCTAGTGGGGGCTTTCAAATTTCCCCTCTCAGAATTAGATAAATCTAACCATAAAATAAATAAGAAAGAAGTTAAGAAGATAAATAGAATTTTAGAAAAGTTAGATCTGATAGACCTTTAGAGAAAATTGAATGGGAACAGAAATTGGTATACCTCTTTCAAAGTTTTATATGGCACTTTCACAAAAACTGACCATGTATTAGGGCATACAATCTTATAAACAAATGCAGAAAAGTAGTAGTAAATGTATCCTTTCTAGACTATAATGCAATAAAAATTACATTCAATAAAGGGCCATAAGAACATAGATTAAAAAATTAATTTGAAACTAAACAATATAATCCTAAAGAATGAATGGGTCAAAGAACAAATCGTAGAAACAATCAGTAATTTCAGTAAAGACAATGACAACAATGAGACAACACACCAAAATTTATTTGATGCAGCTAAAGCAGTAGGTAGGGGAAAACTGATATCTCTAAATATTTGCACTAATGAAATAGAGAAAGAGCACATGAATGAACTGGGCATGCAATAAAAAAAAAAAAACCAGAAAAAGAACAAATTAAAAATCCCCAATTAAACAGCAAAATGAAAATCCTGAAAATCAAAGGAGAGATTAATCAAATTTAAGGGAAAAAATCACTGGACCAATAAATAAAACTAGGAGGTGGTTTTCTGAAACAAAACCCAATAAAATAGATAAAACATTGCTTAATTTAATTTTAAAAAAAGAAAGAAGAAAACCAAATTACCAGTCTCAAAAATGAAAAGGGTAAATATACCACCAGTGAAGATGAAATGAAAGCAAATATTAGGAGCTATTTTACTCTATTATATGCCAATATGCTTGGCATTCTAAGTGAAATGGATAAATGTTTATAAAAATATAAATTGCCTAGATTAAGAGGAAATAGTATACTAAAATAACCCCATCTTAGAAAAAAGATATTAAACAAGGCATAAGTGAGCTCTTCAGAGAAAATCCAGAGGACTAGATAGATTCACAAGTGAATTCTACTAAAAAAAATTAAAGAATAAATAATTCAAATACCATATAAACTTTTTTGAAAAATAGGTAAAGGAAGAGTCCTACCCAAATTCCTTTTATGGCAAAATTATGGTGCTGATGCATAAATTAGGGAGAGCAAAAACAGAGAAGGAAGACTCTATATCAATTTCCCTAATGAATATTGGTGCAAAAATTTTTAAATAACAAGATTACAAGCAATATATCACAAAAATCACGCACTATCCCACCAGATGGGATATTTTCCAGGAATGCAGGGCTGGTTCAATATTAGGAAAACTATCAGTATAAATGACCACATCAATAACAAAACCAACAAAAAATCATACGATTATCTCAGCAGAGGCAGAAAATGCTTTTGACAAAATCCCATTCTCATTCTTATTAAAAACACTAGAAAGTCTAGGAATAAATGAAGCTTTCTTTAAAATGATAAGTAGTATCTATCCAAAACCTTCAGCAAACATTATCTATAATGGGGATAAGCTAGAAACCTTCCCAATAAGATTATGGGTGAAACAAGGACACACATTATCACTACTATTATTCAATATTGTACTAGAAATGCTAGCTATAGCAATAAGAAAAGAAAAAGAAATTGAAGGAATTTGAATATACAATGAGGAAATAAAACTATCACTCTTTGCAAATGATATGATGGTATATGTAGAGAATCCTGGAGAGTCAAATAAAGAGCTAAGTTGAAACTCTGAACAACTTTTGCAAAGTTGCAGAATATAAAATGAACCCACATAAGTCATCAGTCTTTTTCTATATATTACCAACTAAAACCAGCAGCAAGAAATAGACAGAGAAATTCCATTTAAAATATCTGAAAACAATACAAAATACTTGGGAGTCTACCTGCCAACACAAACTCAGGAACTATACGAACATAATTACAAAACATTTTTCACACAAATAAAGACAGATCTAAATAACTGGTGAAATACCATATTTTATGAAATAATCATCACAGATTTTATGCCAATTTTTGCAAAAAGTGGAGTGTGACTATTATGTGAGGCTTTAAAAATTTGTCCTGGTATTACTTAAAAATAATTTATTACTAAACTGGCTTTGGTGCAAGATTAAGATGCATGAAATACTTATGAATAGTCTAAATCCATTTACATCTTTTCTTCATGACAGTTTAGTGAATATTTTTCCAGTCTGAAAAATAAAGTTAACACATTAGTTATTGATTTGTGCGTTATAGTATAAATATTACATTAGAGAAAATTTACTATGCTGTTGCAAAGTACAGATTTACAGAACTTAATCTTCTGTGTCTGAAGATTAGTTTCATTAGCTGACAAGCTGAACTCAGCATCATTCATATCAGATGTGTTTACTTCGTACTTCATCTTCAGATTCATCTAGTACAATAGAAATTCCTGTCTTTTTTTTTTGCTTTTTGGAGAGCTATTGGGGTTAAGTAACTTGCCCAAGGTCACATGGCTAAGTTTTTTTTTGTTTGTGTGTGCGTTAAGTGTCTGAGGCCGGATCCGAACTCAGGTCCTTCTGACTCCAGGGCCGGTGCTCTACTCACTGCACCACCTAGCCGCCCCGAAATTCCTGTCTTTTTGAAGCTTTTGACAACTGTTTTGTGTAGGATAAGATCCCAACTTTTAATTACTCACATTCATATCAGTTCCAAGGAAGGGTGCTTAATATTGGTGATCACCAGCACTCATTTTCTTCTTCTTTTTTTTTGGAGGGCAATTGGGGTTAAGTAACTTGCCCAAGGTCACATGGCTAGGTTTTTTTTGTGTGTGTGTTAAGTGTCTGAGGCTGGATCCGAACTCAGGTCCTTTTGACTCCAGGGTTGGTGTTCTACTCACTGAGCCACCTAGCTACCCCATCGCCACTCATTTTCTACTTGTAGAAATCTTTAACTGGTTTGTTTACAATAGACAATGAGCCTGTGCTGAGAATTCCAAGCTTGTGGCTTATGATTCACAAGAGATAAATGCATATCCATATGCTACTGGTGAATACATTGCTTCTCTGTTTATTTTTTAACTGGTGTGATGAACAGAATTATACCATGTGATGATTACATGATAAAAGGTTATATACCAGTTTTTGGACTAAAAAAACAAGATGTGATGATTACAGTGGTGACAATTATACAGTAAAATACAGTATTAATTGTTCATGGGTAGGTAAGCCAATATGATAAAAATGACAATTCTACCTAAATTAATTTACTCATTCAATGCCATACTAATCAAATTTCCAAAGAATTGTTTTTTAAAGCTAGAAAAAAATAATAAAATTAATCTTGAAGAGCAAAGGTCAAGAATATCAAGGAAATTGATGAAAAAACTATGCAAAGGAAGGTGGCCTAGCCATACCAGATTTCAAACTATATTTCAAAGTGGTAATCATGAAAACAATCTAGTACTGGCTAAGAAGTAGAGTGGTGAACCAGTGGAATAGATTAGGTACATAATAAACAGTAGTAAGTAATCATAGTAATCTAGTGTTTGATAAAGTCAAAGATCCAAGCTTTTGGGACAAGAACTCAATATTTCACAAAAAATTGCTGGAAAAACTGGAAAGAAGTTTGGCAGAAACCAGGTATAAATCAACATCTCATAGTATAAGATAAGATCAAATGGGTACATGATTTAAACATAAAGGGTGATATCATAAGCAAATAAGGGGAGCATGGAAATTTTTACTCGTCAAATCTATGGAAAGAGGAAAAATTTATACCAACCAAGAGATAAAGAGGATCACTTGGAGTAAAATGAATAATTTTTAATGCATGAAATTAAAAAGTTTTTGTACAAACTAAACCAATGCAGCCAAGATTAGAAGGAAAACGGGAAACAGGGAAAATTTTTTATAGCAAGTTTCTCTGATAAAGTCCTCATTTCTCAAATATATAAGGAACTGAGTCAACTTTATAAAAATATGAGTTTTTCCCCAATTGATAAATGGTCAAAAGATATGAAGAAGCAGTTTTTAGAAAGAGAAATCAAAGTTATCTTTACATTTGAAGTAATGCACTAAATCATTATTGATTAGAAGAATGCAAATTAAAACAACTCTGAAGTACAATCTCACAATGATCAGATTAGCTAACATGATAGAAAAGGAAAAAAGATAAATGTTGGAGGGGATGTGGGAAAATTGGGACACTAATATGCGAACTGAGCTAACCATTTTGGAGAACAATTTGGAACTATGTCCAACAGGCATATTCTTTGATGCAGCAATATCACTCCTGGGTCTGTATCCCAAAGAGATCAAAGAAAAAGGAAAAGGACCTAAACGTACAAAATATTTATAGCAGCTCTTTTGTTGTGTGGCAAAGAATTAGAAATTGAGAGGATGTCAATCAATTAGAGAATGACTGAACAAGTCCCATGGTATATTATCATGATGGAATACTGTTGTGGTATAAGAAATGATGAGCAGGATGGTTTCAGAAAAACCTGGGAAGACTTTTTATGAGCTTATGCAAAGTCAGGTGAACACAACCAGGAGAACATTGTACATAGTAACAGTAATATTGTAAAGATAGTCAACGGTGAAAGAGTTACTCTAATCAATGCCATGATCTAAGACAATTCCAAAGGACTTATGATGAAAAATGCTATTCACTTCCAGAGAGAGGAATGATGGAGTCTGAGTTTAGACTGAAGCATAATTTTTTTTCTCCAAATGCTTCGACTTCTGGTTTACATCATTCATTTCCGCCAGATTTTGAGTTACTATTTTCCCCTACCCACCACCCCAGGATAGCAGTCCCACAGGATATCCCCTCCTCCAATCTGCTCTCTCCTATATCTTCTCCCATACCCCCTTCGACTTTTCCAGTAAGGCATGGTGAATCTCTATGCCCCAATGCCTGTATATCTTTTTCCCCATTTATATGTAAAATAGTATGAATAATAGTATTTATATATTTTTAAACATTTGATTTTGAAATTTCAAATTCCCGATTCATTCCCTTCCTCCCTTGTCACCCACCCTTACTGGGAAGATAAGCAATTCAGTATATGTTGTACATGTGTAGCCGTACAAAACATTACTGTAGTAGATATATTGTAAAAGACTGACTATATCTCCCTCCCACCTATCCCACCTCCCACTTGTTCTATTCTCTACTTTGATCCTGTCCCTTTTCAAAAGTGGGTGCTTCCAACTTCTCTCTCCCACAGCCTGCCCTCCCTTCCATCATCCCCCCTCTCATCCCCTTCCCCCCTACTCTCCTGTAGGGTGAGATATCCTATTTAGCATGTATGCCATTCTCTCCCTGAGCCAAATTCAATGAGAATAAGGTTTTGCCTTTTTGGCTTCCTGTTCTTCCCCTCCACTGTACCCATTTTCCCTTGCCTCTTCTATATGAGATAGTTTACCCCATTCTGTCTCTCCCCATCTCCTCTCATTATATTCCTCTCTCATCTCTTAATTTCACTTTTTAAGTATCATCCCTTCCTATTAAATTAGACCTATACCCTCTATCTATGTATACCTATAAACATATATACACACATTCACATATGTATTAATATGCCCATATACCCTTCTTCGACTATTTTCATACTGAGAAAAGTTTCATCAGTTACAATTATTATTTTTCCATGTAGTAATGTAAATAATTCAACTTTGATAAGTTCCTTATGATTTCTTTTCCCTGTTTACCTTCTCAAGTTTCTCTTGCTTCTTGTATCTGAATGTCAAATTTTCTATTCAACTCTGATTTTTTCCTCAAGAATGCTTGAAAGTCCTCTATTCCACTGAATGACCATATTTTCCCCTGAAACATGATACTCAGTTGGTAATTCTTGGTTTTAATCCCAGCTCCTTTGACCTCCACAGTATCATATTCCATGCCCTTCAATCCCTCATTGTAGAAGCTGCCAGCTCCTGTGCTATCCTGATTATGTTTCCACAATATTGAAATTGTTTCTTCCTGGCTATTTGTAATATTCTCTCCTTGATCTGGGAATTCTGGATCCTGGCTATAATATTCCTAGGAATTTTCTTTTTGGAATCTTTTTCAGGAGGTGATCTGTGGACACTTTCAACCTCTATTTTGCCTTCTGGTTCTAAAACATCAGGGCAATTTTCCTTCCAAATTTCTTGAAGGATGATTTCTAGGTTCTTTTTTTTATTTTTAATTTTTTAGTTTACATCATTCATTTCCTCAACATTTTTTTTCAAATGCTTTATTGTCTTCTGGTTTAAATCATTCATTTCCATCAGATTTTAAGTTACAACTTTCTCCCCACTTTTCCCCTACTTACCACCCCAGAATAGCAGTCCCACAGGATATCCCCTCCTCCAATCTGCTCTCTCCCGTCTCCTCTCCCATACCCCCCTTGACTTTTCCAGTAGGGCAAGGTGAATCTTCGTGCCCTAATGCCTGCACATCTTATCTCCCAATTATATGCAAAATAGTATTAATCATAGTATTTATATACTTAATAAAAATTTGATTTTAAAAGGAAGATAAGCAACTCAGTATATACTGTACATGTGTAGCTATGCGAAACATCACCATAGATATATTGTAAAAAACTGACTATATTTCCCTCCTTCCTATCCCACCTCCCACCTGGTCCACTCACCATTTTGGTCCTGTCCCTTTTCAAGAGTGGGTGCCTCTAACCTCCCCACCCCAGCCTGCTCTCCCCTCCACCATCTCCCTTCTCATCCCCCTTTCCCCCACTCCCCTGTAGGGTGAGAAACCCTATTCAGTATGTATGTCATTCTCTCCCTGATCCAAATTCAATGAGAATAAGGTTTTGCCTTTTTGCCTTCCTGTTCTTCCCCTCCCTTGCAACCATTCTCCCTTGCTTCTTCTATATGAGATAGTTCACCCCAATCCGTCTCTCCCCATCTCCTCTCATTATATTCCTCTCTCACCTCTTAACGTCACCTTTTAAGTATCATACCTTCCTATTAAATTCGACCTGTGCCCTCTATCTGTGTATACCTGAAAACATATATACATACATTCACATATGTATTCATATGCCCATATACCCTTCTTCGACTATTTTCATACTGAGAAAAGTTTCATCAGTTATAGTTATCTTTTGTTCCCTGTAGGGATGTAAATAGTTCAAGTTTGATAAGTTCTTTATGATTTCTTTTCCCTGTTTACCTTCTCAAGCATCTCTTGCTTCTTGTGTCTGAATGTCAAATTTTCTATTCAACTATGGTTTTTCCCTCAAGAATGCTTGAAACTCCTCTATTCCACTGAATGACCATATTTTCCCCTAAAACATGATACTCAGTTTTGCTGGGTAGGTGATTCTTGGTTTTAATCCCAGGACCTTTGCCCTCTGGAATATCATATTCCATGCCTTTCGATCCCGCAGTGTAGAAGCTGCCAGATCCTGCACTATCCTGATTGTGTTTCCACAATATTGAAATCGTTCTTCCTGGCTGCTTGTAATATTCTGTCCTTGATCTGGGAATTCTGGAACCTGGCTACAATATTCCTAGGAGTTTTCTTTTGGGGATCTTTTTCAGGAGGTGATCTGTGGATTCTTTCAACCTCTATTTTGCCCTCTGGTTCTAAAACATCAGGGCAATTTTCCTTGAGAATTTCTTGAAGGATGGTTTCTATATTCTTTCTCTGATCATGGTTTTCAGGTAGTCCAATAATTTTTAGATTGTCTCTCCTGGATCTATTTTCCAGGTCAGTGGTTTTTCCCATGAGATATTTCACATTGTCTTCTATTGTTTCATTTGTTTGGATCTATTTAACAGCACCTTGATTTCTTATAAAGTCACTAGCTTCCATTTGCTCCAGTCTAATTCTGAAGGAATGATTCTCCTCAGTGAGCTTTTGAGTTTCTTTTTCCACCTGGCAAATTTGGCTTTTTAAAGCATTCTTCTCCTCATTGCCTTTTTGAACCTCTTTTGCCATTTGAGTTAGACTATTTTTTTAAGGTGCTATTTTCCTTTGTCAGGCTGCTGACTCTCCTTTCATAATTTTCTTGCATTGTTCTCATTTCTCTCCTCAATTTTTCCTCCACTTCTCTTATCTGCTTCTTAAGCTCCTCTATGGCCTGTAACCGGCTCATATTTTTCTTGGAAGCTTTTGGTGCGGGATTTCTGACTTCACTGTCTTCCTCCTGCTCCATGCTTTGATAATTTTTGTTGCCAAAATAGGAGTGTAAAGTTGGGGTACTCTGTTTATTTTGCTTCCTTTGCCTACTCATATCGCCACTCAGTCAGTTGACCCTTGGGCTTTTTTGCCACAGTAGGACTTTGCCACCAGACAGGGGAGCTTCTGTCCTAAACGCTGGGGTTTTCTCAGTTGCTGGAGGTATTAGTTGGGTTCCCTCTCTGAAGCTTCCACAGGCTCTGGCAAGCTGGTCACACACCCCAAGACCTCCACCCAGACTGCAATCCAGATCCAAGCAGGTTAAAGCAAAAGCAATTACCCATCTCCCCCCAGACTGATCACCTGTTCCCCCCACAGTCTGCAGGCTAGGAGCTGAAGCTGCTGCACCAAGGCTCCTCAGTGGCCTCTTGCCCTGGGGGCAAAAGCCAAGCACTCCCAAATACTGGTCCCAAAGTCCATACTACACTGACCTTTCACTTTCTCCTTAGCATCTATGTGTTGGTAATTCTGGCTGCCCTGGGGCTAAAACCTTGGGCTCATGTGGGGCTGGGGTTTGCTCCCAGAGTGCTGCCTGGCCAATCCCTGCCGGGCTGCCAGGTTCTCCTCAACAGGAGGTTAGTTTCTCTGTGTCATTTTGTGGGTTCTGTAGCTCCAAGGTTTGTTCAGAGTTCCCTTTTACATAAATTGGAAGTGGTGGGAGCCAGAGCTGCAAGGAAGTGCTGTTTCTACTCCACCATCTTGACTCTGCCCCCAGCATAATTTTTTTTCACTTTCCTCATTTTTCTATCTTTTTTATGACATGGCTAATATGGAAATAGATTTGTATGATTTTGCATAGATAGTTGAGTCACATTTATTGTCTTCTCAATGCATGGGGGAGGCATGGGAGAGTGAGAGAGAATTTGGAACTCAGAATTTAAAGCAAAGAATGTAAAAAAGAAATAATAAATTTATTTTATTATTTTAGAAAATCATATATTAAGATCTCTTCTAATTTGTGATTCAGAGGTCAGGACCTGGCCTCATGAAAGACCTCAGTTCAAACCCTACTTCTAATACTTACTAGCTGTGTGACTTTGATAAGTCATAGGATCCTAGGTCTTGAGTGAGAAGGTATGTTAGAGGCTATTTGATCCAACCCTCCTTACTTTCCAGATGAAGAAACTGAGGCCCAGAGAGGTTAAAGGACAAATGATAAACAACAGAGGCAGAGAGAATTTTGACTGTAGTCTCCTGACTTCAAAGTCAGTGTTGGGGTTTTTCTAACATACTATGCCTCCTCTCTCTTGTTTGAACTAATTCTGAATTTCTTCATTTATAAAATTGGAATAAGAATGTCTCACAGGGCTATTGTGAGAATCCAATTAAAGCAGAAGTTCTTAAACTTTTGGGTGTCATGGATTCCTTGGGTAGTTTAGTGAAGCCAACGGACCCCTCTCGGAAGGATGTTTTTAAATATAAAAATGAAAATACATAAAAACAATTATATTGAAATACATTTTCAAAATATTTAAAAAAGAAAAAGCCACCAACCCCAAGCACACAGACTTCCCAGACCCTGGATGAAGAACACTTGAATTAACTAATGCATGTAAAGTACTTCGTGAGAGCATATCTCAGATCTGAGGTATTTGTAAAGCTCTTAGCACACTGCTTTGGACAGCGTAGGCATTTAATAAATGCTTATCCTCTCCTCTTCCCCTATATAAATGTCAGTTCCCTATTGAAAGACATATTGTGACTATTTTTGCTAGAAAGAATGAGTACTTCTAATATTCTTCTTTACTTTAAGATCCCTTCAGTAATCAGCAAAGCAAAATGAGGGCTCCATGGGAGGTGCTCTTGGTATATACTGAGACGAAATGAGAATCCCTTTCCCCCCCTCTTCCTAGTGACTTGCTGGGGTGCTGTTCTGTACAGGAATCTGCCTTCATTTCATTGCCACATCTTCTTGGCTCATCCCAAGCCAGCTTTTCTTCTTTCATTGCTCATTGCTTCAATTTGTGGTTACCGAATTTAAAAGACTTAATAAACTAGTGTGTTTTCTGTCCCTGAGGAAGGAAATGAAAATTTCCACTTAGCATGTTTCCTTGTTTTTGTTCATGTTTTTTGTTGCTATTTTGTTGCTATTGTTGAAATGGAGCAGAAAATTGTTGTTGCTCCTTCATTGCCTAACTGCCCACGTCAATTCCAGTCCTTGGGCAGAAAAGCAATTGTTTTTGCAAATTTTATTCCAACGTTTAAGTGATTAGTCACCTCAGACTTACCCAGTGTCCTTCCTCTGACCAATATGTGACATTGTATTTGATAATCAATCCAGTTTCCCTGTTGTCAAAGAAAGTGACCCAGGGATGTCAAACTGAAGATGCTGATAGACTGACAGAATAGGAGAACAGGAAGAGACCTTATATGCATGTCTTCCAGTCCCCCTTCATTTCATGGAGGAGGAAACAGAGATCTGGAAGACTGGAGTGACTTCCCCAAGGTAACAATAATGAGGGCTGATGTTTACAGAATAGTTTAAAGTGAGTAAAGTTCTATAAATACATAATATTATCTTGATCTTCATCACAGCCTTTTGAGGTAGGTGTTGTTATTCTACAAATTCTTTGAGACAACACTACGTTATACAGCAAATAAGTGGCAGAACCAGAACTAGAGTCCATGTTGCTGACCCCCAGACCAGTTCTCTTTCCATTATATAATTTGCATTATTCCATATTTCAATGAGTAAGTGTACCTCACTCCTTAATATATTTAATTAGGCTCAATGCTTTGCCCATAGAAAGTACTCAATACAATCTGGACTTGAGTATTAGTTGTATGTTACAATTTCTGCTACTACTTTTAGTCCAAGTACTATTTTTTTTGCCCTCTGAAAGCCAAGGTTCAAATCCTAGCCCTCATCCCCCCACCTGGGTTTAATTTTCACCTATAGTCAGATACCTTCCAGAGCTATGTCTCTCTGGAGCTCCAGTTTTGTCTCTCTTTCTGTCTATTAGATATTGTAAACTATTTATTCCTTAAGAATCTCAAACTCATTAAGTCACAAAGTGAACTTCTCTTTCCCCCAAAACACAGTCCTTGAAATTTCCCTGTCTTGACTCAGGACATTTCCATCCCTCTAGTCTCCCAGGCTCATAACCGTTACATTATCCTTATCTCTTTATTCTCCCTCCCCTCACATAGCTGATCAGTTTCCCAATATTGTCATTTTTACCTCCTCAATAACTCTCCCTCTACCCCCTTGCCTCTCCTCCTGTAGCCAGAACTCTAATTCAGACCCTTCTCATCTCTCCCCTAGACTGTTTCAATGATTTATTAAGTGATCTCCTTGCCTGGAGTGTCTCTTCGTTCCAATCCATTTTCCACACAACTGCTATAGTGTCTTTCCTGAGGTGTGGGTCTGACAATGTCACTTTTCTTCTCAATAAGCTTCAAAGGCTCCTTGTTGGCTTTAGGATTGAATGTAAGCCCTTCTCTTTAGCTGGTAATTGCTTTTATCTGATCTGGCCTCAATTTACCTTTCCAATCATAGTCTACATTATCTCCTTTCCTATATTTTATGGTCCAGTCAAGGTGACTTTCTTGCTATTCCTCACTCAGAATACTTTGTCTTCTCTCTCTTCATTTTTGTACTGGTCACCCCCCACTCCCATTCCTGGAATAATAGCAATGATATCTAGTATTTATATTACTTTATACTTATATCACTTTATATTCATAAGTATATTACTATATACTTATATCACTTTAAGGTCTGCAAAACACTTTCCAAAAGTAACCTCATTTGATCCTTACAGCAAGAGGAAGATATTATTATCCCCATTTTACTGATGAAGAAACTGAAGCAGATAAAGATTAAGTGACTTACCTAGCATCTCAAAGCTAGTAAGTGTCTGAGGTTGGATTTGAACTCAGGTCTTCCTGACTCCAGGTCCAGGGCTCTATCCACTGTGCCACCTGAAATATATTCCAACCTTACTTCTCTGCCTCTTAGAAACCCTTGTTTCCTTCAGAAATCTGTTCCAGTACCATCTTTCACATTAGATCTTTCCTAATGCCCTTCTTGGATGCTAGAGTTCCCAGTTACCTAGAATTGATTTTGTAATACAGTTTATATATTCTCTCTCTTGATAGAATGTAAACTCCCCGATGGCAGGAACTATTTCATTTCTGTGTTTATATCCCCAGTCCCTAGCATAGTAGCTGATACTTAGTAGGCATTTATTAAATGGTTGTTGATTGATTGGTTGGTCTTTCCACTGGACAAATGACAACCTCTCAGGGCCTTCTTTTCTATATCTATAAAATGAGGGTGTTTGGACTTAATGACCTCTAAGGTCCTCTCCATATTGAAATCTATAAGCATTGTTTGAGGTAATTAAGAGGATGTCAGGGAGACCATCTTTCTGTCTCCTCATTGTTAAGTTTTCTCAGGAATCACAGATTGTGCTGACTTTCCTTGGTCTTCACCTTTAGTTCTGAGTGGGGCACTGGAATGTCCACAGAAAAATCACTTAAATAGATTTCCTCATGAACAAAAACTACCAATCTTTATGAAACCTGACTTTTCCTTAAAAAGTCTGTTTGGAATGTGGAAGTGGAGGACCTGGATTTTGGTCTTAGCTTTGCTACTTGCTGTCTATGTGACTGTAGGCAAGTCACTCACCTCTCATATCTCTCCTGGGAAAACAAAGTGTGGTGTCGGAAAACAGGTATAACTGCTCCAGCTAGAGGGAGTATTTCATCATTTGGTGCTTCCCCCATTAGACCTCAGGAGCTCCTTGATAACAGGAAATGATTTTTCCCCCTTTCTTTTTATTCCCAGCCTGTAAAATGAGGGAGTTAAGTCATCTAATCTAAATTAACTCTAAAAACCTAAATCTAGCTCTAAATTTCAAAGTCTTTTCTTCCTCCCTGTGGTCTTGATAGAAGAAAACAATTTGGTCTTGGTTGGTATTATTTGATTCCCAAACAACAACTCTTTGCCTGCTTATTATTTGGACTTAATATAACCAGACTAATGACTACAGCCCCACAGTTCTGGGACTTGAGAACAACCAGGTGGTGGGAATGTAATTGAAACTTACATTACAATTTTACAAGTTGTTCAGAGTAACGCATTTTCCATCCATCTTGATGGAAAATATGAGCCAAGGCATGAAATCTTTGACTTTGGGACTCCAGGTGCTCCCTGTTACTGGGTGGGCCATTGCTAAGAAACTGGCAAGTCTGGGAAGATCTAGCAAGCACTGTTTGCTCTAGTAAAAGTTTTTGTTGGCGGTGTACACCCTGAGCAGATGTGGTGCTAATGGTTATCAGAATGGACCAAAGTGTGGATCCAATTTTGGGGTATTTCACTTACTGGGAATTTTTGCAAGTCTGTGGATGACTTCAGTCCTTGTCCAGCCTGGACCAAAGAAGAGTCATCTCTAGCTGGAGGAAGAAGAGCAAATGGAAGGAGGCTGGAGCTAGGCAATGGGTAGAGAGAAGAGTTTTCTCCTTATTACTGTTGCTATCATCGATCAAATGAATCACACAGGAACAAGGTGTACAAGAAGAACCCCACGAGATTGAATTGAGAGGGGTCAGGGTGGATAGGTGGTGCAGTGAACAGAGCACCGGCCCTGGAGTCAGGCGGACCTGAGGTCAAATTCGGCCTCAGACACTTAACACGTACTAGCTGTGTGACCTTGGGCAGGTCACTTAACCCCAATTTCCTGCTTTCCCCCCTCCAAAAAGCCAAAAAAAAAAAAAAGAAAAGAAAAGAAAGAGAGAGAGGGGTCGGTAAGATATGGAGTTTTTCAGTAATGTATCAACAACACAGTTCTGACCCAGATGTGTCAAAGAGTGAACAAACTGTATGTTCTGCAAAAGCCATGCTACTCCTGTATCCCTGTGTGGAATCCTGGGATTTTTAGAACTGGAAGGAACCTTGGAAATTAAGTAGTCCAACCTGATATTTCTTCTTTCTTTTTTTTGGTCCATTCCGATAACCATTAGCACCACATTTGCTTCCTCCTGGCCTGCTGGGCTGCCCTCAGTGGGAGGTTAGTTTCTCTGTGTCATTTTGTGGGCTCTGTAGCTCCAAAGTTTTTCAGAGTCACCTTTTACATGAATTGGAGGATATGGGAGCTGGAACCCTGTGTCAAATTGCTTTTCAAAATGGTTGTATCATTTCATCACGTTTTCAACAATATATAACTGTTCTTATCATTCTACAACTCCTCTAATATTGACTGTTGACATTTTTGTCATCTTTCTCAATTTTCAGGGTGTGAAGAGAAACCTTGGGATTGTTTTGATTTGTATTTCTCTTAATAGAGATTTTGAGCATTCTTTCATGTGGTTATGAATACTCTGCAATTTTGGGGGGAACTGTTTTACCACTTATATATATTTACCACAATAATACTTATTCTGGAATGGCTATTTTATATATATATATACATACACACATATATGTATACACACATATATGTATATGTGTATATATATACACATATGTATATTTACACATATACACACATATATGTATATATACACACATTTATGTATATATATATTTGTTAATTGTTTATATATCTTAGATAGTAAACCCTTATCAGAGAAATTTGATACAAAGATTTTTCCCCAGTTGACCACTTCCCTTCTTATTCTAAGTACATTAATTTTGTCTATGCAGAAGCTTTTCAATTTCATATAATCAAAGTTATCTATCTTAATTTTTATAATTTACTGTTTCTCTTGTTTGGTTGAGAATATATCTCCTACCCATAGCTATGAAAGATATATGGTCTGCTTCTCTTCTAATTTTCTAAAAATAGTATCATCTTCATAAAAATGGGAAAAGGACTATCATGTACAAAAATATTTAGAACAACACTTTTTGTGGTGGTGACAAAGAATTGGAAATTGAGGGGATGCCTATCTACTGGGGAATGGCTGAACAAGTTGTGGTATATGATCATGATGGAATACTATTGTGACACAAGAAATAATGAGCTGAATAGTTTCAGAAAAACTTGGGAAGACTTTTATGAACTTATGCAAAGTCAAGTGAGCAGAACCAGGAGAACATTGTACACAGTAAGAGTAATATTGTTAGGATGATCAACTGGTCAGCCACTTAGCTGTCCTGAGCAATACAGTGATCTAAGACAATTCCAAAAGATTCATGATGGAAAATGCTATCTATATCTAGAGAACAAATCATGGAGTCTGAATGCATATTGAAACATACTATTTTTACTTGTTGTTTTTTCCCCTTTTGTTCTGTTTCTTCTTTTACAACATGACTAATGTGGAAATATGTTTAACATGACTGCACATGTATAACCTATATAGAATTGCTTACTGTCTTGGGAAGGAGGAGGGAAGAAACGGAAGGAGAAAAATTTGGAATTCAAAATCTTATAAAAATGAATGTTGAAAACTATCTTTGCATGTAATTGGAATGAAATACTATTTACAAAAATAAACAGTATGATTTTTAATATTAAGATTATATATCCATTTAGAATTGTTTCTAATACTTAGCTATCACAAAAATGCTGTTATAAGTATTTTAAAATACTTAATTCTAAAATATGTCATTAGGTGTTGGTCTAAGCCTAATTTCCACCAGATTCCTTAACAACTTTCCCAGCAATTTTTATCCAACAAACAGTTTTTCCTAGGTAATTTATATTTTCCATTTTATCAAACACTGGATTACTGAGTTTCATTGTTTCTGATTATCCATTGTCTAGTCTATTCCATTGATCTCTATTTTTAAATAAATACCAGTTGATTTTGATGACTGGTGCTTTTTAACAAGGTTCAGGGTCTGAAAGTGCAATTTACCCTTCAAATCTTACTTTTTTTTATCATTTCCCTTGAAATTCTAGATCTTTTGTTTTTTCAAATAAATTTTTATCAAGTTCTATATTTTATCTCCTTAGTTATTTGATTGTCTCAGAACTGAAATTATAAATTAATTTTGGCAATATTGGTGTTTTTATTATATTGGCATTGCCTAATCACAAGCACTGTGCATTCCTTCAGCTATTTAAGTTATTCTTTATTTCATTAAAGAGCACTTTGTAATTAAATCAATACAAATCTCTCGTGTACTTTGGCAGATTGATCTCCAGATATTTTGTGTATTTTGTAGTTATTTGGAATGGGATTTCCCTTTCTTTTTTTGCTTCTTGGGTTTTGCTATTGTTATGATTGTTATATAGAAATGCTGCTGATTTTTCAGTGGTTATTTTTGTAGCCTGCAACTTTACTGAAGCTATTGATTATCTCAATTGATAGCTGTGCCAATTCCTTAGGATTTTTCAAGTATGCCATCATGTTATCAGCGAATAGAGATAGCTTTATCTCCTCTTTGCCTATCTTTATGCCCTTAATTTCATTCTCTTGTCTTATTACTGTTGCTAGCATTTATTGAATAATAGTGGGAAGAGTGCGCACATCCATCTTTACTTCCATATTTAATGGAAAAAGTTCTAGTATATCCCCATTGCATATGATGCTTGCTTTTGGTTTTAGATAGGTGCTTTTTATGATATTAAAAAAGGTCCCGGGGGCGGCTAGGCGGCGCAGTGAGTAGAGCACCAGCCCTGGAGTCAGAAGGACCTGAGTTTGGATCTGGCCTCAGACACTTAATGCACACACAAAACAAAAACCTAGCTGTGTGACCTTGGGCAAGTTACTTAACCCCAATTGCCCTCCAAAAAAGCAAAAAAAAAAAAAAGTCCCTCTATACTTATACTTTCTAGGGCTTTTTTTTTTTTAGCATAAATGAGTGTTATATTTTGTAAAAGGTTACCTCTATATCTATTGAAATAATTATGTGATTTTAAATGTTTTGGTTTTTAATATGATTAATTATGTTAATTGTTTTCCTAATGTTGAATCATCCTTGCATCCCTGGTAAAAATGCAATTTGGTCATAATGAATTATTTCTTGGATAAATCATTGTAATATATTTGACGAGATTTTATCTAGAATTTTTGAGTCAAAATTCATTAATGATATTGGCCTATCCATATTTTATGCTTCCCTGGTTTAGTTATTAGGCTTATATTTGTCCCACAAAAAGATTCTGGTAGAGTGCTTTCTTTCTCAATTCTTCCCCCCTCCCCCTTTCCTTTTAGTTATTGCTTTCTCTTTGAGATTTTGTTTATTAGTTCCTTTTGTAAATTGTATCCTAGAATGTAAGCTCGTTGAGGACAGGGACCTTCTTGTTGCTTTTCCTTGTATCCATAGCACTGAGCAAAGTACTTGGTACATAGTAAGTGCTTCATAAATGTTTTATCTATATACATTAAAAGCAATATGATACCACGAAATGTGAGGATTAACAATTCAGGTTTATAGTATAGGTTTCCATTTTCAATGTGATTGTTGCCTAGGAACCCGAAGCCTCCTCTTGGTACAAATACTTGTTTTAGTCAGAGCTGCTGCTAAGTTCAAGATTCCTGCCTGCAGCTAAAGGGCTGAACTACATAGGATTAGCTGGGGCATTAAGCTTTGGGTACACCATTAGGAAGAGTCTGATGCTTCTGAGATTCCTGCTCTGGTCTCAAACTTAGGCCATGCAGTTTTGCAGAAAGAAGGAAAATGAAAGAAGGGAGTAGCAAGGAAGAATACAGATTCAGAGTTGGAAGGGACCTTAATGGCCTTTGGGTCTAAAGCAGAAGTTCCCAACCTTATTTGGCCTATTGGCCCCTTTAAAAAAATGACTCAATGCTCTCCTGGAAATATACTTTCTTTAACTCTTTTAAAAAATTTTTGTATCATTTAAAAATAATACAATTTTTTAAAATGACATCTTAAATTTAATAATTTATTGTAAATTTGTGGGTTTTTTCCTGCATTGAAGTTTTTATGGCTCAATATTGTGTTTTGTAATTGTATAGTATCATATTGTAAACAAGTCATTATATGCACATATTCCTGTGGATTCCTGCTGGACTTCCTGACAATGCACAACACTTGCTTGTTAAGACCTGTCAGCAGACTTGACCACTGATGGGTTCTAACTTGCATTTTATGTGTTTATTTGGAAAATAATGTAATCACCATGACTTTAACTCTGTCACACAATAGATGAAACATGTACAAATGGTTTTTCAAAAGTTTCTTCCCTTCTTTCCTTATGCTTCCACCACCATTCATTTTTATTCAACACCCCCTAATTGCACTGGAGGCTACTACCCATGCCCATTGTTCTAGCATCCGAAAGGGGGTGGTATCATCCTCTTTGGGAGCCTCTGACTAGTCTAAACCCTTTATTTTATAGATAAGGCAACTGGCCACAGAGGGTGCCAAGGTCACCCAGCTGATCCTCAAATTCCAGATTTCAGGGCTCTTTCCACTTTACCATGTTACCTCTGAAGCGTCCCTTGTTTCCTCCTTGAGGGCTATTTGCCACCAGGGGGGTTAAATTGAAAATAAAAATTGGAGATAATCAGCAACCCGTGCCTGTATCAAATTCCCCAAGCTGTGTATGCTCTGATCAGACTGTGAAATTCCTGCTACTATCTTTTCCCTTAGCTGGTGTCCAGATACCCATTCTCCCCAGTAATCTCTACTTTCCCCCCTTTTCTCTGTCTGGCTTTATCCACCTTTACCACTTTCTCTGTCTAGTTGTTTCATATTTCCTACCCATTTTCCCTTTCCCTGCTCTCTATTAATTGACCCAGGGGCCCCCTTAAAAGGCAAGGTAGTTGAGTGAAAGACTCCTCTGAAACACTCACTGGTCTCTATTTTGAGCTGCTGTCAGTCTCCCCCTACACAGGAGTCTGGAGGCAACAGGACTATTTCCTTTGCTCTCAGTTCTTCCCTGACTTAGGGAGAACTGTCATATCTACCTATGCGTCTTACTGATCCCATGGAAGAATCTGATTGGGGAGAAAAATCAACCATGATTCCCCCAAATCCTTCTTTTCATGTTCTACTTGAGTTTGAAATTAAAAGGCAAGGGTTGAAGAGATGAAAGGGGGCTTACCCTTTTAAAGTGTGTTCTTTTTTGTAAGCTGCTCAGTAGTTTTAGTTCTTTAAACATATGGATTTTGTTGCTGTAGGTATTGTGCTTTGCTAATATGAGACTCTTGCTCTTCCCTGCCTTAGTAGATGGTCTTGGCAGGTTCCATTGACTGAAAGACTCATTACCCTGTGGTCAGGCATTCTGAACTTAGTTGGGTTCATCTACTAGGTCAAGTCAAGAAATATTTGTTAAGCACCTATTACATTCCAGATGCTGTGCTAAGTGCTTGGGGATACAGAAAAAAGCAGAAAACTCTCCAAGAGCTTACAGCCTAATGGTAGAGACAACATGGAAATAGCAATGTATGAACAAGAGTTTTACAAGATAAAAAGGAAACTATTTCAGAGGGGAAAGGTACTAGCATTAAGGTAGACAAAAAAAGGCTTCCAATGGAAATTTAGCTGAAACTTGAAGGAAGTCAGAGAAGCCAGGAGGCAAAGATAAGGAGGAAGAGAGATTTTAGGCATGGGGGATGGCCAGTGAAAATGCCTGGAGTCTGAAGATGGGAGTGTCATGTAAGAGGAACAGAAAACAGCCAGTGTGAGTGGAATGCAGGATGGGATAGAGAGTAAAGTTTAAAAAGGCTGGAAAGGTAAGGCAGCACCAGGTTATGAAGCGTTTTAATAGGCCAAAAAATTTTTATATTTGATCCTGGAGTTGATAGGCAGCTACTGGAGTTTATTAAATGGGTGTATGGGAGTAGGTGGATGACATGGTCAGAACTATGCTTTAGGAAGATCACTTTAGTAGCTAATTGGAGGAGGGCCAAGAGTGGGGAGAGACTTGAGGCAGGGAGGTCAACCAACAGGCTTCTATAATAGTCTAGGTAGGAGATAATGAAGGCATACATTCAGGTGGAAGCAGTATCAGAGGAGAGAGAGAAAGGGCCATGTAGGAGAAACATTGCAAAGATAGAAAGATAGGACATGACAACTGATAGGATATGGGAGGTGAGAGAGAATGGAAAATGACCCCTAGGTTGAGAGCCTTGGTGACTAGGGGAATGGTGGTACCCTTGACAGTAATAGGGAAGTTATAGGAAGAAGGTAGGCTTTGGGAAGAAAGAGAATTGATTCTATTTTGGTCATGTTTAGTTTTAAATGTCTATGAGAAAACCAGTTCAGTAGGCAGTTGGAGATGTGAGAACGGTAGCCAGGAGAAAGGCTACGCTGGAACAGATCTGAGAACCACTTGCATAGAGATAGTAGTTGCATCCATAAAAACTGATGTGATTCACCAACCAAAATAGTAGAGAAGAGAAGTCCCCAAACAATACTGGCATACACTCATAGACATTGGGCCTGACCTAGATAAATATCCATCAAGAGAGACTGAGAGGGAGGAAGGGTCAGACAGGTAGGAGAACCAGGAGAGAGAAGTGTCACAAAAAAACAGAGAAAATACCAAGGAGAAGAGAGGGATCAACAGTGTTAATGGCTGCAGAGAGGTCAAGAAGGATAAGGATTGAGAAAAGGCCACTAAATTTGTCAATTAAGAGATCATTAATAACTTTGGAGAGAGTACTTTTAGGTAAATGATGAAGGATGGAAGCCAGAGTGAAGAAAGTTAAGAAAAGAGGAAAATGGAAATGGAAAAATGGAAAGCATCAGTTGTAGAACTCCTCAAGGAGTCTAGCCGTGAAAGAGAGAAGAGATGTAAGACAATAGTTAGTAGGGCTGGATGGATGAAGGGAGAATTTTTTTGAGGATACCCATCCTCAAAAAAAGATAATGAAGACATTAGACATGGGTGAGACATGAGTATATTTGCAGACAGTAAGGAAGTACTAGTAGAAATGGAAGGAAGGTAGACAGTTGGGAAGGCAGACAAGAAGGAAACAAGCATTTATTAAGGGCTTACTACGAGCCAGTCACTATACTAAGCACTGGGAAAACAAATACAAACAAAAAGAAATACAATCCCTGTCCTTGAGGAACTTACATTCTAATGGAGGAAGACAATATACAAAAGGGAGATAGAAAAGGGGAGGCCAGGGGGAAGATGAAGTGACCAGGTGTGGAAATCCAGAGAAAGTCAGGAACATGGCTGGGAGGGGAATTAAGGCAAGCTGGCCTGGCCTCCTCCACAAAGTGGAGGCCCCAGGAGGAACTCACCAATAGGAAAAGGGGGATGTTCCATGGTGAGTAGGCCACAAGGACAGTAGGGGGAGGAGGTTCCAGGTGCTAAGGGAAGTTTCAGGTTGAGCCAGAAGTAGAGGGGCCATGGCTTTGAGCTGTAGAGGAAGTCAGGAACCAGGAAAGCAATGCCATGGCCTGAACCAGTGAGAGGGAAAGAACTTACCTTCCTCTTCTTCCTCTACTTTATCCCAATCCTAGAAATGGGATTGAGAGTGTTTGTTTCAATAGGTTTCTGGGTTGTTCATCCTTCTCAGTTTCAGGTGCCCAGCGGCAATCCTTTCTGGACTGGGAATATTAGCCATGACCACCTTGGAACCAGGATTATGTGCTGGATGGTGCAGCCGGCCAGCCCAGCATGGAAGCCCTGAGAAAGGCCAGGAGGGGAATAAAGAGAGTGAAGATTATCGAGAAATTGAGTATAACAGAGGAGAGTTAATTTACTAGGACTAGAAGTCCTACCTTCTTCCTATAACTTCCCTATTACTGTCAAGGGCACCACCATTCCCCTAGTAGAATGTGATCACTTGTGCATAAAGAGGGACAAAAGACATTTAGTCTGTCCCTGGGCCCAACTGAAATCTTTCCTAGTTTGGTAAGCCACAGTGGCTCCCTGTTACCTATAAGACAAAATACAAATCCCTCTGTTTGGAATTTAAATGCCTTTATACTTGGGCTCTGGTTTATTTTTCAGGCCTTTTGCATGTGATTCCTCTTTGTGTACTCTTTATTTCAGACAGACTATCCTATTAGCTGTTCCTTGAATACCACATTCTGTCTCCTGTCTTCATGTTTTTTCAAACTGTCCTTTGTTTGTGATGCCTTCCTGACTTCTAACACTCAGAATCATTGGCATCTTTCAAAGCTCAGCTCAAGTAACACTGACTACATGAAACCTTTCTTGATCCCCCCAGTTATTAGTGTAACACAGACCACCTTGACCTCTATGGCCTGAAAGCTGGGCATGCTAGATTTCACTCCCTGCCCTAGGGTTCTCTGGCACTCTTAAGGGCAATTGGGGCTGTCTAGGCTCTCTGCAAATGGCTCCAGCCCCCACTATGATGTCCCTTCCATTGTAGGGGGAGTGCTTCTTTATTCAATAATAGATTAGCTTTTACATAGAAATATGTGCTCCAAAAGGTATAATCACAAACATACAAACTTACTCCTAACATGTAGGAAGCAAAATTCCTTCTTCCTCTTTGTACTACCTCAGTCTTGGGGAAGGGAAAAGGGATTGGGTCCATAGCTTAGATTGGTTCCTATAGAACACATTTCCATTTACAAGTACAAAATCTCACTTGGACTTGAGTCATAGGCATTATGACTTCTCAGGGCTTTCATGCTGGACTGGATGGTTGTATCATCCAGTCGGTAGTCCTGGCTCCAAAGTGGGGCTCCCACTCCCAGTCTATCAGGGATTGCCTCTGGTCACCTGAAACTGAAAAGGACAAATAACCCAGAAACCAAACAAACACCCTCAGTCCCATTTCTAGAAGCTAGGACAAAATAGAGGGAGCAGAGAAAGGTAAAGCGTTCCCTTCTCACTGGTTCAGGTAATAGCATCCATGCTCTGGGTGAACTGGGATCTTTACCCCTTGGACACAGCACATGAGAGCTGCCAAAAAAGTATGCAGCCAAAAAAGAGCTATTGGATTTATCTCAGCAATTTTAAAGATGCAGGCAGTCAATCAAGTGGGGGCAAACTGGGAATGCTTAAAAGACCCCCACAAAAGACCACATGCACAAAAGATCCCCTAACATTTTCATGTTAGAACTGGGCCTGCCCAGTCATGCCTGGGTTACATTAGCTTGCATCCTGCCCAGATATTTATTTGTACATAATTTATATTTACTTTTTTGTGTATATGTTGTTTCCATGCAATGGAATATATATATTCCTAGAAGGTAGGGACAGTTTCAGTTTTGTCTTTGTATTCCCTAGCATATAGTACGGTGTCTGTTTCAAAGGAAGGATTTCTCTTTCTAACTCTTACAAGGGGTTCCATGAAACACCCAATGAATGCATATGTGGAAAGACTGTATAGACAGAAGGGAATGTGTAACAAGAGGAAAGAAAGAGTAGGAAATCTCTGGATAATGCCATTACATAAAGAAAATTCCAAACAAAAGACAAAACCTTAAAGGGGGGAGCAGTTCATGCCTTATATATTTGTATCATTCCTAGAATGCCAATTCCTTTGTGGGTAGCAACCCTGCTATATTTATCTTTACATATACCTCAGCACTTAACAAAGTGCTTTGTACATAGTAGGTGTTCAATAGCTAATGGTTGAATGAATGAATGAATGAATGTTATATATTAAATATTCTCAGGAATGCCTGGCACATTTTGGATATTCAAATATAAGATGATGTTTTTCATATCAACTTTTATTTGGTGCAGGCTTCAGGACCAGCCAAAAGAAACAACTCATTTGTCAAAGGCCTCTTGCTCTCATGGTCCCCATGGGTATAGGCAGGAAATGGTACTTTTTATTTGGAATCTGTGTTTGAAAGAGTTTGCTACACACCATACTTTTGGAGGCACCAGGGAATTTTAGCATTAACTTGAGAGAATGTAGACAGTCACCTCTTGGAACAGAGTTGTTACTCTTTGACTGTTTCAGAAAGTTCTCTCCCCATGACGAAGTTGTCCTGCTAAGGTAGAAAGTACAGGTCTGGAGACTGTCTGTGTATCGTTTGCAGTCTAACCCTGCTAAGTTTAAAGACAACGCCAGGACGGGTACTAGATGAGGATTTTTTCCAACCATATCAAACTAGGAAGACTTTTCACTAAGATGTGAAGGGATTGTGAGCTGTAGATATGAAAGGAGGTCTCATATGTATTAGTAGATTATTTCATGATGAGTCATCACTTGATTTACCCTGCTGTACTATTTTCTTGTGTGAGAGAGATGAGGAGGATGACTAGAATTCAGGCAATATGATTTGGAAATAAAAAGGAAGAGAGAGACAGTGAAGTCTGGTTTGGGTCAAGATCAGGCAAAACCTCACCTATTAGAGTCTAGGGTCCCAAGGTCAAAGGCCGTCTTAGTAGAACATCTTCATGGAGAGATAAAAAGCATTTAAGTACTTGCCATGGACCAGGCACTATGTTAAATATGAAGAATACAAAAAGAAAGGAAAAAAGTTCCTGTTCTCAAAGAGCTCGCCTTCTATTAGGGAAGACAATATGCAAATAACTGTGTATATACAAGATACAGTGTGAATGTAAGTAAAACAGTAGTAGTTAAGGGCCTGGGAGCAGACCAGGAAAATTCTCCTGCAGAAGGTGGGATTTAAGCTGCTTCTTGGAGGATGCCAGGGAAGCCAGGAGATGGAGAGAAGGGAGAAGAACATTATAGGAGACAGTCAGAAGTCAAGAAATCAGGAGATGGAGTGCCCTGTGAAAAGAACAAGAGGGAGGCCAGTGTTTGGATCACAGAGTACGGGGAGGGGAGTAAAGTTTAAGAAACCTAGGAAGGCAGGAAGGGGCCAGGTTACGAAGGGCTTAAAAACCATTCAGGGGATTTTATAAGTTCTGCTGTAAGTTGACATATGCATTCCCCAAAAGCACCACCGTGCAAAATTGGGTAATAAAAACCACATGGCTTATGGGAAAAAATGGTGAGGGGCATAAGGCTTAAAAACTTCATTAGTAACACATATAAAGGAAAAAATAGGAATCTGATTATGGTAGCACAATTTTATACATGTTAAATGCATGAATACTAAATAAGTGGTGCCAGCCTTGGCATCCAGGACTATTGATAAATCTGTGCCTCAGTCCCATGGGCCTGGACTAGCAAAGCCTTGAGCAAGTTGGATGAGACAGAACCCTAGGTTTCAGGAAAGGAGATCACAGGGATGGGGTGGGGGTGTTCAGACCAGCTCTCCTTCCACAGCTCCTACTGCTCCAGAGGATACACAATAAATATGACACTTTACCTTGAAAAAGACCTGAAGTGGTAGTAGGTGTCAAAGGGTTGAGCTTGCGAATTATTTTGAAATATAGTACAGTTTCCTGCATTCTTGCTGTTTCTTGGGGAAGAAATAACAAATAAGCAAACTGAATTCTCGTTATGCTCAAAATGTCCCCTAATGTATTGACTTGTGTTGGAACAAATTAATGTTTTTGAAACAAACATCATAGTATAACAGACTGTATTTTATTATGGAAGTAATTGGGGGACGCTGTAGGTTAAAGGGAGGGGAGGGATGGTGTGATAAAGTCAGACCTGGGCTGTAGGAAGATCAACTTTGGCAGCTGAGTGGAGGATGGGTTGAGATGGAAGAAGACTTAAGGCATGGAGAGCAGCAAGAGTGCTATTCTAATAGTCCAGGAACAAGGTGATGAATCCTGCCCCCAAATGGCGGATGTGTGAGTGGAGAGAAGGGGGCATAGACAAGAAAGTTGGGTAGGAAGAAAAACAGGACTTGGCAACAGATTGTACATGTGGGGTGAGGACACAGCCTTGAGTTAGTCAGGATGGTGGCACCTTTGACATAATGAGGTTTGGAAGAAGAGTTTGTTTTGGAACACACCGAGTTTAAGCTCAGTGTTGAAGATGTCGAATTTGAGATGTCCAAGAAGCTATTGATGATGTGAAACTGGAGCTTAGGAGAGATGCTAAGCCTGGCTAGGTAGAACTTGAAATCATCTGCATAGAGATGAAAATGGAGTAGATGAGAAAAGGGAGTGAGAAAGCCTTCCTGTAACGGGTCAGTAGTTCAAGGACATCAGAATCAAAAGGGGGTAGAATTGGCAGACATATGGTCAAGGGTCAGGCAGGGGTTCAAACATGAGGCATCCCAAATAGAACTTGTTGCTACGTCTTTTTTTAGTCATGTTTGACTCTCCATGACCCCATTTCGGGTTTTCTTGGCTGAGATACTTGGGAGTGGTTTGCCATTTCCTTCTTCAGGTCATTTTACAGATGAGGAAACTGAGGCAAATAGGGTTAAGTGACCTGCCCAGGGTCACACAGCTAGAAAATGTTTGAGGCCAAATTTGAACACAGGAGTCTTCCTGATTCCAGGTCTACTACCCTATCCACTGTGCTACCTAGCCGCCCCAAGTAGAGTTGAGCACTTCTCAAAGGGTAGACTTCCCTTTTTTACTCATTTCATCTCTTCTTTTAAGCCTTAGTGTTTAGAGCCAACCCTCCCCACCTCCTTTGATCGTTTGCCCAGGCTTTAGCTATTACTGATTGTTACCTGTTACTGCTAGTATTTCCTGTGTCAACCACAGTTGAGTTCTCACGGTGACTTGACAGCATCCTGGGGTGGGGGGAACTGGAATGGGTCATCATTGGTCGGTTAAAAACAGGTAAAATCTATTTGGCTTCCCCAGTTGGGTCTTGGCTACTATTCTATTCTGACATTCAAATATCCTGAAAAATACAGAAGCCACTTTACCTCCTAAAGCCTTCCCTAAAATCAGAGGGAAATGGAGAATTTTATTTTACCTTGTAAAAATAGGTCTTACAAAAAGGCCTTGATGAGGATGGGGAAGAGGACTGATGTAGAATTTCTAGCAATGTGGTCCTTGGTCCCATTCTTAGTCTACTAAGCCTCTTTATCCATCAACAAGTACCTATTAAACCCTGTGGGGATACATATGAAATATAAGACATGGTTCTTGCTCTCAAAAGCAACTATACATAGTGAACAGATAGATTTATTTTAACCTTAAAGTTAGGAAGAACTGAGTTCAAATCCTGCCTCAGGCATATACTAACTGTGTAATGGTGGGTAAGATGTTTAACTCTTCTGTGCCTTAGGCAGCTAAGATTTTAAACTCCAGATGGTAATTTCCATTGGTGGAAAGAAGTCATATACTGATCTCCTTGAGGTAAACTCAAGGACCTTACAATCTAGTTGGAGAAACAATATTAATATACATGAGGTAAATAGCATTAAAAGGCAGCATATAATTAAGCACTGTACAGACTAAGGGATATAACTCTAAAATAAATTGATTACACAAGTTACACATTGAAGGCATTCCCATTATGGTTATACTTACCAAATGAGTAAGTCCTAATTCTTCCATGAAGCCTTCCATGTCTCCTGCAGAAGTGACAGGAAAACTGGAGTATTCAGAGAAGGTTTTGTGATAGAGTATAGGCTTCCAAAGATGGGTTGGATTGGACTAGGTGGAGAAGAGAAGGGAGGACAAATGACCTCTAGGGAACTGTCTTTCATACTGCAAAGGAAGGTGATGGGAAATTTTAAAAATAAGCACATAGATCTTTCAGTTAAAATTTATCACTGTAATTCTCAGATCAACAGATAACCAGGCTTTTCTAAAATCTATAACAACAGCAACAACTCACATTTATATAACACTGATGCCAAGCACTAAGCTCTTTGCAGTTGTCATCTCATATGCCCTGTGAAGTGGGTGCTATTATTATCCCCATTTCACAGATGAGGACACTAGGGCAAACACAGGTTAAGTGACTTACACAAGGTCCCACAGCCCTGTTGTTATCATCCCTATTTTATAGTTGAAACAGAGTCTGAGGTAACATTTGAACTCAGGTTTTCCTGACCTCAGGCCCAGTGCTCTATCCACCCAGCTGCTTCTTCTATAGAGCAGGAGATGCCATACTATTCTTCCAGAGCCTTTCTTAAATCCTCACCTTTTCTCACTGTCAGGGAGCCCTTTTTTGTATGCAACCTAACACATCCCTACCGCTGCAGGTACAGTCTGTCTCCACTTGTTCTTTCCTCATTACGAATGGAACAGGGCAGGCCACAGCCTCCAAATGGAGTAGCTCTTCATGTGTCTTAAAAGAAGGACTGTGTCTTTTATCTGTGTCCCTTCTCCAGGCTAATCCAAATGACTCTTACCTTTTGTCACCAAACTTATTTTCCAATGCTCTCTCCATCTTCACTGCTCTCCTCTGGACTCATTCCAAGTTATCTCCAATGCTCGGCTGACTTAAAATCACGGGACTGGAAAGGATTTTGGCAGTTAATAGACACGTATCCCCCAACTTCAGTCAGAAGTGCATTCTTAGAATCATTCGCCTTAGGGCTTGATGGAACTTTAACAATCATGTCATGTATTTTTTTGTTTCATACATTATTATTATTATTATTATCATCATTATTTTGGTCTAGATCTGTAATTTCATTTGCAAGAGGAATTCCTGGTTTGGAAATTCTTACCACTAATGTAGATCAACAGCTTATCTGAACTTTATGGCATTTTTAAATAAGTGTCTGAGAACATTGAGAGGTTCACTGATTTGCCCATGGTCACAAGTCAATCTATTTCAGAGGAAGGACTTGAACCCAGGTTTCTGGGTTCTGACTTCATTGTACCATGCTGCTGATAGTTATTATTTTCCCCATTTTGAAAATGAGAGCAGATAGATGGTACAGTGGAGTCAGGGAGACCTGAGTTCAAATTCAGCCTCAGATACTTACTAGCTGTGTGACCCTGGGCAAGTCTCTTAACCCTGTTTAACTCAGTTTCCTCATCTGTAAAAATGAGTTGGAGAAGGAAATGGCAAATCACTCCAACAATAACAATGTTTAAGTAATTTTCCAGTTCATAGGCTATAGATCTGAAAATGATCTTACAGATGAAATGATCCAATGCTCTCATTTTGTGAATGAAGAAACTATGGGTAAGACAAATTAAGTGATTTATGCAAGGTTAGAGAGGAAATAGTAGACATGATTTGTAGTTGTTCAGTTGTTTTTCAGTCATGTCTGACTCTGTGACTCCATTTGGGATTTTCTTGACAGAGACACTGGAGTGGTTTGACGTTTTCTTCTCCAGCTTATTTTATAGATGAGGAAATTGATATAAACAAGGTTAAATGACTTGCCTAGGGTCACACAGCTAGCAAGTGTCTGAAGCTAGATTTGAACTCAGGAAGAGGAGTCTTCCCAACTCCAGGCCCAGCACTCTCCCCATTGTACTCCCTAGCTACCCAGCAGAGGTGGTGTTGGAATTCAAATCCCCTGACTTTAAATCATTGGATCATAGATGAGGGGCTTCTGGAAAGGACCACAGAGATTATGGAGTTCAACCTCCTCATTTGACAGAAAAGGAAACCTATCCAGGGAATTTAAATAGCTTACCTAAAGTCACACAGATAATAAATGCCAAAAGCAGAACTTGGACCCAACTCCTCTGACCCCAGAGCCTATATTCCTCCCCTAATCCTACATGGTTTCTTGTTCCACAGTAGAAGAAGTACAGGGACTAGAAGTCAGTGCTCTTGGTTCAATGCACATCACAGGAAAAAAAAAACTTTCTTAAAAGTCTTAATGGACATTTTCAAAGTTCTTCTGTGATAAATAGTGCTCTGTCTTCAAAGAACCTGTAAAGGAGGAACCAAGGGGGTAGCTGCCTCTTTATAGATTTCCAACAAAGGTTACCTCAGCAGTTAAACACAATTAAATGGTAAACCCACTGGGCAGGGATTGTATTCATCTCAGTGTTCTGGACGGTGTCTGAGGCCAGGATGACCCTTAGTAAACTTGAAAGGAAAAGAGTGACACCCTCAGATGACTAAAAAGGGTATAGACTGATTCATTTTTAAGAGTCCAGTTGGGACATTGGTATGTAGATATGGTGAAGCCCCTCTGTTGTGTTTTACATCTCGAACAATGAGTGTGACCTTTTAAACTAATTGTGATTTTTCTGTCGCTTACCTCTCTACAAGCCCAAGGCTCATTGGCTAAGGGGATTCATCACAGCCTTCTTGAAATCTGAAGCCCTGGTTTCTGTGTCCTTGCACTGGGGTTAGTATTGAGGATGCCTTCATTCTGGGTTGTCATGACAATCCTCTGCTGAGAAATTATTCCTCTAGAGAGAAGGGGGAATGAAAAGGGAGGAAGAAGCCTTATTGAAGCCAGGTCTGGCTAATCTGAAGACTCCGATGAATTTAATACACTTTACAACTGTCTCTCAAGGAAGGCTTGTATTTACGTTCCTGGCGGGTCTTCTATAACCTTACTGTTGTGAACCACTTACATGTCAAGTTTGAATCCATTAACAATAATATTTAAGGGTTAACATTTAGATGCCAGATTTCCACTGGAGACCCGCAGGCAAGTGGTTATGATAACCCAGCTATTTTTGGCTCAGGAACCTGGGGGGAAGAACGGTTTCTGTCATCTAACGGTGATCCCTGTCTTCAGATCTGTCTGCACTAGGTACCTGACTGCAGGATGTCTTTCTTGTCAGGGGCTCCACTATTCTTTCACTGATGATCTCACAAACAACTGTGTAAAGTGATCAGGAAATAAATATTCTGCTCCTCATTTCACTGATTGGTTCTGTCTAGAGGTACTGAGAGTCCAGTTCTGTATATGAAGGTAAAAAAGGTAAAATAATCTTCCTGTAATGGCCCTTCATCTTCTTATGATAGCTTCCTCCTCCTAGGCTGTCACTTCTCTCAGCTACCCAGGCCCCTTCAGTGCAGAGAGAAAGCTTGGATAAATGAATCCACACTGAAGGACTTGTTCCTTAATTATCCTCTCTAGGAGATATTTTAATTTTAAAAAGTGGTAGAGTGGTTAGAGGGTAGCTAGATGGTTCAGTGGATAGAGCCCTGCACTTGGAGTCAGGAAGACCTAAGTTCAAATCTGTTCTCAGAAACTTACTAGCTGTATGACCCTGGGCAAGTCACTTAACCCTGATTGCTTTAAAAGAAAAAATAAAGAAAGAAAGGAAAAGAAAAAGAAAACATCAGGTTGTATTTCTTAAAACTTCTCAGCAGTGTGCAATATATCAGGACTATCATAGGAGGCAAAGCCTCATTCTTTACTCCTCTAGGAATTTGGCTCCACTGGAAACTTCTCAGGCAGTGATTGACTGGGAAGACTGGAAAGCATCCAGGGTCAAAGTTTTCAGGTTCCCTTGTCCAAGTTGGGTAGAGTCTTATTGTCTCCATCTTGGGCAATGGGATTGAGAGGCATTAGGTTTTTTGCATTTACTTGTTTTCTTGAAATACAAAGGATGAAACTTGTTTTCTTTTTCTTTGTGGGGAGTGAAGGCATTTCTCTGCCAGGCCTCCTGGCAGGCTGGTCTCTGGGCAATGGTGGTGCTGGCACCAGGATGGCAGGCTCTTTCCTCCCCTGCTTGTGCTTAGGGCCCGGAGTTTGGAGAGACGCCATCACTTAACAGAGTGGAGCCACAGGAGTGACAGGAGGCATCCCCGTGCCAGGGGAGTGTTGCTGCCCAAAACGTATGGTACATGTCCAAGGGCTCTCAAGGTACCAGCGGCCTTGCCAACTTGCAGTAATTAAGCAGTAAGACCCAGGCCGGTTTGCAGTGTGACAGCCAGATGACTGGGGTGTGAATGGAGAGGAGACACACAACACTTTGTCCAAATGGTCTTGGTGAGACCATAAAACTCTCAGTACATTCTTCTTAAAATAAAAAGGCCATGCAGTGAAGGAGAAGTGGAAAAAGTAATGATGGTTATCTGTGCTTATATGGCCTCTCACCCCAGGTGGCTTACAGGCAGCATCTCTCTCATCCTCACACCAGCCAGGGAAGCAGGGAATTATATCAGGGGGTTGTCCATTATACACATGGGATATATGTGGCCCCATAAACTCTGAGTCTCTCAAAGCCATATAATGAATGAGCATGAGAACTGATCCCAGGACCTTAAGGACCCCTCTCTTTTAAGGCCTTATCTTATTTTGCTTTACTTAGTACCAGGTTCAAATCAGATCTGACACATAATGATTACATAATACATAATGAATACATAAAGTTACTTAAACCTTTTGGTGCCCCTAATATATGAAGGAGTCAGTGCTGGTCTGCATTTCTAGAAGGAATTTCCTTATTTTATTGGGAATTCCCAAACTAAATAAATCAGACAAGTCCAGTTAGAAAAAAAGAATCTACTTTGAGAGGCATGACAGAATTTATAGAATTTTGGACTTGGAGTCAAGAAGAATAGGGCTTAAATTTCATCTGTGATACCTATTAACTATAAGAATCTAGATAGATTGGGGCAGCTAGGTGGTGCAGTGAATAGAGCACCAGCCCTGGAGTCAGGAGGATCTGAGTTCAAATCCAGCCTCAGACAACTTAATGCAAAAAACTAGCCATGTGACCTTGGGCAAGTCACTTAACCCCAATTGTCCTGCCTTTCCCGCTCCAAAAAAGCAAAAAAAAAAAAAAAATCTGGATAGATTAATTGACCTTTCTAAGCCTCAGTTTACTTATCTCTAAAATGGATGTAGTGATACCTCCAGCACTTACCTTATGGGACTGTTGGAAGGATCATATGAGTACGATATTTTGAAAACTTTAAAGTGTTGAATAAATATCAGTCATTATTTCTGCTTTAGTTATTGCATTATAGTGTCTTTATACTAGTCAGAGTCCTAGAGAAGGGTGAGGGGTGCATTTCAGTCACATGGTAAAGCAATGGTAGCAATGGATATTTGGATAATACTGTAGTTCTCATTTCCCATAAATTATCAGATTTAATCCTCACAGCAGCACTATGACTTGGGGAAGGGCAGGGATTATTGTCCCTGATTCACAAATAAGTAAACAGCTAAATAGTTCAGTAGATAGAGCATTGGGCCTTGAGCCAGGAAGAGACCTGAGTTCAAATGCGGCCTCAGACGTTTACTAACTGTATGGCCTTGGACAAGTCAATTAACTTCCCTCAGCCCTGGTTCCTTATTTCTAAAATGAAGATAATAATAGCACATACACCCCAGGGTTATTGTTAGGTTAAATTAAGTTAATATTTACAAAGCACTTTGCAAGCCTTAAAGCAGGGCTTCTTAAATGTTTCCCACTCTCAACCCTTTTCAGTTTTGGCAGCGTTAGTTGGCATGGGGGCATGCTCAGTGCAAAGTGTGTATGCTTTGTGTTCAGAACCAAGCCTGCAGTGAAGTTGTGTAATTCCAAACAGGCAAGTGCTGCCAGAAACACCTCGGATTCATTACTAGTTTGATTTTGAATTAACGTTTAGTTGTTGTGAGCTTAGAACATGACCCATGGTTTAAAAAACACTGCCTTAAACCACTAAATATATGTTAGTTATTGTTATTGTTGTGGCTGCTGTTATTGTTGTTATGATTGTTAACTGGGGGTCCCAAAGAGGCTAAGTGAACTTAACCCATAATCCCATTTGGTGTTGGGAGACGTGAACCACTGTGTCTTGACTGTAAGTCTAATGTTCTTTCTGCTAGTGATTAATTGATTCTCCCCCTCCACAGAAGACAAACATGAAGAAATGAGCTTAGATTCTAGCACAGGAGATCAGGATGACTGAAAGGAAAAATATCAGGCTGGATATAGTCAGAACTCCCTGACTACAAGAACTGTTAAACACTTCCTTGAGGGGCTTTGTGGAATTTCCTTCTCTGGAGATCATTTAAAATAGATTAGACATCCATCTGCCTTTGGTGCTTCAGGGAAAGTGATGCCTAGAGGTAGGGGCTGGATTCAGGGACCTGTCATCTCCCTGACTGTGTGGGGACTCTAACTTTAGGTTAGCTTGGCATCTTGGCCTCCTAGAAAAATGATCCCTTACATCAAACAGGTTGTGTTTTCCAGACTAGAAAATTATCAGATTACCAAAGAGTAGGGAGAAAAGAGGAAATTCACATGGGGATCTGTGGGGAGGAAGAGTGTGGAGTGTAGAGGGACTTGGTATGTTCATAGAAGCTCCAAGTCATCCTACTGGGGAATAATGAACAGTTTTACCTGACAATTAATCATCAAAGCTTTGTCACTGGAGCTATAGAAGGAAAAGGAGGCCAAAGTGATACAGTGTGGGAAACAGCTGGAGCTTGGTTGTGGAGCCTAGCATACAATCCCTGTCATTATCACAGGAATCCATGCAGTTGTGTTAGCTAAAGGAATTCTTTTCTGGGTGGTGGATAGAGAGATCCTTCAGTCCCAGTAGAGTTGATACAGGCTTCTATACAGGCCTGGTAAATCTTCTGCATTCTGATGCTCATCTGAAAGTTTGCTTGCTGTATAGCAAGGAACCAGGCATACCAAGACCAGATGGTCCTTTTTTATGGCAATATCTCTGTTTCCTCTGGTGCTAAGAGAGGCCCTGGATTGGAACAGAAACAGGAAGTGCCTATTCCTATACCCAGAGATTGCTCCTTTTTAAAAAACCACATATCTTTTCTCTGTATTTTAATTGCAAATTCAGATTCAGGGACTGTGTGCTCTCTTTAACACATAATACTGTTTTATAGAGTGCTTGGCCAGCCAGGAGTTCTCAGCCAACACTGAACTCTGGGACTGTTGGATTATATGCTTAGCACAAGGGAAAGGATGAGTTGTTGTTTTTCTTTTTTAGCTTGGCTGGTTGTCTGGCACTTCATCAATACAGACAGGGTCACTATATCTTGACTAATGCTCACCTAGCCCGGCATTAGCCAAGTGATGGTTAATGGCTAACATAAACAGCAGATCATAGCATGTGGCTGTGAGAAGGTTGGGTGTCAGAACAAAAAGTACAGATGGAGCCAGTTGGGGTGTACTCCCCTCCATGTCTTCCCCACTTTCCCTCTTCTGAGCCAGCCAGAACTCATCATCCAAGCTCACAAGGCTTGGATGGGATGGGAGCCACCAATTCTATTCCCTTTGTTGATATGGAGACCATATCACCTTATCATCAGCCTTTTCCTGACATGGAGACCACCAGACCTTATCATTAGCCCTGCCAGTATTCCCTAAAGTCCCCTAGACCAGACCTCTTCTGTATCTACATTCTCAGATCCCAGTTTGACTTACTGATTGTACCCTTAGAACCCCTCAGCCTTTCCACCCATCCTGCCATCACAGTCTTAGGATTTCCAGATCTTTGTATATTCACTGTAGCTGAACTTTCTTGTATATACTGTCTCTCAAAATTAACACGTGAGTTCCTTGAATGACTCTCATTTTTTTTTGGAATCCCAGCACTTACCAGAATACTTGGTATGTAGTAAGTGATTAATAGATGCTTTTTTCATTCATTCATTCATTCAGTAGTGGTCAAAGGACAAGGCCATGGGATTAAATCAGGATCTGGGAGAGATTGTTGCCATGCCAACAGGGTCAACAAAAATGGAAGTCAGATTGTTCTGGCTCTATTAATAGGGAGGATCAGTTAAATAGGATAAGGACTTCCTGCTCAAATGGGAGGTATAAGTATCTTCATGAGTTGAGGTTGGACAAACCAGCAAAGTAAGAGCAAACGTTAATGTTTGGTGGAGCTGTGAACTGGTCCAACCATTCTGGAAAGCAACTTGAAACAATGCCCCAAAAGCTATTGAACTGTTCATACCTCCTAAACCAGAATTACTTACTGAAGAGGTTGAAGAAAGAGGAAAAGGACCCATATATGCAAAGATATTTATATAGATTCTTTTCATGGTGGTAAAGAACTGGAAACTGAGAGAAGGCCCATTAATTGGGGAATGGCTGAGCAGGTTAAGTTGTATGTGAATGCTCTTGTGCTGTAAGAAATGATAAAGGAGATGATTTTTAAAAACTTTGGAAGACTTGCAAAAACTGTGCAAAGTGAAATTAGTAGAACTGGGAGAATAATTTATACAATAACAATGTAAAGACAACTTTGAAACACAATGGAGGGGTAGCTAGGTGGTGCAATGAGTAGAGCACGGCCCTGAAGTCTGAAGGACCTGAGTTCAAATCTAGCCTCAGACACTCAACACAAAAAAACTATCCATGTGACCTTGGGCAAGTCATTTAACCCCAACTGCTCTCCAAAAAGCAAAACAAACAAACAAACAAACAAAAAAAGATATATGAGGGATGGGGGAGGGAAAGAAGAAGGCATATATGGTAGACAGCATGTGACTGATGATTAAAGGAGGGAGAAATAGAAGTGTTTTTGTTACTGGATTATACTAATAGGTGACCTGTAGAGTCAACAACATTTTATTAAGAGCTTAATATATACTGGGCAAAGTTGCTAATTATTGTGGATACTAAGAGAGGCAAAAACAGGTTCCCTTTCCTCAAGAAAATCACATTCTAATGGGAGAAACAACATGCAAACTAGGTACTTACAAGATACCTACAGTGTAAAATAGAAGGTAATAGAAGGAAGGCATTGGGATGGGGTGGGGAATGACAGAAAGATGACATTGATGAGGAGTTTGGGGACATGTTACAAACTTGGTACAGATACATGTGAAGTGGTGAGGCACTGACTTTGATTATTCAGAGATCTGTCCAGGCTCACTCTTTGTCAAAAGCAGAGTAGGTAACAACTTCTTGACTTAGTCATTTCAACCTTCAAAAGACTGAAGAACCAATAAATATAAATTCTGTAGGATTTGATTTTTACTAAGAAGCAGGCATTGGTTCCTGGGGGTGGAAATGATGAGGGTCATGGAGGGAAGTGACCACTCCGTCCTAGAACTTATGTGATAGAGGACAGGAAATCTGGGCAAAGTCTGACATTCAGCCCAGATTTGGGGAGAGCTGAATTCAGAGTCTGGAGGAAATGAAGGTAGGATCCCATGGACTAAAAGTCTATAGGGGAAGGCAATCTAGGAGGGATGGGTAACTCTCAAAAAGGAATATGGTAACATAAAGGAAAGTGAATCTGACAAGGGTGAGAAATAGTAGCTGCCTGAAGAGACTAATGATGCACAGAGAGCTCATTGACTAACTTGCTATAGATTTCTTTAAAAGTTAATTTATTTATTTTTAGTTTTCAACATTTATTTCCATAGGGTTTCAAATTTTTCCTCTTCCTTCCCCTTTCCCCTCCCTAAGACAGCATGTAATCTGATATAGGCTCTACATATACATTCCTATTAAACATATTTTCACATTAATCATGTTGTATAGAAGAATTAGAATGAATGGGAGGAACCATGAGAAAGGAAAAAAAAACAATAACAACAAAACAGAAAATATTCTGCTTTGCTCTGCATTCAAACTCCATAGTTCTTTCTCTGGATGTGGATGCCATTTTCAATCATGAGTCCTTTGGAATTGTTTTAGGGCCCTAAATTGCTGAGAAGGGCTAAGTCTATCAAAGTCAATCATCACACACTGTAGTTGTACTCTGTATAATGTTCTGCTGGTTCTGCTTACTTCACTCAGCATCAGTTCATATAAGTCTTTCCAAGTTTTTCTAAAGTCCACTTGTTCATCATTTCTTATAACCCAAGAGTATTCCGTTGCATTCATATGCCACAGCTCGTTTAGCCATTCCCAAAATGATGGTCATCCCCTCAATTTCTAGTTCTTGACCACCACAAAAAGAGCTGCTATAAATATTTTTGTACATGTGGGTCCTTTTCCCATTTTTATGTTCTCTTCGGGATATGGTCCTAAAAGTGGTATTGCTGGGTTAAAGGGTATTTTTATAGCCCTTTGGGTACAGTTTCAAATTGCTCTCCAGAATGGTTGGATAAGCTCACAATTCTACCAACAATGAATTAGTGTTCCAACTTTCCCCACATCTTCTCTAACATTGATCATTTTCCTGTTTTGTCATGCTAGCCAATCTGATAGGTGTGAGGTGGTAGCTAAGAGTTGTTTTGATTTACAGTTCTCTAATCAATAGTGATTTAGAGCATTTTTTCATATGACTATAAGTAGCTTTAATTTCTTCCTCTGAAAACTGCCTCTTCATATCCTTTGATCATTTATCAACTGAGGAATGACTTGTATTCTCGTAAATTTGACTTAGTTCTCTATATATTTTAGAAATAAGACCTTTATCAGAGATGCTAGTTGTAAAAATTCTTTCCCAATTTTCTGCTTCTTTGCTAATCTTGGTTGCATTGGCTTTGTTTGTGCAACAACTTTTCAATTTAATGTAATCAAAATTATCTGTTTTGCATTTCATAATGTTGTCTATCTCTTCTTTGGTCATAAATTCCTCCATTCTCTGCAAATCTGACAGATAAACTATTCCTTGCTCCCCTAATTTGTTTATAGTATCAACCTATAGTATCTAAATTGTGTACCCATTTGGACTTTATTTTGGTATATGGTGTCAGACATTGGTCTATGCCCAGTTTCTGCCATACTATTTTCCCAGAAGTTTTTGTCAAATAGTGAATTTTTATCTCAGAAGCTGGGATCTTTGGGTTTATCAAACAGTAGATTGCTGTAATCATTGACTACTGTATCTTGTGCACCTAACCTATTCCATTATTTACCTCTTTGTTTCTTAGCCAGTAGTAGTAATTTTGATGATTACTGCTTTATAATACAATTTTAGATCTGTATGGTTAGTTCACCTTCTAAAGCCTTTCTTTTCATTAATTCTTTTGATATTCTGGACCTTTTGTTCTTTCAGGTAAATTTTGATATTATTTTTTCTAGGTCTATAAAATGATATTTGGTAATTTGATTGGTATGACACTGAATAAATAAATTAATAAATTGTCATTTTTTTATTATATTTGCTTGGCCTACCCATGAACAACTGATTTTTTCCCAACTATTAAATCTGACTTTATTTATGTGAAAAATGTTTTGTAGTTGTGTTCATATAGTTCCTGGGTTTGTTTTAGCAGGTAAATTCCCGAATATTTTGTAATGTCTACAGTAACTTTAAATGGAATTTCTCTTTCTATCTCTTACTGTTGGGCTAACTTGCTATAGATTTTAAAAAGATAAAAACAGTAAGTGGAGGCAAGGGCAGGTAACAGTATAAATACAAGACCATGGTATGCTCCTATAAGAACAATGCCATGAGAACCAAAGCTCAGAATGAGGAGAGGCTACCAAGGAAAGCTAAGGACAACAAAAACAATTTTTTAAAGTTTTATTGTGAAAATGAGAATCATCAAAGAAGGACTAGGACCACTCTTTGGACTGTGTGGAATGAAGCTAAGTGAGGAAAGAAAGAAGGCAGAGTTGCTTAAAATAATTCTGTTGGGTTTTTTTTCTTCTCTGCAGTGAGAATGGCATTTGGACTAGGAAGAACAGAAGAGAAATGGCTAACAGGAAGTTGATATCCCATAAACAGAGAGATATTAGAAGAGAACTTAATCATTCTTAATAAACACGAGTTACCTGGTACAGATAAACTTCACATCAAGTACTGAAGGAACTGGGGGTAGCAAGGTGGCACAGTGGATAGAGTGCTGCACCTGGAATCTGGAAGACCTGTGTTCAAAGCTAGCCTCAGAAACTTACTAGCTGTGGGACCCTGGGCAAGTCACTTAACTCTGTTTGCCACAGTTTCCTCATCTGTAAAACAATCTGGAGGAGGAAATGGCAAACCATTATGGTATCTTTTATTTTTCTTTTTGGAGGAGGGAAGGCAGGGCAATTGGGGTTAAGTGACTTGCCCAAGGTCACACAGCTAGTAAGTGTTAAGTGTCTGAGGTCATATTTGAACTCAGGTCCTCCTGACTCCAGGGCCGGTGCTCTATTCACTGCACCACCTAGCCACCCCAAGATCATAGATTTAGAACTGGGAGAGACCTTGAAAACCATCACGTCCAACATCAAGTCTGTGTAGTCCCTAGGAGTGCCCTAGGGATCTGTGGTGTTTAACATTAAACTTTGCTATGTATGAGACAATATGCTAAGTGCTGGGGACACAAAGGCAAAATGAGGAATTGGGGGAAGTAAGAAAGAAGGCATATATGGCAGAGAGCACGTGGTTGATGATTAAAGGAGGGAGAAAGAGACATGTTTTTGTTACTGGATTATACTAATAGGTGACTTGTAGAGTCAATAAGATTTTATTAAGAGCTTATTATGTGTCAGGCACTTAATATATGCCAGGTACCCCTTTTAAGGGGCCCACAGATGATGCAAAACTGGGAGGAATAGCTTGAACACTAAGTGGTAATATCCTTTTTAAAAAATCCCCAATCAACTCAAAATAGATTGGAACTTTGGGACAAATTTAATATGATGAGATTTAATCAGGATAAAATATAAAGTCTTATATTTTGGCTTAGGGAATCAACTATATTAATATAGTTTGAAAAGTTGTTTGAAAGCAATTTTTCTGAGAAAGATCTTGGGGGTGCTAGTGGACTGCAAGCTCAGTGTTTGTCAACGATGGGAGACAACAGCTAGAAAAGCTGATGTGACCTGGGGCCATATTAAAAGAGGCACAGCCTCCAGGAACACAAGGTGACAATTTCATCTGTAATCTGACCTCATCAGGTCACATTTGGAATATGTCCAGTTCTGGGCACTATGATTTAATAAGGACATTGATAAGCTGGATAGCACCCAAAGGGAATCAGCTAGGATGATTAAGGGACTTGATTGAATCCATGCTCCATAAAGATGAGTTGAAGAAATTGGGTGCATTTCTTAGCAGAAAAAAAGACTCAGGGAAGATCATGACTGTTGCTGTTCAGTAGTATCTGATTCTTTGTTATGCTGTGGATCATAGCATACCAATATTGTCCAAAGACACTGAAGTGATTTGCCACTTCCTTCTCCATTGAATTAAGACAAACAGAGGTTAAGTGACTTTCTCAGGATCACACAGCAAGTAAATGTCTAAGGCTGGATTTGAACTCAGGTCTTCCTGGCTCCAGGCCCAGCACTCTATCCACTGAGCCATCTAGTTGCCTCCAGGGACATGAGAGCTCTCTTCAAATATTTGAAGAACTTCATGAAGAAGAGGAATTAAATTTTTTTTTGTTTGGGGCCCCAGAGGGAAGAACTAGGAGTAATGGTCAGAAGTGACAAAGAGGCAAATACAGGCTTGATGGAAGGAAGAAGAGAAAAGGGGTAAAGCATTTATTAAGCATCCAAGTGTGCCAGGCACTGTGCTAAGTGCTATACAAATATTATCAAATTATACTAATTTATACAAATATCTCATTTGAGGGAAGGAAAAACTGCCTAATAATTGGAGCTATCCCAAAGCATAATGGGCTGATCCAGGAGTTATGGGTTGACCCTCACTGGCAGTCTCCCAAGGAGAGAGCAGATGACTTCTTATTGGGTATGTTATAATGGAGATCATAGATATAAAATTGAAAATAACTTTAGAAACCATCCAGTCCTGAAAGTCCAAATCCCTCATTTTACAGGTGAGGAAACTGAGACCCACAGCAATTAAATGACTTGTCTAAGGCCACACATGTAATTGATGCCAGAACTTAGATTATAACCGGGGTCCTTTGACTCCATATCCTTTCTACTGCATCAAGACTTAATGGATGCTGAGAACCCTTAAGGATTTGAGGGTTCTACCTCTGTAAAACCTAATAGATTCCTTCCTTGCTGAGGGAATCTTCTGCTTCCTAAAAGGGGCAGAGCAGAAAAGTCAGAATCTAAAATCCATATAGGTTTCAAGGCCTTTGTGCATAGGCTTTGAAAAGAGTACATGTGTTTTTTTGTTTCCCCAGGGATTTGTGCATAGTAAACATTTAATAAATATTTGTTATACTGGAATTAAATGAGATATATGGTTACATGAAGAGTAGTCTACATAGCATGGCAGCTAGAGCATTGTACTTAAAGTTAGGAAAACCTGTGTTTGATTCCTCTCTCAGACAATTGGGAGCTGTATGACCATGGTCAAAGCTTTTAAAAAATTCTCTGAGCCCTCCACAACCCTCCAAGACTCATCTGCTCACTTAGAGATGGGTTGTAATTTGGGTTCTCAGGCTGACCACTCTCAACATTTGTTCCCATTTAATTAATGATTTTGCATAAAAATTGGTTTTTATTTATTTGGAGAGACTCATTACTTGATGGTGATATCATGATGGGGAATTAACCACTGAAGACATCCTGCACATAACTCCAATGTGGCCATTGAGTGGTCCAGAGTTGACTGTATACACCAGTGTGTATTATGTACACCACCCTGAAGATTGTATATTTAAAAGACTGTTAAATACCCTTAGGCTACTTTCTGGTCTGAAGATGCTTCAGGGATGTTTCATCAAAGGTTTCTTTTGCCCTGAGACTCTGGAACACCTCTTTCCTTTTTCTGCTACATGTATGCATGCCTCAGGCATGTAATTGAGCCCCACACTTCTCTAGAGAGAAAGATTTAATGACTCTTGGAAACTCCTTGTCAACCTCTTTGATTCTTTTCATGTAAGGAACATGACACTCACATGGAACTAGCCCAACTTTCTTTCTTTCTTTCTTTCTTTCTTTCTTTCTTTCTTTCTTTCTTTCTTTCATGAATGGAAGCCCTATAAAATTATAATAGTCTGGTGTTTTCTAAGTTGGGAACTCTAAAGGAATTGCCTCAGCTGAATTTCAGGAAAATGCTTAAGGAGAGACTTTCACATACTCTTAATAACTAACATTAGCACACATTGATATACTGTTTGAAAGTTACCAAGACACTCTTAAGCAGGCAGAACAAGATATCATATGTGTGGTCAAGGCTTCCCCCTCAAACTGGTATGTCCCTGTACACATGCTAACAAATAATGTATACTTCTAAAGCTTGTCAAAAGTTACAAGCTAAAACAAGTTTAAAGTGAGGAGGGACACATGACAGAGCAAATCCAGGCAAAGATTCCTCTCTTTCTTGACCTTGTTACAAAATGCCTCTCCCATGGTACCTCACTTTCATTATGGACACGTTAACAGTAAATTGAATTTCAGTAATGTGAGGCTGGATTGGTTTATTGTGTGTCCGAAGTTTATTTCAGTTTTCTGCTTTATCTAGTATTGAGCAGCAAACCATATTCTTTCTTATCTTCATTAGCACCTGAGGTAATTTAAAATAAAATAATTTCTAAATTTTCAAAACTGTACTTTGATTATTCTCTTCCCTGACAGCCTTCCTTCCTTCTCTCTTTTTTCTCCCTTCCCTCTCTTTCCCTCCCCTCCTCTCTCCTCCCCTTTTTAATTAATGTATAGACAGGAAGAGCTGATTTTCTCCATTCAATTCTTTTGAAGAGAAGGAGGAAGGAGATAGAGGAGTACTCTGAGCATGTCTACAAACCTCTCCCTGCTCTATATAAATATCTGAATGCCTCCGTGATTCAGTGCTTTCATAAAGATTAACCTGTCAGTCTGGCTGACAGAGGAATGTATTGCTCAGCCTGAAGAAACATGCTGGGATTTTAGTCCATAGAAGCCTATTTCTGGTGTTAGAAAAGAAAAGAAAAAAGCTCTGTTTTTAGGCAGTTGGGTCCTCTTCTCTTGCTTCTGCCTCCTCCCTCTCTCTTCTCCCACTTGAAAAAAGAACTTTTAAAAAGCCTCTAACCAGTATTCCCTGATAGCTGTGAGAGAGGGAGGAAACCATGGTGGCAGGAGAGGAGTGGAGAAGAAGGGCTCCTTCATTCACCCAGGATAAACCTTATTTGGGGTAGACTGTCCTAGTACTGCTTTCAGGTTGCCCAGGATACTAAATGACTCAATAGTCCTTAATAATCAGAGATCCTCTACTGTGCTGCTCAGAAAGAACATCCCTCCCTAGGGTTTGCCAATTTCATCTCTGAAACTGACAAAAGAGTATGAGTAGGGTGGACCCAGCCATGGCATTAACATGATCTCATGTATCCAGGATGTCAAGGAAGCTAGGTCAGGAGTAAAAAAAAAAATTAGATGGCACAGTGGGTAGAGTGCTGACCCTGAGGTCAGGAGGACCAAGTTCAAATTTGACCTCAGACACTTATTAGCTGTGTGACCCTGGGCAAGTCACTTCATCCTGTTTGCCTCAGTTTCCTCATCTGTAAAATGAGTTGGAGAAGGAAATGGCAAATCACTCTAGTATCTCTGCCAAGAACCCCTCCCACCCACTCCCTGAAAAAAAGGGGTTCATGAAGAGCTGGACTCAAATGGCTGAACAATAAAAGAAATTAGGTTGTGAATAGAGGCAGGGTGGTATATGGAGACTCTAGATTTGGAATTTCCTAGCTGGATTTGCATCTTAACTCAGTACTTACTTAGCTGTGTGACCCTGAGCAGCTAATTTAACTTCTCTGGGCATTAATTTCCCCATCTGTTAAATGAGGGGATTGAATTCAATGATCTTCAAAATCCCTTCCAGCTCTGAGATGATATATAAGTATGTTTTAAGACACTGAAAATACATCTCATCACAACTACTCTCTATGACTCTAGGGCATTTCATATTTGTGATACTTGAATGTGTGGCAGGAGCTTGTAGACCTGGAGGGATTGGGGTGGGGGGGTATTGTTGCTACTTTAATTTATATTCAAGTGTGGATAAACCACTGTCAGAAGGGACAAGATATTCCCAGCTCTGCCATTAACTAGCTATGTAAATGTGACAGTATCATGTAACCTCCCTGGGCCTATTTCCTCATCTCTAAAATGAGGGGGTTAGGATAAAGATAAGGGTTTCTAAAATTGCTACAGGTTATAAGATTTGTGAATTGAAGATTTGGAAATCTTTAGGCAGCCTGAACAACATGGGTGGAATTCTCTGGTGGAATCAGAGTGCAGTGAAATCTTACTTATCTTACTGAATGAAATCTTACTTACTTATCTGCCTCTAGGCATGAATGTCTCCAAACCATTCTAGACAGGAGTGTTATTAATTTGATAAGTAATCTATACTTGCTGCTTTCACTTCTTCACCTCCCACTCAATCCTTACACTTCACCCTCTGCCTCCATTCCCTGCTACTCTCTGGAAACTTGTCATTTGAAGGTCACCAAATCTAAAATCAAATCAAACCTTTTCTTGGTTCTCAGTACCCCTGGCCCCTCTGTAACATTCAATGCAGTTGTTGACCAACCCCCTGAGAAGCAGGGTGGCCCTTCTAGGTAAATGCTTTCGAGGTATAAAGGGAAGGAAGTCCTTCCCTGCTGGGAGAGTTGTTTCCCTAAGGCAAAGAAAGCTGGCAACATAGTGGACCCAGAAGCATTGGCCCTTGTGTTCCTATTAGGAAAGTGGCCAAATGCAAATAAGATTCCCAATATTCTCTTTGGGATTCTCCTAGGCTATGGTCCAACGGTCACCAGCCCTCCCTCGGGCATTGGAGTGGGTTTGTAGGTGCTATGAGGGACCACCCTAACAGAAAGCAGCTCCCCCGCTCCAGTTATCCCTCCTTTTAATCACATCATGGTTTTATTTGTACCTGATTCAGTTTTTCTCTTCTCCCCAGGCTTTGGAGCTGGTCCCGTCTTTCAGCCTCTATAACCACCACTATTACTATACCTGGCTCTGAATAGATAGGCCTTAGCTGAGCCTTGGTTCTTTATAGGCAGCTAGGTGGCCCAGGGAACAAAATATTGAAGCTGGAATCAGTAACACTTGAGTTTGAATCCTACCTTGGACACTTCCCTGATATGTTATCCTGGCCGAATCATGCTATCTCTCAGTCTTGGTTTCCTCATTTATAAAATGGTGTTAATAATCATAATATCTACTTCATAGGATTGTTGTGAAGCTCAAATGAGATAATGTATGTAAAGTGCTTTGCAAACCTAAAATCACTATAGAAATGCTAAATGCCACTATTATTATTAGACTGTGACATCCAGCCAAAATTGTGGTTTTGATTAGATTAACTAAGGATCAGAAACTGTTGCTCAGAAAAGCTCACCCTGGGTTGTTCTCTTGATCTCTCACATTTGGTGGTGGGAGTGCAATTGAATTAGCTCCAGATGTTGGAGAGATCAGAAAATCTGAGGCAGCGGCAGATCGGGAAGTAGAGGCTTGAATCCTTTCTCACCTGGGTTGTCCCCTCACAAGCCTTTCATAGCACCACAGATATGGACAGTATAGGTTAAAGGAGAACTAAGGAAGAGCAAGTCATAGGAACATATAATTAGAGGTGAAAAGGACCACAGGACATCCCCTCCAGCCCTCTCGATAAGAAGAGGTGGGAGGAGAGAGGAGAGAGGAGCAAGGTAGGTTACAGGGCAATCAGCTTTTCTCCAAGCTAGAGGTGCCAGCATTCATGTGAGGGTTGCTTTTCCCAATAGCTGACTGGTGGATTTCCTTGAAAGGTTTTTGGTGGGGAGAGGTCTTAGACGGTATCTTCTTGCATCTGCCCCAGTGAGGAGAAGCTTCTCACTCTACTGCAAAGGGTGAAATGAATGGGAAGGGAAAGAGTAAGAAGAAAGGAAAAGTCAAAGTAATAACTCAATCAAAGAGCATCTTGAGGGGAATAAATCTGTTTTTACATCACCTACGTTGTGTTTCCCCACCCTTTCCCAGAGAGCCAGTCCTTATGATAAAGGACAAAAATGGGAAGAAAAGAAAAGATGAGCAAAACTAACCAACCTACTGAAAAATCTAAGGTCATTTTTGCAATGTTTCACACTTGTGTTCCCTCAAATCTATCAAAAAGTCAGGGCAGGCATCTTATATCCCATCTTTTATGCTTAACTACAACAAGCATTTCTTAAATATTTCTGTTTAATAACAGGAATAACTTTGTGCAGATAGAGACAAAAATGAAACAGTCTTTGCCCTCAAAGAGTTTATATTCTATTGAGTAAAACGACATGTATGATCAATTTGTTGTTTTTGTTCAGTCATTTCAGTCATATCTGACTCTTGGTGACCCCATTTGGGGTTTTCTTGGCAAAGATACTAGAGTGGTTTGCCTTTTCCTTTTCTACCTCATCTTATAGATGAGGAAACTGAGGCAAACAGGGTGAAGTAACTTGTCCACAGCAAGTAAGTTTCTGAGGCCAGATTTGAATTCAGATCTTCTTCACTATAGGCCTGGTGTTCTATCCACTGTGCCACCTAGCTGCCTCATACAATCCATAGGTAATACTAAAGATATACAAGAATATGGGAAGTGAGGAAAGGCGGGAAGGAAGTAAAAAAATACCAGCAGGTGGGGGATCACAAAAATTCCACATAGAGGCATTGTTTCAGTTGAGTCTCAAAGGAGACTTGGTTGTCTAAGAGTTAGAAGTGAAGAAGGTGTGCATTCCAGGTGTGGGAACAGTCAATGCATGGAAGTAGGAATGGCATAGTTAATGAGGAATGATAAGAAGGCCATTTTGATCTTCACGTAGAGTGTATGACAGGCAGTAATCCATAAGAAGACTGTAAACATAGGTTGGGGCCAGGTTGTGAAGGACTTTAAATGCCAAACAACTTATGTTTGCTCCTGGAAGTAATAGGGAGCCATTGAGGTGTATTGAATAGGAGGCTGAGATAGTTGTGCTTCAAGAAAGTCCTATTGGTAGCTGTGTAAAGAATGGATTGGAATGTGGCATGACTTGGGGGGAAAAGACCAATCAAAAGGCCTGGAGAGCCTCAGCTAGAGTGGCAGCTGTGTGGAGAGAGAAGGGGACTGAAGTGAGAGACATTATAGAGGTAAATATGGAGACATTTGGCAACTCCTTGGAGTCATGGGGTGAGTGACAGTGAGGAAGTGGAGATGACACTGAGGCTAAGACCATGGGTGACTGGGAGAATGGCAGTTTGGAAAAGGTAAAGACACAAGCAAATGGTACCCCAGGACTCAGGGGTATAACAAGAGAAATCCTCATGTACATAGAGTTGTCTTCTTTGGTGTTTGCTCCTGTTGTCTTCCCCCTCTTCTCTTTCATCAGGGACTCAAAAATACCCTAGAAGGTGATGAATGATTGGATGTAGAACTGAAAAGAAGCTTAGAGGCTGTCTAATCCAACTCTGTCTTTTTATTTTTATGTTTGTTACAGAAGAGGAAACTCAGGCCCTGAGAGGTTAACTTGCCCAAGGTCATATAGGTCCTAAATGGAAGAGTCAGGATTGCCACCTAGATCCTCTAATTCCAAATTCAATGGGTTTTCTACTGTTAGGATCAGATGCCCTCCCTCAATAGTTGTTTAAAACACTCATTAACACTTCATATCAGGACATCTGTCTTGCTTAGCAAGATCTCATGTTGGTTCTTTTATAGGTTGATGGGTCCATAACCTTTGGGAGAATCTTATTCTTTTTTTCTTCTTCTGATATATATATATATATATATATATATATATATATATATATATATATATATACACACACACATATATATATATATACACACACACACATATATATATATATATATATATATATATATATGGTGTGTATATATATATTAGAATATATATAGAATGGATGTCTGATTATTTACCATAATTTCCCCACACAGTTGGAGACCTCAGGTCATTTCAGCTAGTGTCAGCACTAAATTGAACTCCCAATGTCTTCCTTGCATTGCCTTGTGAATGATGAAATGAGACACTCTCTTTCTCTGAAACCCACAATTGCTTCTGTGCTGGGAATTTTGGATGCTGGATGCTACCGAAGGCTCATTCTGTTGTCACTGCACTATATAGGTTGTCACCAACTTTTGATAGAGTGGGTCTGTTTTGGTCATTAGCCGCTACTCTTTCAAGGCATGAAGAATGGTAATCAAATCTGGTTCTCTTTACATGGGTGGTTTTCTTTCTTTTGATAATTATGTGACATTGGAATTTCCTGTGTTTGAAGGATTAGAGATTTAGAGCCAGAAGGGACCTTGTAGATCATTTTGCCCCACTTCCTCACGTTATGATGAAAAAACCGATACCCAGAGAGAGTGGCTTTCCCAAGGCTACAAAGCAGAGAGCTGGTATAGTAATCCAGGCACTCTAACTCCAAATGGAGTGTTCTTCCCACAACATCATGCTGCCCTAAATTATAATGTAAGTTTTCTTTAAAAAAAAGAGATAAAGATCCTCCTTGGGAAATTCATAAATTCAATTAAGGAATTCAGTTCAATAAGAATTTATTTATTTATTTATTCTATATTTATATATTCTATATATTCTACATTTATTTATACATGTGTAATAAAAGTTAAAAAAAGAATAAAACAAAACAATTCCTACATTCAAGGAACTTACATTTTATTTACTGTACTGATAGCTACCTTGTATTTGCTCAAGTTTCATATTAGAGTAGAGGTTCTTGTTCTGTGTCATAGACTCATTGGTGGAGCCTAAGGACCCCTTCTCAGAATGAGATTTTTAAATAATTGAAGGAAATGCTAAATTTTAGTTAGAGCTTGAATAAAGATTCATTTTTTTTCTAATCCAGTTTCACAGACTCTTTAAAGGGACGTATGAATCTCAGGTTAAGTAGCCTTATATCAGAACTCCTTCCTCTTAAAGTTTATAAATTGGGGATTGACTGAACAAGTTATGGTATATGGTTATTATGGAATATTACTGTGATATAAGAAATAATGAGCTCAATGATCTTAGAAAGGCATGGGAAGACTTGCACAAAATAGTGAAGAGTGAAATGAGCAGAAGCAAGAGAATATTGTATACAGTAGCAGCAATGTTGTTTTAAGACTGACTTTGAGCAATTAAGCCATTTTAACTATTATAAATACATAAATTAAGAATAAAGGGCTTAAGAAGAAACTATCTGTATTCAGAGAAAGAACTGATAAATAAAAGTATGTATAGAATAACTTTACATATATAAAAATATCCATCTATTTGTGTTTAATGGTAGCCATCTCTAAGATGGGTGAAAAAAAAGAAATTTACATGAAAATTTTATTACAGATTTATAGATTTGCAGTTTCATGTGCAATCACCTCTTTTATTATACTATGTTGTGGAAATGCTTGTTTTATTTCTTAAGTTAAAAATTAAATAATTTTTAAAAAGTTATATAGCACAGCACCTCGGAGATCTTCAAAGGATTGGCCTTTTCCTCTTTACCATGTAAGGACTGGGGTGAACAGCTTTATACTATCCTTCAAGTGCTGATTTACTTAATCTCAGGCCTTAAAGTACCACATTTGGGAGATGAAAGACCTCATTTTGTTCTGGTAGAGAATGGGATGATGAAGGGTGAATTGGAGGAAGTCACCTTCCAATAAGCCTATGACCAAATTTGCTACTAGGCAAAGATATCCCCATTAAGGTGCCACCACAATTCAATAATGTACAGAATCTTCTTGGACGTGTATAATAGATTCCAAGCTGGTGAGGCCCCCCCTGCTTGGGAATCATGGCCTAATCTGCAACCCAGGGCTAATAGGCAGACAGCACACATGGTTCCAATTAATTCTGTGGGCATTCAGTTTGGACCTTTTAGAAGAAAGACAAGGGCCATTTACTATGCCAGGACAGCCATGTGGGTTGTGGAGCAATGTGGCTGTACATAGTAACATGGATCTACAGGCCCAGGGCCAAGAAGAAATGAGTCTGGATCTAAATGAAACCAGGCTTTTGGCATGTTAAAAAAAGCTAATAAAAAGGAAGAATGGGAGCCATGGCTCAGGCACCATGTGCTTTCTCAGGTGATAGGGTCTGCACACCCCCAGAGATACTGAAGTGCTAATCTGGGGATTTTGGGGACAGATCTTTGAAGTCTAATAACAAAGTTGCACCAGGCAGTAGGATCTGGGCACACTCAGTATCTGTTTTTGATGTTCTGATTGGCTGACCCGCTGCTCTGGGAATCTCCAGCCAGGCAGGGGAAGCAGTGTGGCACACTCTAATGAGTACTAGATCTAGGCTTAGAGAACCCAGCTCCAAATCCCCTTTTTGTCGATTAATGTCTCGAGCTAGTCAATTAACCTTCCCAGTACTCAGTTTTCTCATCTGTAAAATGAAGCGGCTGGATTAGACCTCTAAGGTCTTTAAGATATGAACTTAGCAGACCTGCGTTCAAATGCCAGCTCTTACACTCTTGGGCAAGCCATGCTTCAGGTCTCAGTTTCCTTTTCTGTAAAACGAGTGGGTTATATTAACTCTAAATCTGTAATCCTATCATTTTTCTGGATAGCTCAGTGGAAAGAGTGCTAGATTCAGACAGGTCAAGAAGATCTGAGTCCACATGCAATCTCAGACATTCATTAGCCGTGTGACCCGGGGCAAGTCATTTAACCTTTATTTATCTCAATTTCCTCTTCTGTGAAATGGGTACAGTAATAGCACCTACCTCCCAGGTTGGTGCTTTTGTGAGGATCAAATGAAATATTATTTGAAAAACACATTGCAAACCTTGGGGTGCTGTATAAATGCTAGCTATTCTTTTTCTCATTATCATTAATATTGCCATATTTTCTTCCTCCCTCCCTCTCTTCTTTTCCTTCCTTCTCTCCCTCTTTCCTTCCTTCCCTCCCTCCTCCCTTTCTTTCCTCCTTTCTTTTTCTTCTTTCTGGCAATACCTCCCGTCACCAAAATTCTCCTCCTCCCCATTAAAAACCTACCTCCTTCCCTTCTTTCTTCCTTTCTCTGTCCCTCCCTTTTCCCTTCACTTTCTCCCTCATTGATTAAACATCTACCACATGCTAGGTAAAAAGCAAGAAAACAAAAAAGGAAAAGAGAGAAGAAAGGAAAGAGACAATCTCTGCCATCAGGAGGGAATGGAAAGATTCAAGTGACCTGGGCAAAAGGATCTTGTTTTCTGTTTTTTAAACAAAGAAAAGGCTTAATGACTACAGTCCTGCATTCTCCTCATTCAAAAGCTGAGGGTGACGGCGGTGGGACCTCAGAGTAAATGGGGAGAAGCAGCCTGCAGGTGGAGAAGGCCCTGAGGTGGACGCCTCGGTAGGTGTGCAGTAGGCATAGTTGTATCTAGGCATTTTCCTTCCTAAAATGCCGTCAGACTGGTTTGCGAGCATGGGGGAAGGGGGCTCCCCTTAGCTTCAGAAAGAACAACCCTAGGCCAAGCTGCCTGCTTGTTAGGAAAACCCCAGGGAAGAGGCAGCCCTCTCCGCTCCCCAGCAATCCCCACCTAGTCTCTAACCACAAGAGAGTGGGAAATGCGGAATGTGGACAAGCCGGAGAGTGTCTCCTAATGGCATCTCCATTGATTCTGGCAAGACCAAGGAAAGCACTTTCTGCCTTAAACAAGGGGAAGCTGCCCTCTTCTGGTCCATTAGGTTAGTTCACACACACAGAGATTCAGGAAATGAAAACAAACAAACAAAAAAAGTTGTTTTTTGGCAAGGTCAAAGCTGTTTCTTTAAGTCTAAAGAGCAGGTATTTGTTCTCCCCTTTCTTATCTTCTATTCTGCTGGAAAATCAACTGTTCACTCCAGAGCTGCCAAGCTCCCTTTGCTCATTTCCTATAGCAGACAGCTTCCTCATTCAACATGTCCAAGGAAAAGGGAAATCTGAGTCTTGTCAGGGTTAAGTGTCCTAGCTCTACAGATCCACTTACATTTCAGACCAGAAGCATGCTATTTGGTTGTGTGTTTGTGTTTTTTGCTTTTTAAGTTGGGATAGAGAATGTCTGAGGGGGGAAATGATTGTTTTTAAATTAGGTCTTCATCTATTGGGAGGTAACTCTTAGGAATCCATAATGGTGAGTGGTTTGGTACCCAAAACAACATGAATAAAAGAAATTTGAATTGGGTATAATTTGGAAGATTAGCAAAAGGTCAGGCAGCTACTGGGACAAAGCATATGGAGTAACTAATAGCTTTAATAGATCCTGACTTAATTTTTCTGCTAGAATTGTGAATTTTTAGAATGAAAATCTGTTTCCATGTATAAAGGATTATTATAAAGACCCCAGGAGTATGTAGTCAATATGTCAATGATTTCCACTTATGTCACTTATTTCTCTGATGGAAAGAAAAGTTTGTATATGTTTATTAAACAATGGATCAACAAGGATTTATTAAGCACCTACAATATGTTTGGCATGGATAAATGCTGGGGATAAAAATTCAAAGAATGAAATAATACCTACTCTCAAAGAGACAACATTTGTATAAATACATATATATATGTATATATGTATGTATTGTGGGGGGTGAAAGATAAATTGAGGAAGCAAAAGTTCCATCTTCTGAGCATATTGATTTATTAAGCAATTTGTGGCAATTATGTAACAAATTAGAACCAGACCTCCTCAGCTTAGGGCTGGACCTTGAATACATGGGGAAACAGATTTTTATACATGAGAAACAATCAAATAAGATCAATTAATTTAAAAATATTAACCAGGATACAATATTAGGCAATCTGATTTCTAATTGGAAGAAAGATTAGGTACCATCTTGCGGGCTTCTTTGGCAGGTAGCAAGCAGCCCATGGGTTGTATGTTGTGTAGGCCTGGGTTAGACCAAGGCTTATCCAGAACATGATGAATAATTTATGAAGGGCTTGTGGGATTATTTACATAGAAAGGAGCATTGGGTATTTGATAAGTAGACCAAAGGTATTTCCATCAGAGCAGTGATCCTGGGGCTTTCCCCACTGGATTGTGACTGATAGTCACAAAACCATAGAATTTATTTTATACCAATATTTCATGAGTTTTCCACTCCTGGTTAGTTATCTTTGATAGTGTGTGCTCTAGATGTAGTTAGTGTAATAGAGTGCCAGGCCTGGAATCAGGAAAATCTGAGTTCAAATTTGGCCTCAGACACTTACTAACTGTGTGACCCTGGGCAAACCACTTCACATTGTTTGCCTCAGTTTCCTCATCTGTAAAATGAGTTGGAGAAGGAAATGGCAAACCCCTTGTTTGCCAAGAAAATCCCAAATGGGGTCAAGAAGAGTCAGACTCAACTGAAATGACTGAAAAATAATCCTTAGAAATGTCCATGGCAAGGGCGGAGACAAGATGGCGGAGTAGAAACTGTACTTCCATGGAGCTCCAACTCACACCACTTCAAAATTATGTAAAAGTGGGACTCTGAATGACCTCTGGAGCTCCAGAATCCACAAAATGGCACAGAGAAGCTAACCTCCCACTGAGGACAGCCCAGCAGCCTGCAGGGAGTGGCCAGCACAACACTCTGGGAGTCAAGCCCAGGCCCGCATGAGTTTGGGTTTTAGCCCCAGGGTGGCTAGACCAGCAGCCGGCTGGACAGACCCCAGAATGCCAGCAGCTGTGGTGTTTCCAGAATTATCAACACATAGATGCCTAGGACAAAGTGAGAGGTCAGTGCCCTATGGACTTTGGGACTGGTTAGGAGTGCATGTCAGCTTCTTCCCCTGGGGGTGAGAAGCGGCTGAGGAGCTGGTGCAGCTTGCGCCACGTTGCCATGTTGCTGCTTCAGCTCTTGGCCTGCGAATTGTAGGGGGATCTGGGGATAAGTCTGGGGGGTAATCGCTCTTGCTTTACCCTTCTTGGATCTGGAGTTCAGTATGTGGTGGAGGTCTTGGTGTGTGTGACCAGCTTGCCAGGGTGTGTGGAAGCTTCACAGAGGCCACCCAGTTAATACCTCAGGCAGTTGAGAAAACCCCAACGTTTGGGAGGGAAGCTCCCCTGGCTGGCGGCAAAGTCCTACTGTGGCAACAAGCCCAAAAGTCAAGTAATTGAGTGGCAACATGCCTAGGCAAAGGAAACAAAATAAACAGAAAAATTCAACATTACACTCCTATTTTGGGGGCAAAGAGTATCAAAGCATGGAACAGGAGGAGGACTGTGAGGTCAGAAATCCTGCACCAAAAGTCCCAAATGAAAATACAAGCTGGTTACAGGCCATAGAGAACCTTAAGAAGCAGATAAGAGAAGTGGGGGAAAATTGGGAAGAGAAATGAGAAAGATGCAAGAAAAGTATGAAATGAGAGTCAACAGCCTGACTAAAGAAAATAACACCTTAAAAAATAGACTAACTCAAATTGCAAAAGAGGCTCAAAAAGGCAATGAGGAGAAGAATGCCTTAAAAAGCCGAATTTGCCAGATGGAAAAAGAATCTCAAAAGCTCACTGAGGAGAATCATTCCTTCAGAATTAGACTGGAGCAAAGGGAAGCTAGTGACTTTATGAGAAATCAAGATGCTATTAAGCAGATCCAAACAAATGAAAGAATAGAAGACAATGTGAAATATCTCATGGGAAAAACCACTGACCTGGAAAATAGATCCAGGAGAGACAATCTAAAAATTATTGGACTACCTGAAAACCATGATCAGAGAAAGAATCTAGAAACCATCCTTCAAGAAATTCTCAAGGAAAATTGCCCTGATGTTTTAGAACCAGAGGGCAAAATAGAGGTTGAAAGAATCCACAGATCACCTCCTGAAAAAGATCCCCAAAAGAAAACTCCTAGGAATATTGTAGCCAGGTACCAGAATTCCCAGATCAAGGAGAGAATATTACAAGCATCCAGGAAGAAACAATTTCAATATTGTGGAAACACAATCAGGATAACATAGGATCTGGCAGCTTATACACTGAGGGATTGAAGAGCATGGAATATGATATTCTGGAAGGCAAAGGAGTTGGTATTAAAACCAAGAATCACCTACCCAGCAAAACTGGGTATCATGTTTCAGGGGAAAATATGGTCACTCAGTGGAATAGAGGACTTTCAAGCATTCTTGATGAAAAAACCAGAATTGAATAGAAAATTTAATATTCAGATACAAGAAGCAAGAAATGCTTGAGAAGGTAAACAGGGAAAAGAAATCACTATGAACTTGTCAAAGTTGAACTATTTACATTCCTATGGGGAAAAACGATAACTGTAACTGATTAAACTTTTCTCAGTATGAAAATAGTTGAAGAAGGTTATATGGGCATATAAATACATATGTGAATGTGTGTATACATGTTTTCAGGTATACATAGATAGAGGGCACAGGGAGAATTTAATAGGAAAGGATGATACTTAAAAGGTGAGGTTAAGAGGTGAGAGAGGAATGTGGTGAGGGGGAATGGGGAGAGACAATGGGGTGAACTGTCTTGTGTAGAGGAGGCAGGGGAAGGTGGTTGCAGGAGAGGGGAGGAACAGGAAGGTAAAAAGGCAAAACCTTATTTTCATTGAATTTGGACCAGGGAGAGAATGACATGAATAATAAATAGGGTGGTCCCACCCTACAGGAGTGTGGGGGGTAAGGGGGAGGGGAGAGGTGATGAGGGGAGGGCAGGCTGGGTGGAAGGGAAGTTGGAAGCACCCACTTTTGAAAAGGGACAGGATCAAGGTGGGGAGTGGACCAGGTGGAAGGTGGGATGGGAGGGAGGGAAATATAGTCAGTCTTTTACAATATATCTACTGTGGTAATGTTTTGCATAGTTACACATGTACAGCATATACTGAGTTGCTTATCTTCCTTTTAAAATCAAATTAAAAAAAATATATAAATACTATGATTAATACTATTTTGCATATAATTGGGAGATAAGATGTGCAGGTAATGGGGCATGGGGATTCACCTTGCCCTAATGGAAAAGTCGAAGGGGGTATGGGAGAAGATATGGGAGAGAGCAGATTGGATGAGGGGATATCTAGTGGGACTGCTATTCTGGGGTGGTGGGTAGGAGAAAAATAGGGGGGGGAAATGGGGAAAAAATTGTAACTCAAAATCTGGCGGAAATGAATGATGTAAACCAGAAGTTAATAAAGCATTTGAAAAAAAAAAGAAAGAAATATCCATGGCATAAAAAGCAGGGCAACACATTTTAGCGATATAATGAATCATAGAACCAGAGCTCCTAGACCCCAAAGGTACCTTAGGAAGCATCAAACTAACCCTCTCCTTTTACACATGAAAAAAACTGAGGTCCCAGGAGGTTAAGCAACTTGCCCAAGGTCACAGAGACAGTAGGTTGAGAAACAGGATCTGAATCTGGGTCCTTAGACTCAAGAGAGAGAGCTCTTTGGCCTTGTCTAGAAACATGTATCTTATCCTGTATGAGTATGGGTAGCATTCTTCATTGTCAGTCCTCTGGAATCATGTTTGATTATTGTATTGACTGGAATTCTTAAGTCTTTCAGATTTGTTCATTTTAACATGTTATAGCATAAATCTTTCTTTTGGGTCTACTCATTTGTCTGCATCCATTTATACAAGTCTTCCCAGGTTCCTTTGAAACAGTATCTTTCTTCATTTCCATTATAGAGTGATAGTATTCCATTACATTAACATATTGTAATTGTTCAGGCATTTATAAAATACATTATTGACAGAGCCGTGGAGAGACAGATACTATTACATTGTTGGTGAGACTGCCAATTGGTGGAAACATTTGGGAGAGTAATATGGCAATATGTTTTGAGTCATGATACTTATCATATCTTTTGACCGAGCTAATTTCATTATAAGAAATCTGTTTCCCAGATATCATTATCAGTAGAAAAAAGGGTCCAATCTGTACAAAAATATTTATATCTACCCTATTTATAATTGCAAAAAAAAAAACAACAAACCTGAAACAACCATCAGGGATGGCTGAATAAATTATGATTATATTATCTCTTTTATCAAACTGTCATTTCTCTTTTCAAAGCTTTCTTCTGTAGCTCTCATTTGGTTTTAAAAGTAATTTTTAATGTTTTCTTTAACTTCTCTAGAAATTCTTATTGAGTTTGTGTCCAATCTGCATTTTTTTCTTTGAGACTTTGCTTGTAAGTGTTTTCAAGTCACTTTCCTCTTCTGTGTTTGACCTGGGAACCTCCTTGTCATCATAACTGGTCTTTATGGTCAGGTGTTTTTTTTGTTTGTTTGTTTGTTTACTCATTTTTCCTGACTTTGGACATTATGTTAATCTTGGGCTCTGTTCACTTTGGAATGTGTGTGGCCTAAGCTTCTGTTCTTTTTTGTCTTTCTGCTTCTTTCATAGCTCAGTGTGGAGGCCTGCAAACTTTCAGTGTTTCCAAAGTGGTTTGATCTGGGGAGGTCTGTTCACTGCCCTCCTCATATGAACTTGGCTAGTTGGTATGAACTTAGCCACTGTTAGCTGAACTGCTGGCTCCTTTGGGTCTTAATCTCTTTGCCCTGGTTATTCCATTGAAGGCTTAAGTGCTAGGCTAAAGGTTAGAACCAAGTCTTTTCTTTACTCCTGGGCTCAGAGCCACACAACTAAGTTTCTGGAATTCATTCCTTGCTCCATGCACAGCTGAGGCCTGGCTTGCTCAAGAGTGTGACCCAGCACACTCTTGAATGGCAGAGATACAAGATAACACCATTCTTTCTCCAGTGTGAGTTCAGGAGTGCCTTGGGTTCTTTTTCTGCCCCAGTGTTTCCTGTCCTGATGCCCTGTCTTGGTCTTCTTTTTTATCCCTAGGCATGAGAACGCTCCCTTCCCAAACTGGTCGGGGCCTACTCTCCTAGCTAGTCTCCTTCCCCCTCTTCACAGTGTCAACCAACATTTCTGTCTTCCTAAGCTGCCCTTACCTGGAAAATTGATTCACTGTGTCTTTTTTCTTTACTTTTCTGTTCAAAATTCAGTCTGGTGTGTTTTCTAGGTTTTTGTAGAGGAGGTATGCTGAAGAACTGAGGAAAAAGGCTTCTTTGCCACTTTGAATCTGCCTTCAATTATGGCTATATTAATATGAAATAATGATGGTATAAAACAATATACACAAAACATTAGGAGAAATATTGAAAAGCCTTTACAAAGTAATGCAGAAACAGAAATACATTCACTACATCTATTATTTAAACAAAAGATACCGAGAGATTGGTAGTTTTGGTGCTGGCAGGAATGCATATCAAGGGTCTATAGAAACACTCATCCTCTTTGACCCAATGGTACGCTGCTAACATTATACCACTTGATCCTTTTGGTCTTGTCCCAAGTTGATTTGCATGCAACCAGGAGCATTATGGGGATGAAAAGACTTTTGTCACACCTTTGTGCAGTTTTGCTAAGTGAAGTCCCTACAATGATTTGGAACAATGCAGACTATTGACCAGAGATTTTCTAATCCCAAGTCATATGGGAAACTACAATCAGGTGGTCGAAACCCAGGAAGAGGAAAAGATGTTAAAAAAAAACAGATATAAAAATGTCTAAAGGTTTCTATAGCTGGATGTCTGAACATGAGTATCTAGGGAGTTTAGTAAAGATATAAAGCTAAAGGGATGGTGGACCCCTCCCCCTTAGGTTACTATAATAGCTAAAGATCAGTGGATGGTCCCAGAGAGAAGCAATAGATTTAATAGCAGTAAAGGGGTCTAACAGAAAGCACTTTAGGAGAGAAAACAGAGCACCATAAGACCCTTTTAAGTCTAGAAAGCAGTTCACCTTATCAATCAATCAATCAGAATTTATTAAGCCCTTACTATTTGCCAGACACTGCACTAAGCATAGGGGAATTAAAAAAAAAAGAAAGCAAAAGCAATTCCTGTCCCCAAAGGGTTTATATCTAATTAAGGACACAATATAGAAGTAGGTAATAGAAGATACAGATAGGGTGGATGGCAGGGAGCCTTAAAGGGGAGGTCGCTAGCAGCTGCAGTTTGTTAATTTGTTTGGTCCTGTCTTGTTAAAGACTAAGAGTCTCAGGTGAGATTTTTGCTTCTTGATTTATGTATTTATTTGATTATTTTAGGTGATGGTTATTAGGTTCATAATGAAAAAATTAAAACAAAATGAATTCAGGTGCCACATTTTAAAAACAAAGATGAAGCAAAACCAAAGGAGAGTAGCCAGGATAGTGCAATGACTGGAGACCAAGGCATATGAAGAGCACTAGAAAGAACCAGGGATGGTTCACCTGGAGAAGAGACCTAGAGGAGGAAGACGTGAGAACTGGCTTCAGGTATTTGGAGGACTTTCACGTGGCAGAGAGAAGAAACTCGTTCTACTTGGCCCCAAAAGTCAGGACTAGGAGCAATGGGAAGAGGTTGAAGAAAGGCAGGTCTAGACTTGGTGGAGGGAAATGAGGACTTTCCCAGAGTGTGGTGGACTTCCTTGGGAGGTTTAGGCTAGAAGAGCACTTGTGGGAATTTGGCAGATTCCTGTCCAGTTACAATTGAACAAGATGACCTTTGAATAGCCTTTTGTTTCTGAGATTCTATTGTCAAGTTTGTGAACATCAAGGACAAACACAAATAGTAAGAGAAGTCACCAAAAACAGGCAGCATGTAGTCTGAGGAACTTTGGGTGGGCTTTGGGTGATGAATTCTATTTATATGACTCAGGTCTGATTTAAGCACTGACTTAGATGTACCTTCCCGTTGTCCTGCCTGCCTGAGAAACTGTCCAGATGACCAGTCATTACTGCTGTAATAGTAATCAATGAAAAACAGGGCATCGAATGACCATTTCAATTTATTATGCTCTAGGGACAGGTCTGGGTATATTCTGCCTGGTGTAGGCTAACTACTTCTAGGTTCATTTTCTAATGAAGGTCCTTACCAGGAAATTTGAGAATTTAGGCTAGTTATAATTAGCCCTTTCAGCAAAGTATTTCCCTTCCTTACTTGAAGGTGCTCAAACAAGGGTTCCCTCCTTTTTGATGAATTGTATTTTCATTGCTCTTAATATGTTGGACATACCTACAGCTCAGAGGATATTAGAGGGGTTGCATATTGTGGTGATATGTTCTGCACTAATCCTGCCAACCTGCATGCATGCAAACAGGTTGGGTATCCAGAATTCAGATACTGCTATCCCTTAGAGGTTCTAGGTATAATACTGAGGGGGTGGCAATATCTTCTAATGCTATTGACTTGAGTTCTCATTCTGGTGCGTTTCACTCCAATATGAATTACCAGTGATTAGTACCTATATCACCTAGCCAATTAGTGGTTGCCAGTGATTAGTACTTATGTCACCTAACTAACCAATTAATATCAAATAGCTTTTTGCAAAGGGATTTTTGTTTAGTCGTTTTTCAACCATGTCCAACTCTTTGTGATCCCATTTGGGGTTTTCTTGGCAAAGGTACTGGAGTGGTTTGCCATGTCCTTCTCCAGCTCATTTTACAAATGAGGAAACTGAAGCAAACAGGGTTAAGTGACTTGCCCAGGACCAGATACTAGAAGGTGTCTGAGGCTGGATTTGAACTCAAGAAGATGAGTCTTCTTGACTTTACACCTGATATTCTATCCACTTTACCATCTAACTGCCCAATTATCTGTATAGATAGCTATAACTATTTTAAGCTCCCTTTAAAGTCAATAGTGGTATTCTACTTGATCCTACCATGGCCATTTCCTACTATAGCTATGCCTAGTGAATCACTTTGAAAGCAATAATAATAATAGCTAACATTTACATAGTGCTTTCATGTTTGCAAATATATGTATATATATATGTACTTATGCATATATATGTGTATATATGTTTATATATACCCAATAATGTATACAAAATCTCATTTAATCCCTACCAATAGCTCAGTGAGGCCAGGATATTATTATTATTGTCAATTTACAGATGAAGAAATTGAGGATGACACTGGTTAGGTGACTTGTCCAGGGTCAAATGGCTAGTAAGGTAGGAAAGGAAGATGAAAGGAGTTTGTGTCATCTGGAGGGGGATGAGGTTTCTCTTCTTGAGGAGGAGCCAAGGGGACTGGGAAATTGGTGACTCATTTACTTAGATGTCTGCATTCCAGGTGGCCAGGTCCCAGGGCCCACCTGGGAGGTCTTGGCCTACCTTGGCCATTGCAATGTGATGAGGCTGCCCTCTGAAATGACATTGTAGTTCAGCAACTCATAAAGCCAGTTTCTGGATTAACTTGTTCTTCAGGAATTTCACTTTTGAATCTTGAATTTTGTAGAGACTCTTGGAAGGAATTAAGGTGGAAAATCAGACTCTCAGTTTGACCCTCCAAGTCTAAATACAGGGTTGGAGACTTTGCCTTTCATGCTTAGACTTTCTAAGAGCCAACAACAACTACTTCAATCTATAACTTTTATTATTCGATGCCAGTTCTTTGTCAGGGTGGTCAATTTAGCCCCATACCATGTCATCTAAAGAAACTTCCTCCCTTCAGGGATTTTTATGAGTTATAAGGCAATCCTATTAAAGAGACTAGTAGTTCAATGACCTGGTATAGTGCTGTCCATCGCATTTTTTGTGATGTATTACCATCATTTTCTTAAATTGGCACTATATTATAGGGTCTAAAAAGAAAAATGGGAAAATGAGGAGGGAGAAGGACAAGGATGATAGAGAGATCTCTTATGTTTACAGGAAGCTCTTGAATCAGCAAATCATGAGGCTTAGGAAGAATAAATGTCACTAATGGAACCCTAATAGATATCAGGCCCCCTTTTGCTCCTGTCCTGAATATCAAAAATTTTTTGAATCCTTGGTCTCCAAACTTAAAAAATAAGAATTTTCTCAGGAATACCTATACCTGTTTCACCAGAGGGTTCCCATCTGGCCCTTTGCCATGATGCAAATCATAGTTCAGTGGAATTTGGCTGGAATGGCTGGCCAGAAGAATGGGGGCCTAGTCTGGTGGGCCCCAACACACCTTTTAGGAGTTATAGGAAACCATGTAAAATTTTTGTCTCCTAAAGAGTTAGGTTGCTCAAGGGAGATCAGTTAGCTGAAACATCAAGAATGAAATCAAAAGTGGAATGTTTTTGTTCATATGATCTTTTATTGATTCCACTCTGCTGGTTTCTGTGCAGTTCTTGGAGCCATTATGAACTTAGATAGGGTTCATCAAAGAATCAAACAAACCAGTAACATATTAAATAATAGGCCATTTGTCCTGGGATATTTTAGCTCATACTTGGTGCCTAAAGAAAAGAGAAAAATCACAAAGGGGTCAGAAAAACAAGGAAGCTCAGAGTGTTCTTTAAAACTGACATGGGAGATATGTGGGACAGTCAGTAAACACATTTATTAAGTATTTACTATAAATTATTATAATAAGTACTTCAGTCTGGCCTCAAAGAGTAGCTATATGATGCTGGGCAAGTCAACCAGGTGATTTAACCCTGTTTGCCTCAGTTTCCTCCCTGTAAAATGCCCTGGATTTTATAGCATTTTGCTTACACCATTCCTGTGGCACTCGACTGTATTTTACCTTGGAGGATAATTATTTGTCAGTTGTTTTTTTTTTTAATCATGATCAAGTTTTCGTGATTCCATTTGGGGTTTTCTTGTCAAAGATATTGGAATGGTTTGCCAAGAAAACCCCAAATACGGTCACGAAGGGTCAGATATGGCTGAAATGACTGAACAATAATAGCTTACAATAAAGCAGGTACTATGCTGTGGTTTAAAAAAAAAAGGCAAAATAGTCCCACCTTTAAAGAGCTTACATTCTAATAGAGTGTATATAAATTAAAAGTCACAAATAGGCAGCTACATGGCGCAGTGAGTAGAGTGTCGGCCCTGGAGTCAGAAGGACCCGAGTTCGGATCTGGCCTCAGACACTTAATGCACACACAAACAAAAACCTAGCTGTGTGACCTTGGGCAAGTTACTTAAAACCCAATTGCCCTCCAAAAAGCAAAAAAAAGTCACAAATAAATAGGATCAAATGAGATAACGTATGGAAAGAATTTTGGAGACATCAAAGTGCTATATCAGGTACGATGATGATGATAATACAGAGTAGACCAAAGGTACTGTTAGAGGGGGAGGTTTTAGTGTGTGTGGAGGTAGGTTAAAAAGGCCTCCTCCAGGTGACATTTTGTTGAGTATTGAAGGAAGCACAAGATTCTAATAAGCAGAAGTGAGGAAGGAGGGCATGGGGTACAAAAGTCTCCATCTCCTAATATCAGAGAAGTACCCCAAAGCATCTGAGGATCTTGGATTTAACAGGGAGGGTTTGGGTTCTGGCTCAGGTATATCTGACTGGTGTCCTGTCTCTGATATCACAGGTAAGAAAATGATAGAGAATCAACTGGACCAAATAGGAATTATATACATGGAGGATGGCAAGGAAATTTACAGAAAGTGGTAGCAGGAGTGAACAGTCAACAAGCATTTATTAAGTGCCTACTATCTGCCAGGCCCTGTGCTAAGTGCTGAGGATACAAAGAGAGATAAAAGACATTCCTGGTTCTTAAGGAGGTCACAGTCTAATGAGGGACACAATATGCAAATAACTAGGTACAAACAAGATATATATGGGCTAATTTCTGTAATTATTAGTAATTGGAGCATTTTTTCCTATAGCTAGCCTATATTTCTTCTCTTGAAAACTTCCTGTTCATGTCTTTAGGCAATTTATATATTGGGGAATGACTCATTATGAACTAGAGATAATTTACAGAGGAAAGGCAAAAGAATTAAGGGAGACTGGGAAAGATTTCTTACAGAAGGTGTAGTTTTAGCTAGTTTTGAAGGAAGCCAAAGAAATTAAGAGACATAGATGAGGTGAGTTCCAGGTAGCAGGGCCAGTCAGTGAAAATGCCTGGTGTTGGGAGATGGAGTGTCTTCCACTCCAGATGTTCACATGGACTATTTGTGCCTGACCTGTGGTAGAATCTTTCAAGATCATATGCATCTGATTGTCCACAGACACACTGTGTCTTGACTCAGATTTAGTGATGTCATTTTGATCCACTTTGATGACAAGGTCAAGAACCAATCAAGTTCAAGGAGCAGCCAGAGGGCCAGGATTACTGTATTGAAGGGGCCAAGGGAAACTTGGAAAAAAAAAAACTGGAAAGATAGCCAAATTGTGAAGGACTTTGAACACCAAGCAGAGGATTTTATATTTAATCCTAGAGGTAATTTACTGACATCTATTAAATAGGGGAGTAATATGGTCAGACCTACACTTTAGGAAGATCCCTTTGACAAGTGAGTACAGGATGGCCTGGACTGGGAAAAGACCTGAGCAGGGTGACCAATCAGCAGATTTTTGTAATAGTCCAGGTGTGAGGTGATGAAAGCCTGTATCAGTATCAGAGGAGAGAAGGCAGCATATAAAAGAAATATTTTTGATAGGACTTGGCAACAAATTGGGCATGGGGCCTGAGAGAGTGAGATAACTAAGGATAACACCTAAATTGTGAGTCTAGGTGACTGGGAGGGTGAGTGTGTTCTTGACAATAATAGTTTAGAGGAAGGGAGGGTTCGAAGGAAAATATAGTGAGTTCAATTTTGATCATGTTGAGTTGAAGGTGTTTATTAAATAGCCAGTTCAAAATATTCAAGACTGGAGGTCAAGGAAGAGGTAAGTGCTACATAAAAAAAATCTGAGAATCATATGCACAGAAATGATATTTGAAACCATGGAATCCAATGAGATCACCAAGCAAAATAGTATAGAGGAAGAAGACCCCGGATAGAACCTTGGGTGACACCCTGGTTAACGGGCATGAACTGTATGAACATCTGTCGAGGGAGACTGAGAAGCTATGGTTAGACAGTTAGGTGAAGAATCAGGAGAGAGGAGTGTCATAAAAACCCAAGAAAAAGAGAGTATGAAGGAGAAGAAGATGATTGACAGCATCAAAGCTTGTAGAGACAGATGAGGATTGAGAAATGTGTTAATTAAGAGATTGGTAACTTGGGAGACGGTAAGAAGGGGCATATTCAGTGTCTGGAAGAGAGACAGGGAGTCACAAGTACACTTTATAGATCTCAGAGAGGCCAAATAGGTTCTAGGTTTGGGGGGAGGGGAGGAATATCACACTTACACAGGCATTCTTCTTTCCCCTTGACTGGCTAGATCCTATGCCAAGAAGTTCACTCAGCTGACTGACATTAAAGCTACAATATAAATATGGTATGAACTGTGTTGACAAATGGGTAAAACACCATGTTGGAAAGGAGCAGATGGATAATGCCATGGCCTCCAAAAAAACTAGACAATTTCAGCTTCTTAGCAGCCCTGTGGACCTATTTTCATGGAGGTCCCTGGCTCATATGCCCAATTGAAAGGACCTTAGAACTTGACTGCATCTCCAGAAATAAATGAATAAGAGTCTGTGATGGCTAAGTAGGAATTCCATTTAAGGACTATCCAAGAAACCATGGCCTAGACCCAAGAAGAAGAACCAATATTAGTGGAAAGGATGCTGGGTCTAAAATCAGAGGGCCTAGGTTTGAATCGGCCTTTGGCCATGTTGAAGTGAATTCTATTAATCTTTCAATCTCAGATAGAGTCTGGTAGATTACCTGGCACAAACTCGATGATTGACAAATAGTTGTTACATTGAATTAAAATTTAAATGTTTCATCACTTATTCTGGGGCAAGTTTGAAAAAGGCAATTTTTATTAAACGTATCGTTAGAAACTTATCTTTATTCTTAGTTCTTAGTTCCTATCATACTCCCTGTTTGGGGCAAATATCCCTAAGGCTTTATTTCCTCAAAATGAAAAGGAATTAAGTGAACCCCAGAGAAAGGAATTGTTGGATTCTGACAAATGGGTTTTTGCCTTATCTTGCCTGACTCTAGGCCTTCACTTCACTTCTGGGATTTGTCCAGACCATTTTGTGGGTATTCCTTCCTTTTCAGGCATCCCTTTATGTGTTTTCTTTCTCTTCTTCCTCTTCTTCCTCTTCCTCTTCTTTTTCTTCTTCCTCTTCCTCTTCCTCTTTATGTCTGTTTTTCTTTCTGTCTCTCATTTTCTCTCTCATGCAAATGACAAGGGTTTGGTTGGCAATCTTTGTCCAATGCCCTCCCACTAACAAATACTCTCTCTTAACATAAAACAAGAGGTTTAGACTGGCCTCTCAGGTCTCTTTTAGCTCTAAGTCTATGTATAAGTCTAGGAGCTCTATGCTGATTTTTAAAAATCTAGCTTCCATCCCTTCCCTAATTCCATTCCCTCATTTCTTTCAGCCTGCAAGTTATCTCTACTAGATGACTGTTGAGTACTTCAAACTGTGTATATGGTTAAAATGTAAGCTCCTTGAAGGTAGGAACTGCTTCACTCTATTCTATTCTGCTGCTAGCACCACTTTCCTCTTAGCCATAAAACTGAAAAGCCTCAGCTCTCTTTATCTTGCCCCTTTTTTCAGTCCCATCCCACCCACAATATCCTATTGGTTGCCAGGGCCTTCCTATTCTTTCTCAAGTCATCTCAAATTTGCCCCTCATCTTCACTCGTACAGCCAAGTTCAGGCCTCTATTACTTTTGGCTTGGATTACAATAATGGCCTCCTGATTGGGTCTCCCTTTGTGATCTCTCTCTCCTCACCAACCCATTCTTTATATAGCTGTCAAAAATAATCTTGCTATTAGACAAGTATGGCCATTATCCCTTTCCTCAGAAACTTTCAATGACTTCCCTGTAGCTAGGGGATGAAATATAAACTCCTTGGCCTGCCATTAAGTCCCTTCCCAGTCTGACTCTAACCTGCCTTCCCTGATTTATTTCCTTTCCCTGAACTCCAAGTTCCAGGCACACTGGAACATTGATCTTGTCCTGCTTTCTCCTGCCTCTGTGCATTTGCTCACCTTGAATGCATTCCTTCGAAAAATCTGCTTATCTAAAACCTTTTCCTCACTTATAAAGTCCTTTTCTTCGGCCACCTTCCCTGCAAAACCGTCATTAATCCCCCAAGTTGAAAATGATCTTTTCCTCCTCAAATTTCTATAGCTTTTTGTCTAGAGTTTTCCTTTGCTCTTACTATATTCTGTAGTACTTATGCCATTATTTCTTTCATTTTTGTCTTTGTACTCACAGTACTGAAGATAGGTATTTACTAAATGTTACTAATTTAAGTACATGTTATTTGCATTGTCAAGTTGTAAGCTCCTTGAGGGTAGGTCTCTTTAATTTTTGTATTTTTGTATTCCTAGTCTCTAGTATAGAACTTTAATTCAATTTAATTCAGTTCAATAAATATTTGTTAAGCTTGTACTTTGTATATAGCATTGTAAATACAAAGATAAAAAAAAATCCTTGCCCTCAAGTAGTTTACATTCCATTGCTGTTTTTTAATTGTGTCTTTGTGAATTATAGCATACTAGTACTGTCCATGGGGTTTTCTTGGCAAAGATTTCTAGACTCGTTTGCCATTTTCTTCTCCAGTGGACTTAGGCAAACAGAAGTTAAGTGACTTGTCCAGGGTCACAATCTAGTCAGTATCTGGGATGGATTTGAACTCAGGTCTTTCTAACTCTAGGCCCAGCACTCTATCTATTGAGTCACCTAGCCACCTAGGTTCTATGGAGGGGATGGGGTGGGGGATATGAATTACTCAGTTGAATAAAAAAGTAATGTTAAGAGTGGGAAAGCACAAACAGCTTGGGAGATCAGGAAAATATTTGTATAGGAAATGGCACCTGAACTGAGCCCTGAAGGAAGTTTGGCCAATGGAAGTATTAGTTAATAACTATTAGTTAATATTAATTAGTAATAGTCGTTAGTAATTAGTATTACAGTAACTACTAGTTATGCTAAATAATTATTAAACTCTATTAATCTTTGCATCTCATACAATGCTTTTTTATATATAGTAGGTATTCAATAAATGCTTGTTGCATTGCATTGACTTGTGATATCTGGTCACTTACTGGGGCAGGTTTGAAAAAGCACAGGGAATTCCTCCTATTTGACTAGATATGCTGCCACAGTGAACCCTCCCCATTCTGGAAATAATGTATTTGCCTTGAAAACAAGAAATGATCACCATGGTGACTGGTTCTCTTAAGATTCAGCCCAGTGTTCTAGCCTGTCATGATTTTTCTCATTCTGACTTTATAATCCAACATGTTTTCTGTCTTTCCCAGCTTTGTGTCATTTGGAAATCTGCTCAGTATGTCAGCTATACCTTTATTTAAATCTTTAATAAAAATGCTAACCATTAATGGGCTCAGAACAGATCCCAGGGGTACACTACTAGAGTGTTTTTTCTAAGTTGACATTAATGACTACTCTTTGAGTATGTCCATTCAACTAACTCTAAATCTTCTTGCCCATTGTTGCCTTGTACTCCATCTTTCCTTCTGGTCCACAAGAGAAGAGCATGACAGGCTTTGTTAAATGACTTACTGAAATATAGCTACTCTCTTTATGTTATTTCCACCTCATCTACCAATCTAGTAACCCTGGTAGTCTTGTCCCAAAAAAAAAAAAAAAAAACCAAAGAAAATGATAACTATTGGAGGGTTAACCTGACATGACTGTTTTTGTTGAAATCATGTTGACTCTCTGTGATTGATTTCCTTTTCTACATGATCATTTACCATCCCTTTTAAGAATGTGTTCTTGAATTTTTGCAGGAAATCAAAATTAAGACCTTGGAACATAAATAGTTTGCAAATTCTATTCTCTTCCTTTTTAGAAAAAATCAGGGACATTTGCCCTTCCTAGGGAATATCTCCATTTTTCCATGTCAATTTAAAAGTGATTGATCCTGGCTCAGATTTCACTCTTGCAAAACCTTTTTGTATCCAATGGGTCTGGAACTCACCCAAAGTATCTAAGTCCTCTCTACCCATATTCCTACTTATCTTTCACTTCAATTCCCCATTATCCATTTTCATTCTGTCCTTTGCAGTCCAAAGTCCATTCTCTTTGGAAGAGAAATTTGTCTTCTCCGCAACAGCTAGAAACACCACCTTTTTGTTATTGTTAGTTTTCTCCACCAGTTTCAGCTTATTGAAAACTTCCACATGCCCATCGCTGTTTAAAGGACTGCCATTTAGAGTCTTCCTCCATTACTTGTCCTAAACTCCATTTTTATATGTATTTTTTGTAAATTCTAAATTGATTGATGAAATTCTCTGGGCATCCACAGCACTGTCTTTATACAATTTTCCTTTTTCCTTGTGGGAATTGTTTTTCATTCTCCAGAACTTAATTCTTTTGAGTTTCTTATTCCTTGTAGTCTAATTTTCCCCTACAGAATTTTAATACAAAGAATCCTACCTATCCTTTATCTGAACCCTTTGAAAGTAGCTTATCAGAAAGTTAAAGTATGTGTTAGACTGTTTCCAGTTTTCCTCTCCTTTGCTGTCATAAATTATAAGATGGCATAGTCATTTCCCAGCAAGGTTCCCATCATTTCTACTTCACCAGTCAGCTCCACTTTGTTAGTGGAAACCAAGTCCAGATGAACATGATTCCTTCACTTTGATAAGGATGAACTTTTCATGAAAAGAAGCCAACATGTTTTTAGTTGTTCTGCTTTGGGCACAGAGTAATCCAGTTGCTGCCCAGATAATTGAAGTCCCCTCCTTCATGACTACAGCATGTTTCTATTTCCTGAACCCCATTTGTGCCAGATGGTCTATAATATACTCTGATGACAACATTATTTCTTTGTCTAACTCCATTGACCTTCACCTAAATATTCTCCATCATGCTTCATCCCACCCCTCTTATTCCTGGATTTTCTTCCATGCATGTATCTTCAATTTCCCCTAGAATGAAAATAGTCATTATACCTTCTACTCACTACTTTATCTGACTTTTACAGATGCCTGATGGCTGGCTGTGATTCCTTGTAAATACTATCCTGCATATCCCTCAGTTATAGCTCTCAGTGTACCTAGAAAATGCTCTGGACTTGGTCAACTCCTAAGTTTAGCTTCCAACCCTTACCACATAAAATTGTCAAGATCTCTCCACATAGTGTATGACTGTATGCATTCAAGTTTAATACATATAACATGGTCACATTTATTGGCTTTTTGTGGCCTGGGGCACATTGAATCCACATCTCAGGCCTCGGTTACAGAGATGGAATGGGGATGAGCTCAGCTGTATGTAAGAAGATACCTTATGGGCTTTTTTTATTTGCACATAGTGAGTTATATAAGCACCAACTCCAATAACACCAAGAGCTGAGGGAGAACTGGGAGATTTTTTCCTTCTGTCCTATCTATTCTCTCTGTCCAATATGAGCAAAAAGTTATTCTTGGCAGAGACTTTGAAATTTGCTCAAATGATGATGATCTTTCCAGAGGCCATTATCAGGAGGAAAATGTGCAATCATTTGTTTGACTTAAAATTAAACTGGCATGTTTCACTGTCTCTTCTAATGGCTGCACACTCTGGCCCAGAGATGAGAAAAGATTATTGGGAAGGGACTCACAGGAGCACACACAGTTCCAAGACCTCCGTTCTAGAAGTTGGCACATCACTGATTTATATACAACTATTTTAGTACCATCATCAGCATCATATTTGTAAAGTTATCAGACTAGCTTCTGTACTAAGCAAATGGAAAAAGTCTTTGCTCTTAAGGAGCTTACAATACAAGCAGCCTCTGACCACATTGATTTAGAGAGGTGCAGAAAAGAACAGAGATGTGAAAGGTCAAAGAAAAACTGGAAAAAACAATCAGAGTAAAACCAGGTTTGTATTTTTGTTGTTGTTGTCCCTCAAGCTTTATTTAATTTTTTTCCTAAGAAAAAGGGAGAATTTTTAAATTAAGATATTTTTTGGAATAAGAAAAGATACTTATGTATTTCTGCATAGTCTTTACTCTTCCAGGATGATTTTTTAAAGTATTTACATATGTAATAATTTGTATTTAAAACTTATTAGATCTTTATAGTGTCTATGCATTGAATATAAGCAGTATAATATCATTATGAAATGAAAGAGCCCTAGTGCACTTCTGCCTCCAACTAATGCTGCCATTTTCAGAAGAAGAAGGGTTCGGTGCCTAATTTATGGGTCTCCTCTTTCTGATTTGTGATCTTGAAATCAATGAACATGTTCATGGATTTCTGGGTGAATTTCCAAAACCAGAAAATATTATAGATTCAGTGTTTGTCTTTTTCCTACAGAGATTAGAAACAAAGGAATTATCAACTTTCTCAAAAGGCTCAGAACAGAGAAGAAAAGAGGTAAACCCCAAAGTTTCAGAGCTAGAAGAAAGTTGGAACCTGGTTTTCATAGTCTATGACCCTGAGATTCACAAAAATGTTGAAAGAATATATGCTCATTTACTGAAAGGTATGTATTTTTATTTATCAGAATTCCATATTATACTCAAACATTGAAATGGATCCACCATGATCTCATTGATTCAAGAGTTCCATCCAGTGGTGTAAATCACAAATCCATGCAGACCTGCCCATCTTTTACAACTCTGTCTCACCATGCTGGGACCACCCAACTTGCTAGAGGCCACCTTTGATTTCATTTGTCATTTTGGGGCTACCAGTAGAGAGCTCTGGCTATGTATCTGGCATGCTTTATTCTTGCCATGTGATCATCCATCTCCTCTTCCTATCACATATGTATTTATTGATCTCTTTTACTCCTGTCATTGTTTGAAATTCTTCATTGGTTACATGTTGTGGCCTTATCACTCCTACCATATACCTTTTTACTTCCTTTTATATGATTTTCATTTTTAATTCAGAAGAGTCATTGTCATTCGTGTCTCACTGCCAATCAGTTGCTGAGACCTTTCTATTCAGTCTTCACACCAGGTCCTAAATATGTCTCCTCATTTTCACTCACACAGTCACCATCCCAGTTCTGGCCCTCATTATCTTTTGCCAGGATTATTGTAATAGACTCCTGACTGGACTCTCTCATTTCACCAATCCATCCTTCATACAGCTGCTAAAAGAATTTTCCTAAAGCACAGGTATGGCCATTGTCCTTTTCTCAGAAACTGCTAAAATGTTCAAAATGTTAAAATGTTAAAAAGATGGACCCTATTTTCATGGGAAGTTTGGCTTTGATAAAGGAGCTCAATCCCATTTATATTCACATTCACAGAGAGGGTTGTTAATTGTGTATTTCTACCCACCTATTCTATTTATTTTTTCCTCTCTTTGTCCCTGGACTCCTTCTTCAAAAAAGGAGATGGTGAAATAGGAATGTACTTAACACTGGTGATCTGTAAGTGAAATCATGTGTTTCTCCTTTGCTTCCTCTCTTCTGTTCCCTTCTCCATGTACTGATCACAATTAATCAATAAACAAGTATTTATTAAGTGCCTGTCTCATGCCAGACTGCACTGTGCAATGGCAATGCAAGGACAAAGAATGAAAGAATCCCTATTTAGAAAGGAGTCCATCATCTAATGAGGGAGACAAGTACTTTTAAAACTAAATATAAATATAAAATTAATAAATATAAAGATAAACAAAGGGACCTTTCTTCCCTTCCCCCCACAAACTCCACTCTCTGACATTGGAGGGCTTTTTGGTTTATGACTAATCCCTCACATCCTAGCATTTTATTCGGACACCTCACCAACTATTTCCCTGTTGAATTTAATGTTTCTCTACCAAATTCTGTGCATGAGTGTATGTGAGAGAGTTCAACACGTCTTTGGTTCAGATGAAATTGAAATTCATATGATACCCATGCCCCATATGCATTCCTTCATTTTGTATATTCTTTATCTCAAACACACCTATTATGTGAGCTAGTGAGTTGCCTGCCCTTCCTCTTCCTATCTTTCCTAGTATATTCCCTTTCCACACCTTTTTTTTTCTTCTCTTTTGCCCAATAAATCAAAACAAAACCATTTCTAGTACTCAAAGACATTAAGGTCCTAAAAGGACATTTGTTTCTTCTTCTATTAGAAAGTAATTTCGGGGCGGCTAGGTGGTGCAGTGAGTAGAGCGTCAGCCCCAGAGTCAGAAGGGCCTGAGTTTAGATCCGGCCTCAGACACTTAACGCACAAACCAAAAAACCTAGCCGTGTGACCTTGGACAAGTTACTTAACCCCACCCAATTGCCCTCCAAAAAGCGCAAAAAAAAAAAAAAAAGTAATTTCACTATTGTGTAGCAAGTACAGTTGAACATTTGTTTAATTATATTAGCCTTTCCAGGTTTCTATTGACTCCTGTGTTTGCATTTCAAAACTCTCTCTCTGTTCTAGTCTTTTTCTGTTTTTTAATCAGAAATGCTTGAAAGCATTCTATTCAGTTAAATATCCATTTCTATGGGATTAAATTCAATTTTGCTTGTTGTTATTCTTGACTATAAGCCTTTATCTTTTCCTTTTGGAATATCACATTCCCAAGACCTCTTTTCATTTGAACCCTTTTCCTTGGGTGTTTGTAGTACTTTTTCTTTGTTTTGGATTCTCTAGATTTTACCTATGACATTTCTGAGAGCTTTTAAGACATCTTTTGGGAGGTGACTTGTGGATTCTTTGTATTTTCACTTTGCTCTTTAGTTTTAATTGATGTGGGAAGTTTTCATTTATGATTTTTTGAATGATGGGCTTAGTTTTTTTGGTCATGATTTTCAGGTAGTTTGATAATCCTTAACCTATTTTCTGGGTTATGTATTTTTGATGGTATGTACCTTACATTTTCTTCTTTCTTTTACCCCAGTCTTTTAAAATTTTGTTTTAATATTTCTTGTATCATAGAGCTCATTGTCTGGCCCATTCTGACTTTTTTTTTTGGTGGAGGAGTATATTTTGGGAATAAAATTTCTAAGATATTAATTCTCCTTCCTATTCTTTCCTCCAAAGTTTTCACTAATTTAGCATTACATTTTGTATCTCTCTATTAATTTCTTCTGAGTACTCTTCTAAGCCTCTGTCCTAGTCATTCTCTTATCTGAGATTCTACTTGAACTTGTTATGGGATTGATGTCTTCTCCTAGTCACTGCTCAGGCTTCTTTCAATATTTCATCACTGTGTCAGACATTTTCTTGTGTTTTCTCACATCTCTAGCTTCTTTTCCTGGTTTGGGACTTTGTTTTTGAGAGAATCTCTGCTTCCACCCTTACTCTTCTATGATGTATGCAAACCTTGCTTGTTCCTAGATGTGGCCCAGGCTAAGAATAGGTCCTGCCCTCTGCAGGAATTTGTGAGTTTTGGTCTCCAGGTGGCTTGCCTTAGCATTTGGCCTCTTCTCTGTCTTCTCCTTGGAGAGTTCTGAACCTAGAGGTGGCTCCATCCTGACAAACTACCACCCTGACAAACCCAGTCAAATGCTAGTAATTATGCTGGTGGTATGGTTCTTAGAAGACTTTGGGCTCTTGGTTTCCTGGGTACTGTCATGGCCTTTTCTTCTGCTATGACTCTAGCATAGGCTACATGGTTTCTACGTTGGCCATTGACAGTATACAGGTCTGGTCTTGTGTCCTGCTCTAGTTGAGGCATGCTTAGACCTTATAAATATTGAAAAATAATCAACTGAGAGAATATCAATAACCTATTATAATATATATAATATATAATATATGTAATATATATTATAATAAATATATAATATATATAATATACCTATTCTCTCATTTCTACCAAATTTTTATGAGTCATCTATAAATGAAACAAGGCCAGCCTAATGAGGGTATTAATAGGGATGCATATACTTTTGGAAGTCATATCCTATAGTGAAATATCTTTTTTTCACAATGCAGAATATAAGATCCCATTGTATCTATCATTTGTTGACTATGAAAAAGCATTGAATTCAGTAGAACAAAATGCCACTTGACAAACTTCCTTATGACAAGGTATCTACCCTCCTTATATCTAGATTCAGTTTTCCTTTGAAGAAATGATAACAGGATGCAATACGTTATGCTGCATTTTGTTGGTATATGCATATATTTGTAATTGTTATGAACAGGCTTAGATAGAAGCTTCATGTGCTTGCACACACATATAATGAATGTGCATATGTGCTTTCTTCAGGAAGATAATCAGGTGGCCCTAAATATGGCATATAATGAATAATAACACCCTCCAAATGAAATTGAATATATTCTGACAGAAAATGAATGGTTACAAATATAGGAGTCATTTCAAAATCAGCAGCCCGTGAAGAGTCTATATTGACTTGTTAGAGAAAAATACAAAATCAATACCAAATTAGAAGAAAGAATAAAAATATGAAGAGATGGCATATGATTGAGACAACTTTAGTCTGACCTATTTAAGCTGAAAAATGGGACATAGTTAAGAGAAAATCAGAGGCAGAAGAAGTGTGTGTGACCATGGACAAGTCATTTCTCATTGAGACTCAGTTTCTTCATTAGTAAAATGAGGGTATTGAATTAGGTAACCTCCAAAGGATATTCTAGTTCTAAATCTATGAACCTAAAATCCAGGGCTTTTTACCGTTATTACCATTTCCTTAGGAAAGTTACTCAAATACTGAAATGGAGGGGGTGGAGTCAAGATGGTGGAGTAGAAACAACACTTCCACAGAGCTCTCGCCCACACCACTTCAAAATTATCTAAAAGAGGGATTCTGAACGACCTTTGGAGCTCCAGAACCCACAAAATGACACAGAGAAGTTAACCTCCCACTGAGGACAGCCCAGCAGCCTGGCAGAACGACCTCTGGAGCTCCAGAACCCACAAAATGACACAGAGAAGCTAACCTCCCACTGAGGACAGCCCAGAGCGGCCAGCACAATGCTCTGGGAGCCAAGCCCAGGGCCCCAAGAGTCAGAGGTTTTAGCCCCAGGGTGGCTAGACCAGCAGCCGGCTGGAGGGACCCCAGAACACCAGCAGCTATGGCATTTTCAGAATTATCAACACATAGAGGCCTAGGACAAAATGAGAGGTCAGTGCCCTATGGACTTTGGGACTGGTTGGAAGAGCATGTGGCCTCTTTTCCCTGCGGTTGAGAAGCTGCTGAGGAGCCAGGGCAACTTGTACCATGTTGTCACCTTGCAGCTTCAGCTCCTGGACTGCAAACTGTAGGGGGATACAGCAATCAGTCTGGGGGGTAATTGCTTTTGCTTTAAACTTCTTGGATCTGGATTGTGGTCTGGGGTGGAGGTCTTGGGGTGTATGACCAGCTTGCCGGAGTGTGTGGAGGCTTCACAGAGGCCACCCAACTAATACCTCCAGCAGCTGGGAAAACCCCAGCATTTGGGATGGAAGCTCCCCTGGCTGGTGGCAGAGTCCTACTGTGGCAACAAGCCCAAAAGTCAAGTAATTGAGGGCATAGCCTGAATCACTTTTGATTTTATATCCCCAACCCTTCCTTAGCAAGTCCCTGGTACATAATAAGGTCTTAACAAATGCTTTAAAATCAGTCAATTCATTTTATTCATTTATTCTCTCTTCCAGATTTATATTAATTTTTATCTTTAACAAGTCACCTGACAGCATAGTTTGATTCAGGGATGACCGTCACATCAGTAACTAGTCATTGTCTGTTAAAATATGATCCGTTTAATTTTGTGTGATTTTTTTTCAATGTTTGCCATATCCAGAACATTTGATTTCTTTTTTCAAAGAAAATATACGTTATAGGTATAGTCTCTGAAATCTTTGTCCTCTTTCATTCCTTCTCTTAAACCACATTTTCTAATCTATTTTATACTGTCCTTACCTACTTCTATTTTTGCATTGAAGTGACCAAGTAGCAAATTACATATATGATTTAATTGGGAGAGTCTTGCCAAGTTTTTCATAACATTTCTTTACCTTTTCATTCTCTACAAAAGATGTTGGTACATAAGCTATAAATATTTTCGCAGTGGTCTTTTTTTTGCAAGTACTTATGAATGCTAAAATAAAAGGTAATGAAATATACTATAAAACATTATTTCTTTTTGCCTTTGGACAACGATAACACCAACTTTACCAACTCCTTTATTAAGCTCCTCATGGAAAACCTGGAAACCATCTTCCATTTAGCTACAATGTCCTTCTATATTATGGTTTCATTAATAATGAGGATGCACACATTGCTACAATTCTTATCTTCTGCTGGTATGTCTACTCATTGGTTACTGGATGAGGATTTCATATTTAGGGTGTTGTGGTTTGTCCTTCATTCTGGAAGAGGACCATGACATCAAGCAGATGATGCCATAACTCTCAAGTGAATTGTTTCTAAGTGAGGAAGGGCTCACTTTATATTTAGAGTGTAAGCAGTTAATAGCTAAAGATAGTCTAAAAACTTATCTGTAGCATTTCCTGGTCCCTTTTCTACCAACCACTCTAAAGAATAACTGAGGGGGCAGGTAGGTGGTGCAGTGAATAAAGCACCGGCCCTGGAGTCAGGAGGACCTGAGTTAAAATCTGGCCTCAGACACTTGACACATTTACTAGCTGTGTGACCTTGGGCAAGTCACTTAACCCCAATTGCTTTGCCTTCCCCACTTTAAAAAAATAATAAAGAATAACTGAGGTAAATCAGGCTAAAAGAACCTAGAAACTGCCTTAGCCAGAAAATACTTATTTTTCTAACAATCCCACCCTCACCTCATACACATATATGGCAGTTAAGAATAATACTTTTAGAATTTTTTGTAATATATTTAGAATATAGTTTGTATATTTTAGAATATAGTTATAGAATATATTTGTAAATATATTTGGAATATATTTATGAATATATTTGTAATATATTTGTAAAATCTTATGGAAAAGAATGTTGAGAGATTATGAGCAATATCTTCTCATAACAATAAGGAGCAGTGAAGAGGAAAACAATTTTATAAAAAGCTTGGTAAGATCCAATTAATCCATAATATGCTGAGATAATTTAAGGATAAAAGTGAAAAGGAAGGCAAGACACAAGCAAAAAATAACTGTCAACTGCAATAATGAAACTTTTCCTCCATCAATGAGAGTGGAGCCCTTCTTTAACATCAAAGTCCTGGATGTGCTGGAAGTAGGGATGTGGAAGAGGAAGTAGAAATTGTACTGAAGAAAGCATCAGTGAGAATAGCATCAGGTGTAGACCAGCTGCACACAGAGGAAGTCCATGATCAAGGAGACAGGATTTTTGAAGGTATTGAGTTGAAAGTGAGGAGGATTTGGTATCTTCCTCTCTTAAGATATCTGAAAGAGAAGAGGATAGCAAACTTGGAAGGGGCATTGCTGATCTCATACTACCAACAAAAAAGGCAATAAAGGGACTATCAATAACTACTAACCTATATGATGCCTTTCTCATCTTTAGAGAATCTTTATGACAACGGTCTACATACATTATTAGAATATTCCTAAAGAAGGTATTGGAAGGGATGTGGAGACTTTTTACAAATTATATTCTATAGCAGACCACAACTTTACAGTTTCATCAGTGAGATTATAAAATCTCACTGAGCCAATTGTTTATAGACTATATAAAACACAAAACAAAATAAAAAAAAGGAATTTGGTCCAAAATGCAGCTTTAAAGGCTCTCCTCTAGTAAGTATCCACCATGCAGATGTCAAAATAATATGAAAATTCTGGAAACATGGTATAACAAAGATGACTTTGTTCAATTCCTCTCTGATTATGAATCTCAACTGAGGTATAAAAAAGAGACATGTTTGCTTTCTACCAGGGTTTGTCCCTGTAATGGATGATTTCTAGCTTAGTGTCCACATGGAAAAGAGATTCCTATAGATGGTGATGTCCTCCACATGCCACTGGTTGCAGATGACATTGTAATGACAGCAAAAAGTCCTAGAGCAAAGCACCACTTCCTGAATAAACTGAAATTTGGCACAACCATCCACTCTGACAAATACCTTTTATCCAGATTGTGATAAACATTTGAATGGACAACATATCAAGCTGATCTGCCAGGATATGTAGCATAGACAAGTACTGTAGGTGGACAGTGAGTTGGGTCCAGAATTAAAAATGAAAATGGACTTGATTGCATCTGGGAAATAGTGGAGTGCTTTTAGTCAGTCAATAAACATTTATTAAGAATTTTCTATGTTCCAGGCACTGTGCTAAATGCTGGGAATACAAAGAAAGGCCGGAAACAGACTGCTCTTAAGGAGTTCACATTCTCATGGTAGATACAACATGTAAACAATTATGTACTAACAAGCTACAAACAGGATAAGTAATATAAAATTATGAATAAAATAAAATAACAAAATATATAAAAATAAAATATACACAAAAATAAAATAAATAATATAAATAATTCACAGAGGGAAGGCAGTAACTAGTATTAAGGAAGACTATCAGAGGTTTCTTATGGAAGATGGGATTTTAGTTGGGATTTGAAGAAATCCAAGGAAACTAAAAGACAGAGATGAGGAAGGAGAAAATTCCAAGTATTTACACAGCCAGTGTAAATGCCCAGAGTTGGTAGATAGTCTTGTGTTTGGAACTTCAAGGAAGCTAGTGTAACTGGATCACAGAGTACATGGTGGGGTGGAGTAGGGTATGGTATAGGTAGGGAAAAGTAGGAATGGGCCAGGTTATGAAGGGCTTTGATTGCCAAACAGAGAATTTGATATTTCATCCTGGAGGTCGTAGGTAGCTGTTGGAGTTTATTGAATGGGGAGAGCAGTTACATGGTCAGACCTATACTTTAGGAAGATTGCTTCAGCAGTTGAGTGGGAGACAGATTGGAATATGAAGATACTTTTTTCCTTAATAGCATTTTTTCTGATTACATGTAAAGATAGTTTTCAGCATTCATTTTTATAAAATTTTGAGATCCAAATTTTTCTCCCTGCCTTCTTCCCTCTCCTCTCCCCAAGACAACAAGCTATCTGATATGTTATACACATACAATCATATTAAACATATTTCCACATAAGTCATGCCATGAAAGAAGAATCAGAACAAAAGGGAAAAACCAGGAGAAAGGATAAAAAGAGAGTAAAGAGTCTGCTTTGACCTGCATTCAGACTGCACAGCTCTTTGTCTGGATGTGGGTACCATTTTCCATCATGTGTCTTTTGGAGTTGTCTTAGATCACTGTCTTGCTGAGAGGAGCTATCAGAGTTGATCATCACACAATGTTGTAGTTACTGTGTACAATGTTCTCCTGGTTCTCCTCAAGTCACTCAACAACAGTTCATGTAAGTCTTTCCAGGTTTTTCTGAAATTCTCCTGCTCATCATTTCTTATAGCACAGTAGTATTTTATTACATTCACATACCACAACTTGTTCAGCCATTACCTAGTTGATGGGCATCCTCTCAACTTCCAGTTCTTGACCACCACAAAAAGAGCTGCTATAAATATTTTTGTAGATGTGGATTCTTTTCCATTTTTTATGATCTCTTTGGGACACAGACCTAGTAGTGGTATTTCTGGGTCAAAGGGTATGCGCAGTTTTTTTAACCCTTTGGACAGAGTTCCAAATTGCTTTCCAGAATGGTTGGATCAATTCACAACTCCACCAACAACCCATTAGTGTTCCAATTTCCCCACATTTTCTCCAAGACTTATCATTTTCCTTTTTTTGTCAAATTAGTCAACCTGATAGGTGTGAAGTAGTACCTCAGAGTTGTTTTGATTTGCATTTCTCTAATCAGTAGTGGCTTGGAGCATTATTTCATATTCCATCTGAAAACTACCTATTCATATCCTTTCACCATTTATTCATTGGAGAATAACTTATATTCCTATAAATTTGACTTAGTTCTCTATACATTTGAGAAATAAGACCTTTATCAGAGTAAAAATTATTTCCCTGCTTTCTGATTTCCTTCTAATCTTGGTCGCACTGGCTTTGTTTGTGCAAAACCTTTTTAATTGAATGCAATCAAAATTATCTATTTTATATTTCATAATGTTCTCTATCTCTTATTTGGTCATAAATGGAGTAAGGTGATACTGGAGGCAGGGAGACTCACCAATAGGCTATTGTAATAATTCAGGCATGAGGTAAAGAAGGATTACATTAGGGTGGTGGCAGTATCAGAGGAGAGGAAGGGGCTTATATGAAAGATGTCATAAAGGTAAAATTGACAGACCTTGGCAATATATTGGAGATGGGGATGAGAAAGAGTGAGAGGTCTAGGATGACACCTGGGTTTTAAGCCTGGATGATTGGGAGGATGGTAATGCCCTTAACAATAATAGGCTGGGATGAAGGGAGGGCTTTGGGGGGAAAGATAATGAGTTCAATTTTGGACATGATGAGTTTAAGCTGTCTATGGGACATTCAGTTTGGGATGTTTAATAAGCAGTTGGAGATAGGAGGATAATTGGCCAAGAGACTTGAGAGAGGACGGAGTAGAATTAATGATCTCAAGCTTTCCTGTGGTATAAAGGCTTATCTTTTTCACATCAGTATTCTTTTGATGATGTTCTGATGAGTCATGGAATACCATATATAGTTTCTGAAGATTAAAGTTCTGAGTTCCCCAAAGGGAAATAAAGAAATACATTGTTAGGAGTGGTAATGAGGAGGCTGAAGCATATCATAGGGCAGCCAGGTGGCTCCCTGCATAGAATGTTAGACCTGAAGTCAGGAAGGCTTGAGTTCAAATTTGACCTTAGGTACTTACTAGCTATATGACCCTGGGTATGTCACTTAATCTCTGTCTGCCTCAGTTTCTTCAATTAGGAAATGGGGGGAATTATAGCACCTGCCTCCCAGGGTCCTTATGAAGATCAAATGAGACAATATTTGTAAAGTGCTTTGTAAACTTTAGGGCATGCTAGCTATCATCATCATCATCATCAACATCGTCGTCATTGTCGTCATCATCATCATCATATCTTCAAATACAGAATTAAGTTAGTAAAGTAGCCTAAAAAGGATATCATCAGATACATGTATAACTATTAAAGGAGATCATTCATGCAGGAAGGTCAGGGATAATGAATGGATTACCAGTGTTTACTATTGGTATCTGTGTATATAATGTCATGGAATCTAGAGAAAGGCTCTAGCATGTTGGCTGGAACTGTTGAGGAGGTTTTATGGGAGAACATGAACCAGAGTCACATAGGATGAAAAGGCAGGGAGGGGTTCTGATCTAGAGCAGGTGCTGACAAACTATGGCCCTCGGGCCATATATATCCTGCCACCTCTTTTTGTACAGACCCTAAGCTAAAAATTGTTTTAAAAATATAACTATTTAAAAATGTAAAAATCATTCTTAGCTGGATTTGGCTCTTGGGCCATAATTTTCTGACCCCTCATCGAGACCTCTGGGCGTTAGTATACGTCTCACTGGTGTCACAGATTCATTAAATTATTGCAATGTCTACAATTTGTAATTAAATTCTTACTAATGAATAGCAAAAGAGGTAATAGAAGATTAGAATCCAATCTTTAAAATTAATCTACGAATTATAGCCTGCTGAGCTTGATATGATTTTCTAGGAAAATTCAACAATAGCTGATTAAACAAATGATTTGAGTATTTTGAGATGACATTGTTTGTCCCTAGAAGCTTTTCTGGATTTGTAAAAGTCATGAAAAGCTAATAAAAGTTCATATTTGATAGGATTCTTTGACTAGTGAGTCAGAGGAATGTCATACACAGAGAATAATTTGATTTCTGCAAGACATTTACCAAAGTATCTCATGTTGTACTCATGGACAAAATGGAGAATTGTGTTCTTGATGATAGCTATAGTTAGGTGGATTCATAACTGTTGTCACAACTTTTAATGTCCTTCAAATATCAGTTTTTTTTTTTACCTATGGCTTCATGATTTATAGAAACTTTGGGCCTCTTAAAGCATATTTAGAGCAGCGATTTCAAACTCAAGTACAAATGGATCCCTGCAGGCCATGTGTTGACTAATAAAACCGAAACTCAACAATATCTCTGTAGTGTTTATTTATTTTGTTTAACATTTCCATATTACATGTTGATTTGGTTTGATTGTACTCAGAAGGGTTTTGCAGGTGGGCTTGCTTGAGTTTGACACCTCTGATCTAGTGGACACTCCAAACAATGAATAAGCACACAGATAATAACATTTTATTTCTGAATTATAAACATAGAGTCATATTTTCAAGAGAAAGTATCATTTTTTCCTAGTAAGGGATGATGGTGCAACAGACTTTGGGTAAAAACCAAGGGAACTAGGAGAAGGAGGGAAGGGAAAAGAACCTAAGAAGCTGCATAAAGATATAGCAGAAAGATTCCTGTGACTAGACATGAGGAGACCTGGGTTCTGGCCCCAGCTCTGCCACTAACAAGCTTTATGAACTTGCACAAATCATCTAAACTTTCTGAACTTCAGTTTCCTCATTTATAGAGTTTGTCAGTTGAATTTTAAGGTCCCTTTCAGTTTTATATTCCTATGATGGTACGGGTGGTGGTGGTAAGGTAACAAAATCAGTAATAAAAGACAATGTATAGAGGTTGCCTGGTGTAGGTGACAGAAAACTAGACTGGGATTAAGATGACCTGGAGGCTTGTCCTCCCATTCACTCTGTAACCTTGAGCAAGGCAGTTTTAGATAAGCCTCAGTTTCCTTATCTTCGGCATGAGAGGTTTAGAGTAAATAAACTGTATCCGTTCCAGTTCTAACGTTCTATATAATATGGTGTTCATGCTCTGAAACTGGGTTTGACAGGATCAAAACTTAGTGACAGAAACTTCAGGGAAGTCATAGGTACTGGAGAGAAAGTAGGGTAGCCTACCTTCACAAAGTATATTTGTTCTTTCATAAAGTGAATCAAAACACAATGCCTCCAAGAATGGGATGATAAAATTTCAGAATTTCAAGTGACCTGATAAATCATTTTGGTGAACTCATTCCCAAACAAAGATTCCTTCTACAACATACCTGTCCATTAATTATCCAGGCAGTCATCTGTATTTGAAGACAGGCATTCTTCCTCTCTTGTATAGTTCTAAATGGTAGGAAGTATTTCTTTAAATAAAGGCTAATTTTTCCTCTTTGCAACTTATTCCCATTGGGCCAGCCCTTTCACATCAAAAAGAACTACCCTTTTCCTTCTTCCATATAACAACCCTTGAACTACTTGAAGACAACTGACATTATACCTATGATATGTCTATATGAGAAAAGAGCACATACAGTAGGACTCTCACCTTCCTAATCCTGGACACAAAATCTCTTTTAATGGAGTCCAAAATTGAATTAATTGGGAGAAGGTGACATGAAGAGGCCTAAGGTTTTTTTGTTTTTTTTTTCAGGCTGTAAGTCAGACATTAATGTCTGGGAGTTACTATTTTACTTTTCCATTTTGGGGTCAGCTCAAGTCAGAATCTTAGATCCCCACCCTAGAAACATTTGCTCTGCTTTCCAGAAAGTAGTCTTTGGAAGCCAGCTCCTAGGGAGAGTTATTTGCCCCACCTTCTAGAATAAAAGAGTGTGCTCATATGTGCATTGAATTTTTAACTGCTCTCTGCTGTTAACTGTGCCTTTCACCCCCAAGATGATTGCATAATGGTGGTATAGTGTTCCCTTCCTGAATATCGAGTTTGGAGAATACTGTGGGATCCTGAGGAATAAAAAGTGCTGGATAAATGTAAGTCATTATAATAGATTTGGCAGGGGCAACTCAGAGCAATTTGACGCTCTGGGTGGAACAATAGTATGATCTTTTGAAAAGTTTCCCACCCAAGTCTGAGCTCCTATAAGCTGAGTGCCAGAGATAAGAAGCTTCAGCACTATGTAGTCATTACCTGTTGGGAAGGTTTCATTTTAAAAACAAAAATTTAAGATGATTGATCATTGTAGGTGCAATCTGTACCCCCAAAAGAGACCTAGTTTTTGAGAACTTCTGTAATTTCACATTGCCTTAATCTGCCAAATTGCTACCAGTCACTGAAATGCACAAACCAGAAAAACAAGAATAAAATCTTCTGTGAATAATTCAAAGTCCAAATCCCAGGGATTGTAATCTCTATTGTTTAGTATTATATGTTAATTTTTGTTATTTAAAATTAAACACATCATGAGAAAAGTGTCAGTTAAGGAATTTTCCAAATAGACATACCAGGATTGGATAAATGTTTTTTATTCCCATAAAGCAAAACTTAAACAACCATCTCTACATCAGTGGTTCCAAGTATATTTATGCTCCTTAATTATTTTGCATCTTTCCTGGCCTTAATAAATGTCTCCTGAATTGAGGTCATATAGGACAAAAGAAAGAAAAATGTTTTGATTTTCAGGGAGGGAGGGAAAGAAGGTGGGGCGGGGGGAGAGTAGGGATTTTAAACTACAAGCCAGTGAACTTGATTTCCATGTTTAGAATCCATTGTTGGGGCGGCTAGGTGGCGCAGTGAGTAGAGTGCTGGCCTTGGAGTCAGAAGGACCTGAGTTCGGATCTGGCCTCAGACACTTAACGCACACACAAACAAAAACCTAGCTATGTGACCTTGGGCAAGTTACTTAACTCCAACTGCCCTCCAAAAAAAAAAAAAAAGAATCCATTGTTAAAAGGATGGTTAGGGTTGTCTAGGTGGTGCAGTAAATAGAGCACTGGCCCTGGAATCAGGAGGACCTGAGTTCAAATCCTGCTTCAGACACTTAACACTTACTTGCCATGTAACCTTGGACAAGTCACTTAACCCCAATTACCCTGCCTTCCCCCCTCCAAAAAACAAACAAACCATAAAAGGATGGTTAGCTCACATTTAAAAATGGAAGCAGTAATCACAAAGACCCAGCAAGATTCCATCAAGAATAGGTTGTTCCTGGTTAATTTCCTTTTCTTTGACAGGGTTATTAGACTAGTATGGCAGCAAAAAGCTGTAGTTATAGTTCACTGATGTTCTACTGCAAGACTCTTAAACTTTTTCCACACAGGACCTCTTTTCTCAGTTCTGCAGCATTCGTTGGCTTTGTGTGATCGGAGAGTGTTCACAGTGCAAAGTGTGTATCCTTTGTGTTCAGAACCAAGGTTGCAGTAAAGTGATTTGATGGAACATAGGCAAGTGCAGCCAGAAAAACCTCAGATTCATTGTACATTTGGTTTTGAATTAATTTTTGGTCGTTGAGTGTTCAGAAACCTTTAATTATTGCCAAATTTTTTGCAAACCCATATGGGGTCATGATCCACATGATCCACAGTTTTGTATAATCTTTTTTTTTTTTTATAATTTCACAAAGTTTATTTTGTCTTTGTGGAAGATATGGAGCAACGTGGGCTAGAGAGTTAGATGGAATGAGAGGTGGTTGAATTACTAGACGTCAGGAGTAAGCACCAGTGTGTTGATATTATATTGGAAGGAAGAGAGCCCCCAGGGTTCTGTGGTTGGTACTGGGATTTGGATAAAGACAGATCACATGCTGATTAGGTTTGCAGCTGAAGCAAATCTGGGAGGGATAATTAACATGTTTTATGACAGAGTGTGGATCCAATAAGACCTTGGCAGGTAAAAATCTTGTGCCAAATCTAATGTACGATTATGCTTTGGCCTTAATCTACCATAGTGAAACCAGTTATATCTTCCCATGAGGGTTCTAGAGTGCCTAAGTGATGGGAGCATCATTCTTTGCTACTCTATCCCTTGAGCCCCCACTGGTTATATTCTCTCCACTATTGGTGCTGGTGACTAGCTATATTCTAATCTAGAATAGATTCTACTAGCCAGAACTTCCTGACTGATTTGACTCGAAATGTTCAAAATGTCTTTGTGTGCTCTTTGGGCCTTGGGCCCTGTGTGTTGGTCCTTCAAGAGTGTCCATGACTCAGACCCCATACTCTTCACTGCAAGACATCTCCAAGAAAAATTTGCTCCGTAGTTCTAACTGCTTTCCCAATATCTTCTGAGACCCCTCCACTAGGAGAGTTCCCATCCTCATTATTCCCAGGGCAATAGCCTGCATTGTGGATTGGAGGATCTCCGAAGTCCCTTGTGACTCTTATAGTGGACACTGAAAAGAGTTTTTGATCTGGAGTAAGAGGACATGGGTTTGAATTCCAATTCCGCCATTTATTATTTGGGTGACTTTGGGCAAATCCCTTGACCTCTCTAGGACTCAGTTTCCTCATTTTTAAAAATGAGATGATTGGACTTTGTAGGTTCTAAATTCTCTTCCAGCTCAAAATCTATATGATGGTTTCAAGTTTAGTAAGTTTAGCTTACTTTTTGTTCAAATTACAATATCTTCATCAAATTTTAATCCTTCATAAAAGTCAGGGAAAAGCCCTAGACATAACATCAGAAAACTAAGATTTAAGCCTGCCTTTGCCACCTATCAATTATATGATTGTGGGTATCTCACCAAACTTAACCTCAGTTTTTTCATCTGTAAAATAAGGATAATATGACTTGTGCTATATGTCCTCTCAGCATTTCTGAGGAAAGCTCCTTGAAAATCATGAATAAATGTGAATGATTATTTTTTTAGAATTTCTTGTTTGATGAGTGGAAGGGGCAAGTAACATCAGTTGAATTTTGTCGATTTACTTATATTTTGGTCAAATTCTTAGCAAGTAAAAATTGATATCTATTTTCTTCTCCTCCTCCTTTTCTTCACCATTTTCAGTGGTGCCTGAAACTTCACCTCTACCTTGACATGCTGAGGACACGGGGTGATAGATTCCATGGTGTACATAATTAACAGCACAGATGTCTACCCTGGCAAAGTAAATTACAGGACAGATACAACATCAGAAGACTAATTGCCTGGCTTATATGGGTACAATTCTCAAATGTTTCTTTTTCCATATTTGTATATTTTATTAAGGAACTAAAAGATAGAACTACACTAACATTGCTATCTCTAGCTACAGGAAAGTGTTTCCTGGCAGTCTTAAAAATTCAGTGTATGAGGTTGCTGCCCATGTAAAATGAATTAAAAATAAAAGAGATGTGAAGTTACAGTTGTCTCCTACTGTGTTCCACTTAATTCAGTTGTGTTAGTTGAAGCTTCTGAAAGTAGCTCCTGGCTTGAGGTTTTGTGAAACATATATGTTAAAGTTTACATGCTGGTATATCTTTAAAAACATCATCATCAACAACAACAAAAAAACACACACACACACATAAATTTTCATTTTTAACCTGCTCATTCTATTCCAGAGTGGTGTGGAATCTTAGGACAGGAACAATTGATATGTTTGTATTAATAGTAAGGATGTTCTCATCTATTAGAAGGCGTTGTGGTACAACATACGAGGTACTTTCCTTTACAGTCAGATCTCCCCTCTGATGCTTATTACCTGTGTGACTGTGGGCCAGCCATTTAATTTCCTGGGGCTATGGTTTCCTCAATGCTAAAATGAGATAGCTGGACTAAGTCTCTGAGGTCCCTTCTGGCTCTAAGTGTCTAAGGCCGTCATCTATGTAACACGTAAACTTCTGAGGGCAATATAAATGTTGCTCTTGTTATAAGAGATAAGCCAAAAGACCTCTCTCTTTAGGCTGGAGTTTTAAGCATAAAATATTAGCTGTTTTGCTTCACAGGGCTAGAATGGCTTTCTTTCTCTTTCATTTCCTGTCACTCTCCTGTCCTTTGATTTCCTCCTCGCCTTATTTTGATGGTTAGGGAAGCTACTGCTCAGACGGGGAGGGACCTGGACAGCAGAGAAGTCCTTCGACTGGTTTTTGTTTTGTTTGTTTTAAAGTTGAGTCCAATCCGGTAACTCCAGAATATGAAACCAATAAACCCAGCTTGGGTTGGTTCTATTTTTGTGGGGTTTGGTTACCACTGGAGGGAGCTTTGGGCCCTTTCTGACCAGCTGAAGTCGTGGGAGGGATGCAGAAGACTGCGGTGCCTGTGTTTCTAATTCGACAATAGGGCTAAATTACCTCTGTATGTTTAACTCTGCAGGAGGTGACTAGTGGCATGGAAGGACGAAATCTGGCACTCTCCTGCCCATGCTTTCCAGACCGGACCCAGGAATTCGGCTGGGGTGGGGGGAGAGGAGGAGGTCCCAAGACCTGGTAACAGACATTGCAGAATCCATCCTTTGCAGTGAGGGGTTGTACTGCTGACTTAGCTGGCTTTTAACCCAAGGGGGCCCACCTTCCCTCTGTGGCTTCCTGTGCCAGAGGACAGGGATCATCATTCAGCTGACCTGTCTTGAAGGGTCGCATTGTGATTGAACTAATGATGGATTACAAGGCACTTCGGCCATGTCAGACATGACATGAATGCCCTGTCTTGTTATTACCGCCCATTCTGAAAGGGGTCACAGAGTCACTAATGGCTAGTGCAGCAAACAAGGCCCTGTTCTGAGGGATCATCCAAGAGATTCCCCAGCAGGAAATGGTTCCACATCACTATTTATCTCTCTTGGAAATAGCAGGGTCGGCTTTCTGGTTCCAAGGAGTCTAGCTACTTCGTGGCTCATGCTCTTTAAACAACTCTCCCTGGAAATTCTAGTTGAACCTCTGGTTTGATGGTGGAAAAAAGCCCTATTAATTATGTTTGATGTTTGTGAAATTTCCAGTTAGAGTCCCCCCTCCATTCCTCAAAAGGGAATTTACTTTTTATTTATTTTTCCCTTAATGATCTTTGATTCAGAAGCAATTTTCCAATCTTAATTAGTGGGAGATTCAAGGAAGGCTGGGAGTATGTGTGTGCCATTTGATAAAGTCATGTATATACATTCAATATACATGACCTTGTCAAATATTGGACCTTTTGACAGCCTTAGGGGAAAACTAAAGACAGTGCTTATGATAGTGCACCATGAAGGTAGTTTCTCCAGGGAATACATCTCTATGCTCACTGTCAGCCTATAGGAATAGCTGAAGGATTAATTGAGAATCCTGCCACATGCCTATGAAATACTAGTCAACTCCAGCAAGGCACAGAGAGTAAGAGCTCAAAGTTTAATTGTTATATTTCCACACATTCTCTGTCTCTGTCAGTGTCTTTGTCTTTCTCTCCCTCTCCCTCCTTCCCTCTCTGTCTCTGTCTCTCTCACCCTTTCCCTCCCCCTCCCTCACTCTCTATTTTTCTTTCCCTCCTTCCCTCTCTGTCTCTCTGTCTGTCAGTGTCTCTGTCTCTTTCTCCCCCTCCTTTCTTTCCTCTCTGTCTCTCTGTCAGTATCTTTTTCTCTCTTTCCCTCCCTCCCCTTTTCTCTCTCTCCTTCCTTCTCTGTCTTTGTCTGTCTCTCTCTTTCACACACACACACACACACACACACACACACACACACACACACACACACACCCTAGAATGTAAGTCCCTTGAAGATAGCAGACTTTCTAGAAAAGTGCCTTGTGCATAGTGGGTCCTTAATAAATGCTTGTTGAATAAATCTGGATTTACTTTATGTCTATTTCATATACATTTATCTCTATTTGTATTATTTCTTCCAATAGACTGGAAGTTCCTTGATTGTGGAGATGGTTTCACTTTTGTCTTTATGTCTCCAGCATTTATCATAGTGCCTGGCATATAGTAAGTGCTTCATAAATGCTTGTTAATTGATTAATTGGCACTAGAGAGCAAAATTTCAGGCTCCCAGAAGGAAGACCCTAGGAGTTCAGGATTTAGAACTGTAAGGGAAATTGGAGATGTTTGGCTGGAGTGAGTTGTACCGCTTAGATCACTAGTCTTGCTTGAAGTAATTGCTACTCCCTCATGGGTTTTGGGTAGTCTCCCCCCAGACCCAGACTCATAATCTAACAGTTCAGGGCTCCTCATTTCCAAGTTGTCCTCTCTCCCTTGTCTCTTCCCCTTCCCAATTTACCTGGGGATGCAGTAGCTAGCTATGGTATGTACCTGTCATCACTGCCTTGAGAAATGTTTCTTCAAGAGCCAGGGAAATGCGCTAACAATTGAGCTTTCGAAAATACCTGTTCCTGGGCTGAAACTATTTTTATCTCTGTGCTTTTTTTCCCCTTGAAATGAGTACTCCATTCCCTGTGCAAACCGTTCAATGATTTATGTGTGGCAATAAGCAACCGCTGCCTGCCGACAAAGGAAGTTTCAATAGCCTTTGTGTAGAAGGTGTCTCACCGTGGGAGAGCCATTTGTCTTTGGCTTGGCTCAAACAAAATCATGCCTAGAATCCAGTGAACAGGAGAAGTCTTTCCGGCTCAGCGCCTTCTGAAGAATCTTTCTGAACATAGGTACCATTGTTTTCTCTTTTTACTTCTCATGACTCTCTATTCAATTTGGTCTTTGAACAAATGATGCCAAATGAAAGAAATTGGAGTTTGTCCATGCAGTTCACGTGTGTGGTCGCTAGATGGGGCACAGGAGAGAGGCAGGGAGAGAGGAAACAAGATGTCTCCATCTACAGCTGTTGTGTCTTTGATTTGGGTCGAAAGTAGAATGCATTTCAGTCATTCTGGGTATTCTCTTTCTTCAATCAAAAATGCAGCCCGCTGTGCTGATTCAAATAAGGAAATCAGTCTGTTTGTTGTAATGAGCCCTATGTATAATCTGGAGGCCACAATTGAGATGAGTATGAGATGGTTATTATTATGTCACAAATGGGAAAAGTGATTAAGAGCTGTTTCTGCACTATCAGTAAATATTAGACTTCTGAAGGGACCTTGAGCTTTCTCTTTCAAGTTGCCGAAGATTCCGTATCCCCTTCTGCTGTTTCCCACATGCCTCCCTAACCTCCCAGGTGCAGGTTCTTCTAGAGAGATCCTGAGCCAAGCCCTTATCTCAGTGTGGAATAATAAATAACTTCTCTTTATGCAGAGGAACTTATCAATTGGGTTTTATTCCGGCATGACATCAGGAAGAATGTGAACGGACAGAAAAGCAAATCGCCAGAGTGTACACTCATTGGGCCAGATTTCCCTGGCCAGGTGCTGCTCTTGCTCTCAGGTGCACTGGCTGGCTTGTGCCTGACTTAATTGAGGTCAGGTGCTACGCGGCCAGAGGCTGTAGCTGCACAGGTACATTCCTTTAGATCTTAATTCATTTGTTCCTCCCAATACACAGTGGGTAATCATAGATTAGAGTTGCATTCCCTTCATCTTGCTAGGGATCCTGCTTAGGGCAGGGAAACATGACAAGGAAGAGAAGATCTGGCTTTTCCATTTTTACTTTCTTCTTTTTTTTTTCTCCCAGACAGTTCCACTCTGAGTTCCTGGATCCAGGTGCAGGCCAAACCCAGACTTGCAGCCTTACTTCTGGAGACTAAGTTCTCCTGTATTCCTATGTGGGAGTCTTTTCACTTTGATACACTTTACAAGGGGTGGACAACTAGAACCAGAACGACTGGGAAAATCCCCTGGATGCTGAAAGATTTGCCGGGTGTCTAGGTATTGGTTATCACTATTCCGCCCTTTTTCTCTTTTGGGCCAATACTCAATTATCCTATGGGTATCCTAAAATCATAGGAATTAGAGCTGAAAGGGGATTTAGAGATCATTATAATCCCCTTATAATAATTATAATAACACCTGACATTCATGCAGCATGGATAAGTTTGCAAAAGCACCCTGACACATACTAATTTGATCCTCAGAGTTTTATTGTGAGGTATATACTAGAGGCATTAATGATACCCATTTTACAGGTAAGGTTATAGACAGAGCTCTGGATTTGGAGTTGGGGGATTTGGGTTTGAATTTCTGCTCTGTCACTTGCTACCTTGGGAAAGTGAATTAATCTTCTCTGGGCCTCAGTTTCCTCAGCTATAAAATGAAGGGATTAGGCTGGGTTACCTCTATGGGCCCTGTCCAGTTCTCAATCAGTGATCCATTCATCCTAGGATATGAAGTGCTTGGACTATTATTGACAAGGGAACAAAAAATTGGGAAACATATCAGGAAGCTAGCCAGATACACAGGTCGGGAGCCATCTCTTGGATTACATTTTCTCAAGCAGTACCTTGGGATCTAGAGTGTGAAAATGGCCCACATGAGTGCTTTGGGGCCTAATGATATTGTGACTCTGGAGAGACAGTTTGAAAATTGTAGCACAGACTGATTGCCTGGCAAGTCGGCTGAGAAGCCTGGGAATGCTCTCCTTCTCTTGGCCCAGCACGACCAGATGGGCCTTTGCACACTCTGCTATAGGATAAGGTGAATAGGCCATAGAGCTCAGCAGCTGTTTGCATGAGCCCAGAGAAAAAGGAGGCATGTGAAACCTCTCCACAGAGGGCTTTTGTGTCATGTGGGATCCTTTCTAGCAAATCCTTTGGATTAAAGCGTTATTAAGAAGTTATTTTGGTCTACTCCCTGACTTGGAGTGGGACTCTGTCTAAACTTCCCAAGATGCCTTGTCTATGCTAATCTTATAGCATTCCAGCTAAATCCCTACCCTCCTATACAGCTCTATGTAGTGTTTAGGAGTATTAGCCCTGGCTCTCAAACTGACTCAATATGTGACATTACCTAAGCAATGTGGACTTCAGTTTCCTCATATATAAAATTTGGTGTTTGAATTAAATAATCTCTTAAGTTCCTTTGAGTTTTAACATCAGAGAGATCTTTTGGTCTAATCTACAGCCTTTGTAGTGATTTAAATTTATGTCCTCTAGTTTATTCTCCTAAAATAGAGAGTAACATTCAATGGCCCCTTAATGAAAACCCATTCTGAGTTTCAGGAGATCTTTGGTAATTTAATTCTTTTTTTTTTCTCTTTTCATCTATCAGTCACTTTTTGACTCTTTTCTGTTTGATGGTAGGGTCCCTAGGGGATCAGCCTCAAAGTTATCTCAGCCTCCTTCCATATTGGAGAATCCATTTTTTAGTAAAAATGCCTTAGTCTCTGCCCCAAAGTGATTTGGGGAAGGGAGGGAGGACAGAATTGCCTTAGCTGGATGCCAGTCCCCTTTCCTTCAGGACTGGTGGAGTCCTCATGGCAGCACTTTGTTCCAGTTCCTTCAGTTCCTTATTTTTTTCTGTCAGGGCACTGCTACAATAGAACACATTGCCAAGTTCCATACCCCTCCCCACTACACAGATTGAGCTTCTCTATTTTTTTGACTTCTGCTTTCTCCTCAGAGGGTAGGGGGCAAAGGGGCAAGAAGGCAAGGGGAGGTGAGGTGAGGGCGGCAGAAATGAGTATTATTGCATGTTGCTTCAGAATGATTGAGTGACCACAGGGGCACAGTGCTGTGGGCTGTATGGCTCTGCCAGAGTGTGGAGGCCACTGGGGGAAAGTGTGTGTGTGTGTGTGTGTGTGTGTGTGTGTGTGTGTGGTATTAGTAATTAGCCTTTTTTCTATCAATTCATCAGGCTTTTACCTCATTATGGTTATAGGGCATGGAGACAACTGTGATTGCTTTACCTCTTGCTCATCATATTTATTTTGAGAAGATATGAGCGGTCATGAGGATCAGAGAAGATGTCTATGTCTTAAATATGCAGCCAATGCATTGGATTCTCACTTTTATCTTTGTGGTTCATGCAAAAACAAAAAAAGCAGGACTCTCTTATAGATGTAGCTACCTCACAAAGCCCCAGGCAGGGACAGGTCCAGGATATCACATTTTACACAAAACCCTACTCCATGATGGAAATTGTTCATGAGAACTGATTTATTAAGTTCTCATGTGAGCTCAAGAGGTACTATGTATATATTTTCAATTTTTCTTAGTTTAGAATAGTAATAGCTAACATTTAACTGTTTTACAATTTGCAAAACACTTCACATAATTAATGAATCTTCTCAACAACCTCAATGAGGTAGGTGTTATTATCCTCTCCATTTTACAGATGAGGAAACTGAGGCTGAGAGAGGTTAAGTGGGATTACACAGCCTGTATGTATTTTTGTAAGGGACTTCTCCAGGGTTCACATGTAACTAAGAGATGGGCTGTGCTTTGTGCAGAAGTTTTGAAAGGAAGGGGGTGTGAACTCCTGAGATAAAGCAGCAAATGAAGGTGGGCAGGCCTGACCATTAGAACCAGATTACAGAGCCAGAAGAGGCTGTGTAGAGAGTACAGGAATCAGGGAACCTAGGTTCAAATCCTAATTCTGCAGCTTATTACTTATGTGGTCTCAGGAAAGTCATTTTAGCCTACCTGTGCCTCAGTTCCTCACCTACAAAATGAGGGGATTGAATGATCTCTTGATGATCTCTAAGCTTCCTTCCATCTTAGATCTTATGATTAGGTCTTGATTAGATCCATCATGATTAGATCGAAGTCCTATGATTAGAGAGGAGCAGAAAGGAGTTTGGGATCAAGGATATAGGTAAAGGGGCTGGCCTTGGGCCACTGCTTTCTTAGAAACAGAGTAAGGAGGATGAGTGTGTTTTCAGATACTCTTATTTCCCTCATTACATTGTATATATTCATGTGAACTTCCAACCACAAATCACTCACAATATCACTGAGTAATTTAATGTGGGTCTCCATCAGATAGGAGAAACTCTACTATGGCTCTAGTGAAGGTTCTACTTTGGGTTTGCCATCATCTCCCAAGGAGTTTTCTATATGTACTGTGTTAAATCCTTTTTTCCTATCATTTTCTTTCTCTTTGTTTTGTTGAGTTTCTGAACTGTGCTACGTAGCATGGGTGGGTGACTGAACGTCATCTTGGTACGGTAGGGTTCTTTCTCTGAGCAGTCACTTTTCCTTTATTCCTGCCTTCTGATTAGTTAATATTCATTCTTTTCCTGAGTTTATTCTCAACTTTTATGAGTAAGTTGTAACTTTTATCTATTACATTGTGGGCAAAAATATAAAATAATTTCATGACCTGGCCCAATATGTAATATGTAATATAATACATAGTTTCCTTTGAGTTTGTCAAACTGAATAGCTCAGTACTGTTTTGCTCATTTTCCAATCAGTAAACTATCAATCAATCAACATGTAAATGTTGTCAAGTACTCACTCTATACCCCTCCTATTCTAGGTACAGGAGATTAAAATACAAACTAAGATAACCTTGTTTGCTTACATTCTAAAGGGAGATACAACATGTTACAGACAAACACAGGATATATAATATAGTGGGCAGCTAGGTGGCACAATGGATAGAGTGCCAAGCCTGGAGTCAGGAAGACTTATCTTCCTGAGTTCAAATGTGTCCTCAGATACTTACTAGCTGTGTTACCCTGGGTAAGTTAATTAACCCTGTTTGCCTTGGTTTCCTCATCTGTAAAATAAGCTGGAGAAGGAAATGGAAAACCATTCCAGTATCTCTGCCAAGAAGACCCCAAGTTGGGTCATGAAGAGTCATATTTTTACATTCATATTTACATACATATTTACATACATATTTACATATGTAAGAACACATACAAATATGACTGAAATAGCTGAAAAACAACAACATGTAATATAGCGGTATCTTAGCCATGCCTCTTCCAGGTGTTACAAAGATGAAGGCACTAGGTAGGATACTTACTTTTTTGAGCAAGAATCTGTCTCCCAGTGTCCTGGTCTTTGACCCCAGGAGAGAACCCTTTAACCTTGGAACTGGTAGAGGGGGCTGGCTTTGATTTGTAAGCTTGTCCCTCACATCCTTTGGAACTATAGAGTGAGTAAAGTGGGTAAAGGAGAGGCTATCTTGAAGGAGTAAGACATGGCAGAATTGTCTCTATGACATAAGCAGCAATAGGTTCTGGAGCCAAAGTGGTATGAATGGGGGTGAAATTTTTGCTCCCTTAAGGTGGCCTTCATATTTCCCAACTCACAAGGCTTCTCCCTTTCTTCTTTCTGAGAGATTATTAATAACTAATGATTTGGGGAGATTCAGACTTCCCCCTTTTCTCTATCTTCATTTCAAGACCTCAGTCTCTGAAGGTTACACTAAGCTTCTCCTCTGTCTGACCCCATCCAACCTTAGAAGGAATCTCTAGTCTAAGATGAATTCCGCTCAATCAAACTTGGGTGGAGACAGAACCTCTTGTCTAAATTGCCCAAGACTGGGGGTGGTTTGGGCATAGATTGTCTCTCTGTTCATTTGTGACAAGATGTCACTCTCAGCCCTCATTAGAGAAAGCCCACTTCTCTTTGTAAAGTCTACTTCTCATTAATTGTTAGCCAAAGTCAAATTGCTGTCATTATGAACACTCCTCTTCCAAAAGAACATGTAAGCCTTGAGCCACCACCAGGATTGTCTTTGGCCTAAAAGACTACCCTTTTATCAAGTTGCTGGCATTATTAATATGATTAAATTACCCAGAAATTATGTCAACATAATTGACATAATCTGGTTCTCAGTTTCCTTATCTCAAAACTTTTAAAATGCCACATTCCCACAAATCCATCAGTATAAGATAGACTAAATCGACCTCTTTCGTAGTCTTAACTTTAGAGCAAAAATGCCAAAATGTGTGTGTGTTGGGGTGGGGGGGGGGATCAAGGAAGAGATCACTGAGAGATTTTGGCCCAGCCAGCAGGTCGCTATCTCTAGTGTCCTAATATACTTCAAGATTCCTACAGTAATTACAGCCAAGACATTTTATATATAACAATATACCCAGTGATAAGAAATAAGGCTATTCCTCATGGTAAATAAGTGAATCAAGGATTCTTGAAGGTGCTTGAGCTAAGCCTTGAAGAAAACAAGGAGTATAGGTGAAGGGGGAGAGCATTCTAGGTAGGAGTGACAGCCTCTGCAAAGATATGGAAGTGAGAGATAGAATGTTACATATGGGAAACTGGTAGACCAGTTTGACTGATAATGTTGGGCATATTGAAGTGAGTAATGTATAATCAGCCTGGGGAGGTCAACTGGAGCCAGACTACAAAGGGCTTTAAATGCCAAAGAGAGGATTTTAATTCTATCCTAAGTGCAATGGGGAACTACTGAAGCTTCTTGAGTAAGGTCCGGCCCATGCCTTACTTAGATTAATTTAAATTTATTAACTTTTATATTTATTCTGAATACATATATATATATTTGTTCATTTATTTGTTTGTTTATGTGTATTTGTCGTCCTCTGTTTTAATAAGTTTGTTCCATCTTTTGTACTTGTGACTCCTAGCACAATGCCTGGCACCTGGCTGGTATTTAATAAGTATTGGTTGGTTGATTGATTGATTGATTAGAGGATAGATTGTATAAGGAAGAAACTGGAAACAGAAATCAATTAGGAGTGGATTGAGATAGTCCAGGCAATGTTATTGTTTGCCCTTCCTTCTTGAAGAGGACCATAAGGTCAGGGAGGTGATGCTGTGACATGCAAGTGAGTTGGATTTAAGTGAGGTAGGGCTGTGCCAAGTCACCAGCCTCACTTTCTTCTCTGGAGCCATCTGGGTCCAGTGGCAAGATATAGATCAGGATGACTGGAGATGACCCAGCACGCAGTGGGAGACCTTGGCCTTTTTAAGGGAAGGTCTTTCTAAGTTCTCACTTTGACTGAGGCAACATCCATTCAGTGATTAAGGCTGGGTGAGAAATGAGTCAAGGAATTTTTATTTAATTTTTACCTAATTTTATCTAAGAAAAAATCAATCTCAGAAAGGAAAACCCTCAGGGTTTCTGAAAAAAAAAAAAGAATAAAACAGAAACAATTACTATTTACATCTACTCTGAGCCACCAGGGCCCAAACAATGACCACTAAATGGTGTTTGGGCTGGGACCTATTACTGGCCAATCAATGAGAGCCAGAGTGAATTGGGTTTAAGGCATGGTCTTTAAGAAAGAAGTCTATTATGACCAAACAAGAATTAGAGAGCATTATAAAATGCAAAATGGATAATTTTGATTACATTAAATTGAAAAACTTTTGTACAAACAAAGCCAATGTAACCAAGATCAAGAGGGAGGCAAGAAATTGGGAAAGAATTTTTACAACCCATGTCTCTGATAAAGGACTCATTTCTAAAATATACAGAGAATTGAGTCAAATCTATAAGAATACAAGTCATTCCCCAATTGATAAATGGTCAAATGATATGAACAGGCAGTTTTCAGAGAAAGAAATTAAAGATATCTACAAGCATATGAAGAAATGCTCTAAATAACTATTGATTAGAGAAATGCAAATCAAAACAACTCTGAGGTACCACATCTCACTAGTCAGATTGACTAAGATGACAAAAGAGGAATGCTGGAGAGGATGTGGGCAAATTGGAACACTAATGCATTGCTGGTGGAGTTGTGAACTTATCCAACCATTCTGGAGAGCAATCTGGATTTATGCCCAAAGGACTATAAATAATTTCATACCCTTTGACCCAGCAATACCACTTCTAGAGTTATATCCCAAAGAGATCATAGAAGTGGGAGGAAGACCCATATGTACAAAAATATTTATAGCAGCTCTTTTCATGGTTGCAAAGAATTGGAGATTAAAGGGGTGCCCATCAATTGGGGAATGGCTAAACAAGTTGTGGAATATACATGTAATGGAATACTATTGTGCTATAAGAAACAAGGAGCAGACAGACTTCATATTTACCTGTAGAGGCTTATACAAATTGATGCTGAGTGAGAAGAGTAGAACCAGGAGAAATTTGTATACAATCACAGACACAACATATGTGTGATGACCAATTATGACAGACTGGACTCTTCTCAGCAATGCAGTGATATAAGTCAATCCCAAAATACTCATGATGGAGAGAGATGTCTACATCCAGAGAAATAACTAGAAAGAAGTGAGTTTGAATCCTGATGGAAGCAAACTATTTGATCTTTTTCTTTTCATTGTTTGGTTTTATTTCCTCTTTACCATTTTTCATCCCATCTAGTACAATATGCCTTTTGTTAACCTGACTGTCTAACGTGAAAGTATTTGCAGATCCTATACTGAACTATATGCTGTTGTGGGGGGTGGGGGGAGGGAAGGAAGGGAAATTTGAAACTCAAGGAACTATGGAATCGAATCTTGTAAACTAAAAATAAACAAATTAATGAAAAAAAAAAAGGAGTCTAGCCAGTAAACCTTAAGATATCTTACTAGGTTTCAGCAATCAAATTTTACATTTTTTTAGGCAGAGCACTTGCAGGTAAGACATAATACTCCTTGTGGACTGAGGGAGAGGAGAGAGAAAGAGGAAGACCAAGAGGAAGGGAGGGAGGGGATTGGAAAGGAGGAGAGAGGAAGGGAAAAGAAGAGAGGGGAGAGGACAGGAGGGAAGAGGAGAGGAGGGGAGAGGAGTTGCTCAACTGAAACTGGCCAGTTGAGCCCCTAGTGGGGCAGCTCAGACTGCTACTCACTGGGTGTTGTTTGTCCTTAGTTCTGGAGGGTGACCATGGCATCAGGAAGGCAATGTCATGACTTGAAAATGAATTGGATTTAAGTGAGGGAGAGCTGTGCAAGGTCACCAGCCTCACTTTCTCCTCTGCAGTCATTTGGGTCTAGTGGTGAGATATAGATCAGAATAACTGGACATGGCCCCCCAGTTCAGGCAATAGGTGATGCCTAGACTATAGTAGTTGGGATGTGGGAAAGAGAAAGGGATAGAAATGAGAGGTGTTGACATGGAATGGATAAGACTTGGCAACTGAGTATGGGAGGGCATGGGGAGCTCTACCACCCATTCTAAGCATGTTTATTGGTATAATCTGAAGCTTTTTATGTGTGGTAAAGTCGGAGTGGGATTGGGGCATTTGGAGCTTATTTATACCCCATCCATTTTCCTTCCAGTCTCAGGCTAGGGAATTGTGACTTAACAGTTTGTGCCAAAGATGAATCCTCTCCTGGAGGAATTTATTATTCAGATGAAACTTGAGTGAGGAAGAGCAGGTATTTCCCTGATGTCACAGAAAGTAATACCCAGGTGACCTCAGGGGTCAAAGCTAGCATGCTTAGCAGCAGCTGAAGCAGCAGGAGGTGGAGATGGGTGAGGACCAGGCTCCACCCCAAACCTGGCTCGTGTCTCCTGCTCTTCCATGACTGTGATTTCATCGCATATACCTTTGTAAACAATCAATTTAGCAACCAAATTATATACTCAGTAATTATAGCTTCCAGCCTAATGTCAGGAGTCCCCTGCACAACAGCTTACTCATGGTGATATCATAGCCTAGTAAAGAGGAAACAAGCTGTCTGCGAGTGTTGGAGAGTAGAAGTGGGGGGAGGGAGATTAGATGGACCTAGGGGAAGGATGGGGTTTTCTTGATTTACAGTAATGGTTGGTGTCAAGTCTATGGGTCTATTTTTGATTTCCCTGAAACTGTTTTCAGGCTGTTGATAGGAAGAATAGAAACAGAGAATGTTAGAGCCTAAAGGGACCTAGAAATGGTATATTCCAAACTGCTCATGTTAACAGATGAGGACAGGGAAACCCCCTTAGAGAGACCAAAGCTTCACACATCAGTGGTCTGGCTCAAAAGCAGACTCAGGACCAGAACCTGGTTTCCTGACTCCTGGCCCCAGGCTCTTTCTACTTTGTCACCCCACCCCCACCCCCAGCTAAAAACCAGGCCAAGGCAATTATTATTTGTGGTTGAGCAAAGAATAAAAGGAAGCCAGAAGTTCATCTAGGAATAATGAGGAGGAGAAAAAGGTTTACTTGCTTATCTCTGTGAAATTCTTTCTGGTTTACATAGAACCTTATATACATTTTCCCATTTGATTCTCATAACTACTCTTTTAGGTGGACAATAGTAGCCTTATTATGCCCATTTTCCAGATGAGAAAACTGAGAACCAGACTTACCCTAAGGTCAGAATCTACAGTAGAATGGAAAGATCTGGGTTTAGAGTCAGAAGACTAGATCCTGCTTTTGATTCTTGTCACTGAACAGTCCTATTCAGTGAATGGGTGTTGCCACAGACAAACTGAGACTTGGGAAAGACCTTAGCTTGAAAAGGTCAAGGTCCCCCACTGCATCTAGGGCCATCTCCAGTCATCCTGATCTATATCTGGCCACTGGACTCTGATGGCTTTGGAGGAGAAAGTAAGGCTGGTAAATTTGTATAGCCCTCCCTTACTTAAATATAATTTACTTGCAAGTCATGGCATTATCTTCCTGATGTAGTAGTCCTCTTCTGGAACCAAGTACAAGCTACAATGTGACCATGGGCAAGCCACTTCCACTCTCAAAATCTCAGCTTCCTCATTTGTAACATAAGGGTTTGGGGCTAAATGGTCTCATAGTCCCTTTCTGTTCTGGTGTTTTAAGATTTTTCTGTTTCTAAGCAGCAACAGGAGTTCAATCCCAGGCCTTTTAATTCCAAGATACAGAGTAAGGAATTGGTTAGTAATTCTTTTGTCTACTTTACTCACCTTATTTTAGCTCAATCTAAGCAACCCTGGCAACATTTGACTCCCTGAATGGATTTGGGAAATATTCACTGGAGGCCATGAGCCATAAGACTCAATGCAAGAAGGTCAAGTTTTAGATTGAAGGGTTTTTAACTCTGTGCAATGTTCCTTTGGAGGTCATTTATAGGCTCCCAGGGACCAGGAATCAAACACCTGGCCAGAGTATCACTAGTCATGGTGGTTTATGAGAGGCAGCACAATTTGGTGGAAAGAGCACTGGATTAGGGGTTAAACTTTGCCAGATGTATTGAAAAGTGAAAGATGGTGACAATGCTTACATTTCTAGCCTTTATCATTCACTTAGATTTAGTCCTTTTTTATTATTGTGCCTGTGAATAGATTTTGGCAGTGGGGAAATAGGCTTGACTTCTTTGGTGAAGAAAGTGGTATAGCTAACCTTCATAAAGTGTCTTACAAATACTGTCTCATTTTATCCTCATAACAACACTGGAAAGTAGATACTGTTAGGAGGTAAGTACTATCCCTTTTTAACACATGGGGAAACTGAGGCCCAGGGAGGGGAAGTGACTTGGCCAAGGGCATGTGGATAAGAACCCAGGAAAATAGGCTTAGCAGAAACTACAGGGTTCAAAAGGAGAGTCCTTTCTGGGAAAATTAGGGAGCAAAAATGACTGTTCTAGCCTTTGCCCTGGGCTCTGTTTCACACTTTACTTCTTCCCGGAGCAGACTGTTTGGTGGGGTATCCAAGTTTGCATACATTGTCTGGTATTATTTTCCATCATCCATATCCATATTATTTCCATTCCCACCTCAAATATTTTCTTTCCTAACGTGTTACCAGTGCTGCAGGCCTGTCTTAAAATGTGCCAGAGCAACTGGTGATTTGCATATTTACTTTATTAGCATATAATTTGCCCAATTGTTTCATAATTAAAATATCAGCAAGAATAAAAGACTAATTGCACCAAAATTGCACAGAGTAGCAAGGCTTGTAATGACAGTATAAAATCATCATAGAATCCAACTCTTTGGGTTGGGAGAGATTTTAACAATCATTGAATTCACTCTCCCTGACAGGTAATAAGCTTCTTCTTGAATATTTCCATTGACAAGGAGCTCACTATCTGATGAGTCAGTTCATTCCATTGTTTGACATTTCAAACATTAGATTGAGCTCCAATCTCTCTGTACCTACTAGTTCTAGTTCTGCCCTATAGATCCAAAGTAAGTTTTATCTTTATTCCAAAACAACAGCCCTTCAGATATGTCACCTCTTTTGTGACCTAAGCCTCTACAATTCTTTCAGTCATTTCTCACATGATACAGTTTATAGAACTTCCACCAAATTGGTTGCCTTGTGGACTCCAGTTTGTCAATGCTACTCTTAAAATGCGACTCTATAAATTGAATACAATGTCACTATGACTGTGGTCAGAAATTGGTTGACCACATACATACTCATTCTAAAATTCCAAGTCTTCTGCTATGAAATGCCATCATCATCAAATGTTTATAGCATGATCATGCTGGGCATGATCATGTGTTAGGGACTGTGAAGCTAGAGCTAGGTAGTTAGCTGGATAAAGCATTTGTTAAGGCACAATTCTTCTTCTTCTTTTTTTTTTTGGAGGGCAACTCGGGTTAAGTGACTTGCCCAACGTCACATGGCTAGTTTTTGTGTTAAGTGTCTGAGTCCAGATTTGAACTCAGGTCCTCCTGACTCCAAGGCTGGTGGCACAATTCCTAAGCCTTAGAAATACAAATGCAAGTAAAAAGAAAGACATTTTGATCAGCAGGATGATTCCAGAAAAATGTGAAAAGACATGAACTGATGCAAAGTGAGCAGAAACAGCAGAACATTGGATACAGTAATGGCACTATTGTACTATGTATTTAATATACAATTGATGTATCTACATCAATTGTAAATGACTTAGCTCTTCTCAGCAATACACTGAGCTAATACAATTCCAAAGTTAATATAAATTCCAATTTCCATGATGAAAAATGCTATCTACCCCAAGAGAAAGAACTGATGGAGTCTAAATGCAGATCAAAGCATACTACTTTCCATTTTCTTTAGTTTTTTCATGTTTTTTTCCCCTTGGTTTGTGTTTTCTTTACAACATGACTAATATGAACATTTTTTAAAAATTGTTTTTCCTACCCTCAAGGAACTCACTTTTTAATGAAGAAAGACAACACAAAGAAGGGAGATGAACAGGTCAGGGGAAGAAGGCACCCACCCAGGGGCAAAGTATAAAAGTCTGGAGTCTGGAGTGGAGCACAGCATGCCAGGGTACTTTCTCAAAGAGAGGTTCTGGCCAGAAACTCACCTGTGGCAGGAGGGGGCCACAAGGACAGAGGCATCTCCTGGGTGAAAAGGCAATTAAGGTAGGGATAGAAAAGTCCATCCAGTTAGGAAAAGAGCCAGAAAAGAAATAAGAAGATCCTCCTGATAATACAGTCTGCAATCTAAAGATGGAGCTATTTCGATAGACTCGAAATGCTGGGATTAGCAAATGTGGAATTATGCACATAAGTGGTAGAGGAGGGCTGAATATACAAAGGCACCATTATAGGGAAAGAGGATGTGGTAGTCATGGGGCAGTTCTGTGCTGTTAATTGGAGGAAACTCTAGGAAGAAGCTGGTTTTTCTTTGTAAGGAACCTCCCTTATTCGGCCTCCCCAGGGCTGGCTGTTATTTTTAGAAGCATAAAAGTATTTAAGGAGGTCTAGAGAATGTCCAGAGGAAGGCATCCAGGATTGTGGAAAGTGTCAAGTTCTCAATACACATGTTGAAGGAAGTGGGGTTGTTTAGCTTGGAGAAGAGAAAAATGAAAGGGAAGATGATAACTGTCTTCAAGTATTTGAAAGACTATCACCTGGGAGAGGGGATGGGCTTTTTCTTCTAGGCCCTAGAAGGTAGAATTAGGAACAGAGGGTAAAAGTTGAAAGGAAGTGAATTTAAGAAGTGATGCCAGAAGAACTTTGTAACAGAGCTGTCCAAAATTGAAATGGAATGTGTCTGGGGTGGGGATGAGGGGCAAGGTGTTGTGGGCTTCCCTTACCCTCCTTCCACTGGAGGTCTTCAAATAACGGAGGGAGATTCACTTGTCATGTATGCTATAGAGTCCCACAAGGCCTGTAGGGCCAGCAAAACTCACCTGCTTGGGAACCAGATTAAAACATAATTGAGAAATGTTTAACAAAATAAATAAAAATACCATACAACATAGATAATGTTAATTTGCGGGGGCTTTTTAAGTCAATATGTGACCCACCAGAATCATTTCTATTTGAGGCTGAAACATTGCCATAAAGGGTATTCTTTTTCTGGTGTTGGTTAGAGGAATTCTGAGGCCTCTTTCACCTCTGAAATGCTATGATTCCATGATCTGGCGCTGTCCTCCTAAGGTCACCTAGAGAAACCATGAGACTGGTTAGGTCCTTATATGAAAGCCAGGTTATGGATCCTCTTACTCTTTCTTCTTCTTTCCTAGAAGGGGAAAAATAATGGGTCAGAAATTTTTGCATAATTCTGGAATTTAGACTCATGTTGTCAGTCAATAGTATTCAGTGGGTAAGGAGATGGAATGAATGCTTAGGCTTCCACAATGGATGAAAACATTGCTTTTTTGCCAGGAAATGGGTCTGCCAGTCCAAGACAGAGAACACATCATTATTTGTGCTAGGACACTGAGTATATGAGGCTTGAGGAACAAGGAGGAGATCAGAATATGACCAAGGAGCAGACTCCTATGTGAATTGAATGGATTTTGTTTTTCCCCAGAGTTGAATGGAAGGAGCTATCACCTAGAGAAAAATCTATAGGGATTGACAAATTATTAGATATGAAAAGAGAAGGAGAGGAAGGGGAAAAGATGGTGGAAGAGTTGTCTTGTTCATGATGAGTTTAAGTGTGACATCCAGAGTTAGGGATATCCTGTAGGAAGTGAGAGATGGAGACTTGGAATTTGGGAGAAAGTTCGAGTCTGGGGATATACAGGGAATTGGGAATTATCTGTGCAGAGGTGATGGTTGGGAGTGCTTGAGAGCAAAGGAGTATAGTGGCAAAGAAAAAGATTATTATGAGAAAGAAGAGAAGACCCAGGACAGAACCCTGGGAAAAATTCACCTTAAGGGCCCAGGACTTTAAGACATTGAAGGGACAGTGATGGTGAGAAAGGTGGTTGGAGAAGTAGATGAACCAGGAGAGTGTGAAGTCTAAAATAAGGTAGTAAGTGGTTAACAGCAATAAATACCATAGAAAGATATTAGAATTAGATATTAAAATCCCTTTGAAAGGCAGGGGTAATATTCTATGCAAAATCTGGTGAAAAAAAAAAGTAGAAAATGGATTGTCATGTATAAGGAATGCCCAAAATCCAATTTGTCTTCAATAATGTGTTGGTAACTGATTGGATACAGAGAGTAAGTGAAAATAAAATTGAGGACATCTCCTAGGTTTCAAACCTGGGTGACTAGAAGAATGTTTGTGCCTTTGACAGATATAGAGATGTTAGGAGGAGAGGTAAGTATGGGGGGAAAGATAATGATTTCCGTTTTGTACAAGTTGAGTTTAATATACCTACAAGGCATTCAGATGGAGAAGTCAGGAAGGCTTTCGGAAACCTGGTACTACAGCTCAGGAGAGAGAAGGGGACAGGATAGACTAAGTTGTGGAGCTGCCTGCATAGAGAATAGTTGGCTACATGGGGGCTGATAAGGTTACCAAATGAAAGAGTATATACAGATTAGGGACATGACCAGGGAAAAGTGTCTGTCCCCAAAGAACTATTTAGTAGAAGAAAATTTAGAGCTTGTTGGGGGAAAAGGACAAATATACACAAAATAGACAATACTCTAAGATGGAACATAATCACATACAGGACAGATTTGTGGTCCTAGTAAAAGGTAAGATCCTTGAGGACAAGGATTAGTTTTCACTGTATCCCTGGGTCTAACAATTGAAGGTGCCTAATAAATGCTTGCTGGATTGGGTTGGATGCAATTAGGTTCATCCTTACCACTCTTAGGTCCCATGATCCCATGAAACTTCTTGAGATTTGGAAGTTATCAAAATTCCAACAAAGCCTCCTGTGTCCTTTGACTGGACTTGAAGGGATTGAGTCAGGAGATGGAATTTTGTGTACAATGAACAGAATGTTGGCCAGTTTGGCTTTCACCAGGGGTTTGCAACTAAATGGAATTGGAGAGGGAATAAGAGTGAATGGTTAAGGAGACCAGTTTTACCTTCTAGCCCCAGGTAGTTAGGTATTTCAGATCCTGATCCAGGAAAAGTTTTCCATTTCCAACTAAAAACTACCCAAATGTGGGACAGTATGTTCTACCCTCTTCCAGAAGACAGAATATAAGATAGTGAAGATAGTGGAGCCAGGGGAGACCATCAGAAAGACAAAAAATGTTTATCTAGCTGGGATGAAGGGTAGCAAGGGCAGGAGCTCCTAATCAGGTCTCTGGTTTCTGTCCTAAAGATTAAGGAGTGGAAACTGTTCAACTTCAGGAGAAGGCAAGGCAATGGAAAGCAAAACAAAGCAGGGGAAAGGAAAACAAGGGAAGGAATGAGAAACAAAGAGAACTATAGAGCTTTTTTGTTGAGAGAAATGTTAGTAGACGCTGAGGAGAATTCTAAATTCCCTACTGGGAAAAGTGAAGGAATCTTTATTGTTCTCCCTACTTCCCTGTGGTGACTGACATAGCACTGACTATCTCTTGGTATTGGAGACATCCAGTAGTTTTATGTCTTACAGTCTTCTCTAGCCCTGGGCTGTACTTCAGAGACTCATTTTAGAGAGCCATCTGCCTGAATACAGAGAGCTGGCCAACACAGTTCCCTGCCAGAGTCTGTGACCTCTCTGAACTCTCTGCAACAAGAATTTCAAGACAATTCCACCAAGATAATTGTTTTGATGACACTATCTAGACAGATCTATATAGGGCTCTGAGATGATGAATAACTCTGGCACATCACCAGCCCTTCCTCTGAAAACTTGGATCCAGTGGTTTGAAGCTTGCCTCTGTCACTGAGAATTCACTAGGTGTATATTTTAATGAAATTTTATTTCAACCAAGCTAAAGGAACAAGCAGAGTTTTCAAGAAAGATGATGCCAGCTTAGGTAAGCCTTGCTAGGATGACAATCTCTCCCTCTCCTCCTGCCCTGTGAGGAGTGATTCTTCTAGTCTTCTTCTTGGGCATCAGAGAAGAGGGTGTCCATTTTCATTGGGAGAAAGTATAGCCCAGTGCTAGATTTGGAGCTGAGGGACTGGGTTTGAATTCTGGCTTTGTCATTTGCTACCTTTATATATTAGACCAGATGGTTTTTAAAATCCCTTCAAGCTCTGAATCCATGATGGTATGATCCATGTAGAGAAATTGCCAATGAGAAAATTTCCTTTACTGATGCGGTTGGGCTACTTCTCACTCGGGGTTGCCTAAGAGTTTAAAAGACTTGCCCATGGCTACCATGTGCCAGTATATCTAAGTGGCAGCTCTTGAACCCAGGATTTCTTGCCTTCAAGGCTGGTTCTCTATCCACTCCATCATGCTCCTTGTTCCTCCTTAAGAGGAATAAAATGGTGATATGAGAACTGAAACCCACTTGCCAAATTGAAAACCAGAACTAAGAATACAACAAGCAAAAAGTCATAATCTAACTATGAGAAGCAGCTTACAACCACAGAGGCGCTCTCTCTCTCTCTCTCTCTCTCTCTCTCTCTCTCTCTCTCTCTCTCTCTCTCTCTCTCTTTTTGTACATGTGTCTGCCCCATCTTGGACCCAGAGCAGGGTTAGAGAATTTCCAGAGCTTTGATTCTTAAGCTTGTGACAGCCTTGTTCATTTTAAAGGAACACATTCTAGACTCTACAGGTAGTATTTGAATGCCCAATTGGCATTAAATCTGATTTTAAAGAGTTTGGAATGGGCAGGTAAAGAATGACCATTTTACAGGTATCTGATTTCCAGACCAAGAGGGCTGAGGTTTGTTTGGTTATGGAGGAAACAGGAATCTCCAGGAGTGTGAAAGCTGAAGACATCCCTAAATCTAGTTTGCATGACTGAGTCCAAGTAGTCCAGATGAAGTAGGATTAATCAGGGTACTGGAGTGATGGCAGAGATGGGTGGTCATCGTCTGAAGAACTTTCCGGTCCCGTGAGTCCAGCCCGTATTCAGGTGCCCACTCAGGTATGGACTTGAAATTTCCTTCTGACTTGGCTGCTAATGAGCACAGATATCTTTCTTAGGAAGAAAGAAAGGACAATAAGCATTTCTTAAGTATCTCCTATGTACTAGGCACTGTGGTAAGAGCTTTCCAAACATCATCCCAGTTGATCCTTACAACAACCCTGGGAGGGAGTTGCTATTATTATCTCTATTTTACTACTAATGAAGCAAATAGAGGTTAAGTGACTTACCTAGGGCCACCCAGCAAATAAGTGTCTGAGGCTAGATTTTAACTCAGGTCTTCCTGACTCTAGGACCACTGCCCTATCCATTCTACCTCCTTGTTGTCAATCAAAATTCTGTAAACAAAAATAGAAACAAAACCAGATACTTGGGAACAGAATGAACACACACACACACACACACACACACACACCCCTAAGTTGCCCTCTATTCTTCTCTTTGAAATGAATGGCAGCTATCAGAAGATCTTGCTCACTTTAAATAAGGCCTTTGGTCATTTCTAATTATGACTGTGACCCAGTTCATTTTTAAAAACTAATTTTTTTATTTAGGTTTTTAAAAAAATATACACTGTGTTACAATGAAGCTAAGCAGGAGGGGCAATGGGAAACCTGGTGTGCTCTGAGAGAAGAGGCAAGCCCCTGGTGACAGGGCTTCTGGTCCCAGCTTTGCCACTGACTTGTTACATCCACCCGCTCCGTATTTCATTCTGAGTCCCTCATGTTTCCAAAGGGTAGTAATTACTGGACTGTACTCCTGCACTTTGGCCATACTGAATTAGAAAATGTTAACCTTGGAAGGGACCTCACAGATTATCCTGTCCATTCCCTTATTTTACAGATAACAGTTAAGTAAAAAGAATCATAAGGCTAAGAGTTGAGTCTTGCTACTTCTTGTGTGGGGTTAGCCAAGTCATTCAGTGTCTCTTTGCTCATTTGCAATATAAGGAAATTAAAATAACACTTACATTGCCAACCATACAGGACTGTTATGAAGGAAGTAATTTATAAAATTTGGGCTGGACTTGTGGTTTTATTGATATAGGGAACCCCTAGTGAAAAAACTACTTCTACCCCAATGCTGATTGTCAAATAAAGTCAACAAACATTTATTAAGCACCTACTATATCCTTTGCACTGGGGTAAGCTCTAGGGATACAAAGAAAGGTAAAGACAAAAACAGAAACAACAATCCCTGCTCTTGGTACTGATTTATAGATTTAGGAAATTGCCTGTGGGCTCTGAGATGATCTGCCTAGATCATACAGGCAGATTGTTTCAATGTAAAACTTAAACCCAGATCTTCTGACTCTAGGGCTGCCTGAATAGCTGCCACAGTAGCATTGATAAAGGGAGTTTTCTCATTGGGAGTTCCCTGTGAGATCATAGGTATATTGTTTGGTTTTTTTTTTTCCAAGTTGGCAGGGACCTGTATTTCCAAATCAATATGCCCTCCCATCTCCACTCCCCAGAGTGTAACAATGAATAAAAAAGAGAAGAAACTGTTCAACCAAATGAATCAAAGTCAGCTGAGTTGGATAGAATATGCAGTATTCCACACCTAGTCTCCACCTCCTCAAAGAAAGGAGGGAGATGTATTTTCTACCAGTTTTTCCCTTTGTGGTCAAACTTTACTATTGTAATCACAGCGCATCCTGTTTCTTTGTTATCATTGTTTATTGGGGCATTCCTTTCTAAGTATGTCTAGATTCAATGAAGGGGAAAGGGAAAGAGAACCAAGGAGAAGGGATTCCAATAAAATTCCTGATTCTTGACCTTGTCTTAGCTCAGTGGGCTCCATGTAGTAGGCATTCAGTAAATACTTGTTTCTGCTATCGCTGCTTACAAAATATTGGTCAATTCCTTTTACTAACATTAAGTGCCAAGACAGTTCTATCATTGGTAAAGTTGTACTTTGGTCAGCTGTCAGTAAGTTAACCATGGGAAAAAAGGGTCAGAGATAATGGGGATAACTGAAATTCATATGTAGCAATGCTCTGGACTCACTTTCCCAGAGCATTCTGCACACATTTCCTTCTTTTGGATTCTAGGGATACTGAGAGGCTACTCAGGGTTTAGAAGGATTGGGGGCACCTTCTCTTTTCTTTTTTTTTTTATAATTCATTTATTTATTTTTAGTTTTCAACATTCACTTCCATAAGAATTTGAATTTTAAATGCTCTCCCCCTCCATCCCTTCTCCCTTCCCTAAGACAGCATGCAATCTGATATAAGCTCTACTTATGCCTTCATATTAAATATTAAACATACAATATCTTTGTATTAAACATTAAATATGATGTAAAGAAGAATTAGAACTAATGGGAGGAACCATGAGAGAGAAGAAATAAAACAAGACAACAGAAGAAAAGAAGAGCAATGGTCAAAGGACAGAGTCCTGTATTCACAGGTCACATGTTTTCCTTCAATTGGAAAGTTCCAAATGGCCTTACCTAGAATGCAGCCAGGCAGGAAAGAGACAGAACAATTTTTGAATGTAGCTGAATTCCAGCTATGTATTCCATTGACAATGCATGTCCTTATCACAGAACTAATAGAAACCAAATACAAAGGTTTGAGCTTACCCCAAATCAGGGAGCAGGGCACCTATGTTATCATCATGCGTTTCCGAAAGCAGCCCTCCCCTCTCCATGCATATATAATCGAAAGCTGTCCCCCAGTGTCTGGGGTCAACAGCCCTCAGCCCATCCCAGAAGTGGGCAACTACCTTAGGTTTCTGGCCGGCTCCTGCTACTCCAGACCCTTCCTTGCGGCCACGTGGTCAGGTAATATGACTTGAGGCTGAGCTTAACAAGCCTACATACAAATGCCATGAGAGGAGCTCTCTGGTCTTCAGTAGTAGAGAAGATGTGAGAGTCAGAGATCTAAGTAATCTGATGCCAACTCTTCTTTGATAAACAAGCTTACAAGCAAATAAAAAAAAATCTAGAGAAACTGCCTAAATCCACAGGCCTATCAGTTTTACTATCTGGTGGCTTTGTGAATGCCTACCACACCAAGTGGTTATGGATCTTTGAATGGAATGGATATAATTTAAAAGTAACAACTTAATTTATTTGACCCAATGGTATTGACTTCCTCTTATGTTAGGGCTGCTGATAAAAAACTCAACTGGTAAATTCTGGTTTCATTTCCTCTCCTTGCCCAATTTGCCTGTCGAAATGCAGACAGCAAAAACAGTGGACCCAAACAGCTTACGAAATGGACAAATGATCAAAAGTTAGAGCTGAGAAGGGGCATAAGAGATTATCTCGCTTCAGCATTTCTCAAAATATGGTCTAAGGACCCTCTAGAGGTCTTTAAGACCCCTTACAAGGGTCCATGAAGTCAAACTATTTTCATGATAATACTAAGATCTTATTTACCTATTAAAATACTCCTCTTTTTCTAATTATTTAGCTGTGTGAGGTCAAAGTTTCTTCAAATGCTTCAACCAAAACCACATATCACAACAAACTGAATTCAGAAGCAGATATGAGAATCCATCTGTCTTCTATTAAACTAGACATTAGAGAAGTTTGTAAAAATATGTGAAATAATACTATTCTCACTAATTTTTTTGTTTGGGAAATATAGTTTTTCCTCACATAAAAATATGCTCTTTATGTTAACATGTTAGGAGCTTATTATTTTAAATGAATGAATAAGGATTTTGAATATTTTCCATTTTACTTTCTAATGTGGTAAATAATCAACAGAATCTCCATAAGCCAAAGTTGTTTGGGGCCCTAAATAATATTTAAGGGTGTAAAAAGGTGCTGAGACCATAAAGTTTGAGAACTATTGCATTAGTCTAGTTTTACAATCAAGGAAGCTTGGGCCCAGAGAGTTGAAGCAATGCACTAGGATTTTTTGCACCTGTTGCAAGGGGGTTTTAGGTGGCTGCCCTAGGGAAGGAGAGGTGAGAAAACCCACCGCTGCCTGGTATGAGCTGCTGAAGGCCTTTCTGCAGCTGGGGATACAGGATGGAAAGGCAGGTGGGGGTGGGGTGGGAGTAGAATCACCCCCAGGACACCTCCATCTAAATCTGATCCAAAGTGCCAGCTTCTATTGCCACCATTAATGCCATTGTGAAGTGATTTTGTGACATTGTGAGGTGACCCAAGGAGCTGTTAGCAGAGAACAGAAACTAAAGCCAAGTTCTCTTGATGATTGCTGGTTTTGGTTTCTCTTTATCAAGGTCCTGGCCTCCTTTTCTGTCCCAAAGCTGCTGCCTCCAAGTGCTGGGTCAGTATCAGGGTGAGATGAGGAGATTGGTGTGCTGGGTCATTTACCCCATTGAATTTGGGTCTAGAAGTCAGGGCTCAGGGTTCCCATTCCAGCATACTTTTCATCGGGGCCCACTATTTCCTGGTATAAATAGCATTCATTCATTCATTCATTTGACAAGAATTTATAGACCATGGTATTAGGTTACTGGGTGTCAAGACAGACAAAAAAAGAAATAGTTACTTTCCTCAAAACATCCTAGTTAACAACTTTCTGAATCAAAGCACTTATTAACAAGTCATTTTTACTCCTTGTTTCTCACCTCACCTACAACAAGGTCTTTTAATAAAATGTTCATTTTTCTCTTCATCACAAGCACTGACTTTATGGGCTTTCTTTGACTTTTGGGTTGAATGGAGGTCATTCAGTGGGTGGGAGGAGTAGGGCAGGTAGGGTAGAGAATCCAGGGATAGTTTAAGAGGGACAATAAGGATTTGATAAATGAGCTAGTCTTGGTAGCCCCAGAATATTTGCTTCTATATAATATTTGTACCATTAAAGACATCTGGGAGTGTGAAGGATTAGGATTTAATGCCTAATACCTTTAATTGTACCTGGGAGCTCTAGACCTCCATTTCCACCAGCTTCTTTTCCAGACTTGAATGAGTTCTCAGCTCAGCCCTGCCTAAGACAAGTATTTAGCTTGAGAGAGCCAGAGGGAAATTTAACAAAGAGAAATAAAATGTTCGGTTGAAACGCAAACTCCTTTGCTGGGGGCGCAATCAAATAAAATGTGGAATGGGAGGTATCCTGCTTTTAACAGGGCTAATGGAATGGGATTAAAATACATAGCTCATGTGGGACTGCTTAGCAGAGGAAGGAGTCACTCATACAGGAGAAAAATGTACAACCTTTCCTTGTCTTTGCTTAATTAACATGTGATGTGAAAGAGTGTTGGCCTTGGAATCCAGAAAGACCTCGCTGCAAATCCTGGTTCTGGCGGTAACCATGGGCAAGCCCTTAGCCCCTATGAGCCTAAGCTTTCTCATCTATTAAATGACATTAATATTGGTGATTGTTGGTAGGGACTGGGGCAAAAAAAGGAAGGGGATGCAGGAATGCCACCTGGCCCTTTTTGGTGTTGCTCCGAAGTTGAACATTCAGGAGAAACCAGGGGTATTGGGAGTGGGAAGAAGGAGGGTTGAAAGGAATCTTCTTACTGGAACTCCTTTGTTGTTTTGCTAAATAGAGTTCCTGTGATGATTTGAAAGGGGTATCAGACTGGTGATTTGGGAGTATGGTATGAATTAAAGGGAATTTGAGGCTATCACTCAGATAAGAATAAAAAAAAAAGTTTAAAACAAGGAAGTGTCTAAGGCTTCTTCTAGCTAGCTGGCTCCTTGTGGCTGGCTGTGGTTTGCTTCATAAAAGAGCTAAAGATAGCCTTTGAGAGTCAAGCTAAAACTAACACATCCCTCTCACTTTCTAAAAAAGCTGCTTCACAGTGGAAGACCCTCTGGAGGACCAGAGAAAGCAACAGCTCATTAAAGAAACAGCTTTGGGATGGCGGAAAGGAAGCAGTAACCTCACTGAGCTCCTCTGTCACTAAGTCCAAAAGGGTAAATCTGAGCGGATTCCGGAGTGACGGAGCCCAGTGGAAGACAGAGTGTGGCAGAGTCCAGCCCAGGAGGTTGCCCAGAGTGTCCACACAGGTCGAGCGCAGAGCGCGTGGGGTCCACACAGCTCAGACCTAAGAGAAGGCAAGCAGACTACACCAGAGAGAGAAAAAGCCCCAGCCTGCAGACTTACCAAGGACAAATCTCAGTCATCTCGCAGAGGGAACGGATCATTGGAGCCAGGTAGGAGAGTCGGGCCCCCAGTGGAGAGAGTGGCTTCTCAGGCTGCATTCAGCCCCCAGCCTGGAAGTTTAGAAACTGCCTGCCTGTATAATACAGGGGCTGGAATGGCAAAGTAAATTCTAGCTGCTCCGATCCTCCCATCCCTCCTTCATGAAGCAGAAAACCCAAAGATAAGTCTCCCACCCAGATTGAAATCCCAAGTTAATGGAAATAGCCTCAGGCTTGAGAATCTCCAAGAAAGGGTGTAACTGAGACAGCCAGGAATCTGAAGAGAAGAGAGGGAGGGGACCCAACAAGCCCCACCTCACCTCACCAACAAAAGCCTACTTATAGCCCAGGGATATAGAGGCAGAAATCTGAAGTGGTCAGACTCATCCCCACCTACACATCTACATTCCTCACTGACTTCCCTGACTTAGCCATAAACTAGCCACCCAGAGGTATTCAAAGTCAAGGATCAGGCCCCAAACTCATAGCCTGAGACACTAAGAAACAGGAAGTCACAATGGGAAGGAAGGAAGCTGAAAAGGAGAAGGGGAAGGCAAGAAAGTCTATTCGAGCATACTATGCAGGGCAAGAACAACAAAACACACAGGACAATATAGACTCTGCCCACACCAGAGACCACAGAAGGAAACACGATCTGGTCTCAAGCCCAGATAGCATTCCTGGAGGAGCTTAAGAAAAATTTTAAAGACCAAATCAGGGAGGCAATGACCAACTTGGAAAAAGAAAATAGCTCCCTAAAAAAGGAACTTCAAAAACTAACTGAAGACCATAATTCACTAAAAATTAGATACAATCAAACTGAAACTCAGAACTCTATGATGTAGCAGGAGTCAATCGAAAAAAACAAGATGATCGAAAAATTGCAAGAAAATGTAAAATATCTCACTGGAAAAATAACTGACCTAGAGAACAGATCCAGGAGAGACAACCTAAGAATTATTGGTCTACCAGAAAGCCATGATGAGAAAAGCAGTCTAGACAACATCCTCCAAGAGACTGTCAAAGAAAACTGTCCTGAGGTCCTGGAATCAGAAGATAAAATAGCTATTGATAGAATTCACCGGACTCCTCCTGAAAGAGATCCCAAACTGAAAACTCCAAGAAATATAGTAGCCAAATTCCAGAATTATAAGATTAAAGAAAAAATTCTACAAGCAGCCAAAAAGAAACAATTCAAATATCGAGGAACTACAGTTAGGATCACACAGGACCTAGCAGCTTCTACATTAAAAGAGTGGAGGGACTGGAATTTGATATTTCGTAGGGCAAGAGAGCTAGGACTACAACCAAGGATTAACTACCCGGCAAAACTGAGCATAATCTTTCAGGCAAGGAGATGGATGTTTAATGAAGTAAGGGACTTCCAGACTTTCCTAATGAAAAAGCCAGAGCTCAATGGAAAATTTGATCTCCAATTACAAGACTCCAGAAGGATATAAAAAGGTAAACAAGGGTAACATAGACTCACACATGCAGAAGTGCACACACCCACACCCACAAACACAAGCTCATTACCTGGGATGCAACAAGAGCAAAATGTTCACATCCCTATATGTGGAGCTGATAACTCAATATTTGAAATCTCTATGATTATCATGACCTGCAAAAGGGTTATACTTAGAGGGTGTGGGTATGAATGCACTAACATGGAGTCTAAAAAAAAAAAGACTATTAAGGGGATCAATGGTACTGTAATGGGAAAAAGGAAAGGATGAGCTAGGAAAAGGTAAAATATGCCATCTGAAGAGGCATCAAAACACACTATAGAAGAAGGGAAAGTAAGAGGGAGAGGAACATCATTTAAACACTATTCTCACTGGTTCTGGTTCAAAGAAGGATCAAATTAATCAGTGAAGTTTAAGAATCTAACGTGAATAGACACATAAATTCATTAAATAGAGGAATTGGAGGGAGGGAGAGGAGCACTGTTTGAAATTTACTCTCATTGGTTTGGAATCAAACGGGGAGTAATTTACTCTGATAGGTATAAAAATTTATTGTGTCCTATAGATAGTGGGAGGGTAAAAAGGAGGAGACTAAAGGGAGGGATTATAAGGGAGAGAAATAGTAGTAAGGGGAGAGGGTAGGTTAAGAAGGGGGGTCACTGGGTAGGAACACTGAGGGAGGGGGCGGTCAAAAGGGAAAACTTCAAGGAGGGGAAGGGAGAAGGAATAAACAAAAACATAAACAGGGGAGGGAATAGGATGGAAGGGAAGAGACAGATAGTCATCATTACTGTGAATGTGAATGGGATGAACTCTCCCATAAAACAGAGGCGGATAGCAGAATGGATTAAAAACCATAATCCTACAATATGCTGTCTTCAAGAAACACATTTGAAACAAAGGGATACCCACAGGGTAAAGGTAAAAGGTTGGAGTAAAATTTATTATGCCTCAGCTAAAGTAAAAAAAGCAGGGGTAGCAATACTTATCTCAGATAAAGCAAAAGCAAAAATAGATCTAATTAAAAGAGATAAGGAAGGAAACTATATCCTAATAAAAGGCACCATCGAGAATGAAGCAATATCACTACTTAATATATATGCACCAAGTCGTATAGCATCCAAATTCCTAGAGGAAAAGTTAAAGGAATTAGAGGAAGAAATAGATAGCAAAACATACTAGTGGGGGACCTTAATCTCCCCTCTCTGAACTCGATAAATCTAACCTCAAAATAAACAAGAAAGAAGTTAAGGAGGTGAATAGAATCTTAGAGAGACTAGATATGATGGATCTCTGGAGAAAACTGAATGGGGATAAAAAGGAATTTACTTTCTTCTCAGCAGTGCATGGTACATACTCAAAAATAGACCATGTACTAGGGCATAAAAACCTCACAATCCAGTGCAGAAAGGCAGAAATAGTAAATGCATCATTCTCAGATCATGATGCAATAAAAATTATATGCAATAAAGGGCCATGGAAAGATAGACTAAAAACTAATTGGAAATTAAACAATTTAATCCTAAAAAATTGGTGGGTCAAAGAAGAAATTATAGAAACAATCAATAATTTCATTCAAGAGAATGATAATAATGAAACAACATACCAAAATTTGTGGGATGCACTAAAGGCAGTTCTCAGGGGAAGTTTTATATCCCTGAGTGCATACTTAATTAAAGCAGAGAGAAGGGAGGTCAATGAATTGGACATGCAATTGAAAAAGCTAGAAAAAGAACAAATTGAAAATCCCCAAGTTAGTACTAAATTAGAAATATTGAAAACCAAAGGTGAGATTAATAAAATTGAAATTAAGAAAACCATTGAATTAATAAATAAAACTAAGAGCTGGTTTTATGAAAAAATCAACAAAATTGATAGACCCTTAGTCAATATGATAAAAAAAGAAAGAAGAAAACCAAATTATGAGTATCAAAAATAAAAAGGGTGAATCTACCTCCAATGAAGAGGAAATCAAAAAAATAATGAGGAATTATTTTTCCCAATTGTATGCACATAAATATGACAATCTTAGTGAAATGGATGAATATTTACAAAATCACAAGTTGCCCAGATTAACTGAAGAGGAAGTGAATTACCTAAATAACCCCATCTCAGAAAAAGAAATCAAACAAGCCATCAATGAACTCCCTAGGAAAAAATCTCCAGGGCCAGATGGGTTCACTAGTGAATTCTATCAAACATTTAAAGAACAATTGATTCCAATACTCTACAAACTATTTGGGAAAATTAGTGAAGAAGGAGTCCTACCAAACTCTTTCTATGACACAAATATGGTACTGATTCCTAAATCAGGAAGAGATAAAACAGAGAAAGAAAATTATAGACCAATCTCCCTCATGAATTTAAACGCAAAAATTCTAAATAAAATATTAGCCAAAAGACTCCAACAACTTATCACAAAAATAATACACCCTGATCAGGTAGGATTCATTCCAGGAATGCAAGGATGGTTTAATATTAGGAAAACCATCAATATAATTGAGCATATCAACAACAAAACTAGCAAAAACCACATGATCATCTCAATAGATGCAGAAAAGGCTTTTGACAAAGTACAACATCCATTCCTATTAAAAACACTAGAAAGTATAGGAATAAATGGAGCCTTCCTTAAAATAGTTGCTAGCAGGGGGTGGAGCCAACATGGCAGAGTAGAAACAGCTCCTCCAAGCCTCTCTGCCCCCAGATTCTCCACAAACTATGTAAAAAAGGACTCTGAAAAACTTCTGGAGCCCCAGCACCCACAGAACGACACAGAGAAGCTAACCTCCCGCTGAGGACAGCCCAGCACCCTGCAGGAAGGACCAGCGCAGTGGTCTGGGAGCCGGCAGCGCGCAGAGCGCAGGAGCCGAGCCGAGCCCAGGTCCACGTGAGCCGAGGTTTTAGCCCCAGGGCGGCAGGGCCAGCAGCCGGCTGGAGGAACCCCAGAACACCAGGAACTGTGGCGACTCCAGAATTATCAACATAGACATGCCTAGGACAAAGTAAGAGGTTAGTGTCCTATGGACTTTGGGACCTGTATTTGGGGAATGCGTCAGCTCCCTCCCCTGGGGGCTAGAAGCCACTGAGGAGACACGCCATTTTGTAGTTTTCATAGGCATTTCCGGCTCCCAGCCTACAAATTGTGGGGAGATCCAGCGATCAGTCTTGGGGGTAATCGCTCTTGCTTTAACCTCCCTGGATCTGGATTGTGATCTAGGGTGGAAGTTGTGGGTGGGTTTACAGCTTGCCAGAAACGGAAGTTGCCCCCCACACGTTCGGGACGAAAATTCCTCTATCTGGCCTTAAAGCCATAGTGTGGCAACAAGCCCAAAAGTCAAGCAATTAAGTGGCAACATGCCAAGGCAAAGGAAACAGAAAAATGCAACCCTAGACTCCTATTTTGGGGGCATAGAGCGGGAAAAGGACTGTGAGGTCAAAAGTCCTGCTCCAAAAGCCCCAGGGGAAAACATGAGCGGGTTGCAGGCCATAGAGGACCTTAAGAAGGACTTTAAAAATCAAATAAGAGAAGTGGAGGAAAAATTAGAAAGAGAAATGAGAAGGATGCAGGAAAAGTATGAAATGAGGGTCAACAGCCTGACTGAGGAAAACAACACCTTAAAAAATAGACTAGCTCAAATGGCAAAGGAGGCCCAAAAGGGCAATGAGGAGAAGAATGCCTTAAAAAGTAGAATTTGCCAGATGGAAAAAGAATCTCAAAAGTTCACTGAGGAGATTCATTCCTTCAGAGTTAGACTGGAGCAAATGGAAGCTAGTGACTTTATGAGAAATCAAGATGCTGTTAAGCAGATCCAAACAAACGAAAGATTAGAAGGCAATGTGAAATATCTCATGGGAAAAACCACTGACCTGGAAAATAGATCCAGGAGAGACAATTTAAAAATTATTGGACTACCTGAAAGCCATGATCAAAGAAAGAACCTAGAAATCACCCTTCAAGAAATTCTCAAGGAAAACTGCCCTGATGTTTTAGATCCAGAGGGCAAAATAGAGGTTGAAAGAATCCACCAATCACCTCCTGAAAAAGATCCCAAAAAGAAAACTCCCAGGAATATTATAGCCAGGTTCCAGAATCCCCAGATCAAGGAGAAAATACTACAAGCAGCCAGGAAGAAACAATTTCAATATTGTGGAAACACAATCAGAATAGCCCAGGACCTGGCAGCTTCTACACTGAGGGATCGAAGGGCATGGAATATGATATTCCAGAGGGCAGAGATGGGAATGAACCCAAGGGTCACCTACCCAGCAAAACTGAGTATTTTGTTTCAGGGGAAAATATGGTCATTCAGTGGAATAGAGGACTTTCAAGCATTCTTGAGGAAAAAACCAGAGTTGAATAGAAAATTTGACATCCAGACACAAGAAGCAAGAGATGCCTGAGAAGGTAATCAGGGAAAAGAAATCAAAAGGAACTTATCAAAGTTGAACTATTTACATTCCTATATGGAAAAGCAATAACTGTGACTGATGATATCTTTCTCACTATGAAAATAATGGAAGAAGGGGGTGTGGTCATATGAATACATATGTGAATGTGTGTGTATATGGTTACAGTTATATATGGATAGAGGGCATAGGTTGAATTTGTTGGGAAGGGAGAATACTCAAGGGATGAAATTATGAGGTGAGAGAGGAAAGTGGCAAGAGGAGATGGGGAGAGACATGGTAGGGTAAACTATCTCATGTAGGGGAAGTGGGTGCAAAGGAAGGGGAGAATAAGGAAGGCTAAAAAGGCAAAACCACATTCACATTGAATTTGGTTCAGGGAGAAAATGACATACATACTAAATGGGATATCTCAACCTGCAGCAGGATAGGGGGAAGGGGATGAGAGGAGGGATGATGGATGGGAGGGCATCCTTGGGGTGAGGGGAGGTTGGAAGTACCCACTATAGAAGAGGGACAGGATCATGTAGGGAATGGACCAGGTGGGGGGTGGGATGAGTGGGAGGGAATTATAAGCAGCCTTGTACAATATATCTACCATGATAATGTTTTGCATAGCTAGACATGTACAACATATACTGAATTACTTATATCCCAAGAAGGATGGGTGACAAGGGAGGAAGGAAATGGATCTGAAATTCGAGGTCGTAACATTAAATGTTTCAAATATATATATAAATACTATTATTAATACTCTTTTGCCTATAATTGGGAGATAAGATGTGCAGGCATTGGGACACAAAGATTCATCTTCCTCTAATGGAAAAGCCGATGGGGGTATGGGAGAAGGTATGGGAGAGAGCAGATTGGAGGAAGCGATATCTTGTGGGACTGCTATTCTGGGAGGTTGGGTAGGGGAATAATGGGGGGAAAATGATTGTAACTCAAAATCTGGCAGAAATGAATGATGTAAAACAGAAGTTAATAAAGTATTTGTTTAAAATAAAAAAAAATAGTTGCTAGCATCTATCTAAAACCATCAGCAAGTATTATATGCAATGGGGATAAACTAGAAGCCTTTCCAATAAGATCAGGAGTGAAACAAGGGTGTCCACTATCACCCCTCTTATTCAATCTGGTACTAGAAACGTTAGCAGTAGCAATTAGAGAAGAAAAAGAAATCAAAGGAATCAAATTAGGCAAAGAAGTGACCAAGCTGTCACTCTTTGCAGATGATATGATGATATACTTAGAGAATCCCAGAGAATCAAGTAAAAAATTACTTGAGACAATAAATAAATTTGGCAAAGTTGCAGGATATAAAATAAACCCACATAAATCCTCAGCATTCCTGTACATCTCTAATAAAACTCAACAGCAAGAGATAGAAAGAGAAATCCCATTTAAAGTCACTGTAGACATTATAAAATATTTGGGAATCTACTTGCCAAAACAAACCCAGAATCTATATGATCACAACTACAAAACACTTCTCACACAAATAAAAACAGATCTAAATAGTTGGAAAAATATCAATTGCTCGTGGCTGGGTCGAGCTAATATAATAAAAATGACAATTTTACCCAAACTAAATTATATATTTAGTGCCATTCCAATCCATTTACCAAAAAACTACTTTGTAGAGTTAGACAAAATAATAACAAAATTTATTTGGAAAAACAAATGGTCTAGAATATCAAGGGAATTAATGAAAAGAAATGCTAGGGAAGGTGGACTAGCTATGCCAGATCTTAATCTGTATTATACAGCAGCAGTCATCAAAACTGCTTGGTACTGGCAGAGGTGTAGAGTAGTGGATCAATGGAATAGATTAGGTGCAGGAGACCCAGCAGTTAATGAATATAGCAATCTATTGTTCGATAAACCCAAAGACCCCAGTTTTTGGGATAAGAATGCACTATTTGACAAAAACTGCTGGGAAAACTGGAATACAGTATGGCAGAAACTGGGCATAGATCACTATCTAACACCATATACCAAAATCAAGTCTAAATGGGTGCATGATCTAGGTGTAAAGGATGATACTGTAAGCAATTTGGGAAAGCAAGGAATAGTTTACCTGACAGATCTGTGGAGAGGGAAGATTTTAGGACCAAACAAGAATTAGAGAGCATTATAAAATGCAAAATGGATAATTTTGATTACATTAAATTGAAAAGCTTCTGCACAAACAAAGCCAATGTAACCAAGATCAAGAGGGAGGTGGGAAATTGGGAAAGAATTTTTACAACTTGTGTCTCTGATAAAGGACTCATTTCTAAAATTTATAGAGAATTGAGCCAAATCTATATGAATACAAGTCATTCCCCAATTGAGAAATGGTCAAAGGATATGAATAGGAAGTTTTCAGAGAAAGAAATTAAAGATATCTATAAGCATATGAAGAAATGCTCTAAATCACTATTAATTAGAGAAATGCAAATCAAAACAACTATGAGATACCACATCTCTCCAGTCAGATTGGCTAAGATGACAAAACAAGAAAGTGACAAATGCTGGAGAGGATGTGGGCAAATTGGAACACTAATACATTGCTGGTGGAGTTGTGAACTTATCCAACCATTCTGGAGAGCAATCTGGAATTATGCCCAAAGGATTATAAATAATTTCATACCCTTTGACCCAGCCATACCACTTCTAGGGTTATATCCCAAAGAGATCATAGAAGTGGGAGGAAGACCCATATGTACAAAAATATTTTTAGCAGCCCTTTTTGTGGTTGCAAAGAATTGGAAACTAAAGGGGTGCCCATCAATTGGGGAATGGCTAAACAAGTTGTGGTATATGAATGTAATGGAATTTTATTGTGCTATAAGAAACGAGGAGGTGACGGATTTCATAATTACCTGGAGAGACTTATACAAACTGATGCTGAGTGAGAAGAGTAGAATCAGAAGAAATTTGTATACAATCACAGACATACCATATCTGTGAATGACCAACTATGACAGACTGGACTCTTTTCAGCAATGCAGTGATATAAGTTAATCCCGAATGACTCAAGAAAGTGAGAAATGCGCCATCCAGAGATATAACTAGAAAGAACTGAGCCTGAATCCTGATGGAAGCAAACTAAATGATCTTGTTCTTCTCATTGTTTGCTTTTACTTCTTCCTTACCATCTTTCATCCCACCTAGTACAATATGCCTTTGTAATTGGAATAATGTTTAATATGAATGCATTTGCAGACCCTATACTGTACTATATGCTATCATGAGGGGAGGGGGGAGGGAAGTAAAGGAAATTTGAAAATCAAGGAACTATGGAATTGAATCTTGTTAACTGAAACTAAACTAATAAATTAATTAAAAAAAAAAAGAAACAGCTTTGCAGCTGTTGAGTGGAGGCCTAGAAGAAAGCAGCATGGTTACATCATCAAGGGACACTGGCAGTTTTTTATCATCAGATGTGGGAGTTACCCCCGTCTTGTGTGTTTTCTGGCCATGAGTGTTCTTTACCTATGGCGCCTCTTCATAAGTGTTCCACAGCCACATGTGTTTCCTATCTGTGGGTCTCTACATTTCTGTTTTGTGGTCACATGTGTTCCTTGTATGTGTCTCAAAGCATTGGTGGAGTGGAAAGTAGTAGAAGAATAAATCCCCTGAATGTCTGGAGGATCTATCTTGTAATTTGGGGCTTTTGCTGTGCTAAATGTCTTCTTTCAATTAATATGACTTTTGGTTGCCCTAGTCTAAGAAAACACATCAGAAGGGGCTTTTGAGCTAGGGTTTTGAATGGATTCTGACCAATAAAGTACTTTAAAGGTGGAGTAGTTTTTTGGGACCTTATGAAAGATGCTGACTCTACTAGTAGCACAGGATCATTTACAGATCAGTAAGTCAGTCTACTAGTATTTATTAAACACCTACTATGCACCAGGCATTGTGCTAAGTGTAAGGGATACAAAGAAAGGCAAAAAGCTAGTCTCTGCCGTCAAGGAGTTAACAGTCTAATAGGGGAGACAACATGCAAACAACTAAATACAAACAAATACACAGGAATAAACTGGAGATAAGCAACAGAGGGAAAACATTAGTATTAGGAGGGATTAAATGAGGTAATATTTACAAAATATTTTTGGAAAACTTAACAGCACCATATAAATGTCAGCTATTATGAATAGCACAACTACCACCTTAGCATATATGAGGACCTTATGAATAAAACTGGTTTTGGTTATCTTTCTAACTCTTTTTCCTTTTTTTGGGTTACTACCTCTCCTACAACTCTGCCACTTTGGGGGAGTGTCTGTCATACTTCTGGGAAGAGAGCCATTTTCTTTCTAATGCAGACAATTGACTACATCATGTCCTCACTAAGGACCCCTTTGTAAATTTATCCTGAGCAGATTGACCAGAATTACAAATAGAGAAGAAAAGGATATATAATTGGCTTATATGTAAAATAGGATATCTCTAGTATCCTCAAGGGCATGGTAACATTTTAAAAAGTGGAACAAAAAAGCAATTTGAATTAAGAGGTCCTGAATTTGCTTGAAAGGACATCCCTATTTAAGGGAGGAAAGACATACAAAGGTCAAAAAGAGTTAAAATTAGAGCACGTTGTATACAGTAATAGCAATACTGTTTTAAGAACAACTTTGAGTGAATAAGTCATTTTGACCATTATAAATACCCAAATTAACTACAAAGGACAGATGAAGGAAGATGCTATCTACATCTAGAGAAAGAGCTGATATATAGAACTATGCATAAAATGATTTTATATATATACATATACATATTTGTGTCTAATAATAGCCATCTCTGGGGGTAGGAGGGAAGAAAAAGTAAATTTACATGGTAACTTTTTTATATATTTAAAAGGAATAGCAAGTTGTACATAATAGATTTGCAGTTTCATGTGAAATCATCTTTATTATTATTATACTGTGTTATAGAAATGCTTGTTTTATTCCATAAATTAAAAATAAAATAAAATATTTAAATAAAAGAGGTAAATTTTTTCTTTTCAAAAAAGACTTTTGTTGCTCCCATGTTCAAAAGACCCAGAATATTAGAATTGGGGAAATGACAGGAATAAGAAACACTTATTAATTACCTATGGCATGCAGAGCAGCATGCAAGGGCATTCAGGTAGAAAGTTAAGACATGGTTCCTGCACTCAAGAAGCATGGTGTCACAAGGGAATAAGATACTGATACAGATCTAGTTCCAATGATCAAATAGTCACTAAGTACCTACAGTGTTCATGATACCCTATTAGGTACACAAAAATAAAAATGAAATTGGTCCTACCTTGACAGACCTTAGATTTTAATTGGGTGAATTCATGGAGAAATGTGATACACAGTAGAGAGGGAAGGGTGAAGGAAGACCTCAAAGTGCTCTAGGAAAATTTGAGATGGGCAATAATACTAACAACTGAGAAGATGGGGGAAGGGACATAGCAGATATGACAAGTTGGTATGATGAGGAAATGCATTCCAAGAATGGTGGATGAAGTGTACAAATGCAAGGAGTCGTCAATGGTGCCAGGCGTGTTGTGGTTAGGAACAGCTAGTAGTCCAAATTGGCTGGAACATAGAACAAAGAGACAGTAATATGAAATAATGCTAGAAAGGAGATTGGAGCCAAATTGTAGATAGCCTGAAGTGTGAGGATGAGGAATATGTGCCTTACCCAAGAAGTAATAGGGAGCCACTGATGGATTTTGAGCAGAAGAATGATCTGTACCTTCAGAAGACAATTTTTAATATGTGTGTGGAGAATGGATATGGAAAAGAGAAAGACTGAAGGCAAGAAGTCTGAATAGGAGGGTATTACAATATTCCAGGGGGATAAGGGTCTGGACTAGGGTGGCAGCTGTGTGAATTCAAATTTTGGAGGTAGAACTAGTGACTGAGAAGATGGTGGTACCATCAACAGAAATAAGGAAGTTTAAGTTAAAGAAAGCTTTAGGAGTGAAGGTATTACAAATATCAGACAATTCATGTTTTGTATAATTATCTGCATTAGAAAGTTACAAAACAAAGTGCTATGTGAGGGGGAAAGGACCTTGCCGACTAGGACAATCATGGAAGACCTTTAAGGAGGATGGACTTGGTGCATTTTTTTGCTTCCTGTCTCTCATACCTGGAAACTCTCCTCATCTCTACATCCTGGCAAGGCTTGGCTAAAATCCTATCTTCTGCAAGAAGCCTTTCCAGGTCTCCCTTACTGCTATTGCCTTCCCCTCTGAGATTATCTTCCATCCATCCTGTATATGCCTTATATACACTTAGCTGTTTGTGTGCCATTTTCCTTATTAGAATGTGAGCTCTTTGAGGTGAGGGATGGTTTTTGCCTTTCTTTGCATCCTCAGCACTTAGCACAGTGCCTGGCACATAGTAAGCACTTAAATATTTGTTGATTGACTGAAAAGGAATTCAGTAGACAAAGAATGGAAGGTATAGCATTCTAGGCATAGAGAATGGTGTGAGCAAAGGCATGCATTCATGAAGTAACAGAAGAGTTTGAGAATACTGCAGTCCAGTTTGTCTGAAATGTAGACTATGGATGGTAGTCATTTGAGATAGCTGGAAAAGAACAGTGGTTTCCACTAACCTGTTGGACCCCTGGGGACCTTGGAGTTATTACAAGGGGTCCTAGAATCCTTATGCACACTAGACATTGTAGTGATCTCTATTTAGCTTACAGAAAATATGCAATATAAATATAACTACTGTCATGGTGGTGGTCCATAGAAGTATGGGATGCTCAAAATGGCTGGAAACCACTGATCTTGCCCATGGTATAGTGATTACACATGTATAACCTATAGCAGATTGCTTACCATCTCAAGGAGGGGGAGAGGAGAGAAGAAAGGAGACAGAATTTGGAACTCATAATTTTAAAAAACAAATGTCAAAAAATTGTTCTAACATGTAACTGGGGAAATATTGTAAATATTATATATTATAAGTGTTGTGTTATAATATCATAATTATATAATATAGTAAAATATTATAAAAATTCAGTGGACAACTCTCCCCCCACAACTGGGGGGAGAGTTGTCCACATTTTTACCTCTTCCCAAGTGTTTATATAAAAGTCTTTGGGATCATATTCCAGTAGCAGTTCTGTCACTTATTAATTTTGTGTCCTTTGATAAGTCACTTAGCTTTAGTGAAGGAATCTCCTTCTCTGTAAAATAATGCTTGCTTTACCTACTGAAGCCTGAAGGGCTTTATGACCATAGAGTCCATCGAAATATATTTTCTTCTACTCGTTTCCAACTACCTCATTTTGCACAGAGGGAATTGAGACCCTTAGAAGTCAAGTGATTTGTCCAAGATCACATAACTAGCTTTCAGCAGAGTGGTGATTAGAACCCAGATTTCTTGATAGCTAGTCCAATTCCCTTCCTACTTCTGCTGAGTAAGGAGTCTCTGTGACCTAGGGAACAGATTTACTTTGTCAGCAGTAAGTCTAATGGTGTAGGTGACTGTTGATCAGCCAGAACTCCCCTCCTTACTGTCAAGTTTTGAGTTCTATAAGTATGTGCCAATCATGATATATCATGTATGTGCCAATCATAATATATCATGTATAGTTGAGTGATACTCCTCCATTCATCCTACATCCAGTGGTCTTTTAGTGATTCACACATACTTTAATGGTAATAGCTCAGTAAGAGTTTGATTAGATTAATTTCTTAAGATAAAACTTGTATTGGAGTCTAATTTTTCCTTTTTTTTTTTTTTAGGCTTCTATCCATAGTCCCAGCTTTCAACAAAAGAGAATCAACTTAGAAGCTTAATATCTTATTATGGATGATCTCCTACCCCCATGACTACAGGAAAATGATAAGAGCCACTCATGATACTTCTTAGGAAAATGGGTGACTTGGTTGTCTGTGGACACATGATAGGAATAACCACAATCACTTTGGCATGGGTAAATGCTGAGCTGGTCACTAGGGGCTTCTCTACCAAGATGTTTACAGTTTCTGTGGACACTGGAAGGTGAGCATGATCCCTTATGATTTTCTGGAACCTCTGTTTTAAGGTCCCAAAGTTCTCTGTTTTTCTAACCCCAGTGATGAATGTCCAAAGGCCCCAGAGGCTAATAAGTCCCATGGAACTACCCTTGATGATCAAATTCTAATGTAAACAATGGTCAGGAGTAGAGTTAGAGGTGTTCTGGCCAGGGTCTCTCATCGTGTCTTTCTGTTCTTTCTTCTTCAAAGCTTCATAGAACAGGATGTACATGTGTGCCATATGTATACTCTTTTTCCCATCGTTCACCACCAATGCATCTGAGGGAACATTTACAACCCAACCACAAAAGGCAACTGGAATTATTCCAGTTCAGGCTTCTCTGTGGAGAAATTATCTCCAACATATTCCCTGTACCATAAGCCATCTCCTCCTCTTTCTCCTCCTTTTTCTCCCCTTCTGTCCCTCCTTGCTTCTTCTCTGAAGACTTGACAAATGAAGAAAGTTAACAGACTCTTCATGTAGGCTCAATACAAAAGCTAGAGCTTCACTGGTTTAGTTAGGCATCAGAGACTGCTACCATCTTTCTTCATTCTCTCCAGGTGATCTCTGTACTGTTCAGTCACATTCTATGCCCAGTATGTCACCTGCAGTCTGGGGCACTGGCAGCAGCCACAGTCGAGGCTCAGGAGCTCTGAGCTCCTACCCAACACACTGACCTCCCAGTCTCTCTCATTCGTACCTCTAAAACTTCCATTCTTGGGGAGGCTAGGTGGTGCAGTGAGTAGAGCGCCAACCCTGGAGTCAGAAGGCCCTGAGTTAGGATCCAGCCTCAGACACTTAACACACACAAACAAAAAAACCTAGCCATGTGACTTTGGGCAAGTTACTTAACCCCAACTGCCCTCCAAAAAGCAAAACAAAACAAAACAAAACAAAACAAAAAAAACAAAACTTCCATTCTCTCCCGAGTGCATTCACTTGCCTCTCCTCAGGCACAGCCTTCCTCTAGGAAGAAGGATAAAGAGACTCTTGAGGCACAGTCACAGCCTCCAGTAGTCCTCAGAACAGAATCCACAGATAATTTCCATCTCTTTCTTTAGACATCCATTATGCTGAAAATTCCTTGGGTAAAAGGTTGCCATATACTGTGATTCTAAGGCAAAACTGCCTGGGAATGGGAAATTGAATGGTGGGAATTCATGGGATTATAGATTTTAGAGCTGAAAAGGACCTGAAAGTTATCTAGTCCAACCCCCTCATTTTGTCGATGATGAAACTGAGGCCCAGGGAAGTTGTGATTTGCTTAAGCTGACTTATTTCTTTTTTGTTTGTTTTGTTTTCTGAATTATTATTATTTTTATTAAATTATTTATTTTTAGTTTTCAACATTCACTTCCATAAGTTTTAAATTTTCTCCCCCTCCCTACCCACATTCTCCCCAAGATGACTTGCAATCCAATATGGACTCTACACACACATTCCTATTAAACACATTTTCACATTAGTTATGTCACATAGAAGAATTATAACGAATGGGAAAAACCATGAGAAACAAAGCAAAACAAAACAGAAGATAATCTGCTTTGTTCTGCATTCCAACTCCATAGTTCTTTCTCTGGATATGACTGACATTTTCCATCACGTGTCCTTTGGAATTGTTTTAGGTCCTTGCATTGCTGAGAAGGGTTAAGTCTATCAAAATCAGTCCTCAAATACTGTGGCTATTACTGTGTATAAAGTTCTCCTGGTTCTGCTCCTCTCACTCAGCATCAGTTCATATAAGCCTTTCCAGGTTTCGCTAAAGTCTGCCTGTTTATCATTTCTTATAGCACAAAGTATTCTGTTACATTCAGAATATATACCATAGCTTGTTTAGTCATTCCCCAATTGATGGGAATCCCCTCAATTTCCAGTTCTTGGCCGCCACAAAAAGAGTTGCTATAAATATTTTTATATATGTGACTGACCCATTTCTATTACATCTAGCTCAATCTTCTGAGGCCAAGCAGAAAAAAGTTGAATCGCTCTGCATGAAAATCCCTTCAAAATTTGAAGATGGCTACCATATCTTCTAAGTCTTCTCTTCTCCAGATCAAACATTCATTCCCTAGTTCCTTCAATTCTTGCAAGTCATGATCTGGAGAATTTACCAGGAATGTACTGGCAAATGTTTAACAATCAGCTCTCTGAAAAAAAATGCATTCAAAACACACTTAAGTTTAATCTGCACCATTAACATTTTCTCCAACACTTTCTTAAGTCTAGACAATCAACAAAACAATAAATCAAGCCCTAATTGGTAGCATTTGACAATTTCCAAGGTATAAATGCTCCCAGTGAAAATTTAACAATTAGCTCTTCATCCCACCTTTACCTTTTACCATTCTGTCTGCCCTCCTCTGGATGCTTTCCATGTTATTAATGTCCTTCTTAAAATGTGGTTCCAGTGAACCACAATACTGAATACAATACTCCAGATGTGATCTGGCCAGGGTGACATATAGGACTATATTTTCTCCCTAGTATTTGTAGATGCACAATTACAGTCGTTGATACTAGGACTCTTTATATAGTGTAATATTTCATTACCTTTTTTGGCTACATATCTCACTGTTGACTTATATCAAGCTGGTCCCCCCTCTACCAATCATGGGCCCCCCTCCCCCAAATCTTGTTTATATAGTTTGTGGTCACTTAATTCTCGTTATAGAATGGAAGTAGCAGTACCTATAGTATAGTATAGTATAGTATAGTATAGTATAGTATAGTATAGTATAGTATAGTATAGTACCTACCTTACAGAGTTGCTGGGAGGCTCAAACAAAATAATGTATATAAACTGTTTCTCAAACCTTGAAGTGCTATATAAACATCAGTCATTATTTTTGTTTTACATTGTATGTCTTAACTTGATTTCTTGTACCCAAATATACATTTATTCTATTAAATTTCATCTTCTTAGATTCATCTTTAAGTTCTAACCTGAAAAGTTCTTGTTTGCGTCCTGACTGTTATCTAGTATGTTATCTCTCCCTCCCAGCTTTGTACTATCTGAAAATATGATTGGCATGTTAACCATGTTTTAACCAAAGTTGTTGAGAAAAAGCCTCTAAGAGGACAGGGCCCAGTGCAAAATTCCTAAAAACTTCCTTTCAAGCTAATATCAAACCACTCATGGCTGCTTTTTAGATTCAGCCAATCAATCACTTATAAGTCTAGCTAACCATGGGACCATCTGTACAATGTTTCTTCATCTGGTCGATTAGAGTAGCATGAGAAATTTTGTCAAATGCTTGACAAAAATCAAGGTAAACTCTATCATCTCTAACATTCCTCTGATTTACCAAATCAATGAAATTGGATGTGGTAATATCTGCAAAGTGCTCAGCACAGTGTCTGGCACATAGTAGATGCTATGTAAATGCCTATTTCTTTCCTTTCCCTCTAGTAGGGGGCCATCTCCAGTCATCCTGATCTATATCTGGCCACTGAACTCAGAGAAGAAAGTGAGGCTGGTGACTTTGCACAGCCCTGCCTCACTTAAATCCAATTCACTCGCAAGTCATGTCATTGCCTTCCTAATGTCATGGTCCTCTTTGAGAACAAAAGACAAACAACAACCAGTGAATAGTCCAAGCTGCCCTACTGGGGACCCAACTGACTAGTTCCAGTTGTTTAATGCAACTCCTTCTTTCTCCCTTTCCAGATCTCTTCAATGTTTGTCTTCTATTATTTGTCATTGCTTCCACTTTCTAAACATTTTAAATCTGTTATTTGATTAGTTCCTATCTATAGCCTTCTCTTTAGGCAACCCCCACTTTTTTCTTCTCAATAGAATTATTTATTTTTTTTGTCTTCAGAATTCCATCCTTGAAAGCTTCTCATTCCCCATTTGTTGCCTTACTCAACAGGAACCCTACCCCAACCTTCCTCTGTACCTTATGATGCAGTGGAAAGAATACTGGACTGAAGTCAGAGGCCCTTAGTTCAAGTTTTGAATGTCCTATTTGCTACCTGTATGATTTAGGTCAAATTAATTCACCACTCTGGGCAGTTTCCTCAATAAAATGAAATTGTTGGATTAGATGACCTATAAGGAAGTAACTTCTACCTCTGATTCTCTGCTCTATGATCTCATTCCCTAATACTAGGGTGCATGTCAAGCTATTCCCAGTTTTCCTCTCTATCACAAATCCAAGATGGAAGAGTCACTTCTCCTCAAGTTTCTCTGTCTTGGCAAGCAAGATATTATTAGCTGTCCTGCTTTGGGCAGAGAGAAAGTTTCATCATCCCCCAGAGAATGACCGTCCCCCAGCACTCTGCTGTCACATCTCCCACTGTATGCAGAGAATGGAAACGGTGACAAAACTCTTTGGCCAAACCAGATGGAGTGATGATGAAGTCAATGTTCCACAGTACACCTAAAATGAGTCCTAACAACAGATCTGGGCTCCTCCAAGTCAAGGTCTGTCTCTCTTTCTCTGCTATCCCACTTATCCTACTCTGCTCACAATTGGCTCTTGGCTAGTATTGACGAATGGACATGCATCCTTGCTGGCATTAAAAATTAGGAATGTCCGGGGCCAGTGAGGAGACTCTAGGCCCCTGCAGATTACCCAGCTCAAAGTGACCCATTCATAGGCTATTACCTTAATTGTACAGAGTTGCAGCCTGCTGGGCTATTCATTCATCCAGTGCTCTTCACCAGTACTAAAGTCAGAAAAGATAACATCTTTCATCTGGTAGGGCTTCATTTGTATGATGTATTTCATCTAGGGCTGGTTGAGGAAGGGCTGGGGGTGGGGTTTAAGGGGTTTGGGGGTGGGGGGAATGGGGAGGTGTATTGGAATAAATAACAATGCCTACTTACTTCCATTAAGCTCCCCCAGTGAATTTTGACTAGACTGAGGATATATAAGAGACTCAGGGTTCTGCTCTGAGGCAGCTCCTATCTCAAAAATTCATTTAATGTAAAATGTTGCATTAATGCAGAATGTAAGCCATTGCTGCTATAAATAGCAGAAGCTTAAGTCATGCTGACAGTGGGAATTTTGACACATGAAATTGGGTAATGCCTCCAGGAGTGTCAGCTCTGGGTATGAAGGACAATGACATCTACATTACCGCCAGGGTTCCAGAGGCTTAAAAGAAAATGAATTTAAAAGGGGGCTTCAGCAGAATTGGCCCTCTGACCAGAGAGAACTCCATTCCAGCTACCTAGTAGGTACTCAATAAAGGGAAGCTGTCCCCACTTTTCAGGACTTCTAATTAGTAGTTGTCCAACACTGCCTAAATTCTTTACCCACTCACTCCTTGGTTCTTGCTGCTGGACCTTAGGCCTGCCATGATAAGAGAAAGCGGATCAGAGAGAGGGAGGTTTGGGAGGAGAGGGGGCCAGGTAGGACTCTGTAAGCTCTGAGGCTGTCATTTTGTCAATCAGACCACAGACAGGCCCAGAGTTCCCCTAAGCCAAGGAGTGGGGCAGCCTTTCCCTCTCTCCTCCTCCCCTTTGCTTCAGGCTACCCTTTTATGTCTTCTCCCTTTCTTTCCCCTTCAAAGCTGCCTTTGATGTGGGGGTGGGGGGAGGGGAGAGGCAGAGGAGGAAGGGCAGAAAAGGGACCAACCTGAAGGCCTGGGGGAGGAGGGGAACTCTTGGTCTCCAAGTTACATTCGGACTAAAATTAACTGATTTGCATAAAGTTACTGTTTAGTAGCAGTGTCTGGAAGCAAGATCTCCTTATTCCTATACCAGTCTTCTTTTGGCTATAAGATCTGCAGGCTCTCTTTTGGGAATGAATGACCAAGTCAGTGAATTTGAATATTTCAGCTTTCTACAGGGACACATTCATTAGGAGGAGAGAGGGGCAGAGAAAGGAGAAGGAGGGAGGAAGAAAAGAAGGGAGGGAGGCAGAATGGGAGGGCAGAAGAGAAGGATGGAAGAAGGAGGGAATAGAAGAATGAAAGAAGTAAGGAATGGAGGGAGGGAAGAAGGAAGGATTTATTAAGTGCCCTCTATGTACTAAGCACTGTGCTAAGGTTTTCCAAATATTGTCTCATTTGATCCTCACAATAATTCTGTGAGGTAGGTGCTGTTATTATTCCTATTGTACAGTTTAGGAAACTGAGGCAAACAGAGGTTAAGTTTTTTACCCGATGTCACACAGCTAATAAGTGTCTGAGGTCAAATTTGAACTCAGGTCTTCCCAACTACAGCCCCAACACTCTATTGACTAAATTCAGTGTTCCCTGGCCAACATCTAAAGCAAGCATTTTGGATGTGGCACCCAAATTATCCTTGTGCAAAGCTCTTTGAAATGCTATATGGGTGAATATTATTAATAGAATATTTAGTGAATTTATTCTACATCCTTTATATTTGAGACACAGGTAAGTTTTATTGTTTTCATACAGTTTGTATATATTTTAGTACATTAGAACTCCTTGCATAATTGATGTGTATAACCAAGGATTAATATAGGAGTAATGGGGACTTCAACCATCCTGACATCTGCAGGAGGGCTCTCTATGTTTAAAAACAACCAAACAAAAACAGTTTGTAGCTGATACTGTCATCTATCAGAAGGTTAAGAAAGAGAGAGGGGAACTATTATTCCTCCTGGCTCTGCAAAAGAAGAAATTATTGACCAAGTGGAAATAATGAGAACCTTGAGAGGAGGGTTCATTTTAGAGTTTTTGATAAAGAGGGGAATGCTAGCTTATATAATGATGTTGAATGAGCCTATAAAGGCCATTCTAGGGAGCATATGCCCAGGGCTCCCTCTTGAAACTTCTAGAGACTCCACAAAAAAGCTAACTGCTTGCTTGGGTTTTGGGGGTGATGGACGTCTTGGTTGAGACTAACCAAGTGGCCCAGCAAAATGACTTTTTGGATCTCTAGCAGTTTCTCCCTAGACTGGGGTCATGACAACATTGCCCACTTGCTGTCCAGGGCTGGGTCCCCTGGCTGTCCTTGTTACTTTTGCTGTGTTTCCTCTCCTTTTAGTAGGTTGATGGTATCAGCAGGGGCAAGAGTAAGTCAGCACCAAGTGAGATGGCTACTAGAGCCTTTGTAGTTGCAGCTGAATTGGGATCAGACTGGCAGTAAGGAAAGAGTCAGTGTCAGTGAGAAAGAGGCATAGAGAAAGTGAGAAAGAGAGACAGAGACAGGCAGACAGAGATGGGGGAAGAAGAGAGAGAGAGAGAGAGAGAGAGAGAGAGAGAGAGAGAGAGAGAGAGAGAGAGAATTAGAAAGAGGGAGAGGGAGAGCAAAAGGTGTTTACCTTGTGTTTAATTGGACTGTGCTCAGTAGAGGTGAAATATAAACTGGCTAGTAAGTTGACTTGAAAAAATTATTTGTCTCAATGAGACTTGAAATATTAGCCTCCCAACAGATTGTATAAGTAATGATAATTAGTCATTCTTAATATAGGCCATGATAATTTTTTAAAGCTTAGTAATCCCTTTTCTGTTTGGGAATAAACAAGATCCATACCTGATTTTTATTTGTATATTGAGCACTTTCCCCCCTGCTTCTTTGGGATATCGTGAGACTAGAGCCTAAGGTAATATTATTTTAATTAGTAGCATTCCTCAGGAAGCTGAGGTGGAGGTAATGAGCTAATAAATGTAAAGAATTGGGGATCCTAATTCTCCTGCTGAAAATTCAGAGTTCCCCTAGAGCAGGCCTGCACAACCTCTATATTTTTCATAGATTGCCTGAAATCCTTCGGCAGGCAGCAGGTTGTACAGGCCTGCCCTAGAGCTTAACCCTGTGCAGATTACGGGGGGAGGTAAAGAACAGGGTTTGGCACAGGTCACCAATCTTTGTGGCTTTTGCTGAGCATTGCTTAGCTAGCTACTTGGCTAGGCATAGCATGACAAGGATCTTAGCCTTTGGGAGGGTGGGTTTCAGAATCTTTATAGGCTAGATTGGTGGTCCCATAGTTTGAAACTTTATAAGGGTTGTCAGAGAAAGAAGAATGGAACATGCTCACAAAAATGCATTTGACCATAGTCACAAGTGATTCTGATTAAAGAAAGAGAGAGGTAGCTAATAAGACCAATTTTTGATGGACAAATACTTTGTACAGTTGTGTTGTAAAGACATGCTACTGAGGACAATTGGCAATAAAGGGACATAGACTTGTGCTAATAGTGTCAGAAAGTTAAAATTCAATATGAACCAAGGCTCATGAGGAATGCTAGGGGGAAAATCATGGGCAGGTGCCAAAAAGAGTGGGTAAGACCTGACTCTCACTTGAGTGAGAGGAGACTTCTAGGTTCAATGTGAAGGAATCACATACGAGGGGCCATGGTGGTTGTGAAGGGCAAACGAAGATGGAAAGAAATTACCATGTAAGACCTGGAAGTGGGGGAGATCCAGTCAGCCAACCACAGACTTACAGAAAGGCCTATGCTAAAGGTTGCTGCTTCCACAGAGGACTTGGAGAGAAGAAGCTAGCCAAAGGAACAGCAGGGCTATGGTGTATAGAAGGGGAAAGAAATAGTAACATGGCTGCAAGTCACAGTACTGAGGACCCATGATATAGAGGTACAGACTTGACCCTTATCTTTTACTGGTTCTATGAGACATGTGAAATATAAAGTCTCACTGTGTGTGTGTGTGTGTGTGTGTGTGTGTGTGTGTGTGTGTGTGTGTGTGTGTAGATGGGAAGGGGAATGGTTGCCTCTAGGGAACCCAAGTCACATTGAGTAGTACTATAAATTGGAAGGACCTTACAGAGCTCTGTGAGAGGAAGAATGTAAGTTTTCCTATCTATGGACTTGTGTAGGAGTCCTTTTTGTACTTTTGTTGTGTAAATAAACACTTTCCTAAGTTTAATGCTCTTTTAACCAGAATGCTTATAGGGGGACTGAAGGCTTTTTTGGGATAGTAAAATAGACTAAATTCTCATGGTATAAGCCAGGAAGATACATGTAAGAAGAACCTCCAAAATTGCACTTGGGTCACTTGTATCACTTTATTTTTCTTGCCTTTTTTTGTTTGCAGCATGGCTAATATAGAAAAACGTTTTGCATGATTTCACATGTGTAATTGATATCACATTGCTTACCTTCACAATGGGTGGGGGAATGACTAAAAGGAGGGAGAGAATTTAGAGTTCAATTTTTTAAAAAATGAATGTTAAAAATAAAAAAATAGTTTTTTTAAATATGAAAAAGATGGTTGTCACAAAATGCCATAGACATGGTAGAAATATTTCTTTAAGGAATTTGGCAGATTCTCCCAATATCTCTGTGGACAAATAGATAGCAGGCTTAATGATGGTCTAAGAAGGATGGGCTAGATCTGGGTTTGTTTACAGGCATTTGGGAAAGATCCCTTGAAAAAGGATGAATATTAGATAGAGTGAGCTGATATTCCAAAGAATAACATTCTGGAGGAGACAGGAAGGGAAGGGAACAAGGACACAAGTGAAAAAGTTGGTCTTGGTGACAAGTGCTACTTCTTCTTCCATGACTGGAAGAGAGAATGGAGGATGATACTGGGGAGAATTTAAGGTATAGAATTTTCTTGGTAAAGCAGATCAAGTTCAAAGAGCATTGATTAATAAACATCAACTCTGAGGGACATAGCTAATGAAGTTCTTTAGGGCTCTGTCCTTGGCTTTGATTTGTTATCCTTTTTTCCATTAAATTATATGAGGCACATTTATCAAATTTGTGAATGGTTTGAAACTGAAAAGATATTTAATACATTATTAGATGATAGAATCAGGTTCCAAAATAAGTTTGACAGACTAGAATTATAGATTGAATCTATTAAGATGAAATTTAGTAGGGACAAATACAAAGTTCTATAAATTAGAAATTATTTTTGGTGGTACTTCCAGTATAACCTGCGTTAAGTAGCATGGCAAACACCAAAGCCCTCAGCTTGGGTTGATAGAAGCATATACAGAATGAGGAAATGATAGTCTCAATGTAAGGTGCCTTGGTCAGATCATACCTGGAAAGTTTTGGTCAGTTCAGTGACATTCTAGAAGAGACATTGACCAGGTGGAGTTAATCTACATGAAGGCAGATTGCTGAAAGTTTTCAGAAACATAGATTACTTGACAGAAATGGGAATGTTTAACCTAGAGAAGAGAAGGCCAATGGGGGACATGTTAGCCCTCTAACATGTGATTGATTCTATGATTCCATCTTCACATTTTCGAAAAACTATTACAGGGAATGGGTTGGACTTGTTTGGCTTGACCCTACAATGGAGAATTAGGAGCAGTGCCTGGAAACTACAGAAAAACAGATTTAGGCTCATTGTAAGGGAACCGTAGCTCTAATGATTAGAGCTGTCCCAAAGTGGTTGGGTTAGAGAGGTGGTGGGTTTCCTCTCCCTGGAGGTATTCAAGCAGAATGAAATTGTAGTTATTGAGGATTGTGGAGAACAACTTCATTGCTTCAGATAGGGGTTAGACTAGGTGGTATCTGAAGTCCTTCTAAATCTATGACTCTAAGATTAGTTTATTTTTAAAAAGCCCATTTCCTCAAATTTTATGATAGTGGTTACTGGTTCTAGTTTGGTTGTATAATCTAGGGCAAATCTCATTATCTTTCTGAGTCTTTTTCCTCATCTGTAAAATGAAAGAATTGAATTGCATCATTTCTAAAGTTTCTTCTACTAGTAGCATTTCAAGATCCAGAACATAATTTTACAATTTCATATTGTTTTGGATTTTCTTAGTTATATTTTTTCTTTTTACTACATGTTTTTATTGGTCACATCAAAGGTTTATATCATCCTCGGTCAGGAATATTATCGCAGTGACAAATGTTCCTTTTGGAGAATACAATCAACTTTCCCTCTCTCTCCATTCATAAGGTCTCCTCCCCTCCCTTCTTCCCACTCAATATAAACTCCAGCGTTTCCAGCTCCCTCATCTTACAGATATAGAAACTGAAGTCTAAACTGATAATGATTTTGTCCAAGGCCATAGAGTAGCAGACACTAGGCTGAAACTCTGATAGTACATTCACTCTTCTTGCCACTATACCATACTTCTGGGATGGTCGTTACTTTGAAAAACTCTATGCTAGTATATGCTGCCATATGCTATTTCCAAGCACCTTGACAGAGAGAACCAAAGTTTTGAACTTCAAGACATACTTTATTATTTTTTAATAAAAAACAACAAAAAAACAAAATCCACCTAATATACAACACTGATCCTGTTTTAAATTCATGTTTTTTCCAAAAAAAAAAAGAAAGAAAGAAAGAAAGAAAAGAGAATGTTGACGGAGGAAAAGTCATTTAGATGGTGCCACATGAAAATAACCAGTCACCCTGGAAAAAGACATCCTAAAAATTTCTTAACCACTAGTGACGAACCCTGCTTTTTTCTGCTTGGCTACCAGCAGAATCTTGTCAGTGAAATTTGAGCAAACATTCTAAATAGGTTTACCAAAGAGCAGAGGTGAAACTTCAGTCATTTCAGATGGAAACTTTATATACATATAGCTAATTGTGTTGGCATATACACACATACATATATGTATATACACACATGTATAGATACACAAAACATACATACATATTACATATAATTATATATAACATATACACACATACACATATACCTACACAGAGATATAGATATAGATATCCACATACATGCACCTAGGCAGTGCATTGGATAGAGAGCAGGTCTAGAGTCAGGAAGACTCACCTTCCTGAGTTCAAACCTGGTCTCAAACACTTACTAGCTGTGGGACCCTGGGCAAGTCACTTAACCCTGTTTGCCTCAGTTTCCTCATCCTGTAAAATGAACTGGAGATGAAAATGGCAAACCACTCCAGTAGCTTTGCCAAGAAAACCCCCAAAGGGGTCACAAAGAATCAAACACAACTGAAAATAATTCAACCATCACCACCAATACAAGAAATATACATATATAAGTGTGTGTGTGTGTGTGTGTGTGTGTGTGTATGTGTAGGGAGGAGGGATTTCCTTGATATAATGGTATAAGGGGGAAATGAAGAATAAAGGGAAGGAGGAGGGAGTAAGTATTTATTAAGGACCTTCTATGTGCCAGACACTATACTACAAACACTATAAATAGGATCTTATTGAATACTTACAACAACACTGAGAGGCAGGTGCTATTATTATTCCCACTGCACAGTTGAGGAAACTGAGGCAGAAGTTAAGTGGCTTGTGCAGGGTACTATATCCAGGATATATCAGGGGCAGGACTTGAACCCAGGTTTTCCTAATTTATAGTTCAGCTTTTTATGCTGATTTGTTATGTGTCTGAAACTAAGGGCTACTCATGAAAGTCCTTTCTCACCCAAAACCAAAATATCATTGTGCTGTAACACAAAAGCTAATCAGTAGGTTCCAGTTGTATCCAATGTACCCAGAAGTTCATGCAACAGAACAGTGAATACGCAAACAGGAACTTGGAATGATTTCCAACCTGGAACGGCTTTTGGTGAGCCGAGAGAGGGGCACCGGTCTGATAGGAGATTGGAAATGGGACATAGAATAGGCCTCTCTCAACAATCATTCTTATTTTGAAAGCTGGGGCTGCAAGGTGACCTAGAACAACCCAGAAAGCCAAGCAACAACGGCTCCCTGTAATGAGATAAGATAACTGGCAAATACCAATTCTCTGAAACAAGGTTAGGCAAATAGCCTCGTTGGATATAGAATATGGTAAATATTGATAAATCAGCCTTTCAAAGAATTTGAGTGTGAAGGGAACAGGACATTCCAGCGATTACTCAGAAACAGTGCTTTCTGTACCTTTAAGCCCAGAAGCCAGAGGATTCAGAAAAGGGATGTGGTAAGCAGAAGCAGCTCATTGTTGCCAAATTGAGATTTCTAGCTTCTATATTCCCATGAACCCCTTTGAATTTAATAGGGAAAGGAATACAGGAGCTACTCATGGTTTACAGAAATTTTAACAGGGAACTGGGGGTTTCTCAAAACCCATGAAAGGGAACATCAGACTTCCTGGCTTAAGGAAAATGCTATCACTCCCTAGTCCAATGTACTGTCTTCTCTAATCCCCAACAAGGTCAGGAGAATTGTAGCTAAGCATGGGCGCAGCCCCAGCCTGCTGGACCATCCTAACCACATAGCCTAGCAAGGGAACTAGGAAGGTTCCGGAGATGAGTCAGTGGGAAGGGGCAGTCTAAATCCTGCCTGCAAAGTAGCATGAAGGACTAGCCAGGCATTCTTAACCTGGGGTTAATGATCTTGTTTTAAAAAAAGAAAAGATTTTGATAACTTTTCCAATAATGTTTATTTCCTTTGTAATCCTATATTTTATGCATTTAAAAATATTATTTTGAAAAGAGGTCCACAGACATCACTAAATTGACAAAGGGAAATATAACACAACAAAGGTCAGGAACCCCTGGGCTGGACTGTGCCATTGGATGACTCATCCTTGTGCCTCTCAGGTAATCCCTTCTTTCTTATCTCATTGGAGAGGGAAGGAGGAGCAGCACATATCTGCAACCCCTGGAAAGCACGCCTGGATGCCTGGCCTTGTGGGACTTTGCCTACCCTGGTTTTGTGGAGGTGGTCAGATGCCAACAATGGCCCACTTTTCTTAGGTTTCTCTGGAAGAGAGCTAGAAAATTATTTTGAGTATTGTCAATGCCTATCACTAACAGCTTGGTGTTCTCTTCCTTCACCTCAGGTGGGCAGAAGCCTGGTCAAAGGGGTGAATTAGAGAATTCCCTGTCCCCTTTTTGGTCACCTTACTAGACTTTGGAGAAAGGTGTGGCTGCTAGAACTGTCTGAGTAACATGAATAATAGTGTACTGGTTACAGCACTGGACAGGAAGTCAGACAACCTGGGGATTTGTCCCAGTTCTGCCATTTGACTAGGGACAAGACATTTTGTATCTTGGAACTTCAGTTTTCTTATCTGTAAAATTGAGATAATATTTTGACTATTGGAGTTCCCCTTCCAGGTGGTGAGAAATATGTTTATGCCCTGTAAACCTTAAAGTTCTGGGTTTAGATGAGCCAAAGCAATTTAAACTCAGTGCAGCTTCAAGATGGATCGATGGACCCTATGCTACTGTTAGCAACTCCTGGCATATAGCATAAAACTCATGAGGTGTTTTATCATTCATTCAATTAAAAAAAAGGATTTTCCTCAATGTAGAAACATTTCTGACTTATTTCCTTTAAGATATTACCACTCCCTGCCCATGTCTGTTCATGCATCCATCTGTTTGATCTTTCTAGCCTTTCTTCATCTTTAAAACAGCACAGACTCAGTGTGTTTCAGTCCATTGGATATCAATCCAGAAGTCCTGGGTTAAAATCCATGTGCTGTGTGACTTTTGACCAGTCATTTCCCTTCTCTGGGATTTAGTTTTCTCATTTTTAAAGTGAGGGCTAAGACTGGATAGCCTGTAATGTCCCTTCCAACTCAAAATCCTATGGTTTTTTTTTTTCATTTTTAAAAAGATGTTTCTTACAGGTCTGACACAAATTGCATGTCAATAGCATTTGTTACTTCAAAAGGCAAATGATAGAAACTATTTAAGTGGCCTGGAAATGATAGCAAGTACAGACTTGTTTGCTGCCATGGTTGTGGTCATTTGACATGAACTAGCCAATCAAGTCCATGAAAAAGTCCCACCTAGTTATTTGAAAGGGACCTTAAAGGCCGTCTGGTTTTACCATTTACTTTACATTTCCCCGAGACCCAGGGAAATAAAGTGACTTGCGCAAGATAACACAGGTAGGAAGGAAGGAAGGAAGGAGGGAAAGAAGCATTTATTAAGCACCTACTATGTGTTGGGTACTGTGGTAAGTGCTATACAAATATTAACTCATTTGATCTTCACAACAACTCTGTGAGGTAGGTGTTTTTATTATCCTTATTTTACAGATAAGGAATCAAGGCAGATAGGGGTTAAGTGCCTTGCTCAGGGTAATCCAGCTAGTATGTATCTGAGGCCGAATTTGTTCAGGTCTTCCTGATCCTTTATACATATAACGTGGATGTGAATTTAGGTCATACAGGGGAAACAATTAGCCAGTTGAATAAATTTGCCTCTAAGAGGCAGAGTCATATAATGTATGAAAAGTTAGTTTCATAGTAGATCTGGGTTCGAGTCTCATCCCTGACACATAGTGGGTTTTATTCTGAAAAAGTGTCCTAACCTCTCAGTACCCTGGGTAATTCTCTAAGTAACTCCCAATTGCGTAGTAGATGCATTAGACGGGCCAAACAACACTGATAGAGAAAGTTCCATTTCCAAGATAAATTAAAAAAATGATTCAAATTTCTAAGAGTAAGAACAATTCCCCAATCGATAAATGGTCTGAGGATATGAACAGGTAGTAGTACTCAGGAGAAGAAAACCAGGCTATCTATTGCTGTTGTTGAGTCATTTCAGTCGTGTCTGACTCTTCATGAATTCTTTTGGGGTTTTTCTTGGAAAAGATACTAGAGTGGTTCGCCATTTCCTTCCTCATTTTACAGATGAGGAAACTGAGGCAAACAAGGCTAAGTGACTTCCTCATGACCACACAGCTAGCAAGTGTCTAAGGTCAGATCTGAACTCAGATCTTTCTTATTCCAGGTCTGGTGTTCTCTCCACTGTGCCACCTACCTGCCTGCAAGACTTTTAGCAACTGGAAAATGCACAAGTAGATAGTACAAGTGTTAAAGGGAGTACATTTAAAACAGGAATAGTCCTAAGCTGTTTTTCTTCCTTCTTCCTCCTTTCTTTAAAGTTGAAATCACTGTGTGTTTTTTAGCTGGGTGGTGCTAAGGGTAAGGAGAGTGCTGTAGGAGTCTTAGGTTAAGAGCCTAGGTAACCTATAGAATTTATTTGAATACAGTGTTTATCCTTAATTTGGTTTACTTATGCATAAGACTGGTTAGCTCCCAAAGAAGCTGTTGTTAGAATCAAATGAGATGATATTTATACAATGCTTAATTATGTGCCAGGTATAAGCATTTCCTTCCTTCCTTCCTTCCTTCCTTCCTTCCTTCCTTCCTTCCTTCCTTCCTTCCTTCCTTCCTTCCTACCTTCCTTCCTGCCTGCCTGCCTTCTCTTTCTCCTTTCCTTTCTTCTTCAAAGCAAGAATAGTAATACCTGTAGTATCTACCACATAGAATGGTTGCAAGTATCAAGTGAGATAATGGTCATAATGTACATAATAATAATAATAATAATAACAGTAACAATAACAATAGCTAGCATTTATATAGTACTTTAAGGTTTGTGAAGTGTTTTACATATGTTGACTCACTCTTTGCTGACTATAAAATCCATTATATATGTGTTATTATTAGACATATATTATTGTCCACTACAATTATGTGTGCATGTGTGTGACCCCTACTTAACTGTTAGTTCCACAAGAGTAGAGACCCTGCCTTCTCTATTATGTGGAAGAAGGAATAGACTCATTTTACTTGCCTCTAGAAGGAAGATCACTGGGTATAAGATGCAAAGAGGTAAATTCAGGCTTGAGGAAAGGAAAAAAAAATTCTAACAATGCTAGCTAAAAGTGGAATGGGCTGCCTTGAGAGACAGTGCCCTGAATATAGTCAGCCTTTAATAAACGAGTTGAATTAAATGCATTGGGTTCTCCCTCACTAGAGATTTTTAGCCCAAAACTGAACGATCACTTTTCAGGTATGTTACAAGGGAGATTCTTGTTATGGTACAGGTTGGACTAGATGTCCTCTGAGATCCTTTCCACCTCTCAGATTCTGTGCCTCTGTGATTTGAAGTGATGCTATATCTTATTAGGAGCCTCTGCAGTGTTCCAGAGCTTGATTCAGTCAGTACAATGCCATCAGGAACACCTCATAATCTGTATTTTTCCCATTAAGTTTTTTTATTATTTTAATTTTTTAACTGTGTAGGCCATCATTCTACTCTCATAATTCTCATTTCTCTTTTGAACTACTCAGGAAAAGCATGTTGTGGTTGTGGTTGCATATTCCCCTCACATTACACAGAGTTCTCTGACTCATGTTTACAGTATTTATTCATAGATGCCTGGATTAATTTACTAGATCAAGAGACCATACTTCCTTCTGTTGTTAATGTTTTCTCTGTTGATTTATCTGCTTATATTCAAGGTCTTAGAGTTTTCTTCTTCATGAGATCTTCAGTAATTTTAGTCCACCTTTTATTTTTCCCTATTGCTCATTTTCTGACTCACTCCCCTCTGATGGTGATTTCTTTGGAGGCTGGTTCACTAGTTTGGTTATTTTCCCCAAGTGACATTTGGGTGGACACATCTGGCCCCAGCTGGATGCTGAGCTCTTTCCTTAAGGCTTGGTGGAGTGCTTCAAAGGTTTCCCATTCCCTACACACACACACACACACACACACACACACACACACACACACAATGTTCCAGTCTCCTGTCCCTCTCCTGTTCCTAAGTTCTGTGGTTCAGCACCTCACAATTCAGCTCTTAGTGTATACATATTATCTTTTCCATTTAGACTCTGACCTGAACATCTTTTATGACAATGGCAAACACTATATCCCTGTTTTATCCACTGGTTGAAATCTATAATCCATGGGGCTATTAAGCAAAGTTATCTCTGTGGTAGTTACTCTTCATAACAAAGAACCATCTTTTTAGCAGTGGAATTTTCTAGTAATACTAGATGGCTGGGAATCACTAAACACCACGCTTTCCAAAGAAATAAAGTTGAGGGTCACCCAAAGGATAATGGAAAGACACATAGTAAAAAGCAAATTAACAATGAAGTTTCACTTGGGAAAAATAGCACAAAACATGAGAGGCCTGGAAAAGAGGTGGTCCAGTCACATAGTTAGAATACAAGATAACTGATGAATAACCTATGTGTTCCACTGGTACCCATGAGATATCAGGAAAACTATAGGAAGAGCCCCCAGAATGCTGGGTAGATCCATTATGAAAAATCCATAAGAATAGTTTGACAAGAGTTGTACAGGGTGAGGAAACATAGCTGGGTTGTCATTGGCACTTTTGAAGGGATCCGCATCAAAGAGATCACAATGCATTTGAATATTGAAGAAATGTGGAGCCAGCTCTCAGTCCTTTGTTTTTCTAAATGAACTGCAGCCCATAATAGGTCCTGCTAACTGCCACCAACTTTCAAATGGGAGATGGTTTTGTGAGAATAGAAATGAAAGGTCTGATCCAGACCTTTGTCTTTTAGTGTGTGTGTGTGTGTGTGTGTGTGTGTGTGTGTGTGTGTGTGTGATAAGAAATAAGCTAGGTATAGTTTTAGGGAAAATTGTTGACATTGATGTTGATTATAGATCCTGGAGGAAAACTAAACACTTGATTTTGCTATGTGAAAATATTGTTAATTATAGTCATTTCTGTTGGTTGCTTCTCATTTGTGTACAATTATCAAAATAATTACTTTTCATTTATATAATTAAATCTAATTATACTATTTAATATTTATATATAATTAAATTATATAATTATTTACTTTGTTGTAAGTTTTATTTTATTGTGATACCAAGCATTCATTTAGTGCCTGCACTGGGTTAAGGGCTGGGGATACAAAAAAAAAGGCAAGAGACTTTCACATCTCAAGGAATATATACATACTGTAGCTACTTATAATTGTCCTCTGCTCTTCACCATTAGTGTATTGGATACCTTCTGGCCTGATGGGGTCATCTTCCAATATTATACCTTTTATCATTTTAATAGTGTCCATGAGCTTTTCTTGGCAAAGATACTGGAATGGTTGGCCATTTCCTACTCCAGTTGATCACCTTTTGTCAGAACTTTCCATTGTGATATGCTCACCTTGGGTAACTTTGCATGGCGTAGTTCAGTTTCGTTGAGCTTGGCAAACCCATCTACTATGACCAGGCAGTGATCTGGAAGGGGCTGGTGGAGGTTGCTTGTCTGCAAAATGAGGATAATAATACTTAGGATTATGGATTTAGAACTTGAAGGGACCCTGGAAACCATTGATTCCAACCCCCTCTTTTTATAGATGAGGGAGAGAAGTAAGGCTCAGGGAAATCAAATGTCTTGTCCGGGATCATACACATATTACAGGGGGTCTGGACACATAGGAAATCTCACTAACTATGCATATTTTCAAGAAATGAAATGAATGAAAATTTCAACATTTTATTTAATTAGCGTAAATTTTAGCCATGACAATTTCATACGGAATAAAAGTTTTCATTAGCTATTGGGGACTATTTTCCATAATAATGAGATTAATTTAATTTAATTAATTAATGAGATTTCCTATGTGTCTCCTATGTCTTCCTATGAAATCTTATTTTTGCTAATTAAATAAAATTATTGAAAATTTCATTCATTTCTTGAAAATATGCATAGTTAATGAGATTTCCTATGTGTCCAGACTTTAGGTACACCCTGTAAGTGTTGGATTTAGGGTTTGAACTGAAGTCTTCTTAATTGCTAGTCCAATGCTCTATCTCATTGTGCCCCCATCTGGGTTTGAAGCTCAAATGAAATAGTAATAGCTAACATTTACTTAATACTTACTATGTGCCAGACACTGTGCTAAGTGCTTTACAGTATTACCTCATTCGATCCTCACAATAACCCCAGGAGGTAGGTGCTATTTCACATGAAATTTTTCTCATTTTTCCTTATTTTACAAATGAGGAAACTGAGGCAAATGGAGACTAGGTTACTTGCCCAGGGTCTCATAGCAAGTAAGTGAGGTCAGGTTTGAACTCAGGTCTCTCTGAATCCAGGCCCAGTGCTCTATCCACTGCATCACCTAGCGTTTTTAATATTTTAAGATTTATACATTTTATCACAAATATATAATAGGAAAAAAGATGGGCCAGTAACGTAGTGGGATTGAGAGCCAACCAATGAATAGCTTGCATACTCTATTCATATAGGCAATTCTCAACTTCCACAGGGGTAATGTGCCTAGAAAACAGCAAAAGAGTTAAACACCAGTGCTGATACATTGAACCTTTGGGAAATAGCATAGTAGATACTTGGGACCACCAAAAACTATAATTTTTTGCTAGAGATTTCTGAAAATATACTTTTCTGCAAACAATTCCTTATAAAAATATTAATATAATAATTAACATTATGTACTTTTATACATAATGTACTTTTCTTAACACAGTAACCATGTAATATCCCATAAAATGTAGTAAACAAAATAAAATTGGTTAACACGTAGAGTATTTTTTCTCACTAGCAATGCCCTAGAATTCTGTGACCTTTTGTACTAACATCTCAACAAAAAAACACACCTTATTTCAGACAATATTCATTTTCCATAACACATGAAACTTACAGTACCAAAATTCTTAAAATAAAAACATTTTTTAACCTCAATCTTACCTTCCTCTGACTTAGGTGCTGATGTACTATATAACATGCTTCTGTAAACCTCTCTACCTTGGCTGCCCTCTGAAAACCAAAGGAGAGGCTGCTGGGACTTTAGTTGCTGCTGTCAAAAGATGCCAAGACTGCCAAAGTCTCAATATCACCTCTGACACTCTCTCCTTCACTGCTGGTGGATGGTGTTGGAGATCATGAAGGACACGCCAGTTCGAAATACATTCCTCCTTTTTGTGATATAACAAATCATCGGTTTATTAACACCAAACTTGTAACCAACAGTGGCTGCACACATCTCTGCAGGAAGTTTATCTGACACCTTTATTTTCTCTCTAAGTCACATCACTGACTTTACAGCTTGGGCTTAGACCCCAAAGTACGTGCATTATGCTTGGGGAGCATTACTGCAACATAAAACTTGAGTTTTAAAGACAAACAATGAAAATACACAGCAAATGCATGGGGAGCTCTTTATTCTACAGTGGTGGGTGGCCAGGACCAGTTAAGCACCTAGTAGGATACCAGCCACACCACAAAGTTGCTCACATGGTGCTTCTCATTTTTTCCCCTATTGCACAGAGCTGCAAATGTGCATGGTGGCCAAATGTGAAAGGGAAAACGTGGTTACTAATAAAATCACTTGATTGCCTGAAGTTATGAAAGTTAAACGTGAGAAAGTTGAAGGTTGACTGTATTACTAAAATGTCATTACAAGAATCCTTTGTTTGTTTGCAGGTTAGCCACATCACAAGAAAGTTTATTTTTAATTTATGAATTAATTAAAAAATTAAAGTATGTAACAGATAGAGTTGCCTAGGATCACCCAGCTTATAAGTGAGCTTATATGTGAGGTTACATTTGAATTCCTGTCTTTCTGACTCCAGGCTAGGTGTTCCATCCACTGCATTACCTTGGCGCCTAGATAATAATATATGTGAAAACATTTTATAAGTGCTATGTAAATATAATCTATCATTTTTATGAGAGATACAAAAATGAGAAGCAATAAAGATAGTCAGACCAAAAGAATGAATGTAGAATGGAGTGATTTTCTAGGTAAATAGGTAGTGGTAGCAAGTTTATTTAACCACTGAGAAAATAGTCCTTTGGGGATTGGAATTACTTATAATGGTTGTTTACATCAATACTGAAATACTTCAAGCACCTATAATTTGGGAGCAAGTCCTTGTTTCACCCATGTAGGTCACAACCTTCTATAACTTAAAGGATGTTTTTGAAGAGTTTCTGGGGTTTGTCAACCTAGTGATGAACCTTTGAACTTTGCTAGGTTGGTCTTTGGATGACTCATGTTCTAGTCTGTCACTACCTCATATTTAACCCTTTTCCAGGAAGGGAGAACCTTCTGGAGCTTGTGTCCTGCAGATGCAATCTTTAAGAACCCAAGATGAGTTAGCAGAGAAGGACTTTAATAGAGGATTGCTTGGGTGTATTGAGCAAATCTGGCCATCTTTTCCCTTTCCAGGCAGTCTAGAATCTTAGGAATGGAAGAATCCTAAACAATAATCTAGTCCAAACCCCTCATTTTATAGATGAAGGAGCTAAGATCTGAAGAAATAAAATGACTTCCCAGGATCACACAGCTAGTTACTGGCAGATCAGGCACCAGCATATATGTCTCCATACTCTAAGGCTGGATCACCTGTCAGTGTACCATATACCCTCAGTCATACTACATTGCCTAGAGAAATAGAGAACAATCACTCAGTCAGTGTGAGTTGGCCTATAGAGAAAGGGCAAGCTTAACCATGAAAATGACAACTATAATTCAATATAATTATCATCTGTCATATGCCTACTATTTGCAGAGTACCAACAGTCAATGTACAAAATTGAGATAAGACCCATGTGGAGCTTATGGCCTAAAAAGAGGGACATCAAAAATAAGAAGAAGCAAAACCCAGTGCTGAGAGAAAGTCATAGAACAAAGTACTACAAGAAGTTTTTAAAAGGGTCGGAATGTTTCCTTCTGCATAAACAAACCAGCATAAATACAACTGGGCTCTAGTGTATGTGGTAGAGTGGATAAGAGATAAGGGTACTCCCCTCCCACTCCCCTGCTCCAAAAACATTTCCCGGTATCACCAATTCCCCATTACTTGTGGTGAACACGGCAAAACTGGACAAAACCTTGGATGCTGACCACTGCTTGAGACGACAGCAGTGGGAGAGAGAAGAGGACACAATGGAGGCTGTGACCAGAGACCACTCTGTTAGATGGGATGGCCTGGCAATCATTTATCCTTTGTCACTTGCTGAAGGTTACCCATCTCTGAACAGGAATTCTAAGATCTAGACCTAAAGAAAATAAAGAAATGTCATTCATTCATTCATTCAATAATGATTTTTAAGAGTCTCTAGGCATAAGACTATACTAGGCACTGGCGTATATAGAAATTAAGTAAAAACATGGTCCCTCTAGGATATCCTTAGCCTGAGACCTTTTACTTCTCAAGGGACAAGATCAATTCCCTATGGAAGCTCATTATCCCAGATACTGTGTTTCTCTCTAAAATCACTAAATGTCTTAAATACTCCCTTAAGATAGCTCTGAATCTACTGAAACTCAGCATCCTACCTCACTCAACCCTAACCCCCTCCAATTCTTCCTGGTTTGAAGAGCTCATTTTTTTAAAAATTTTTTTTATTAATAATTGTATTTATATATATATTTGAAACATTTAATGTTACGACCTCGAATTTCAGATCCATTTCCTTCCTCCCTTGTCACCCATTCCTTCCTGGGAGATAACTAATTCAGTATATGTTGTACATGTCTAGCTATGCAAAACATTATCATGGTAGATATATTGTACAAGGCTGCTTATAATTCCCTCCCACTCATCCCACCCCCCACCTGGTCCATTCCCTACATGATCCTGTCCCTCTTCTATAGTGGGTACTTCCAACCTCCCCTCACCCCAAGGATGCCCTCCCATCCATCATCCCTCCTCTCATCCCCCTTCCCCCTATCCTGCTGCAGGTTGAGATATCCCATTTAGTATGTATGTCATTTTCTCCCTGAACCAAATTCAATGTGAATGTGGTTTTGCCTTTTTAGCCTTCCTTATTCTCCCCCTCCTTTGCAACCACTTCCCCTACATGGGATAGTTTACCCTACCCTGTCTCTCCCCATCTCCTCTTGCCACTTTCCTCTCTCACCTCATAATTTCATCCCTTGAGTATTCTCCCTTCCCAACAAATTCAACCTATGCCCTCTATCCATATATAACTGTAACCATATACACACACATTCACATATGTATTCATATGACCACACACCCTTCTTCCATTATTTTCATAGTGAGAAAGATATCATCAGTCACAGTTATTGCTTTTCCATATAGGAATGTAAATAGTTCAACTTTGATAAGTTCCTTTTGATTTCTTTTCCCTGATTACCTTCTCAGGCATCTCTTGCTTCTTGTGTCTGGATGTCAAATTTTCTATTCAACTCTGGTTTTTTCCTCAAGAATGCTTGAAAGTCCTCTATTCCACTGAATGACCATATTTTCCCCTGAAACAAAATACTCAGTTTTGCTGGGTAGGTGACCCTTGGGTTCATTCCCAGTTCTTTTGCCCTCTGGAATATCATATTCCATGCCCTTCGATCCCTCAGTGTAGAAGCTGCCAGGTCCTGGGCTATTCTGATTGTGTTTCCACAATATTGAAATTGTTTCTTCCTGGCTGCTTGTAGTATTTTCTCCTTGATCTGGGGATTCTGGAACCTGGCTATAATATTCCTGGGAGTTTTCTTTTTGGGATCTTTTTCAGGAGGTGATTGGTGGATTCTTTCAACCTCTATTTTGCCCTCTGGATCTAAAACATCAGGGCAGTTTTCCTTGAGAATTTCTTGAAGGGTGATTTCTAGGTTCTTTCTTTGATCATGGCTTTCAGGTAGTCCAATAATTTTTAAATTGTCTCTCCTGGATCTATTTTCCAGGTCAGTGGTTTTTCCCATGAGATATTTCACATTGCCTTCTAATCTTTCATTTGTTTGGATCTGCTTAACAGCATCTTGATTTCTCATAAAGTCATTAGCTTCCATTTGCTCCAGTCTAACTCTGAAGGAATGAATCTCCTCAGTGAACTTTTGAGATTCTTTTTCCATCTGGCAAATTCTACTTTTTAAGGCATTCTTCTCCTCATTGCCCTTTTGGGCCTCCTTTGCCATTTGAGCTAGTCTATTTTTTAAGGTGTTGTTTTCCTCAGTCAGGCTGTTGACCCTCATTTCATACTTTTCCTGCATCCTTCTCATTTCTCTTTCAAATTTTTCCTCCACTTCTCTTATTTGATTTTTAAAGTCCTTCTTAAGGTCCTCTATGGCCTGCAACCCACTCATGTTTTCCCCTGGGGCTTTTGGAGCAGGACTTCTGACCTCACAGTCCTTTTCCTGCTCTATGCCCCCAAAATAGGAGTCTAGGGTTGCATTTTTCTGTTTCCTTTGCCTTGGCATGTTGCCACTTAATTGCTTGACTTTTGGGCTTGTTGCCACACTATGGCTTTAAGGCCAGATAGAGGAATTTTCGTCCCCAACGTGTGGGGGGCAACTTCCGTTTCTGGCAAGCTGTAAACCCACCCACAACTTCCACCCTAGATCACAATCCAGATCCAGGGAGGTTAAAGCAAGAGCGATTACCCCCCAAGGCTGATCGCTGGATCTCCCCACGATTTGTAGGCTGGGAGCCGGAAATGCCTATGAAAACTACAAAATGGCGTGTCTCCTCAGCGGCTTCTAGCCCCCAGGGGAGGGAGCTGACGCATTCCCCAAATACAGGTCCCAAAGTCCATAGGACACTAACCTCTTACTTTGTCCTAGGCATGTCTATGTTGATAATTCTGGAGTCGCCACAGCTCTTGGTGTTCTGGGGTTCCTCCAGCTGGCTGCTGGCCCTGCCGCCCTGGGGCTAAAACCTCGGCTCACGCGGACCTGGGCTAGGCTCAGCTGGGCTCCTGCGCTCTGCGCGTTGCCGGCTCCCAGACCGCTGCGCTGGTCCTTCCTGCAGGGCTGCTGGGCTGTCCTCAGCGGGAGGTTAGCTTCTCTGTGTCGTTCTGTGGGTGCTGGGGCTCCAGAAGTTGTTCAGAGTCCTTTTTTACATAGTTTGTGGGGAATCTGGGGGCAGAGAGGCTTGGAGGAGCTGTTTCTACTCCGCCATCTTGGCTCCGCCCCCCGAAGAGCTCATTTTTTGAAATCTCCCTTCTCCCTTTTTTTTATCCTTTGCCATACACTGTGGAAGCCAGGTAAGATTTTTCTAGGGATTATCTATAAGGGAACACCCTAATCCACACATAATTTAGTTTATCAGGGAGATATGATACATATGCAAATGTGTTTATAAGCCATGTGCAATTCACAAATCATCTTCATTCAATTCAACAAACACTTTAAAATAGATTTTATTGATATCTTCTGTTTCAACATTTCCCCTATATTCCCTTGCTCTTCTGTCCTACAGAGCTAGTCCTGTTAACAAAGATTTTTCCCACACTTAATAAAATGTTATATTTTCCAATTACATATAAAGATAGTTTCCAGCATTCATTTTTTATAAGATTTTGAGTTCCAAATTTTTTCTCTCTCCCTCTCCTTTTCCCTCCCCAAGATGGCAAGCAATCTGATATAGGCTGTACATGTACAATCATATTAAATGTATTTCCACATTAATCATGTTGTGAAATAAGAATCAGAACAAAAGGGAAAAACCACAAGAAAGAAAAGAAAAGAGAAAATAGTATATACTTCAACCTGCATTCAGACTCCACAGTTCTTTCTCTGGATGTGGATAGCATTTTTCATGTCTTTTGGAATTGTCTTAGATGATTATATTGCTGAAAAAAGCTAAGAAAGACTTTTTTTTAAGAAAAAAGAAGAAAAAAAATCAGCAAAACCAATCAGTACACTGAAAAAAAATCTGACATTATATGTGATGTCCCATACCTATGGACCTTCTGTGCAAAGGAGTGGGGGGAGATGTCTTCTCATTTCTCTTCTTCAGAGCCAAGGGACCTTTTCTTTGTACTTGTGTAACATTCATTTTCACTTGTTTTGCAACCGTTCTTCCCATTTACATTGCTATAGTCATTGTGTATGTTTTCTTGATCCTGCTGACTCCACTTTGTGTAAGGGCCCTTTAAGACTTTACCGGAACTCTGAGAACTCATGGAGAACTCAGGCAAATGACAGGGCAACTCAGGCTGGGTCCAAGAGGTACATGAGCGTGTGTTCTGCCCCGTGAACCACATCCTGTTACACAGGTTCAAGGATGTCGGGGTATTGAGCATGCACTGCTAACAGGAGAGCACTCCCCTCCTGTGAGGAGCCTGTTGCTGAGGCACATGAAGGAGCAGAATCAGGGAAATGGGATAAAGGAGGGAGGGGAAGGAGGGGAGGTGAACAGGAACAGAGGGGGAAGAGAGAGAGAATGTTGTGAATGAGGAGAAGAATAAATGATGGGCTATACACTACACCTTGGTGCCAGACTCCTTTGTCTATTCCAGAGGAGCTCCGAAGGGTGTGGAGACTACCAGGGTCACCGCAGGTGACCAGAGAGGTACTGGTTGAGGAAGTGACCAGAAAGGTATCTATAAGTGCTAGCCTAGTATGGCTGGATCCGTACAACTTTGCATCAGTTCATGTAATTCTTCTCATGCTTCTTCCAGCTATATTAGAGGCAGCAAGGTACTGCAGTGGATAGAACCCTAGGCTGTGAGTCATGAAGCTCTGAATTCAAATCCACCTCAGACACTAGACCTAAAGAAAATAAAGAAATATCACTCAGCTTTCATCTGCCTTAATATCTTTATCTGTAAAATAGGGATAATAATAATATCTACCTGACAGGGTTTTTGGGATGATCAAATGTCATCATTTCTTATAGTGGAATAATATTCAATTATGTTCATGTCCCACAATTTATTTAGTCATTCTTTAATTTATGGGAAATGTGCTGTATACACACTGGTGTATATGGAGTCTTTCTCTTTGACAGTGACTTCCTTGAAAGATCTGTCTAGTGGTAGAATCTCAGAGCCACTTGAATTGCACAGTTCCAAATTACTTTCCAGAATGTCTATCAGATTTTAAGCTCCTCGAGGTCAGAGACTGTCTTCCTTCCTTCCTTCTTCCTTCTTTCCTTCCTTCCTTCCTTCCTTCCTTCCTTCCTTCCTTCCTTCCTTCCTTCCTTCCTTCCTTCCTTCCTTCCTTCTTTCCTTCCTTCCTTCCTTCCTTCTTCCCTCCCTCCCTCTCTTTCTTTCTTTTTTCATTTGTATCTTAGCACATGTCTGGCACACAGAAAATATTTAATAAATATTGATTGACTAAATGTTTGTACTAGTTCACATTTCCACTAGTCATGTATTTAGTTAACTGACATTTATTAGGCACCTACTAGATTTAAGGCACCGTGGTAGGTACTGGGGATGTAAAGACAGAAAAAGAAGCTGTCCTTGCATTTGAGGAACTTACATTTTAGTTGAAAAAGGGAAAATACAAGATGTTTACAGAAAAGAAGGGGGGCACAACAAGTAGCACAATGGATAGTGCACCAGGCCTGGAGTCAGGAAGACTCATCTTCCTGAGTTCAAATCTGACCCCAGACAGAGAAGGAGATGGTAAACTACTCTAGTATCTTTGCCCAGAAAACAGCAAATGGGGTCATGAAGAATCAGATATGACTGACCAACATACAGATAAGAAAATACAAGATGATTTGGAGTTGGAGGAAGTCCTAACAACTGTGGAATCCAGGAACGACTTCACATAGAAGGCAACACCTAGGTTGAACCTTGAATAAAACTGAGGGTTCTAAATGATAGAGGTCAGAAGGAAAGCAGTACATTCCAGGCATCTCCAGACCCAGTACTTTATCCATTGCACCACCTAGCTGGCCCCACATTATGAAATGTTGTTTGATGATTGAAGAGCTTGAGAGTAGTAACTCAAACAGGCCTTTGTCCCCTTGTTTTCTAGCAGCACACACACAAAATGGAGACTTGGCTGCGTATTAGAGGAAACTCAGTAGTACATTTAATAGAGCCCTGGGCATGGAGTTATGAAGACCTAACTTCAAATCCAGCCTCAAACACTGACTAGCTTTATGATCATGGACAAGTCAGTCAACCTCTGTTTACCTTACTTTCATCATCTATAAAATGGAGATGACAGTAGCATCTGCTTCTCAGGGCTGATCAAACAAGATAATATTTATGAAGCAGTTTTAGTGCTGTTCTTGCTAGCTGTTATTATTGATGCATAAATTCTAAACTCCTTAACTTGGCACTTAGAGTTTCCATATCATGGTGCCATCCTATCTTTTCAGTCTTAACCCATTCTATTTTTTTTTAACAATAGAATTCTGTTCTTTCAACAATAGAATGTTTGAGCTGGAAGGGACAGTAGAGATAAGCTAAGTCTAACTCTTTCATTTTCAGAGGATAGAATTGAGGTCCAAAGAGTTTTAATGACTTGACATTAAAATACTTGGGAATAGAACCCAGGTATCCTGACCCAACCTTCCAATTCGATGCTCTTTCCACTCTGTTTCAGACAAATAGGATTGCTTGCCGTCCTTATATGCATCCCATACTTTTCTCCATCTGGATCATTGGATGTATGACTCCCCATACCAAGAATTCCCTCCCATTCCCACTTCATACTTCTTTCCAGTTGAAATCTTACAAATCCTTCAAAGTCCAAAGGCCTTTCATAGTCCTTGCAGGAACAATTTTTCCTTCCTCAGACCTTAAAGAGCATTTTGTACCTTTCATATATTTTTAATGTTCTGTGTTGTGTATATTCATTCTACTGGATTATAAACTCTCTGAGTTTATAGGAACCATATTTTATTTAAATGGAGTATCTCCCCAAGTACCTAGTACAGTGCTATATAGTCCAGTGAATAGAATGCTCAGCCTGAAGTTAGGAAGAACTGAGTTCAAATGTGATGTCAGATACCTGCCAGTTATGTGACTCTGTGCAAGTCACTTAAAAAAAGAAAAACTGTTTAGGGCGGCTAGGTGGCACAGTGAATAGAGCACTAGCCCTGGAACGGGAGGACCTGAGTTCAAATTCAGCCTCAGACACTTACTAGCCATGTGATCTTGGGCAAGTCACTTAACTCCAATTGCCCTCCAAAAAACAAAACAAAACAAAACAAAAACAAAAAAACCCAAACAAACAAAAAAACCCCTCCTCTCTTTGCCTCAGTTTCTTTAATTGCAAAATGGTGATAATAGCACCTATCTTGGTGGGTTATTATGAGGATCAAATGAGGTCACATTTTCAAAGTTCTTGGCACAGTGCTTGAGATATATAGTATATAGTAAGCATTATATAAATGTTTATTCGAATCCACCCTCCCCCAATGTACACAATAGACCCCTAGATGTTTCTTGAGTATAGTGAAAAGAATGCTGGCTCTAAAATTACATTAGATGACTTAGGTTCATATTCTATCTTTGATGCTACTTGTGGCCTTGGACAAGTCACTTAACTTTCTCATGCCTCAGTTTTGTCACAATGAGACAATTAGACAAGATAGCCTCTGAGGTCTCTTCCAGCATAGATCTGTGATTCTATGATCCTAAAGTAATCCAGAGACAGAGTCAGGGGTGTGTTGGAGACAGAACTTACTGGAGTTAGTTGTTAAATTTTCTGCATGGATATTTATACCTTGGAAATCACAAGTGCTACAAATCAAAGCTTAATTTACTGTTTCCTTGGTTGTTTAAAGTTTACACTTAAGGAAGTGGTGGAAAAAATGTTAATCATGAAGATTAAATTAAAAGTAGCATCACCGCCCCACCTGCCCCCTCCAGCCAGTCGTTAAGGATTGAGCAGCACACCTTTGGGCAGCACCCTAAAGGAGAGGACAAGGAAGTCATGCATTTTGTTAAATGTGGGCTTATTCATACTTCAGGCATAGTTTTCAAATAATCTTTTGCCTGTTTTAGTGATAATTTATAATAAATTCACAATTGAATGCCCTGTTGAATTGATTATAAACAAGCACTTTTTGCTTCCATAGGACTAAGTGCCACGGTGTCCCATTGCTAGAGATCTGATGCCTGAGGAGAGATTAGACCCACCAAGCAGTCTCAGCCAGCATTATTTTGTGTGCTATTTTCCCAGCTTTGGCCGGACTTTCAGACCAGAGGAAGACAGATGGCTCACAGGAAGTAATCATATTCATCCCCTGAAGTTTCTCACACATTTTTTGATTTGTCTGAGGTGAAGTAGGACTGGCTTCGGTTTGCACTTGAAAGACCCTCTCAGAAGATACACAAGTGGCTCTGATGCTACATCTTTTGTGGGGAAAATGACAAACTTAATCTCGGTGATATTGGATATCTTGTCTAGGATCCCTGGGCCCTCCCTCATGCTGTGCTGAACAGGGACTAGTACAAAGCCTTGAACAGAATAGGTGCTTAATAAGTATTTACTGGAATCATCCAAGAAGTATTTTTAAAGGACTTAATACTGTGCAGGATGTGTGCTAAGCCTTGGTGGACACAAAGAAAGGCAAAAACAGTACTGCCCTGGAGGGCCTTACATGCTCTAAAGGAGAGAACATATAAGTAATCAGGTCCATATAAGATACATACTTAGAGGGGAAGCCTCCAGAAGGTGAGGGGACCTCAGGAAGAAAGAATGTGGGACCTGAGCTGAGTTATAAAGGAAGCCAAGCATTCTAAGAGGCAGAGGTGAGGAAGGAGAGCAATCCAGGCACGTGGGATGGCCAGGGCAAAGACTCTGCCCAGTCAGGAGACTGAGCAGCAAGGTCCAGGAATGGCAAGGAGGCTGGTAGGGCTGACCCATAATGTTCATGGAAGGGGAGTTGAGTTAGAAGAAGATGAAAAAGAAATAAGAGATGAAATAATCCATCCTAGGACAAATAGGAAATTTGTTGGAAGAGGGAATGATGAGGTCAAATATGTGCTTTAGTAAAATTATTTGGGCAGCTACATGGTAAGAGACTTAAAGAGAGATTAAATAGAAAATGAGACCAATTAGAAAGCTATTGCCATAGTCCAAGCAAGAGGTGATGAGGCTTTCACAAGCACAGTGCTTCTGAGGATAGAGAGAAGGGACTAGAAGTTCAAGAGATGGAAGTAGAAATGACAAGACTTGACGACTAATTGAATATCTAGATATGATGAAGGAATGAAAAGAGTTAAAGATGACAATAAGATTGTGGGACCTGGGAGACAGGTAGGATGGTGGAGCTCTCTACTATAATAGAGAAATTTAGAAGACGGGTAGAGGTGGGGAGATCTATCCAGGTCACAATCTATCCATGTTTGTTGTTGTTCAGTCATGTCCAGCTTTTCATGACCCCATTTGGGGTCAGATGGCAAAGATACTGGGGACTGGTTTGCTATTTTTTTTCTCCAGCTCATTTTACAGAAGAGGAAGGAAACAAGGTAAAATGATTCGTCTAAGGTCACTCAGTAAGTATCTGAGGTTGGATTTTATCTCAGGAAGATGAATCTTCATGACTCCAGGCCTGGTACTCTATTCACTGAGCCACCTACATGCCCCTTTGACTCACTATCTCACACCAAGTGCAAAGGGGAGATGTGACTCTTACATGGATGCTGCAGCCACAGCATGATCTCATGGGAAAGGAGTAGGAACAGAATTTTCCCAAGGGTGTCTAGGTTATACTCAACATAGAAAGAGAGAGATTGGGAGCTTGAACAACAGAGAGGGAGCAGAATTGGGGTATATTAAAAAATAATGGTCGATGTGGTTATATCGGAGACAAGGCTGATGACTGACTACAACATTTAACCCTGTTTGCCTCCATTTTGTCATCTGTAAAATGAGCTGGAGAAGTAAATGGCAAACCACTCCAGTATCTTTGCCAAGAAAACCCCAAATGGGGTCACAAAGAGCTGGACATGACTGAAAACAACTGAACAACAAGAAGCTCTTTGGTTCTTCTCTTGGGGGCAGGGGCAGGGTGTGTGTGTGAAACCATGGTCTTTATCCTATTTAATGCCCATCTCCTCAGAGGCCGGGGTGAGATGAGAATCTCAAGAGTTAGCAGTCTACTGAGAGGCCATCTAGTCTAACCCATACTTCAAGACTCCCCTCTAGATAGATAGAGGATTTGTTAAGGACTTAAAATTTGCCAGACTGTGCTAAGCATTGGGGATATAAATATAAACAAAATAAGCTGTTCCTACCCTCGAGGAGCTTACATTTTAATGGGAGAGCCTACAATAAAGAGGAACTAAAAATGGATCTGGGGGAAGGTATAGGTTGGAGGATATAGGCTTACTGGAAAGGCTGCTGGTGAAGACGCAGAGAAGTCCTGAGTAAAGTATAAAGATGAGAGTGAAATGAGCATTGCCTGGGTCACTCATAAAATGGTGGTCTGGACTAGGTAAGCACCAATCAAGATAAAGGAGTGGCAAAGTGGTGACATCCAAAGAATGAGGAGTTGAGCTGGTAATACTTCATATACGAATATATAATATTTGAAAAGCATTTTTCCAAGTTGTTGGGATAAATCTGCCCCATGATACACATGAAGACATCCCTCTGCTTTTATCACTCTGTAAGCTAGTGTTTCTTTCAGGCTTTTAAAATCTGGCAGGAGCTAGAGTGAAGGTAGAGGGGATGATAGTGTCTCCTTTCCAATGTAACTGTAAATAGCTAGACCATGACAAGATGTGACTAATAATTGCAATATCTCCATATTGAAACTGATATACATGCAGGCTTCTGTCACAAGACTGAAGAGAAGACAAGCTATTCCCTCTCCTTTTGGATTTTTCCTTTGAAAAGTCATGAAGCAAGGCAGGCTGGCCCATTGTACTTCACATTAGAGATTCACCATATTTAGCTTGGCTGCTATTTAAATTAATGGCCCAGAGTTGAGCTGAATGAATGTGGCCACCAAGACCCAGGCAGTCCAGTGATAGATCCATTGCTCAAATGCAAGTGTTGGAGAAAAATAGCTTTATAAGAAACTCAGCGCCATTAGCTTTGCAAGAAAAGCTCTTCATTCTTCTTTTTCCTCCTCACCACAATGACAGGATGATTGAAAATAAATGCTGAGTACAACATCAGCCACTTTCACTCCTAATACTAACTCATGAGGAAACCTTTGATTTCCACCTATTCTAGCAGAGACATGGATTTAAATGAATGACACAGGATTTGCCCAATAAAAGCTCATTTTATCAGCTTGACTATCTCCAGCACTTCAACTTTGGAAACAATCGTTTTCAAAAAGACCCAGGATACATGTACAACAATCTTAGTTAATCCCATAATAATAAAAATGAGCAACCAAGGTATTGTACCAGCTATAATGGCCAATGTACAGGGTTTAAGGGATGCGATAAGGAGAATTTCTTGCTAAGGAAATGTTATTAGACATTGTCTATAAATGAACATTCTCTCTCTCTCATTTTGGCTAAAAAAGATTCTCTACTGTCTGGCATTAGGGAATTGGGGTCCAAGTAGGAAACAGGGAATAATAGTAACAATAACATATTTTTTTTTTTAACAAATGCTTTATTAACTTCTGGTTTACATCATTCATTTCTGCCAGATTTTGAGTTACAATTTTTCCCATTTTTCCCCTACCCACCACCCCAGAATAGCAGTCCCACAAGATATCCCCTCATCTAATCTGCTCCCTCCCATATCTTCTCCCATACCCCCTTTGACTTTACTATTAGGGCAAGGTGAATCTCTGTGCCCCAATGCCTGCACATCTTATCTCCCAATTACATGCAAAATAATATGTTTTTTTTGGAGGGCAATTGGGGTTAAGTAACTTGCCCAAGGTCAAACGGCTAGGTTTTTGTGTGTGTGTTAAGTGTCTGGGGCCATATCCGAACTCAGGTCTTTCTGACTCCAGGGCCAGCGCTCTACTCACTGCACCACCTAGCCACTCCTGCAAAATAATATTAATAATAGTATTTATATATATTTGAAATATTTAATTTTAAAACTTTGAATTCCAGATCCATTCCCTTCCTCCCTTGTCACCCACTCCCTTTGGGAAGATAAGCAATTCAGTATGTGTTGTACATGTATAGCTATGCAAAACATTACAATAGTAGATATATTGGAAAAGACTGCTTATATTTCCCTCCCACCCATTCCCACCCCCCATCTGGTCCATTTCCTACTTTGATCCTGTCCCTCTTTGGAAGTGGGTACCTCCAACCTCCCCTCCCCCCAGAATGCCCTCCTCTCCATCATCCCCCCTCTCATCCCCCTTTCCCCTACTCTCCTGCAGGGTGAGATATCCCATTTAGTATGTATGTCATTCTCTCCCTGAGTCAAATTCAATGAGAATATGGTTTTGCCTTTTTGCCTTCCTGTTCTTCCGCTCCCCTGCAACCTCTTCCCCTTGCCTCTTCTATATGAGATAGTTTACCCCACCCTGTCTCTCCCCATCTCCTCTTGCCACATTCCTCTCTCACCTCTTAACTTCACCCCTTAAGTATCATCCCTTCCCACCAAATTCAACCTGTACCCTCTCTCCATGTATACTTGTAAACATATATATACACATTCACATATGTATTCATATGCCCATATACCCTTCTTCAATTATTTTCATACTGAGAAAGGTTTCATCAGTCACAGTTATTGTTTTTCCATGTAGGAATGTAAATAGTTCAACTTTGATAAGTTCCTTTTAATTTCTTTTCCCTGATTACCTTCTCAAGCATCTCTTGCTTCTTGTGTCTGAATGTCAAATTTTCTATTCAACTCTGGTTTTTTCCTCAAGAATGCTTGAAAGTCCTCTATTCCACTGAATGACCATATTTTCCCCTGAAAAAAATACTCAGTTTTTCTGGGTATGTGATTCTTGGTTTTAATCCCAAGTCCTTTGCCCTGCAGAATATTATATCCCATGCCCTTTGATCCCTCAGTGTAGAAGTTGCCAGGTCCTGTGCTATTCTGATTGTGTTTCCACAATATTGAAACTGTTTCTTCCTGGCTGCTTGTAGTATTTTCTCCTTGATTTGGGAATTCTAGAACCTGGCTATAATATTCCTAGGAGTTTTCTTTTTGGGATCTTTTTCAGGAGGTGATCTCTGGATTTTTTCAATTTCTATTTCCCCCTCTGGGTCTAAAACATCAGGGCAATTTTCCTTGAGAATTTCTTTAAGGATGATTTCTAGGTTCTTTGATCATGGCTTTCAGGTAGTCCAATAATTTTAAATTCTCTCCCCTGGATCTATTTTCCAGGTCAGTGGTTTTTCCCATGAGATATTTCACATTGCCTTCTATTTTTTCATTTGTTTGGATCTGTTTAACAGTGGCTTAATTTCTCATAAAGTCACTAGCTTCCATTTGCTCCAGTCTAACTCTGAAGGAATGAATCTCCTTGGTGGGCTTTTGAGTTTCTTTTTCCATCTGGCAAATTCGGGTTTTTAAGGCATTCTTCTCCTCATTGCCCTTTTGAGCCTCTTTTGCCATTTGAGTTAGTCTATTTTTAAGGTGTTATTTTCCTCAGTCAGGCTGTTGACTCTCATTTCATACTTTTCCTGCATCCTTCTCATTTCTCTTCCCAATTTTTCCTGCACTTCTCTTATTTGGTTTTTCAAATCCTTCTTAAGGTCCTCTATGGCCTGTAACTTGCTCATATTTTCATTTGGGGCTTTTGGTGCAGGAGTTCTGACCTCACAGTCCTCCTCCTATTCCATGCTTCAATCCTCTTTGTCCCCAGATAGGAGTCTAATGTTGCATTTTTCTGTTTATTTTGTTTCCTTTGCCTAGGCATGTTGCCACTTAATTACTTGACCTTTGGGCTTGTTGCCACAGTAGGACTCTGCCACCAGACGGGGAGCTTCCATCCCAAACGTTGGGGTCTTCTCAACTTCCAGAGGTATTAGTTGGGTGGCCTCTGTGAAGCCTCCACACACTCTGGCAAGCTGGACACATACCCCAAGACCTCCACCCCAGACCACAATCCAGATCCAGGGAGGTTAAAGCAAGAGCAATTACCCCCCAAGACTGATCACTGGATCCCCCTACAGTTCACATGTCAGGAGCTGAAGCTGCAACTGAAGCTGCAAAATGGCGGCTGCGATGTATCTCCTCAGCTGCTTCTAGCCCCCAAGGGAAGAAGCTGACGCACTCCCAAATACTGGTCCCAAAGTCCATATGGCACTACCCTCTCACTATATCCTAGGCATATCTGTGTTGATAATTCTGGAATCACCACAGTTGCTGATGTTCTGGGGTCCCTCCAGCCAGCCACTGGCCCGGCCGCCCAGGGGCTAAAACCGAGACTCACAGGTGTCTGGGCTTGGCTCCCAGAGTGCTGCAATGTCAGTTCCCAGAGCACTGTGCTGGCTGCTCCCTGCAGGGCTGCTGGGCTGTCCTCAGCAGGAGGTTAGCTACTCTGTGTCATTCTGTGGGTGCTGAAGCTCCAGAAGTTGTTCAGAGTCCCCTTTTACATGGTTTTGAAATGGTGTGGGCTGGAGCTCTGTGGAAGTGCTGTTTCTACTCCACTGGCTCAGCCCCACACAATAATAACATATTAAGTTGGATGGTTACCAAGCTGCCCTTTTTACAGAGGAGAAAAGCAAATGTCAGAAAAGTTAAATAACTTAGTGTGATGGGGTTGGGCTTGTGATTTCCTTGGAATAAGGAACTCCAAGATAAGGAAACTCTTTCTACCAATTCAGGTTAGTACCTCCTCTGCCACTTAGAATCTTAGAGAGCTGCCTAAAGCACTGATAAGTAAATGACTTACTCAGGGTCACACGATCAGTATGTGTTAGATGTGGGACTTGATTCCCAGTTTTCCTGGACAGTTCTACACCCACTATACCACGTTCCTTCTAATTTTTTTTTTAAATTTCCCTCTAAATAATTTACCCAAGGTCATATAGCTAATAAGTGATAAAACAGGATGAGAACCTCAAGGTTTTTGGATGAAGAATCTAAGGCATTTCATACCATCTACTCATTTTATATTGCATTGACTCTCAGAGCTGTAGCTAGGGCTGAGGTAACCAGAACATTGTCCCAGAGCACCAACATCTGGGGGCAGAATGATGCTTATTCTTCAGGAGGTATAGGTAGAGCAGATATTCTGCTGATCCAGAGGCCACCATTTTTATATAACGTAGTCCTTCTCTTGACTGAACAGCACAATACACCCCATTCCCATGGCTTTAGGTGCATCAAAACTAGGGTTCCACTATGTGCAAAGGGCTATAAAACTGTCCATAGTCTTTGACCTAGCAATACCACTACTTGATCTATATCCCAAAGATATCAAAGAAAAGGAGAAAGAATTTATATTTCCTTGGAGCAATTAAGAACTTATTATGTTCTAATCTAGGCATTATGCTAAACATTAGGATATAATTAAGAAAGCAAGGTAGCGCTTGTCCTCAAGGAGATTACATTCTACAAAAAAATACTTCTGATAGAAGAACCTGACTTGGGCAAAAGGACAATTGAGCAGTCTGGAAAAGAGAGAAAATCTCATGTATATTGACACAGGAGAAAAGCAAACTCACAGAAACACAAAATCTCAGAGTTGGAAGAGACTTCATAGGTCATCTAGTTTAACATATTTCTGAGTGTATGTATTTGTGTGTATATATATATATATATATATATATACATATATATATACATATGCATGTGTATATATATATGTGTGTGTGTATACACACACACACACACACACACACATATGTATTGGAATATGAAGGACTTTGTGGACTGTGACCTATACAAGGCATTTGAATATTCTTGTCTCTGACTCTGATTTCCAGAATTTTCAAGATGGACAATTCCCATTCTCTTATCTGGCCCTGGCCCCTCCAACCTTTCCTTTTCCCAATTCTCCCATAACCATGATTTATGGAATAAGGGATATTTCTACTTTAAATTCAGAGTTGGTTTCAAAAGTAGAGAAAGAACCAAAGACAATATGTGTAAAGAAAGGATATCAACTCACATCTATATTTCTGAAAATTCAAAATTTAGTTTCCCTTAGAATTGATTTATTAAGTAGTTAGAAAAACTTAGAGGTCATGGCAGAAAGACACAATTAATACCCAGATAGAGCTGGGGTCCCATAATGAGTGCAGAAAATGGCTAAGGTTTTGAAGGAATGATAGAAGAACCTGACTTGGGCAAAAGGATTGAGCAGTCTGGAAATGGGAGAAAATTTCATGCACAGGAGAAAAGCAAACTCATAGAAACACAAAATTCAACCCATTTCTGAACAATAATCTCTCCTACATCATAGCCAATAAGTGGCTAATCTAGCCTTTACCTGAAGATCTATAGTAAGGGTTGCCTCCTATCTCCCAAGGCATCCCAATCTATTTTTGGATAACTCCAATGATTCCTTCCATTACCTCTCTGCTAGTTCTACCCACTGCTCCTAGGTTTGTTTGAAACAATTGAACATTATACTCTGAACAAATTCAATTGATCTTCATGCTAGCCATTCAAATATATGAAGATCACTCTCAAGGATTTCAAGAGCTCCCTCATTCAAGCCTTTGGGGTCTTTTCTATTGCTACTGTAGGACCCTGGATAAGACCTAATCTCATTCATTCAACATTTCATAAGAATTGATTAAACAAAGATTATGTGAAAATGAGAGGAAGTAAGGAGCAGTGGAAAGAGAGGCCAGCTTCCAAAGCTGAAGAACTTGGATTCAAATCTTGCAAATCATGTGATCAAGGGCAATTAACCTTTCAGTGTTCTATACAATTCTCAAGACTTACTGGTTATAACCAAATTGTTTCTCCAAAGGGTGTTTTCAAACTGCGAATTCTCCACAAAAGTGAAAACCCAGGTCTAGAGCAATAAAGAAAGTGCAAAACATTATACTTTACATTAGGTAGTTAGAAAAAGAAATAAACCATCACCTTTGATACAAGGGAGGGGAGGCAGTGTTGAAATGACTCCTGGTATAGAGACCAAAGGTATCAAAACACTTAACTGAGAATGTACTATTGACAAGATCTTCTACCAACTGCTAGAAACAATACAAAAATGAAGAAAATGCACTCCTCATCCTTAAAAAGTTTTATTGTTGTTGTTGGGTCATTTTTCAGTTATACCCAACTGACCCCATTTGGGGTTTTCTTGGCAAAGATACTTCTCCAGTTCATTTTGATGAGGAAACTAAGGCAAACTGACTTGCCATCACACAGCTAGTAAGTGTCTGAGGCCAGATTTGAACTCAGGAAGATGAGCGTTCCTGACTTTAGGCCCAGTACTCTATCCATTGTGTCAACTAGGAGTTTAGAACCTTCAAAAGAAAATAAAGGCAAATGTATATTATAATTCTAAGCAGAGTATGATAATTGCTCTAAGTCAGACTTGATGTGGGGTTAATCCTCCCTCCAATTCAAGTCAATAAAGAGTCAAAGATAATTTTTATTAATTTGAACAAAAGGCATGTTTTTATGTCACCTTTGTTTATATACATATGTATGTATACATATATCTATATTCTCTACTCAATCTCCTTATATCACCCCCTCCTTTCCCATAGTTGAGGACAAAAGTTAATACTTTACTGAAAAAAGTAAAGATCATTCATTCTAAATGTTTCTTCTTCCCTTCTTTACATATCAAAACCCTTTGGCACCATCCCCCATTCTTGTTTTTTTTTTTTTTTTGAGGGGGCAAGGTAGGGCAATTGGGATTAAGTGACTTGCCTAAGGTCAAACGGCTAATTTTGTGTTAGGTGATGCTAGATTTGAACTCAGGTCCTCCTGACTCCAGGACCAATGCTCTATTCACTGTGCCACCTAGCCACCCCTATCCCCATTCTTTCTTTTACTCCAGTCTCTAAAGATGGGGCAACTGGTGTTGCCAAGGTGAATGCCTCTACATGTATTAGTTTTTAAAATTAAATTTTATTTTATTTTCAGATCTGCATTGTCTCCCTACAACCACCCCTTCTGTTTCCACTGAGAAAGCAAGAAAAACAAAATCCCTGTTGTAAACATGTATGGTCAAGCAAAACAAATTCCCACATTAGACATGTACAGAATAAATAAAGTCTCATTCTTTGAGTCTATCACCTATCAGGAAATGGGAAATATTCCATTTTTAATCCTCTGGAATTGTGTTTGGTCTTTTTGATGATCAGTGTTTTGAAGTCTTTCAAAATTATTCATATTTATAATATTGTTTATATTGTATAAATTATTCTCTTCATTCTGTCCATGTCCCTTTTCATTGGTTCATATGAGTCTTCCCAGGTTTTTCTAAAATCATCCCCTTCATCATTTCTTATAGCACAATAATATTCTGTCACATACTTACACCATAATTCGCTTACCCATTCTACAGCTGATGGGCACCCTCTCAGTTTCTAACTCTTGCCACCACACACACACACACACACACACACACACAAAGCTGTTATAAATATTTTTGTACATATGGTTACTATTCCTCTATTTTTGATCCCTTTAGGGTATGGACCTAATAGTGATATTGCTACTTCAAAGGGCATGCTGTGTCTAGAAGGTTTTTGCCTCTATGTACTTTTGATCCCAATTCCTCCATCAAATTGCCCCCACGCATCATCCCCACTATAATCTTCAATTTCTCCTCAATGCCTGGCTCCCTTCATGCTGCTTACATACATACCTAAGTCTTCCTCATCCTGAAAAACTCTCATTAGATTCTGTCTCAGGCTGTTTTCCTATATCTCTGTTCATTTTCACAGCCAAACCACTAGAAAAAGCTGTCTGTACTCATTTCCCCCCACGCCCTCTCATCTCTCTCTTTCTCTCTCTGTCTCTCCATGTCTATCTGTCTCTGTCTCTGTCTCTCTCTCATAGCCTTTGATTAGTCCTTGTCCTTCTTGACCTCTCTGCAGCTGTGGATGGTGTTGACTAGCTTTCTGCCCCGTATACTCCCTCTTCACCTGGCTTTTGTGACACTCATATCTCTTAGCTCTCCACTGCTTCTTAGCTTTCTTTTTCTTTTTTACTGGTTCATCATCCATATCATTTCCCCTCACTATGAGTGTTCCATAAGATCCTAACCTGGAGTCTTTTCTCTTCTCTCTCTCTCCCCTCTCCCCAGGTGACATCCTTAGCTCTTATGGATGGGTTGAATTATCATCTCCATGCAGATGATTCTCAGGTCAATAGATCTTGCCCCAGTCTCTCTCCTGAGTTCCAGCTATATATTTCCATCTGCCTATTGGACATTTCAAGTTTGGTAAGAGCCTTGGCTGCAGAGCTCCACTGGAGAACCAGGGTTCAAGTCTCCACTCTGGCACTTAACCTGTGTGACTCTTGGGCCAGACAAATAATTTCTCTGGGCCTGTACCTTTGTGGTCCCTTTGGGTTCTAGATCTATGATCCCATAACTTTTCTTCCAGAAGATTACAGTTCAGTAAGCAAAATAAGACCCATACTTCACTTTTCCTAAAGTGCAGGCCTGACCATGTCACCTTCCCTGCTCATTGAGCTACAGTGGCTCCCTGTCACCCCTAGGATCAGTTACAACATCATCCATTTGGCATTTAAATCCTTCATACATTCCTAACCTGGCCCTTCCTACCATTCCAATATTTCTGTGCTTTGCTCCCTTCCACACATATTATGACCCAGCAGAACTTTCCTTCTTGCTATCACTTGCACAGGACACTCCATCTCTGAACTCTGTGCCTTTTCATTGACTAGCCTCCATACATAGAATCTTCTCCCTCTTCTCCTCTGCATTTTTACTTCCCCAGCTTCCTTTAAGACTTAGCTCAAGGGACATCCAGGTGGTGCATTGGATAGAGCATTGACCCTGAAATCGGGAGAATCTAAGTTCAAATCTAGCCTCAGACAATTACTAGCTGTGACCCTGGGTAAGTCACTTAACCCTGATTTTCTCAAAAAAAAAAGGAAGAAGATTCAACTCAGAGACTTTCTTGGCTACTCCCTATCTCCTTTACTGTTAGTTCCTTTCTTCTGAGATTACTTGCCATCTGTCATATATCCATGATATGTAAATATATATGTGTGTATATATATATATATATATATATATATATATATGTATGTGTGTGTGTGTGTGTGTGTGTAACATAATTGTTTGCATATTCCCTCCTCCATTATACTGTGAACCCTTTGAGGATATGAATCTTTCCCCCCTTTCTTCTCCAAAGAAGTCTTTACTAGGAAACACAAGAGTAGAGAAGCAGATTAATTCAGAGCACTCATAACCGATCAGAACAAATACTGAGCCCCAGAGTAGCTTATATGGAACAACTGACAAACCATCTACTCCTGGGGGGCGGCATAGGGTGGTGGAAGGAGAGTTAGAGTTAGAATTCAGTGACTGGGGTTCAAGTCCCTTGGGCCACGCATGTCACTTCTCAACCTGTTTACTCATCTGTAAAGTGGGGATAACACTTGCATTGCCTCCCTCACATGCCTGCATTAACAGTCAAGTGCTATACACATACAAGCTGTCCTTAGTTACTGTCCTTATTCTTGTCCTTGACACAATCTGGGCTGAACCAAGATAAACAGATTTACTTGACCTGACTTGGGGGAGAGAATAGATCAGTCGGTTTCTGGGGTCAAGGAGGACCCTGTTTTTTCTTTTATTTGTACCCCCAGCACTTAGCACAATGCTTTGCATATAGTAAGTGCTTCATAAAAGCTTGCTGATTGACTGGGAGAAGGTGGATTAGTGCACTGGGAACAAGGCGGCTGAGGGAGGGCGGAAAAAGTTGAGTGTCTGCAACAGACAGGAAAGACGGTCCTTTTCTGTAGTGATGTTTAGGGCATCTGCAGTGGTACAGGTCAAGTGTGAATACACTTCACTGATTTCCAGGAACAAAATGGTTTTTATCTCATTGGTTTTCATTGCAGATTAAGTTATGTTTAGGGGTCATCTGTATTCCCTCCATTTCCTTCGCCATCCTTTTCTCACCTGCTTAGTGATCTACATCAGAATGCTCTTTGCACTAACACCTATCACAGAATGTCAGAGTTGGAAGAATCCTCAATACAATCCCCCTGGTAGGTGGTTTTGGATACCTACAATGATGGGAGAACCCACTGCCTCCCCGGGTAGCTGATTCCACTTTTGGCTAGCTCTTATTTTTTAGGAAGTTTTTCCTGATGTCAAGTCCAAGGTTGAGTCTTTGCAACTCAACACCCATTGCTACCAGTTCTTCCTTCTCAGGTCAAACAGAACAATCTACTTCCTCTTTCACATGGCCACCTTTCAAGAACTGGAAAATAGCTATTATATCATCCCTAAACCTTCTCTTCTCCTATCTAAACTTCCCTAGTCCCTTCAACCAAGCCCTCTAGGGTATAGGATCAAGGCTGGTTGTCAAATGCATTAGGGGGAGTTAGGTTCAGTAAATTAGTTCGGTGAATAGAGTTCTAGACCTGGAGTCATGAAGACCTGAGTTCAAATCTTGATTTATTAACTGTATGACCTTGGGAAAGTCACTTAACCTCTATTGGCCTCAGTTTCCTCAGTTGTAAAAATGGAGATAATATTAGTTCCTATCTTCTAAGGTTAATATGAGAATTTAGTAAAATATTATTTGTAAAGTGCTTAGTATAATACCTGAGCAGCTAGGTGGTACAGTGGATAGAGAGATGGGCCTGGGGTCAGAAAGATGAGTTCAAATTCAGCCTCAGACACTTACTAGCTATATGGCCCTGAGCAAGTCACTTAACCCTGAGTTTCCTCATCTATAAAATGAGTTGGAAAAGGAAATGGCAAATCACTACAATATTTTTGCCAAGAAAATTCCAAATGTGGTCATGATTGAAACAATTGAAAAATAACAATATAACAATAACCTGGAACATAGTAAATATTATGTAAATGTTATCAGTGATGATGAGGAAGAGGAGGAGGAGAGGTGTTAGCCAATTCTGGGTGCTATCTTTGGTGGGAGAAACTCATGCTCCCCCTTATCATCTCACTGATTTCTCAGTCCCCTAGAACTCTAAAGTCTTAGATTAATAAGCGCACTTGGAAAAATATGGATAACCTGCATGTGGTAGACTGATGGAGGGTGTCCTTTTTCTCTGAGATACATGGAGCACAATGTCAAAGTAATTGTGATTGTAGCTCCTTTCATTCCAATCTCATGGCTGATCCCAAGAAGAACAGGCTGTTCAGGCACCCCGAGTTACACAAAATGCAATTTTGTCCGCATGATGGGAATGCCCCGAAGTGCGACTGTACTTGAAACATTTAGACACAAATGACCCAGATTGTAAGGAAGAACATGACAGGCCCCTGAAAGAGGACCCAAACCCCTGGTGACTAGGACTGCAAGCTTTTGTTGTCAAAGGAATCACAGAGCCAACAAGAAATTCTGTGAGTACATAACAAACCTATAATTCAACTTATTTGATTTCATTATATTCTAAACTCAATTTGATAAATGCAGCTCCCTAGGAGGCAAGAATATTATTTGCCAATCTTATGGCTTATGTAGGATTTCTAGCCTTTTGGATAGCAACAGAAAAAACTGGGAACTTGGAACATTGGTAAATACTGGAAATAAATTATTATGCCATCAAAAAGGTCAAGGACCATAATTATGAGAGGTATAAAAATAAAATCATTAACAAATGGCTTATTTGGATTTTCCATGTGTGTGTAAGCCACATGAAAATAATATATATTATTAGGAAATATGTGGAAAATGTGGGGAAAGTTAATGAGAAATATTTATATGCAGTAAAGTCTCACTTGTCTAAAATATATACTATGTGGGGCTTCACAGTTCACTGAGTGTTAACTAAAAATTTTGTTTTGTCTCCAACTTGTTGAAAATCCTTCTAATAATATATTAGAGCATATTCTGATCTTAATACATTATAGTTAATGTACTATAATATTTAATGATAGAAAATCTAAGAATATCTCCATCAAGTGCCTATATACTGTGGACTAGGAATTGCAATAGATGTAGGGCAGGCACATACATGTAAGTAAGACACCATTCCTGTCTTTAGTTACAGGGGTATGCTGAGCATCAATGATCATGGCATGATAGAGTACACATAGACATAAGAGATGTTACAGGCCATTGAGGAGAAGATGTTGTTCAATCAAAGGCAAAGCCTGGTTTTTCAGTGACTTCTTTCATAACCACTTGTTTCTTTGTGATCTGACTCTTCTTCCTCAAAGTGGAGTGTGCAGTAATTATAGTTAATCAAAGGATGAGGTTCAAATGAGTTCTATTGATTTCAGTGTAAATTCCATCATATCATAAAATGTCAGGACCATAGGTGTTTTGAGACATTTTCAATGTAGCTATCAGTTGTGATGAGTTTTTTTCTCTGAAAAAAATATTATTTGTCATAATGGGATAGCTCTCTGGGAGGGGAAGAAGAATACATGGGATACTATGGTGATGTAAGAAACAGGAAATGTTAATAAAACTTATTAAGAATAAATTGAAATGTTAGTGCTAGATCATTTTGTTAAAATATTTTTTTCTATAAATTAGGAAACAGAGACCCAAAGAGACCGTGACTTGCCCAGGGTCATAGAACTTATTCTATATAAAGTATGGAATAAAACTGAGGTCTTTTATTTCTAAATGCAGCCTTTTTTTCTTGTACACTATTTGTATGAGTATACCATTTTTCATTCAGAAAAATAATTTTATAAAGACTGAGATGGTAAACCCCTTAAAGGAAAACACTAATTAATTCAGTAACAATTGGCAGAAATAATGACAAAGTACAGAAAAGCACTCAGACATCATAATGGTTGCATCTCAAAGGGGTGTGTAAGATAAAAATAGATCTAATAAGTTTTTAAGGCTAACCAATGCTATTTCACCATTGAAAGATTCAGTTTAGAGCTGTGATATTCTAAAACCCAACTAACTGCTACTACTTGAGAAATTCCAGGGAGCTTCAGTGTGATGAAAGCTAAAAAGCAAAAGAAAACCCAAAGGCAGAATCCTATAGGCCATTATGGTATAGAAATTCACCAACATGGGTGAAAGCTAATGGGGTTTCAAAAATACCTGAAAGTGTCATTGTATCCTTTGGAAACAAATATGGCCGATCTCTTTGTGAGGCTATAATATTATGGGCAGGACAGAGGTAAGATTCTTGATGGTGAGAGTGGAAGCAATAAGACAAACAGCTATAACTAGGGATTTTGCCCCAGAGCACTGACATTTGGAAAGGTAGAAGTAATATTTACTTGTGTCCCTGTCATAGAGGCTGATCTAGTTTCCCCCTAAAAGGTAGAAAAATGCCCTGAGACTTGATTTGAATAAGGAGGGGAGAATTGAGGAGATGTGGGGTTGAGGGCTCAAATCCTTGACCAGGTTTCGTGGTTGCCTAGGATATGAAAAGTCTGGTTCATGAGGAATTATTGCCCCCTCAGATATGACAACTTGACAGATGTCTAGCTGTCATGTGAGTCAATATACTCTTCCTACTAGACCAGGGGTGGGGAACCGGTGGCCTTGAGGCCACATGTGGCCTTCTAGGGCCTTGGACTTGGCCTTTTGACTGAGTTCAAGTTTTACAGAACAAATCTTCTTATTAAGGGAATTTGTTCTGTGAAGTTTGGATTCAGTCAAAGGACTGCACTTAAGGACCTAGAGGGCCACATGTGGCCTTGAGGCCTGGACTAGACATACTTCCATTTGGAGATGAGGGAGGGGCTGTACCAAACTGAACTAGTTCTGTATCTTTGATGAATATTCTTTCCATGCTAGTGTTAAGTAAATGTCTTTTTTGTTAAATATAAAATATAATGAATATAATATAATGTAATATAATATGATAGTATCTCATTCTGTTCCAATTCTGAGCTTGACCCATCAGACCTGCTTAAATCCAGTCTGTCTCAGAATATTTGGCATAGCTGGTAGTATTGGACTGGAATGACCTTGTGGCTGATCTTGTTGAACTGTGAAAAAAGCAATTCAAAGCCTAGATGATTAGATAGTCAGATCCAGCGGTATGTGGCAGCCATGTTTTTGGCTGCATTAGAGATAAGTCTTCTCAATGGAATAATGATTCTCACTGACCTGATGGGTAGTAAAGGGAGTTGGAATGGAGGATAAAAATACTTCCAAGGGCACCCATAAGTTAATGATCCTAGAAAAGCTAGATTACCAATATAAGGGAAATGAAAATGAACTGTGTGCATTCAGCAACTAGTAATAATTATAATACCTAACACTGATATAGGGCTTACTATATGCCAGGCACTGTGCTAAGTTATTTACAATTATTATCTCATTTGAACCTCACAACAACTCTGGGAGGAAGGTGCTATTATTATCCCTATTTTATAGGTGAGGAAAGTGAGGCAAATTGAGATTAAATGTCTTGCTCTGAGTTACACAGCTAGTAAGTGTCTAGGCTGGATTCGAATTCAGGCCTTCCTGACTCAAGGTCAAACATTCTATCCACTGTATTATCTCATAGAACTCATAGTTCTTAAAGACCATGCCTTGATAAGAAAAAAAGAAGGGGTTATTTTATTTATTTTATCCCCAGCACTTAGCACAATATCGGGAATGCAATAACAGTTTAATAAATGCACATTGATTGATTGATTGATTGATTGATTGATAGTGTAGGGGGGGACTCGGTTTGTTCCAGGCCTGAGCCAGAACCACCAAACAGGACTGAATCAAACTTGGCCCACAACAGGGAAGCGTGGTTCCTCCTCATAGCCGACTTTTGGTCTGTCATTTTAGTCTCCTTCCAGCTCCTCCAATGGTCCTGTACTGACTTATTTCCACCATTCTCTCATGATGTCCTCTTTTCCTGGATTTCATCTTCCACCACTGGCATAAACTTCAGAGTTGGGCCTCAGGGTCTGGCACCTGTGATATGCAAGCATAGACTCTGTAGGTCTAACTATGCTCAGAACTGGCTATGCCTTTCTGTCCTACTCCTCCAACTGAGTTTTCCTCAAGTTTAAGAATTCCTAGTTGCCAAGGTGGTGCAGTGAATAGAGTACCTGTCCTGGAGTCAGGAGGACCTGAGTTCAAATCCTGCCTTACACAACACAAAAACTAGCCATGTCACCTTGGGCAAGTCACTTAACCCCAATTGCCCTCCAAAAAAAAAAAAGAATTTCTAGTTAAGCTTGTGAAAGAAAACTTCTATCTTTGGGTTTGTGAGAATGGGTGAACCCATCAGCCCTTGCAGAGAAATTAAGCCTTTCTGCCTCTTTTGTGGCAGGCTCCTAAATTCCCTTAATGACCCTTGAGACCAGAAGAAAAACAGACCCCTTGGACCTTGGTCCCTAGAGTTGAACTTGAGATAAGGCACACTGCCCAGGGCTTCCTCTGGAAAGAGCTTTGGGGTAGTAATTCTGAAAGTAAAAGGAGTTCCAAACCCAAGCTTTGTCCACTTTCCAAACAACTGTGTTTACATAGTTTGTTTTTATGTTTACACAGACCCAGAAGGTAAACATGCCATAGGCAATTATGTAAGCATCTCAGGGACAAAAGTTATCAAATCTCTGAGGCTCACCAGCTATTAAGCCACTTACCATATAATTACTTTGATTTAGAATCGACTCAGAGTCTGTATTCACAAGGACCCCAGACTAAATGTCTGCAAGAACTTTTGTACCTTAACTCAGGCTTCTAATTTAATGGGCAGAGATTCCCATTTGTCACAAAGCACCAATCCGAGCAGACTTTTATTCCTCCCCTTGTCCAGTCCCTGGTCACTAATAACTTCTCATCCCTCCTTAATTGGTTGGTTCACCTTTCATATTAAGTACCATTCCAAAGTGGTGGCCTGTAACACTGGAAGGCAAAGGCAAACATCTCTTGTGACCAGCAGTAGAGGTAGTCAGAAATTTATCCCAGAATGGAAGAACTGAATTCATAGAATCCAACAGGTAGAAGATCTTTTAAAATATCTAGTTAAGCTCCCAAGGCCCAGAGAAGGAAAGCAGCTTGCCCAAGGTAGCACCACAAATTATGGCAGAGCCAGTTTGGAAATTCAACTTTCCTGTGCTCTTTCCTTGGCAACACCAGTCACCTCATCTTTAGAGACTGAAGGAAAAGACAGAGTGGGAGATAATGCCAAAGTGTTTTGATATGCAGAGAAGGGAAGAAGATACTTTTAGCAATACATTAGTGCTCTTTCCACTAGCCTTCCCCCACTACATTGGTATTAAAGTATCTCCTTTCGAAAGGAAATAAGGTAAACATACATTAGAGTAAGATCAATCTTATATCAGTTAGTGAATAAATATTTATTAAGTATCTACTGTGTACTAGGCACTATGCTAAGTACTAGGGCTAAAAAGAAAGGCAAAAGACAGTTTCTGCTTTCAGGAACCTTGCAGTCTAATGGAAGAGTTGACATGTAAACAACTATGTACAAACAAGTTAGATACAAGATAAATTGGAGATAATAGAAGGAAGGGGCTAGAATTAATGAGGATTGGGGATGGCTTCCTGTAGAAGGCAGAATTTTAGCTGGGATTTGAAAGAAACCAGAAGGAAGAGATGAGAAGGGAGAAAACTCTAGGCACCAGAAACATCTAGTAACAATGTCTAGAGTCTGCAGATGGTGTATTTTGTTTGAGGAATATTGATGGACTACATGAGTGCATGAGAGAGGTATAAGGTATAAGAAGCCTGTAAAAGAGTATGAGTGTGTGTGTGTGTGTGTGTGTGTGTGTGTGTGTGTGTGTGTGTGGTGGGGGCAACAGGTTATGAAGGACTTTGAATATCAGAGAATTTTATAGTTGATATTGGAGAGGATAAGAAGTCATTGGAGTTTATTGAGTGTGTGTGTATATATGTGCATGTCTGTGACATTTTCAAACCTTTCTTTCTGAAAGACCACTGGCGGTTGAGTAGAAGATTAACTAGAGTAGGGAAGAGATGAGAAAGCAGATCAACCAGAAAGTTATTGCAGTAGTCTAGGAGTGAGATGATGAGGGCTTGCACAAGAGTGATGGCATTGTCAGAGGAGAGGAGAGATGTTAGACATGGTACAAATGTAAAATTCCTAGGGAACAGACTGGATAGGGGAAGTGAGAGAGATTGAGGAGTTGAGGATGACTTGTAGGTTGTAGGCCTAAGTGATTAAAGTATGGTGGTACCTTAGATGGTAATAGACAGTTAGGAAGCAATGATGTTTTGGGATAAAAGACAATGAGTTTTATTTTGGATATGTTGTGTTTAAGATGTCTATGAGACACCAGTTTGAGATATCCAATAGGTAGTTGCAGGTTTGAGCTTGGAGGTCAGGAGAATGATTAAGGCTGGATAAGTGGATTTGAGAATCATCTACATAGAGGTGATAATTGAAACCATGGGAGCTCATGAGACCACCAAGTGAAATGGTATAGATAGAGAACAGAAGTGGTCCCAGGACAGAGCCCTGTGGGATACTTATAGTTAGCAGATGTTTCCTGGATAAAGATCCAGTAGAGTCAACTGAAGAGTGGTCAGATATATAGTAGATGAATAAGGAGAGAATAGTGTCAAGAAAACCTAGAGAAAAGGCAGTGTCAAGGAGAAGAGGGTGATCAACAGTATCAAAAGCTGCAGAGATCAAAAAGGATGAGAAAAAGCCATTAAATTTAGAAATTGAGATAGTCAAAAACTTTGGTGGGAGCAGTGTTGGTTGAATGATAAGGTTGGGAGCCAGACTGTAGAAAGTTAAGAGGATAGTGAGAGGAAAAGAGGTGGAAATACCTATTGTAGATGGCCTTTTCAGGGAGTTTAGCTACAAAGGGAAGAAAGAAATTGTACTATGACTACCAGGGTAAAGTATGGGAAAGAGCTGTGATTTTGTTACCATGGAAAGCTCCCTATTTGGGCATTCCTTCCATGGATGTAAGGTCCTTGAAGGCAGGGTCTGTTTCCATTCTTGTCTCTTTATCTTTGGGACCTTCCTCTGTGCCTGGTACATAGTAGGTACTTTAATAAACGCTTGTTGATTTGGTTGATCTATGTATGACTTGTCTATGACTTAGCAACAAGTCTTAGAGAATTAGCTGAGGCACACAGAGGTTAGATGAAGATGCTAGTGTCAGAAATCTGGGTCTTCCTGACTTCAACCTCAACACTTCATCCACTCCAAGTACTACTTTTTTACCCTGCACAAAGTAGGTGCTTAAGAAAAAAAAGTGCTGAATTGTAACACAAAATCATAGATTAGGAGTTAGAAGGGGTCTCTCATTTTACAGATGAAGAAACTTAGGTCCACAGAACTAGAGTGATCTGCCAGAGATCATCTAAATAGAAAGTGGTAGAGATGAAATTTAAACTCAGCTCCTCTGACTCAAAATGTAACCCTTTTTCCATAGCATTCCCTTCTTTCTGCGAAAATTTAGCAGAGCCATATGTCTTGGCTCTATAGGATATGACAACCCCAGGTAATATCTGACATTTATCTAAGGCTTTAAAGTTTCCCGAAATCATTTATGTATTGTGACATTTGTGCCTCACAATGACCCTGTGAGGTAGTTACTGTACCACAACCATTATTAACACTATTTTACAGATGAGGAAACCAAGGCCCAGAAATGTTAAATTATTTGCCCATGGCCACATAGGAAGGAAGGATCAAAATGGTGATTCAAACCCATACTGCTCTTGACTACATTGTTATTTCTACTCTGCTGTCCTGAAATAGGACTGTTCAGCCTAAAACAGAATGGGTTACTGTCCCTTAGGGAATGGGCATTACATGGGAAGGACTGTGGCCTGTGAAGATTGGTGACCTGCTAGTGTAATGGAAATGCAAATTTAAAGATCTTCCCTGCCCCTAGCTTAAGTGCACCTGGAGCCTGTGGTGGGAGGCTTGTTTTTCAGGAAAGCCCACACCTTGATACTTTGTGATTGGGCAGTGGGTCCAGAAAGTTGTTACATTCTCTGAGCCAAGAGAAGGCTATATAAGCCCTGAGGAGAGGCTTTGCTTTGGGGCTCACTTTGAGAAGTGTTGTGTGATTTGACCAGATGAGACTCTGGGAAGCCGTTGTTGAGAGCCCACCGGCTTTGAAAACCCAGATGTTGATGCTTCCCTCTCTGGTAATTGTGATTTGGTATTGATATAATGGTTAGACAGTTTGGAAGCCTGTCTGTTTGATCTGTAAGTTCTGTAACTCTGAAGTTCGGGGTGCTGACCTTTTTCCCCTGAACTAGGTAATGTGTGTTTATTTGATTAAAGTAAGTTTGTTAACCCATTTTGAGTTGCTTTCCTTTTGAAAAGCAGATCTAAGAACCTGTGTTGGCAGCCACCCTGGGGATATTGGGGTGCTTGCCGCTACAGCTAGTCTCTGTTCTACTGTGGACAGAATAAGGAAAAATGTTTTAAAAACCTACAAAAGGAGGACTGAAATTAGATATAACTCAACTTTTAAATATACAGTTTCTTCAGTTATGAAGAACATTCAATATAGGCATTCATTAATAGGGAAAACTGGAATTTCCTTCCCTAAAGGTCTTTTAAAATAGAATAGATTCTCATCTGTCTATTACAATTTAGCTGTGATTTTGCTTGAGGGAAAGAGATGAGCAGAGTCCCAAATGATATATCTCAAGACCCACAGAATCTCCATAAATTGAATTCCTGAAAAGTTCCCATGTTTCAGAGCTGTTGTTAAGCCAGCTACCCATGATGATTGATTGGTGAATGAAAGGGATGTCAGGTGACCAAGAAAGAACTTTTAAACTATCCAAATAAAACAGTTTATCTTGACAGAGTCAAGTTTACCGTGATAAACACTTCTTGTTTATGGAGCCGTATTAACATGAAATGTGATAGCATCTGATCATGTAAAACACAGAAGTCCCAGGGCTGAAATTTTGGTAAAGTGGACAGAACAATGTGTGCATATGGTGCGTGTGTGTGTGTGTGTGTGTGTGTGTGTGTGTAAGCAGAGAATCTGAGAACTAATGAGGACTGAGTAAAATGTGTAGAGGATTGAGAGATAAAGGCCGTGCAGGGGTGAAAGCTTTCCTAGATAGGCCCTGTCCCTGAACTGTTGTAGCCTATGCTTATTATAATATTATACATATACTTTATTATGTGTAATTATTATGTGATAATCATATTTATTATTATATCAGTATTATTATACTTACTATTGCTCTTATTGTATAGATGCCAAACATTCAGAGCATTACGGTAGGGATCTCCAAAACATTTTGATTGCATAGACCTTGAACTTTAGGAAACTCCCTGTGGCAGCTCTGGTAAGGATGATTTGGGGTAGACAAAGAACTGAGTCTATTGAGGCTATTGGAGTCCTCCAGGCTAGAGGTGATAGAGGGTTTAAACTACAGCCATCTTTGTGTGAGTGGAGAGAAAGGGACAAATAGGAAAGATGTGAAAGAGAAGCAAGAATAGATGTGTAGATATGGGTGGCAGGAAAGGGAAGAGTTAATTAAACCAAGATTGTGAAAACCTGGGTGACTAGACATATGGCTATACCCCTAGATAACCATATGGAAGTTTGTCAGATAGGGTTAGGGGAAAGATGCTGAAATGACATCTTAGATAGAGATTGCAATCCATTCATGCCATCCCATATAATTCCTTTTCTCCCACTCAAAATGAAAAGAGGCAGAGATGGGACTGCAAACATTACTGGTTGTGCAATCCTGGGCAAGTCACTTAACTTCTGTCTGCCTCAGTTTCTTAATCTGCAAAATGGGCATACTAATCACACCTACCTTCCAAGATTGTTGTGAGGATCAAATATAATACTATTTGTAAAAACTTTGCATATGTTAAAGCACTATATAAATGTTAGTTGTTGTTGTTGTTATCCTATCCTCAGAGGGGTACCTGGTCTAGCCATGAGGTGATCTGAGGGACAGGAAGTAGGGGAAGAATTTTCCCAATGGCACTTGCCCAAATATTGTAGGTAGAAGTTGGTTTAGGTCATAAATTTTTAAAAAGGGATATGGAACTTATACAACAGCATAAGGGGGCTGAATGGGAATCTGTTGGGAGATCAGGGTATGTATGGTTGTGTTGAAGGCAAGCTCTGGCATTGGCTATCTCAGAGAATGATTGTTTAATCTTATACTTTTTGGAACTAAGCTAGGGACTCTCAGAAGCTCCTCAGTCCCTATTTTGGAGACACTAAGAGACTAGTCTCTATTAGGAAAATCACAAAACATGTTACACTTATCCTCCCCTTTCTGAGCTTTGACATCAGAAAACAGATTGAGTCGGTACTCTCCAAGGTCTTCTCAAGTCTCAGTGGTTCTATAGCTATTCATTTCAGACATGGGAATGCCTCTTAATTTTCTCATTCATTCATTTATACTTGATACTAGTACAAAGAGAAATCTTGATATGATTGTTTGCCCTCTAAGGACTTAAAATCTTAAATCAAAGATCTGACATGGTCAATCTTGAAGAAGTTGTAGAGACAACTGGACAAACATATAATCCAAGACATGAAAAGGTCATGATATAAGGCACCCTCATGATAAGGGCATTTCATTTCCTTTAAAGATGTGGCCTCTGGGCAGCAATTCAATAGTCCTGAACAATATTACCATAGGTGTTTATAGAGCATGGGTCAGGTGTGCCAGCATACCCTGGGGAAGTGCTCCATTGGGAGAAAGGCTGCACCTAATCCAAACTCTGTTCATACCTATAAATGTTATCTAATTGCTTAATATGCAATGAGAACAAGAATTTTGCTTCTCTCCTATCACAGGATATAAGCTACTTTTTTTTTTTTTTTTTTTTTTTGAGGGCAATTGGGATTAAGTAACTTGCCCAAGGTCACACGACTAGGTTTTTTTTGTTTGTGTGTGCATTAAGTGTCTGAGGTTGGATCCAAACTCAGGTCCTTCTGACTCCAGGGCCAACGCTCTACTCACTGCGCCACCTAGCCGCCCCAGCTACTTTCTCTGTATCTCTGTCAGTCTCTGTCTCTCTTCATCTCTCTCTGCCTTTGTCTCTCTGTCTCTGTGACTGTCTCTCTGACTTTGGGACGTCTTACCTGAAAGGTGAGGAGGTATGCATGGGCAATGAAAGGGATATATAGCTACCTAGAACTGCTAGCTACCTTTGGGCCATAAAGTAACATTAAGGTATTCACTTAACATTGATGATTTGTAGAATAGGTATGGTTGGAAGCCAGCATTTTTATTTGGGAAAGAACATATCATTAATAAAGTTTTAGTCTGGGAAGGACAGAGAGTGTATGGAAATAATGTGATTTCTTAACTAAATTGAGTGTGCCCAAAAAGCAGACCTGAGAGTACCTTGTTGATGGGGAATGAATCAATGATTCAGTGTTGATCCATGAAAGGTCATGGAAGGATCTGAGAGTGAATTCTGGGTCTTTGAATGTAGATCCTTGAGTAGCTCAGATTGGCCCTCCTCCACTCCTTTTGTAGGATATTTCATTTAGGGAGAAGGGGTTGACTGAAGAATAATGCATTTCATAGAGGCAGGAACCTAGCCTAAGTCCAACTGATGAGATGGAGGTTTACTGGGACCTAATACCAGACCCGCAGAAGATGGTGACATTGGGGGCTGAGACAATCAAATGTTGGAAGATGGAGATATCTGATTGACATGATTCTTAGTTCCCAATTATCTTCCCACAGGAAAGGAGGGACAACTGGGTGGGGTAAATGACCTTGAGAGCTTGGGTGAGTAGAACTAAATCTTTTTTCATTAATTGTGAAGGAGAAGTAATGCTTTGTTCAGTTATTTCTTAATTCACACATATTTAGAATATGTACCACTTTAAGGTTTTCAATGCACTATATGTAATATTTCATTTGAGCATCACAACAACCCCAGGAGGGTTAAGTCCAGGGTCATACAGCTAGTAAGTGTCTCAGGCCAGATTTGAACTCAGGAAGACGAATCTTTCTGATTCCTGGCCCAGTTTTCTATCCATTGTACTACCTAGTTGCCTGCTAGGTGCTATTATTATCTCTACAGATAAGAAAACTAAGGATGAATTAGAGTGACTTATTCAGTGTCACACAACCAGTAAGTGTATCTGAGGTCATATTTGAACTCAGGTCTTCCTAACTCCAGGCCTCTTGCTTTATCTACTATACCATTCACCCACCAAAAGATAGTAGAAGAAAGTCTAGATTAACGTCTTACATCCTATACAAAGATAAAGTCAAAATGGATACATGATTTAAATATAAAGGCTGATACTATAAGCAAACTGGGAGAGCAAGGAATAGTTTACCTGTCAGAGTTAGGGAGCACAGAAGAATTTATGACCAAACAAGAGATAGAAAACATTATGAAATGCAAAGTGAATCATTTTGATTACATTAAATTAAAAAGGTTTTGCACAAAGTCAGGGCAACTAAGATTAGAAGGGAAGCAGAAAACAGAAATAATTTTTACAACCAGTGTCTCTGATAAAGGTCTCATTTCTAAAACATATAGAGAGAACCGAGTCAAATTTATAAAAATACAAATCATTCCCCAATTGATAAATGATCGAATGATATGAACAGGCAGTTTTCAGAGATTAAAGCTATCTATAGTCATATGAAAAAATGCTCTTATTGATTAGAGAAATGCAAATCAAAACAACCCTGAGGTACCACATCACACCTATCAGATTGGTTAACATGAAAAAAACAGGAAAATGATAAATGTTGGAGAAGATGTGGGAAAACTGGAACACTAATGCATTGTTGGTGGAGTTGTGAACTGATCCAAACATTCTGGAGAGCAATTTGGAACTGTGCCCAAAGGGCTATAAAAATGTGCATACCTTTTGACCCAGAAATACCACTTCTAGGTCTGTATTCCAAAGAGATCATAAAAACAAAAAAGGACCCACATATGCAAAAATGTTTATAACAGCTCTTTTTGTGGTGGCCAAGAACTGGAAATTGAGGGGATAACTCTCAATTGGGGAATGAGTGAACAAGTGATGGTATATGAATGTAATGGAATAATATTGTTCCATAAGAAATGATAAACAGGTGAACTTCAGAAAAACCTGGAAAGACTTGTATGAACTGATTCTGAGTGAAGTGAGCAGAACCAGAAGAACGTTTTACACAATAATAGCAACATTGTGCAATGAGTAACTTTGATAGATTTGCTTCTGCTTAGCAATGCAAGGATCTAAGACAGCTCCAAATGACTCATGACAGAAAATGCTATCCACATCCAGATAAAGAACCGTGGAGATTGAAGCTTATTATTTGTGCTCTCTCTCTCTCTCTCTCTCTCTCTCTCTCTCTCTCTCTCTCTCTCTCTCTCCCTCCCTCCCTCCCTCCCTCCCTTTCTCATTTCTTGTGGTTTTTCCTATTGGTTCTAATTCTTCTGTATAACATGAGTAATGTGAAAATTTACCAAAAAAAAAAAAATCTAGTTTTTCTACAGATATCTATCATTGGCCAGCAAATCTAAGGATTTTTTTGAACAATTATTCTTTCAGGATTATATTATTTAATGAAGAACTTTGGGCACTAACACTAACTGATTTCATTGTTGCTTGTACATTCATTAATGATGTCCATCTTGGTCAACTTAATTTTAAATAATTATTTGAAGGATGTTCCCTTTTGTCTTCCCCAGTAGCTTTCAGAATCATTATTTTTTAACTGTAATACAGAGGACTTCATCTCCCATTATGTGAAATGTCAATGTCTGTGTCTAGGTGTAGGTACCCCTGTTGCTTAACAGCTACTGACCAGTTAATCTCACTTTGGGAAAAATCTATTTTCTGGTTGCAGAGAATGCCTTGCTTAGGTGAGTCATCTTACAAACATGTATCATTGGTCTCAAGAGAAAAGAGTGTGAATGAGTCAGTGAGCCCCTTCACCGCTGTCAAGAAAACAATTCAACTCCTACTGACTGTCGGTTGATGAGACAATTGTCATTTATGAAGGAGAGACCAGATTTTGAATGCCAAAAGGAAGTGGAAAGTGGTAACTACCTCATAAATTTGAGATGAGCTAAACCAGGGTCAGAATAAGGTGTTATAGAAATTCTCCATCATAAACCTCAAAAAGCTATTATGTATAGACCACAGGGGCAGGGACTGGAGCTACAAAGAAGTATGAGTTAAAATTTATATAGCTCTTTAAGGTTTACAAAGCACTGTACATATATTATCTCACTTGATTTCTTGAAAATGTCCATGTGAGATAAATATTCTGTCCCCACCTTATTTTTGATGAGGAGGAAAATGAGGTTCAAAGAAATTAAATAATATTTTTCATGGTCACTCAGTTTATATCAAAAGTTGAATTTGACCCCATATCTTGCCTATTAGTCAATATATGTTACTTCCTCCTATTACAGCATTGGAATAAGGTACAGTCCCTGCTCTGGAGAAATGAACAAACTAGAGAGGAAGACAACACATATATGCAGAGATTATAGTTTAGGTCAGTATATGATGAATGCGAAATGAATATATAGATGAACTCTATTGTGAGGTAAACGGGTGTTGATTACAATGGGGGGGTTAGAAGCCTCTATCTTTTTGTTTCTGAATCCCTGGTCCCCCTGCTGTTCTACATGTCTGAATATGCTCACATACACCCACCCACCATCACTTTTGCTACACATCTGGATACAGTAAATGTGAAGGGGATTGGTGGTGTCTAGAGACAGATGTTCCAAGAACTGCCACCTGACTACCTATACCTCCTCTTCTACCACCAGTGCCAATCTAAAAAGTAAAAGGAAATTGGTATAAACCAAACACAAAAGATGAATTAGCATTCTCTGGGATAGGTCCAAGGGATAAATCTAGGTTAACTCTAACATAAGGAAAACCATGCCCTCATAGAACCTTTCTTAAATTAGCCCTTCTGCAAAAGTCCAAAACAAGAAAAAAAATCCCTGTGGTCCTGAATTATTTGATTTGCCTTTACTAAGAGTCCCATAGTTATCAGAGAATTGTGGAAACTTTGACTTTTCTTTGTCCATGTAGGTCCAGGTCATAGAATATAACATATCATTCCTACCTTCCCCTCCTCTTGCTCTTCCATCTTTGATCTAACTTTTTTTGGAGGTTATGGGGTGCTATTTTTTTAAATAGCACCCAATCAATGAGTTCCTTTATTAACACCAAATGTTATCTGTCCTAGGCCCTCTGTGTACATGGCTGTGTCCTATGGGTTATCAGCTCTAGAGTCTTAAATAAAAAAACTCCTGATAAAAGCAAGGAGAAAGACTATGGAAGCCTTCTTCTGGCTATAGCAATCCCTTTAAAATATTCATCACAATCTTAAAAAAGTAGATACTTATTCCCATGTGTTCGTTCACTCTTTTTTAAAAACTCCTTTTCATTTTTACCATAAGAATCAATAACATACCTAAAGAATAAGTCTTCCTGCATAGTAAAAAAAAAAAAATCATTGAGTTACTGGTAGCATTAATAATATTCACACCAATATGACACTTTTCATCTTCAACTCCCACTAGAAATACTAAATAATTAAGCTCCTTAACAGCTAAGAACTTGCTTTGTTTGTTTCTAGACATCGTGTCAATCAACCACAGACTAAATTATAAGCCTATTTAGGCATTTGTCCAGTCCCTCCTCCTTCCCTCCTCCCCTCCCTCCCTTCAAATACATGTGAGTTTTAAAGGTGCCTTTTCTGAGTTTTGGGAGTCAAATAAAAACTTCTATTGAAGGAGAAAAAAGGGAAACTCCAACCACTGTCAATCTCTTCAGGTCACCGGCAAGCCTAAAGGCAGAAAGTGCTAAAGGCAGAAAGCCTTTTATCAGCACCAAATCTTATTTATCCCAGCTCCTCTATGTACATGGCCCTGTCCTAGGGATTATCAGCTCTGGATTCTTAAATGGAAAACTCCTGATATAAAAGCTTTCTGATTCCATTAAAATGTATTTGAAAATAGAATAGCAGTGCGGGAGGTGGGAGGCGGGGAGAAGGAAGCTGTGTTATAGATGTGTTGTACAGAATATTGTTATGTTATCTGCCTAGTTGTAATTCCTCTCTCCATTCTTGTTTGAGCCCTGAGTCAACGAAGTAGCCAAGTCACTGGGACAAGCATCAGCTCCACTCCCTGCCCACTCTCTTCTCCCTGAGCTTTCTGAAGGAGTCAGATATAGGCCTATTTCTGAGGGTCCTGGTTGTCTTGGTCTAATCTCTTCCAGAATATCCACTGTGGTCCAAAATGAAGAGGTTTTCAGTGGAATGTGAACTTTTTGCAGGCAAGGAGTTTCATTTTTGTCTTTGCATTCCCAGGTGCCTGGTACATATAGCAAGTGTTTAAGAAATCTTTGCTGAACTAAATTGAATGGTCAATCTGTTGGACTCCTAGAAGGATAGAGAAATTTTAACCTAAGTGCTTGGGTCCCTGGCAGTTAGAGCTGTCTCTAGGAAAGGGGTGGGGAATCTTCTGCCCCAAAGCCACTCCTGTCCTCGAGCCTGCAGGTTCCCGCCTTTGCCTAGGGTATGGCAAATCAGAATAGCTGTGCTAATATGATAGAAGGAGCCCAGTCAACAGAGGGACCTAAAATGACTTATTCTTAAACACACACACACACACACACACACACACACACACACACGTATATATGTATGAATTCTGAGCTGAGTTCTTCCTAGAAACACTCTACTATACAAAGCTCATTTTTGTAGTGGAAGGAGTGGGGAAATACATGTCTGGAGCACAATATTGTTTAAACAGAGGAGGTACAGGCTGAGACATAGGGAGGCAAGGAAGCAAATAACTACAGTTCTTAGCATATCTGTCACTGGCCACCATCAGTCCCCTTCACACTTTCTGGATCCAGATGTGTAGAAGAAATAATAGAGGGTGGGTGTATGTAAGCATATTCAGACATGTAGAAAAGCAGGGGACCTGGGATTCAGAGGCAAAGGAATGAGGTACAAGTTTCTCAACTCCCGCTGTAATCAACACCCACTTATCTCACAACAGAGTTTACTGTCTATACATTCATTTGGCATTTACCATATACTGACTGTCAAGATATTAGGTGATGCCCGGTTTTCCAGAGCTGAGATCCAGCAAGCAAATTATGCCCCGAGCTTGGCATAATAACAATCCTTTGTGCTTACCCTCTGGATGATTCCATCCTCTGGCAAAATCACATAATTATTGTATTGCTTTAACCAGCACCAGGTGGTCTCTGAGCTCAGACAAGCCCCCATGTTCCAGTCATGAACCTTGCTATGAATCAAATTTGTCTCATTGTTGCTGTTACCCCTTCTTGTTAGGGTTACAGCCCACTGCATAGCCTTTGGTATAAGTACTGAGATCTCTCCACACTGTCTCAGGTCCCCCTATGAGGGGTAGGGCCGTGGCACATGCATCCTTGCTTGCAAGCCTTTTCCCTCACTTTAAAATTAAACTTCTGTTTGATTCTTGACTTGAAACCTGCTCTGTTTGACTCCAATCATCCACAGGTTAGAGGACAGTTCGGTCCACCTGACATGATTTAAACTATATGTGTATGCATGTGTATGAATATGTGTCTGTGTATGTATACACACACCCCATATATAACTATATATGGTATATATAAAACTACTGTATACAATTGGTACGTATACACAGTATATATAAAATGACATATACATACACATATATTTATACATATATGTGTGTGTGTATATATACATATACACACACACATATATATCAGTCCACAAAGTTCTTTACCAATACTTCAGGGTGAAGCTGCCCCTTCTTATATGCATAACCCTTAAGCTAAACATTATTTTCTCATGAGATATGTTCTTTTTCTTCATACCTGCCCTGATGTTCATTTTACCCAGAGTTTGTTCTTTTAAAATGTTGGGGCATCAGAGGGGTACAGCGGAATTTACCCCAGGTATCTTACTCTCCCAAGGAAGATCTTGGTTACATGACTGACTTTGTGCAGTATTGGGATCCTGATTAATCCAGACTTCCAGACCTACCCTCTAATATATATCTTGATCATTTTTGGCCTCTACAGGCCTTCCTTATCAGGCATAATCTTATCAGGTGTGGTGAGGAGAGAATTTCCTCTGAATTTGGTTTTAGGCTTCACAGAGTCTCAGAGTTGGAAATGACATCAGGGCCCTCCTTGGCCAACTCATAACCGAACAAAAATCTACTTTACACCACACCTGACAAGTGGTCACCTGGTCTTGACATGGAGGCCTCTGCTTAGCAGAGTCCCTCCTTCCCAAAGCAGCTTCCCTAGAGGCCTGGGGTCTAATCCAAAGCAAAGTCGTGCCAGAATAAGTCTAACCCCCGAGGAAGGACGAGTGTGATTCACTCCACATCTCCTACTCCATCCCCCATGCTAGTATTCTCAATCTCTGGCACTGCCTCCTAATTCTCTGATGCACATCAAGCAAAATTCTAAGCCCAAAGATCTTCCTGCTCTCCCTAAGCAGCTAACCTGAAGCTGAGTTCTTCCTAGGAACTTGCTCCACTATACAAAGCTCATTTTTGAGGTGGAGGGAGGGGTGGGGGAACAGATGTCTGGAGCACAATGAATCTTGGCTCTCCATGGCTGTAAAGGTTAGCAGGGCATCTATTCTGGGCTCTTTTCACAGGAGTCCATGCCAAGTTTCACTTCAGATATTCATGGCTAACTGGGCTGGGGAATTGAATGAGAACTGCCCAAGGGGACTGAGGCCAGCCCCTCACTTACTGTCACCCCAGGGAGAATGAATTGTACACGGACAACTGGAGCTCGCTGGGGGTTGTTTCTCCACCAAGCTCCAAAATGACACTATATCATTTCTGCTCACAAGAGGGCAAATTTTCTTCTCTCCATATATTCTTCAGACTGTCTGTGCCATTTCCCCTTACAAAGAAGCACATGTTATAATGAGGAGAGATAAAAAAAAGGCATGGTGGCATTGGTAGAAACCAAATGTGAAATCTGAACTGCTACTCTTAGGAAAGGAAGGCCCATTGAAACAAGCAATATTTTACATTCCACATTAACCACTTGGGGGTATACTTAAGCTCTTCTTTGAGTTGGTCGTTTAGCATTTAAGAGCACTAGCCTTTGTTGACTATTATTGTGAAAGGAAGCTCAGCCCAGAAAGACAGTCATACCCAGATTGCTAGTTACTTAAATGATCCAATTAGTGCTGTTTTGGTGCAATCTATCTATTGGATATCAATACTAATGGGCCTGTGGCATATAAGAATCTTCCTAATCACAATAGAAAACTATGCCTTCACTGAGAAGCTATACCAATTGCCTGCATTCCTTTGAAAGAAAATAGTTATGGTACTTTGTATTTATATGACCCTGTTCTACAGGATTCTCAAGGCTGGTGGCAGATATATAAGCTGATATTATCTCCACTGGAAGTGCTGAGAAGCAATATTATGGACAGAGTCTTGCATGTAATAGGACGTTAGTCCTTAAATTGAATTGAATTGACCAGGCTTCTGTGGCACTGCCTCTAAGTGGTTTTGGATTGGGGTGTAAAGGAATCACTTGGCTATTTCACTGTGCAGAATATTATGCTGAAATGATGTATTTGTCAAAATATTAAAGGAAAAAGCCCTTGTTGTTGTTCAGTCATGTCTAATTCTTTGCCAGCCTGTAGACCATACTGTCCATGAAATTTTCTTGGCAAAGATACTGGAGTGGTTTGCCATTTCCTTCTCCAGTGGATTAAGGCAAGCAGAGGTTAAGTGACTTACCCAGGGTCACATAGCTAGTAAGTATTTGAGGCTGGATTTGAATTTAGGTCTTCCTGACTCCAGGCCTAGTGCTCTATCCACTGAACCATTTAACTGCCTTTAAACCGGCTTTGAGCAGAGGTAAAACTAGGGTGTTGTGATTGAGGCTTTCTTACTGAGCAGTAAAATTTAGAGGGTACAAATATTGAAAGTAATTATTTTTAAAGATTGCGCAAATTAAAGTTTTATTGTATTTATATTTTGATAACATTTTTCTTTAGCTGTGTAGAAATCAGTTGGCATCAGTTAAACTAGGGAGCTACCAGATTATACTCTTTCTTTTCTTTCCCAGGGGGCCTCATATCAAATGAGTTACTCCATAGCCTGGTCCTGCCCTGTACCTCTCCACATCATGCTTTCCTTGTCAGCAACCTTGTGGTGCTACAGGGTCCCTATGTCCTTCTGTGGTCCTGGGGTTTCCCTCATCTATGACTCATTAGAGGGCCAATTTAGTGCTCTTAACCTTGTTGCCATTTTGTGTTCTATGGCCCAGACACTGAGCTGGAAAGCAGGGTGCTGTATATGGGGGTTGATAGTACCTGGGATAGGAGTATGGACTTGATGGTGAGGGATGAGGAGGAAAAGGGAGTGTAATGGAAATGCAAATTTAAAGAGCTTCCCTGCCCCTAGCTTAAGTGCACCTGGAGCCTGTGGTGGGAGGCTTGTTTTTCAGGAAAGCCCACACCTTGATACTTTGTGATTGGGCAGTGGGTCCAGAAGGTTGTTACATTCTCTGAGCCAGGAGAAGGCTATATAAACTCTGATGAGGGGCTTTGCTTTGGGGCTCACTTTGAGAAGTGTGTGATTTGACCAGATGAGACTCTGGGAAGCCGTTGTTGAGAGCCCCCCGGCTTTGAAAACCCAGATGTTGATGCTTCCCTCTCTGGTAACTGTGATTTGGTATTGATGCATGTAATGTTGGGACAGTTTGGAAGCCTGTCTGTTTGATCTGTAAGTTCTGTAACTCTGAAGTTTGGGGTGCTGACCTTTTTCCCTGAACTAGGTAATGTGTGTTTGTTTGATTAAAGTAAGCTTGTTAACCCATTTTGAGTTGCTTTCCTTTTGAAAAGCAGATCTAAGAACCTGTGTTGGCAGTCACCCTAGGGATATTGGGGTGCTTGCCGCTACAAAATGGCGACGAGGATGGGATCTGCTAAGTAAAAGGAAAGTATGGGGGCTGGGATAATTGTTTGTTTCCCAGTTGTGGTAGCTGTGATTCTGTGGAGCCATGGAGCAGGAGAGAACGGCCTGCATGCTGACTTCACTGAGCTGAGAGCAGGAATGGTGAACTGCCTGCATGGAGACCTGTGGAGAAGCCTGGAGCTGCTGCCTTCTGCTGGAGGAGAAGGAACCCAGGAGTTTGGAGTTCAGCCACAGGACAAGATAAAGACTGTGTGGCAAAGCTGGGGCACTGAATGTGTTTCCTTGCTGCATCCCACAGTTTGGGACCCGGGGGGATGGACTTGTGACCATGTTGGGTGGGGTGAAATGCCGTGGACCCCCCAAGGACTCCAACCTGTTGGTTTTGTTGCTTAGTCCCCTCTGGACTTGGAAGCAGGGGCTGGAGCAGTGTTATGGGAAGGACACCCCCCTCCTCCCAAGAGAACTTTATGTGATAATGCTTTGTATTTTGTGAATTGATGTGAAAATACAATGTACTTTGTTTAAGGCCCAGTGACCACTTTGGTAACTTTAGATGTACCTTGAAAATAAGACTTAAGAGATGGTTAGTGCTAATTGAAATGTAAATTGTGTATGCTATGGGCAAGAAAGATCTTGGGGCCGAATGTAATGGAAATGCAGATTTAAAGATCTTCCCTGCCCTAGGCCCTTTGATTGGCTTAAGAGACTTTGATTGGCTTTAAGAGACTCTGAAAACCTTCCTTGATTTGAAAATATGCTTTGCCTCCTAATAGGTTGAATGTGGTCACATGGAGCCTGTGGTGGGAGGCTTGGTTTTCAGGAATGACCACACCTTGATGCTGTGTGATTGGGCAGTGGATCAAAAGGGTGGTTACATTCTCTGAGCCAGGAGAAGACTATATAATCCCTGATTTGAGGCTTTGCTTTGGGGCTCACTTTGAGAAGTGTTGTGTGATTTGACCAGATGAGACTCTGGGAAGCCGTTGTTGAGAGCCCCCGGCTTTGAAAACCCAGATGTTGATGCTTCCCTCTCTGGTAACTGTGATTTGGTATTGATATAATGGTTGGACAGTTTGGAAGCCTGTCTGTTTGATCTGTAAGTTCTGTAACTCTGAAGTTTGGGGTGCTGACCTTTTTCCCCTGAACTAGGTAATGTGTGTTTGTTTGATTAAAGTAAGCTTGTTAACCCATTTTGAGTTGCTTTCCTTTTGAAAAGCAGATCTAAGAACCTGTGTTGGCAGTCACCCTGGGGATATTAATGTACTTGCTGCTACAGGGAGGTATAATAGTAATGTAATTTGAAGATCCCCTTGTATTGGCAAGTACTTAGCACCTTGTTTCAAGTGTGATTGTATCGAGTATTATGATCCAGAACTTGTGAATCCTGCAGTGGGATGAACTTCCTGGGGCAAAACAGGGAGAAGCTAATACCTCATATAAGGAAAAGCCCAAGCTCAGAGAGGCCAGACTTTCTCTCAGCAAGCATATGAAGGCTGGGTTGCTACTGTTGGACTGAAGACTGAACTGAGAATTGAGAAGAACTGAGAAGAGAAATGAGAACTGAGAGCAGAACTTCTTGGAGTATGCCTCATGGAGGCTGAGGAGGAGAGGCCCAGGCTGGAGAAAGTGATTTTGATTTTGAGAACAGAACTTGTGGTGGCAGAGCTTCTTCTGAGAGCCAGCCAAATACCTGCTGAGAGCTTCTGAGAACCAGCTGGAGCTGCCAGAGGAAGTATGACTGTGGTGTTGGTACTTTGTCTGTTTTGGGTCTATGTTGATTTCACAGGCAGAAAGTGAATGAGATGATAGTGCTGACCGTGTGTGAATATTGTTGTAATTCTGCTAAGCTTGATGTGTGTAGATATTGCTGTGGCTCTGTTAAGTTTCCTCTTCCCAGGAACAGAAACTGTGAAGGACTTGAGGTGGACTGGACACTGTGAGCTTCAATGTGGAGCAGGAACTGCACAGAGAGCTGGACAAGCAACTGGGAGCTGTCTGCCTTTGAATTCAGTTGGCAGTTGGTTAGATTTGGGCAGGAGCTGGGACCATGGAAGAGGAACCATGGAAGCTGAAAGCTTGCTTCCAGTCAAAATGAAAAGACCTCTCTCCTTGGGTATTTAATGCTGACTGATGAAATTGTAACTTACTTGTGACCTAGGGGTGGAAGACTTTGACTTTTGTACTTTGTGATTGATTAAGAACTTTTTGATTAACTAAATGAATATACTTTGCTTAAAACTATGTGACCACTTTGGTGAAAACTATGTGGCTATTTAAGTTGATAAGTTGTAACATTGTGAATGCTGTACCTTGATTTTCTTTAAATGTTTTGTCTTAGAGTGTTACTGAATAAATAGAGAGTTTACTATACTGTGTAATCAGAGTCCTGAAAGCTGTTCACAGCAGCAGTCCTCTGGAAAGCTGGTTGTGCTTGGCTTTACAAGAGGGGAAAGGTGGCCTGCCTTGACCCCTCCACAAATTAGAAGCCCCAGGAGGAATTCACATAAAGAGAAGGGTGGGAGGAGAGTTAGGCCTTGCAGAGGGATGCTCCAAAATGAGAAGGCCACAGGGATAGTTCTAGTGCAAGGAAACTATAGAAGTTTAGGTAAGTCCAAAGAGGGGACAGCAGCAGAAGCATGGTTTCAAAGGTTTCCCTTATAACAGGGTTATAATGGAAAAAAGACTGGCCACCCTGGGCCCCTCCACAAAATGGACGTTCCAGAAGGAATTTACCAGTGGAGAAGGTAGTTGGGCCTTACGGAAGAATATCCCAAGGTAAAAATTTGGCTAAGGTGGTTGCCTCTTCCAGGGTGAGGAGGCTGTGAAGTTCCAAGATAAGACAGCAAGTAAAGGATAATAATGATATTATGTATTCTCTTCCTAGGAGAGAACACTGACATGCTGTGGTAGAGGGGTATGAGGTCCATGAAATTTGGACTAGCAGCACATAGTCATCCCTGATCAGTTTCTTTCAGTGTATGTTATCTTGGGAAAGTCTATATGTCCTCACTGGGCCTCAATTTCCTTATCAGTAAAAAACAGTTGAACTAAATGATCACTAGGGTCCCTTCTGGCTCTAATTCCTAGGATATTCTGAAAGAAATAAAGAATAAATACAAAGAGGCTACATTCCCAATGTAGTCAATTCCAGGCACTTCCAATTATTGTGCAGAGTATGTAGTTGATGGAGAAATCAAGGCAATTTAATTCCCTCCCATCTTACAAAAGAAATTCCAGGGTCAAGAAGAGTGAATTCATGACCTGTGTCTCTGGATTGAAAAGGTGAATAGAATGTCTCTGAATCTATGTTGACAGATTCCTGCTTTCAGTTTTCATTCTTTATTCATCTTCCATTCCATGAATATTTAGTGAGCATTTATCATAAAATTCTTTCAGTCTCAGCAACTCTCAAAGAGCTTCTAAGTTTACAGTAGAAAGGGGCTGCAATCTGCCCTTGTGGAAGGAGTTACCAACATAGATGAAAGTATGAATCCTTGAGATATTGAAATAAATACCTTGTGTAAGGTTCTGGGGGGGTCTTGGTAACGGGCTATATGTCTTTTATTTGAGACTAGCCAAGTTAAATCCAAATAGTATCATCTCCAGGGGCTATTTATACACAAATACATGGTGATCTTGGGCAAGGGGAACTACAGTTGCATGTAGGTTTGGGGATCTGCATTGGTAGAGGAAATACACATGAATCCTTGAAGTGTCACAGTATGTGTCAGGTACTATGGATAAAAAAAATAACATATGGTCTGTCCTCAAGACATTTATAATATGGTAATGGAGGATGCAATGTGGCAGCGGTGAAACAAAAATCAGCCCCCTCTCTGTCTTCTTGAAGCAAGGCTTCAGTCCACGATTTGGCATGGAGACAATTCTAGACAGACTGTGAAGTCAATTGATAATTTTGTGCTCAGAGAGAGTCCTTTTCGTTAATAGGTCTGTAGCACTGAGAAAAGCATGAGGCTTAGACTCAGCCATAGGAAAGACAGAGATGAGTCCTCAGGGGAATTGACCCAGATTCTTCTGTGGAACTCCCTGTCCTTGGTTCTGAATGAGGAAGGAATAGGCTTTCTACCTAGGAGGAAATGAAAGATTTGGAAAGTTACAGGCTTGAGAAACCTTGTGAAATGTGTATAGTTTTACACATTACTGGCCAGAGATTTAGGCAAATCTCTTACTTAAACAATTACAAAGTACTTCACATGCATACATTATCTTATTTGATTTTTACAACAACTATTCTCTGAAGTAGGTAGGACAATCATATTTGTTTTACAGACAAGGATTGGATAGCAGAAACTAGGACCAAGGTTTTCTGACTCCAGATTCAGTTCTATTGACATCATGCTGTCTGCATTTTCCTGTTGTGTTATTCAACATTTTGTCATAATTCTGACATGTCACATAAATACAGGCTTACCTCAGTTTATAGAATATGTGTACCTAAAATTTTGACTGTAAACAAATTATTTTAAAGCAAATGATATTTTCAATCTATTTCTATTATAAAATCAAAAAACTAACTCAATATTGAAACTAGTCCAGTGATTGTGAAATATCACCCATCTTCTCATTCTTCGCACATCTATAGGTCATTCCATGATATGCAATTTGGACATCACTTTTCTATTCAACTCTGTCTTTCTCCCAAGGTAAATATTCCCTTTTGTAATGACAGTAAAGCTATTAGTGGCATGCCTTTCATATATAAAGGGGCTAGGGGAAGTTAAGTTTGCCCTTGTTCTCTGGCATATAAGTTTTGTACAGACTGTTCTATTTGGGAGAGATTAATAATAAAAATCTGTGGGAGGTAGCCTTCACCTCTTGTATAAAAGAAGGAAAGGGGGAAAGGGAGAGAGGGAGGAAGGAAAGAAGGGAGAGAGGAAGGAAGGAGAGAGAAGAAAGGAAGGAAGGAAGGAGGGAAGGAAAGAAGGAAAGAAAGAAAGAAGGAAGGAAGGTACTAGGCAAGATATCTTCACCCACCAATTAGCTTCACCCAACATTTGAGTGAACTGCTGCTCAAAGGGAAGGTGTATATCTATAAGAGGAAGCCAGATGCATGCCACTGAGGATTCCAGGCAGGCACTCTTGTCTTCCTTGCAGACTTGCAAAATATCTCTGGCTTAGGGGATTTTGATTCTCTTCAGGTTAGAAATATCTCTCTGCTTACTACCTCTGTTTATCTCCTTGAGCTGGATAAGAAATACTATAGCAGAGTAACTATAAAGGTTTGTGATCTCCCGGGGAAGAAATCATTACCCTTGACTCCATCTATCCTGTACCTTACACTACTTGCTGTATCTCTGCTTCTCATATTTCCCCTTCCTCCCATTTGCCATTACTTTGAATAGTATCGAACACACAAGAATTAGTGACTACTAATTTCTCCCCTTTTCTACTAATCTCTTTGTATAACAATGGGAATAAACAGAAGTAATCACAGAACAGAGAAGGGGGGATGGAATAAAGCTATTAGTCTTTATTAATAGCTATTAGCTATTAGGGTCTGCCAACTGCAGCAGAGAACTGGTTGTTCTAACTCCTTCCTTTTCTGAAGAGGGGTTGAGACAGTGGCTTCCTTATTTAACTCTGGAGTCCTTAGAGAGGGATGCTGTCTCTAAGGGGCAACTGGGGGCATCTTACCAAACCTGGTCTGATCAGTCATGCATCCACTGCTTAGAATCTCCTTTTGTAAGGGGTAGCCAGTGCCAATAGCAGCAGCAGCATCCACCTCTCAGTCTTTGTAGAGAAGGTTGGAAGAATACAAATCAGTGATTGCTTAAATGCTCTACTATAGAAAAAAGTCCTCATGTTGCTAATATGAGGGGTCAAAATTCTGACCTCTTTACCTCTCTACCCAGCTTTTTCCATCTTTCCTCTTAAGTTTCTCTAAAAACAGTTGAGGATCTGCAAATTCCAAGATTCAGTCACTTGATCTGGGGAAAATGAAAGTGTCTCCATTAATTTGGTGGTTCTGCTCAAAGCTTATGCCTTATCACCAAAAGTAAACCAGGACTAGATTCATCTTCTGTGCTTTCAGCTATTTGTTGGTTATTTAACATCACTATTTTGCCAGTGGCCAATGAGTTTCTTTAGTATTCCCCTGATTTCTCTATGGCACGGTTATCTTTTATTCTTAAATTAAATTTTGTTTTATTTTTAAATCTTCGTTGTCTCCCTCTCATGTTTCCCAAGTTTATCTTTACTTAATAGCAAATTATCAAAGGTTTATTCCTTTGAGTTATTGCTCTCTGGTAGGATTGTCCTATAGTGCATTTCTTTTCAGCATTACCTCTACTCAATCCTATTTATTTAGTATTAGTTTTTATTACTATTTATTTAGTTTTTGCTAGTAGTATTTATTTAGTCCTCCTGGCCACTGGGGGGAAGGGGGCTCTGAAATTCCAAGCCTTTTGAAGACTAGAACCAAATCTATTTATATTGTTCCAAATATAGTAATACATTTCATGTGTATGTCATGGACCTTTTCAACAGTCTGATAGAGCCTAGGAGGCCCTTTTCAAAAATAATATTTTAAAATCATAAAACAAGACACATAATATTACAAAGGGGAACAATTAAACTGAAATGCAATTATCAATATATATATATATATATATATATATTTTTTTTTTTTTTTTTGGAAGTTCACAGACTCTGAGTTAAAAACCCCTGGAATAAGAGCTTACACAACCATTTGCTGGACAAACACTTGATGTTAATGGGGATGAAAAGGAAGATGAGGATGAAGAGCGATTGTCAGGGTTGTGAGAGGAGATCATTTCCATGGAAATGCTGCTGTTTGTCACAGCTCCCTCTGCCAGGGGTAAGCTGCCAAAATGCACGGCAGTGATGATGGCGGCGACCTTTCACTAAACGAGGTGAGTTTCTTTTGTCCTTCTGGGCTCCTAGGTTCCTGTTGATCTTTTCCTAAGCTCACCCTAAGGGCTGGGGTATTGCTGGGGTGGAACATTATGCAAGGTCCAAGTTACGATGGTCTTATAAAGGATAAATATTGTCCAAGCACAGAAAACTTTGGGGGTTGGGAAGAGAGCTGATGAGAGGGTGTGATAGACACTGTTCAGGTTCAGAGTGATTTGGAGGCATCGAGGTTGATAGGGGTGGATAAGGAAAGAAGAATTCAGGGGCTCAGATGACTCAGAACAAGAGCTGTACCATGCCTCAGTCAATCAACACACCATGTGCAAAAGTTACAGACATATAGACAAGAGTGAAATAGTCCCTGCCTTCAAGGAGCTTACAAACAAGAAGCATTTCCCTCTGAGAATAAGCACCAAATATCATTGCACTCCCAACCTCCTTGGGCCCCTGAGCTATTCCAATTTGTCATCATTCTGGCAAATTCTCTATTGGAAACAAGTAAATTTCTTCCAAAGCTCTCTCTGGGAGAAGGAATGATTCTGGTGGCGGGTTTGCTATTTGTCTCTTATTTAAGGGATGAATCACAACTCTCTCCTCCTTCCACTTTCATTCCATCTTTAAAAATAAACAGATGAGTAAGGAAGACACTTAATATTTTCCATTTGAAAAGAAGCCCTGGAAGTTAAAAAACAGTTTTGCAGCTTTCATTAGATCCGACCTAAACAGAACCAAACACCAACAGATATTTACTGCCACTGTTCAGTTCTAACCTAGTCAGTTAAGTGGGGGACAAACAATAACATTGCATCGGTGTTTGTGATCGAGACCTCCAAGCTCTTGCTGTTGGGGAGAAAGAGAAAAGGAAGGTGGTGGTAGTGGGGGGCAGGGGAGGGCAGACTATGAAAGAGTGGGAAGTTTTGCTCCATCTTGTACCCACTAACAACTCCATCATATTTAATTAGCGACCTAGGAATCTTCAAAATGTATTTACCAAATCCATGAAAAGCACCTAGGTTCCAAGGGCATTGGATAAATGGCATGATTAGCAGAGGAGAATTTCCCTCTGGTGGAATAAGCCACTCGTTGGCTTATGTGCCATAGAGGAAGGGGGACCTACCCTTTTATACTTCCTTCTGACTAACCCAGTGAATTGTTAATGACCTATAACCACTAATTACATCCCCATTAGCTTTGAAGCCTACTCTGTCATTCATCCATTGGCACTTATATTTGCCAGTTGCAGAGTTGTTACCCAGTGGGTAGTAACAGGGTCTGCTTGGTTTTGCTTTTTGTCGGGACAGGGAGGAGGTGGAGTATTTGAGTCTCTAGGCCCTATATGTGAAAATCCCAGCCAGGGCTTTTCTCCTGGCTGCCAGTCGGAGGAACATGTGGGTTGTGATCCTTTTGTTCTCTTGGGGGGGAAAATTGCCAGAGGTAAAAATAGTATTTTAAAGTCTTAAAAAAAATAATAAGACCACATCAGAGGTGGATGCCAAAGGGGGTTATTTCTCCTTGCTTGGTATCTGAAGAAGTTTTACTGAGATATGAAGTGCCCCTACCCCCACCTTCCCAGTCATAGCACTACGAATCACAGCTGCTCCTCTTCCTAGTACTTGGCCCTAATTTTCTTTTCTTTCTACTATGACTTCTTCTTCTGGGTATATAAAGCTGAAGCTCAGAGGCCATCTAACCTAATGTCCTCATTTTACAATTAAAGAAACTGAGGTCCAGAGAGGTTCAGTGATTTGCCCAAGGAATATTAAAGGTAAAATCTGAACCCAGGTTATCTGAGTTAGTGTTCTATCATACCATACTGCTTCCTTAAGAAAACTTGATCAGTTGGAGTTTTGTTTTGCTTTGTTTTGTCAGGTAATTTCATTCAAACAGGGAAAAGATAAAGTTCCTAGATTGCTACCTTTGTCTCCATAAATAACCCCTTCAAGGATTTATTTTTGTCCCTTTCTGTACTACTCATCCAAACTTTCCCCTCTCTCTTTTCTGACTCTTATCCGGCTCTGGGCCAGCTAGGTGGTAAGAACACTGGGTTTAGAATCAGGAAGAATTTTGAGTTGAAATTTGACCTCAGAGACTAACTAGCTATTTGACTCTGAGCAAATCACTTCACTCTGTTTGTCTCAGTTTCCTTATCTGTAAAATGAGCTAGAGAAGGAAATGGCAAATCACTCCCTTATCTTTGTCAAGAAGAGCCCAAAATGGGGTCACAGACAGTCAGACATGACTGAAACAACAATATCTAGCTCTGGTCTTATCATGTGGGAAGCATTTTGACTCATTAAAACTCAGTCAGAAAACATTAACAAATTAAAATAATTTTAAAGCTGTTATATACCAAATATTGAAGAAAAATTAATACTAATACTGCACTCTGTGATTTAAACTCATGTCTGCCAGAAATATTTTTATTAACATTTATCCTTAATCTATATCCAAGCCATTTCTGGCTTGAAGAGAGATGCCCAAACTGACTCTGCCCCCAAGATGATTCTAGATAACTTTATAGGAATCTTGAACACACAAACATAGAATAAAGATTAGGACTAGAATTAGGAAAATAAGCAAGAGTAGTAATCATGATCTCAGACAAAGTCAAAGCTAAAACACATTTAAACAAGAGAGCAAAATAGGGAAACTATATCATGTTAGCCATATTAATCAATATTGTTTTAGACTATTTAAAATAACTAGACAGTATAAGGTTGGAATATTATTGTGGTATAGGAAATGATGTGTTGATGGACTTAGAAAAATATGGAAAGACTTGGACTTATGAAGGAAGACATCCACCCTCAGAGAAACATAGTACAAGCAAGTATAGTATGGTCTTACATTATTGTTGTGTTTGTCCTTTGTTTTCTTTGTGTTTTTTTTAGTTTTTTTTAAAAGTTTATCATATATATATATGATAAACTTTTAATATAATATATATATTATCAAGTGCTTTACTAACTTCTAGTTTATATCATTCATTTTCACAAGATTTTGAGTTATAAATTTTCTCCCCATTTTCCCCCTACCCACCACCCCAAAATAGTGATCCCACTGGATATCCCCTCCTCCAATATGCTCTCTCCCATATCTTCTCCCTTACCCCCTCCAACTTTCCAGTAGAGCACAGTGGATCTCTATGCCCCAGTGCCTGTATATCTTATTTCCCAGTTACATGTAAAATAATATTAATAATAATATCTATCTATCTATATATCTATATTTATATTTAAACATTTGATTTTAAAGCTTTGAATTCCAGATTCATTCCCTTCTTCCTTTGTCACCCACCCTTACTGAGAAGATAAGCAATTCAATATAAGTTGTTCATGTGTAGCTATGCAAAACACTTTCATAGTGGATATATTGTAAAAGACTGACTATATTTCCCTCCTTCCTATCCCACTTCCCTCTTGATCTAGTCTCTACTTTGATCCTGTCTCTTTTCAAAAGTGGGTGCTTCCAACTTTCCTCCGCCCCCCAGCCTGCCTCCCTTCCATCATCCCCCCTCTCATCCCCTTCCCCCTACTCCCCTGTAGGGTGAATACCCTATTTACTGTGTATGTCATTCCCTCCCTAAGCCAAATTCAACGAGAGCAAGGATGACCCATTCCCTTTGGCCTTCCAGTTCTTCCCTCCATTGTAACCATTTCCCCTTGCCTCTTCTATATGGGATAGTTTACCCCATTCTGTCTCTCCCCATCTCCTCTCATTATATTCCTCTCTCACCTATTAATTTCACCTTTTAAGTATCATCCCTTCCAATTAAATTGGTCCTGTGCACTGTCTATGTATACCTGTACACATATATACACACACTCACATATGTATTCATATGCCCATATACCCTCCTACACACACACACACACACACACACACACACACACACACACACACACACTTCTATTCCCTTCAACTATTCTCATGCTGAGAAAAGTTTCATAATTTACAATTATCATTTTTCCATGTAGGTATGTAAATAGTTCAATTTTGATAAGTTCCTTATGATTTCTTTTCCCTGTTTACATTCTCATGCTTCTCTTGCTTCTTGTATTTGAATGTCAGATTTTCTATTCAACTCTGGTTTTTTTCATCAAGAATGCTTGAAAGTCCTCTATTCCACTGAATGACCATATTTGCCCCTGAAGCATGATACTCAATTTTGCTGGGTAGGTGATTCTTGGTTTTAATCCCAGCTCCTTTGAACTCCATAATATCATATTCCAAGCCCTTGGATCCCTCAGTGTAGAAGGAGCCAGATCCTGTGTTATCCTGATTATATTTCCACTGTATTCAAATTGTTTCTTCTCCTTGATCTGGGAATTCTGGAACCTGACTATAATATTCCTAGGAGTTTTCTTTTTGGGATCTTTTTCAGGAGGTGATGGGTAGATTCTTTCGACCTCTATTTTGCCCTCTGGTTCTAAAACATCAGGGCAGTTTTCCTTGAGAATTTCTTGGAGGATGATTTCTAGGTTCTTTTTTTATCATGGCTTTCAGGTTGTCCAATAATTTTTAAATTACCTCTCCTGGATCTATTTTCCAGGTCAGTGGTTTTCTCAATGAGATATTTCACATTGCCTTCTATTTTTTCATTTGTTTGGATCTGTTTAATAGTATCTCAATTTCTCATAAAGTCACTAGCTTCCATTTGCTCCAATCTAATTCTGAAGGAATGATTCTCTTCAGTGAGCTTTTGAGATTCTTTTTCCATCTGGCAAGTTCAGCTTTTTAAGTCATTTTTCTCCTCATTGCCTTTTTGAGCCTCTTTTGCCATTTGAGTTAGTCTATTTCTTAAGATGTTAATTTCTTCAATCAGGTTGTTGACTCTCATTTCATAATTTTCTTGCATAGTTCTCATTTTTCAATTTTTCCTCCACTTCTCTTACTTAATTTTCAAAATCCTTTTAAAGCTCTTCTATGGCCTATAACCAGCTCATATTTTTCTTGGAAGCTTTTGGTGCAGGAGTTCTGACTTTGTTGTCTTCCTCCTGTTCCATGCTTTGATCCTTTTTGTCCCCAAAATAGGAGTGTAAAGTTGGGTTGCTCTGCTTGCTTTGCTTCCCTCTTTTGCTCATGCTGCCACTCAATTACTTGACTTTTGGGATTTTTGTTACAGTAGGACTCTGCTACCAGACAGGGGAGCTTTGTCCCAAATGCTGGGGTTTTCTCAGATGCCGAATGTATTAGTTGGGTGCCCTTTCTGAAGCCTCCACATGCTCTGGCAAACTGGTCACACACCCTAGGACCTCCACTCTAGATGGCAATCCAGATCCAAGCAGGTTAAAGCAAGAGCAATTACCCCTCAAACTGGTTGCTTGGTCCCCCTACAATCTTCAGGCCAGGAGCTGAAGCTGCCACATGGTGGTGACCTCAGTGGCTTCTCCCTCTAGGGGATAAAGGCTGACAGCACTCCCAAAATACTGGATCCCAAAGTCCATACTACACTGACCTCTCACTATGTCCTTAGCATCTATATATTGATAATTCTGGAAACCACCACAGCTGCTGGTGATCTGAAGTCCCTCTGGCAGCTGGCTGTGGCCGCCCTGGGGCTAAGACCTCTGGCTTGCCCAGGCCTGGGGTCAGCTCTCAGAGAGCTGCACTGGTCTCTTCCTGCTGGCCTGCCAGGCTGTCCTCAGCAGTTAGCTTCTCTGTGTCATTTTGTGGGTTCTATAGCTCCAAAGTTTGTTCAGAGTCACCTTTACATGAATTGGAGGAGGTGGAAGCTGGAGCCCCATGGAAGTCCTGTTTCTACTCCACCATCTTGACTCCACCTTCTGTCCTTTGTTTTCAAAGGGGACCATGCTATTAGGGAAATGATGATGTGACTTGCAGTTGACTTTGATTTGAGTGAGGGAGGGCTGGGCAAGATCACCAGCCTCACTTTTTCCTCCAGAGCTATCTGGGTCCAGTGACCAGATATTCCTCAGGAAGACTGGAGATGACCCAGGATGCAATAGGAGACCCTGGCCCTTTTATGTTAAGGCCTTTCCAGGTACTCACTTAGAGTGAGGTAACACTCATTCAATGAATAGACCTCTTTAAGAAGTGAGTCAAGGGATGGCCCCTTTTATTAAAAAAAAAAAAAAGAAAAAATTAAACTGGGAGGGAAAGACCCCTCAGGATTGCTGTTTCAAAGAGAAATAGTTACTGTTGACATTCACTCTAAACCAGGAGGGCCCAAAATACAGCCACGAAGTGGACCTTGGGCAGGGACCTATTGTGGTCTAATTTATGAGCTTCAGAGTGAACTGGGTTTAAGGTTTTATGAAAGAAGAAAAAGAAAGAAAGACAGAAAGGAAGGAAGGAAGGAAGGAAGGAAGGAAGGAAGGAAGGAAGGAAGGAAGGAAGGAAGGAAGGAGAGAAGAAAGAGAGAGAGAGAGAGAGAGAGAGAGAGAGAGAGAGAGAGAGAGAGAGAGAGAGAAATCTAGCCATTATACCTCAAATTAAGTGAGCAGCTACTATTCAGCAAAATTTATGTTCCTTTGGAGAGGGGGAGAAGAAGAACAGGGAGAGGGACAGAGAGAGGGGACAGGGAGAGGGAGAGGACAAGTTGAGTTACCCAACTAGCTGGGTCCATGTTCAAGGCAGATAGGTCTACTCATAGTTTGTGTTTGTCCTTTGTTTTGGAGAGGACTATGGCATCAGGGAAATGATGACATGACCTGCAGTTGGCTTAGATTTGAGTGAGGGAGGGTTGTGCAAGGTCACCAGCCTTACTTTCTCTTCCAGAGACATCTGGATCCAGCAACCAAATATTCATCAGTATGACTGGAGATGACCCAGGATGCAATAGTCTTACATAGATGCATATGAATGTATATGTTTATATATGATTATGATTATAGATATCTAAGTATATGAGTGTATGTATATGTATATGTGTATGTATATCTATATCTATATCTATATCTATATCTATAGATAGATAGATATAAAACTACTATACACAGACACACAAACACATGTGTGTGCTTAATTGTAGTCTTCTTGGGTCAGGGAGGGAGGAAGAGGGAAAAAAAGTAAAAAGTGCCCAGCAGAGAACAAAAATAACTTACAAGGAAACAAAGAAAAGCTGGACACCCCTGAACACAGTGTGTAGTGTTTCTTACATGGACTTTCTTGAAATGGACACTTATTGCTGTATATTTTGAATCTTGTCTTACATTCTGTTGTGCCCATGGCGATGCTTTTCCCCCTTATTTTGTATTTAAGTTTTAATATTTAAGTTTATAATGTTTCTTTTTCTCTCCTTATTGTGTATTTCAGCTTAAAATAAAATTTAAAAAAAAGAATCTTGAACAAGGAAAAAGATCTAAGTCTGGGTTAATATTCCAGAACTAAGCAAACAAGTCACCATCCCACTCCTCTTCATTCCTGGAGTTAAACACAATTACTTCCATTGGTGTCTTAATCCTATCTCAGTGAAGAAGGGTAGCTGTTAGTCCTGCATTCTTTTCAGGTGGACAGATAGAGGTGATTGGCTTTTCATGGGTCAATAACCAAATCACTTCTGGGGTGGGGAGGGAATGATGTAAACAAGATGCAGTTATTCTTAGTTAAAAGGTTTGGTTCTACCTTTGATCTATCCCCTTAAATGAAATCTTGCCCACCCTCTTTTGTCCCCACCTATCACCCTTAATTCATCAGGTGGCTGGAAAGGGCTTTAGAGAAAAATATCACTTCTCAATATTCCCAGTTTTACTATAAATGAGGTTTTAAATTTGCTTACACATAAGAAATAAAGTAATATCTATAATGCATTTTATAATCTTTAAAGCCTACACAAATACAAGCTTATTATCTCTATGTTTAGATTACTTATTACTCTTTTATTGCAAATGGATAAAGTATTTCAGCTTTTTGTTGTTTTTTAGTTGTTTCAAACTATGATCTCATTTGGGGTTTTCATGGCACAACTGGGGTGGTTTGCTATTTCCTTCTCTAGTTCATTTTATAAGTGAGGAAACTGAAGCAAAGGGAGTTAAATGACTTGCCTAGGGTCACACAGCTAATAAGTATCTGAAGCCAGAATTGAACTCAGGTCTTTCTGACTCCAGGACAGTACTCTATTTGCTGGGTCACCGAGCTGCCCTGTATTGCCTTTGGGAGACTGTAAATATCTTTTGATGAGCCAGGACTTCTGCCTAAAGCCCCAAACATATTTTGAAACCAACATTCTTTCCATGTTGCTGTGTGACCGTGAGGGATGGAATACCAGCGTCTTAAAGAATTAAGAAGGAATATTCAGTGTGAGCAAGCTACAATACACACCATAGAAGGATCTTTCAAGAACTGTAGTAGAGGATATCAACAAAGAAATATGTGATCAATAAGAAATATATACTGGTCAGATGGTAATAGCAAGAGATGACAAATACATGACAGTCTATGTGCTCAACTGTGATCCTCTGGATAGCAAGAGAGCCCCAGCATGTTGGATGGACTTCCAGTGGCAAAATTATGGGAGGGCATGGAAGGGACCTTAGAGGCCTTTGACTCCCACACTCTCCTTTTACAGATGAGGAAACTGAGGCCCAGAGAAGTTAGGTGACTTGCCCAAGGTCAAATAGCTAAGTGCCTGAAGCAGTATTCTTTTTTTTATTTTTAATTTTTTTTAATAATAGTATTTATATATATTTGAAACATTTAATGTTAAGACCTCGAATTTCAGATCCATTTCCTTCCTCCCTTGTCACCCATTCCCTCTGGGGAGATAAGTAATTCAGTATATGTTGTACATGTCTAGCTATGCAAAACATTATCATAGTAGATATGTTGTACAAGGCTGCTTATAATTCCCTCCCACTCATCCCACCCCCACCTGGTCCATTCCCTACATGATCCTGTCCCTCTTCTATAGTGGGTACTTCCAACCTCCCCTCCCCCCAAGGATGCCCTCCCATCCATCATCCCTCCTCTCATCCCCTTCCCCCTATTCTGATGCAGGTTGAGATATCCCATTTAGTATGTATGTCATTCTCTCCCTGAACCAGATTCAATGAGAATGTGGTTTTGCCTTTTTTGCCTTCCTATTCTCTCCCTCCCTTGCAACCACTTCCCCTTGCTTTTTCTACATGAGATAGTTTACCCTACCCTGTGTCTCCCCATCTCCTCTTGCCACTTTCCTCTCTCACCTCATAATTTCATCCCTTGAGTATTCTCCCTTCCCAACAAATTCAACCTATGCCCTCTATCCATATATAACTGTATCCATATACACACACATTCACATATGTATTCATATGACCACACACCCTTCTTCCATTATTTTCATAGTGAGAAAGATATCATCAGTCAGTTATTGCTTTTCCATGTAGGAATGTAAGTAGTTCAACTTTGATAAGTTCCTTTTGATTTCTTTTCCCTGATTACCTTCTCAGGCATCTCTTGCTTCTTGTGTCTGGATGTCAAATTTTCTATTCAATTCTGTTTTTTTCCTCAAGAATGCTTGAAAGTCCTCTATTCCACTGAATAACCATATTTTCCCCTGAAACAAAATACTCAGTTTTGCTGGGTAGGTGACCCTTGGGTTCATTCCCAGTTCTTTTGCCCTCTGGAATATCATATTCCATGCCCTTCGATCCCTCAGTGTAGAAGCTGCCAGGTCCTGGGCTATTCTGATTATATTTCCACAATATTGAAATTGTTTCTTCCTGGCTGCTTGTAGTATTTTCTCCTTGATCTGGGGATTCTGGAACCTGGCTATAATATTCCTGGGAGTTTTCTTTTTGGGATCTTTTTCAGGAGGTGATTGGTGGATTCTTTCAACCTCTATTTTGCCCTCTGGATCTAAAACATCAGGGGTATTTTCCTTGAGAATTTCTTGAATGGTGATTTCTAGGTTCTTTCTTTGATCATGGCTTTCAGGTAGTCCAATAATTTTTAAATTGTCTCTCCTGGATCTATTTTCCAGGTCAGTGGTTTTTCCCATGGGATATTTCACATTGCCTTCTAATCTTTCATTTGTTTGGATCTGCTTAGCAGCATCTTGATTTCTCATAAAGTCATTAGCTTCCATTTGCTCCAGTCTAACTCTGAAGGAATGAATCTCCTCAGTGAACTTTTGAGATTCTTTTTCCATCTGGCAAATTCAACTTTTTAAGGCATTCTTCTCCTTGTTGCCCTTTTGGGCCTCCTTTGCCATTTGACTCAGTCTATTTTTTAAGGTGTTGTGTTCCTCAGTCAGGCTGTTGACCCTCATTTCATACTTTTCCTGCATCCTTCTCATTTCTCTTTCCAATTTTTCCTCCACTTCTCTTATTTGATTTTTAAAGTCCTTCTTAAGGTCTTCTATGGCCTGCAACCCGCTCATGGTTTCCCCTGGGGCTTTTGGAGCAGGACTTCTGACCTCACAGTCCTTTTCCCGCTCTAGGCCCCCAAAATAGGAGTCTAGGGTTGCATTTTTCTGTTTCCTTTGCCTTGGCATGTTGCCACTCGATTGCTTGACTTTTGGGCTTGTTGCCACACTATGGCTTTAAAGCCAAATAGAGGAATTTTCGTCCCGAACGTGTGGGGGGCAACTTCCTTTTCTGGCAAGCTGTAAACCCACCCACGACTTCCACCCAAGATCACAATCCAGATCCAGGGAGGTTAAAGCAAGAGCGATTACCCCCCAAGACTGATCGCTAGATCTCCCTACAGTTCGCAGGCCAAGAGCTGGAGCTGCCTCTGAAAACTACAAAATGGCATGTCTCCTCAGGGGCTTCTAGCCCCCAGGGGAGGGAGCCAATGCATTCCCCAAATACTTTTCCCAAAGTCCATAGGACACTAACCTCTTACTTTGTCCTAGGCATGTCTTTGTTGATTATTCTGGAATTGCCACAGCTGCTGGTGTTCTGAGGTCTCTCCAGCCAGCTGTTGGCCCTGCCGCCCTGGGGCTAAAACCTCGGCTCACAGGGACCTGGGCTCGGCTCGGCTCAGCTCCCGCACTCTGCACCCTGCACACTGCCGGCTCCCAGACCGCTGTGCTGGTCCTTCCTGCAGGGCTGCTGGGCTGTCCTCAGCGGGAGGTTAGCTTCTCTGTGTCATTCTATGGGTGCTGGGGCTAGCAGTATTCTTTTTTTTTCCTTTTTGGAGGGCAATTGGGGTTAAGTGACTTGCCCGAGATCACATGGCTAGTTTTTGTGTTGAGTGTCTGAGGTCGCATTTGAACTCAGGTCCTCCTGACTCCAGGGCCAGTGCTCTATTCACTGCACCACCTAGCCACCCCCTGAAGTAGTATTCTAACTCAGGTTTTCCTGACTCTAAAATGCATACTGTAAATACTGAACCATATTGCTGCAGGGAAGGAGGGAAAGGAAAGGGAGAAGGGAAGGGAAGGGAAGGGAAGGGAAGGGAAGGGAAGGGAAGGGAAGGGAAGGGAAGGGAAGGGCAGGGAAGGGAAGGGAAGGGAAGGGAAGGGAAGGAGGAAGTCAGGAAGGAAGGAAAGGAAAGGAAAGGAAAGGAAAAAGGAAAAGGGAAGGGAAGGGAAAAGAAGGATGGAGGAAGAAAGGAAAGGAGGGAGTTAGGAAGGAAGGAAAGGAGGAAGGAAAAGAGGAAATATGGGAAGCAGGGAGGAAGGAAACAAGAATTTATTAAGCATTCACTATGTGCTAAGCACTGTGCCAAGTGCTTTACAAATGTTACCTCATTTGATCCTCATAATAACCCTGGGAGGTAGACACTGTTATTATCCCCATTTTTACAGTCGAGAAAGCTGAGGCAGGCAGGCTAAGTGACTTGCCCAAGATCACACTGCTATTGAGTGTCTGAGGTCAGATTTGAACTCCTGATTCCAGCACTCTATCCACTGCTCCACCTAGTTGCCTCAAAACTGAAATTTGTATCACCAGAGGGAAAGTACACATACATAAGATCATGTGTCTATATGAGTATTTTGAGTTTGAGTTACTTGAAACAGAAAACTGAGATTCAGGACAAATGATAATTCAAATTTATACAATATTTTAAGGTTTAGGAAGCACTTTTTTCCATATAATAGTCCTATGAGATAGGTATTACAAGGGTAATGAGTACTAGGCTTCCTGCTTTGTTCTGGCCAAAGGACATCCTAGGGATTGTTGTCTGGCTACTTCTAGGGAAACATGAATATTTCCTCAATGTTGAAAAGACTTGTTGCTTTAATAAAATGCAGCAAAATAGGTGGTCCTTTGGTCTTCCCCTCATCCTTTGACAATGTCAGGGGGTCAAGGTGCTGCATTAGTTAAAGAGAGAATCTCTTGCTCACCACCTTTCTTCTATTCAGTGTTTGGTATTAGTTCTTCCTCCCTGGCCTTCCTATGAGAAGCCCCCAGAACATCGAATTGTTCCTACATGGTAGCCAACTCATGTGCTGACCAAGGGGAACTTGAGACTGGATCTCAAAGCCCTAATGTTTCTTCTGCTCTGGATTCCTTTCCGAAGCACAGATGACCCAATAGTGATCCCCAAAGGAGCCTCCAGCCTTGGAGTTAACCTTGTGAGTTTAAGAGGTCTGGAAATGCTGAGTCTAGTCCTGACTAATAGCAGGAGAGTTTCTGCTTCTAAGAGGATGACCACTGACAAGGAGGGGGTTTCAATGCTGCCTGGGTTACCAGAAGACATATACCTGGAGGGATTTATTTGGACAGTGCAGAGTCAAAGTGAAGGTGAAATGTTGATTCAGCAAACCTATTTTCGTGTTTTGCTGTTGTAAGTATACACCAGGTAGAGAATAACAGTACTTGTAAGTTATTGCTTCTTGGTTAATTTTTTTTCTTTCTATTAAAGCATGAGGGTCAGGTATGTTAAGCATTTCTTTTGTAAAGAAATAAATAGCTCTCCTATACTTAACCTACATTGTACTTAGCATGCTTTTCTACTTCTCCCTTTTGGGAAGATCCTAGACATAAGCCACACCTAGGTTTTAGCTAATTTTCCTTGTGGCACTGGGGTTGGATTATAAAGCACCAGAAAATGGGATAAGAGAGATCCTGATCTCTTTCTTTAGAGAGCAAGGCACCCGATGAACCTGGTCTACTCAACTGTGGGTCCAGAGCTTAGAGGGGCCCTTTTATGGTGAAGGGAAGCACCCCAGCCCCATCAGCAGCAATTGATATTATTACACAAACATTATCTCTAAATGTACAGACGAGGAACTTGAAATGTTCAAGATTAAGTTACTTAGGATCACATAGTTAGAACCAGGACTTGACCCCAGATCGTTTGACTCCCAAATTAGCATTATTCCCATTACACAATTTTTTCTTTTTTATAGGTGAATATGGGGTGTCATGGTGAAATATGCTACCCATCTCCTGACAGAGGAGTGTTGGACTCAGAGTGCAGACTGTCCAGTATGGACCCCAAAGCATCTGAACCCCATGTGGCTCAAGGCTGTCTCTAGCCATAGTACTGACTCAAGCATGCTGAGAGCTCCTCACTATGCCCTATACTTCTATCTCTCCCCTTTCTGTCCCAAGTATTCCTTACTCCTTTTTCTCTTCTTTCTTTAATCTCTCTCCCTCTCTGCTCATCCTGTCATATTTACTTGGTGAACCCCTGTCTATATATTTTTACTTTCTATAGAAAAGTCATCCCTTGTTACTTCTATCACCAGAATCAGGAGTTAGGTTGGCAAAGATCATAGGATAGGAGATTTAGTGATAGATGGGACCTTAGGAGTAGTAAATAACACAGCTGGAAATTGGAATAAAAGGATCTGAGTTCAAATCCTGACTCAGACAGAGTCATTACTTGTTCAGACAAATCACCTACACTCTTCACATCTTCTCATATGTAGAATGAGGGTATTTGATCCAATGACCTTTCAAGTCTGGTGCAGTTTTAAGAATCCAGGGCCTTTGAACACATTCTAAGTTTCAGTGTTCTGGAAGAGAGCCCATTCACTCCACTTCAGTTAGAGTTCTAGGAACTTAATAAACCAAGATCAGTCCTGGAACACCTTCCACTGAACCAGAGTTTTGCTTTACTTAGCATGTTCTCCTTTTGAATTCCAAGTACCAACACATACCAGCTGCAGCCCCCTCCTGTACTTCTTTAAAGGAGTAATCTCTCCTGAGAGTTCTGATTCATTTTCTTTCAAGAATTGAAAAGTCACAAGTACTTCATTTCCCGGACTGGACAGTGTGTGCTACATCTGGTCCTTAATTTAAAGCATAGTTGCTGAAGAACAGTGAGCTCACCCTAGGTTTGAGTGAGATTGCAGGTCATTTTGGATGTGAAATGAGTAATGGGCTTCCTAATTGGGTGCCCATACAATAGAAGAGGGGGAGGTTTCCTTTGATTGATAACAACACTCTTTTGATGCCAAGAATCCTGAACATCCCATGGGTAGTTAAGATAATGAATTACCCTGAATACCCTTAAAGGGCAGCCAGGGTTGATTTCTGAAAGAAAGGAGAGCTTAAACATCCATGAGGGAGGCAGGAGTTGTAGGATGAGGAGCTGGGGCACCCTGAGTCTTCCTTCTCTCCTGCCACTGAGTCACTCAAGTGGAAGTAATAGACTCCAGCTCAGTCTCTACAGTGACAGGATAGTGGGAATTATCACAATGTGCCCTGGGGTAATCAATGAATATTGCTTAAATGCTTGAGATCCCAGAATAAAAAAGTGCCATAAGAGTGACCCACAGGGAGATGAGTCTTCCTGACTCCAGGTTCAGCACTGTCCATTGTGCTAACTAGCTGTTCCCCAAATATATAACTACAAATTAATCTATGTATTCACACATACCTTACTTTCTGTGTCTATATACATATGCAAATATATGTGTGTCTGTAAATATGTTTATATATACTTACACCAACACAAATATGTTAAAATATGATACATGTATATTTATACATATATGTGCATGCACACATATAAAGTATGTTACCTATTTATGTTGTGTATGTGTGTATATATATATATATATATATATATATATATATATATATATATATATATATATATATCTCAGCATGGCCATTCCCAGTCCATGCCATGTATGCCATAGTTATCTTCTTCATCTTCATTATCCCCCAGGCCTCCATGGCACTTCCCAGCCATCTGCATGCTGTGCTCTGACACTCACACCATCATCCCCATCTCTCCTGCCTACTTGGACTTCTCCCTTAGGACACTGAGCTCTGATAGGGGAACCTTCACTTTATTTTGCCTAGTAACAGGCCTCCCCATCACTTCAAGGCCATTTCTAAACCATCCTGCTGCAGAAGCCCACACCCTACCTTCTTCCACTTCTTCCACTCAAGTTCTTCACACTCCAAAGGACCATCTTGCTTACTTGTATTTGCACCCCCAGGGCTTAGCACAGCATAAGTGCTTAATAAATATTTTTATTATTCATTCATTTAGATATCATGCCTTCGAGTCAGAAAGACCTCTAAGTCTTGTCTCCCACATTTTGCCTGTGTTAAGTGCCTTCAGCAAGCACTTAACTTCTCAAAAATTATCCAGTGGCCTTGAGAAAGGGGCTTCTGCCCGTGTTTTGGAATAACACATGGGCAGACAAAGAGGTAAAAACACAGACCACCCAAATTGGAAAGTGAGAGGAGAGAAGACTCGTGTGTGGCAGGAATGTAGTGAAACTGAGACCACGTTAATTGTGAGGGTGACGCCCAGATGATAGCTCCTTTTTTTCTCTTTTTTTCCCCAGAGTATAGCACTAGGGAAATTTCCACTTCGAGCTTAAATCTTAATTACTTAATTCAGCAACAACCCCCCAACCTACCCCTTACACCATCTGGGTCTCAGAGGAAAGAGAAAGGAAGAAATAGGTGACCCTGCCTGCCAGCCTCAGCAAAGTCTTTCTGCCTTATTTGAATATTTATCTGTGTTTCCATATTACTTGATAGTGCTTGTAAATGGCATGGTCATTAACAGTGATTTTTTTGTCTAAACCTCTAAGTTTGTAATTTAAGATTGAGAAGAAGGAAACTAGCCTATGAGAGAAGAAATATCTGAGGGTCTTATCCTTATGGAGCTTATCTAGAGCCAATCTAGCAGGGAAATATGTCAAATATACAAATAATGGCATTAAAAAGAGAGCCTTGTTACTACTTTCCTTAGACTTTGAGATTCTCAAGGAAAGGGACTCTATTTCGCCTTTCTTTGTATCACTAGTGTTTGGCACAAGACCTGATACATAGTAGGCCTTACTTGTTCACTGACTTTTAAATTTTTTATAGTAATTTTTGTATGTATTTTGTCTCCTCGATGAGATAAGAAATTCCCTGAGGGTAAGAACCATGCCTTCTTTATTTTTGTATTTTCTTTAGTGTCCAGCACCTCTCCCTATATCCCCTCCCATGTTCAACAAATATATGTGGAATAAGTGCACAAATAAATCTAATTGGGGAGCCAAGACAAATCTATTGAGATGTTAAATAGCAACATAAAACTTTGTTTCAATACATGAACCCATCATATCCTTATTGTGTATTCTCTCCAAAAAAGATCACATTCTAGTAAAGACTTCACATCACGGTGACCATTATAAACAAGACCGCTATGAAGATTGCAGCACATGTACTAACATCTGTAGCAGGAGATGAAGAAGTAGAGAAATTATATATAGAACTTGATAAGAACTTTCAGATTAAATCAGTATATATTTTAATATTTGGTGATGTCAACACTGAGGGCATTAGGCAGGATAGCAATAATATGTTGGAAAATATAGCAAAATAAGGTGCCTCCATACAAGAAAAAGCAAATCCATATTGTCCAGACCTTGATTTGCAATCAGATGTACGGTCCGTTGATCTGGTCCATTCCCCGTATATTTTGGGTAGGCACTGCAAATGGACAAGGAACTAGACATGGCACTTAAGAGAAAAAAGAGAGGGGGCTGGATTGTGTTTGGGAAATTGTGCAACATCCTTCAGAGCCCCCAATTTTTCTTTGAAACAAAAAGCATTTTTTTAAACACCAACTTCTTCCGGTGATGCCATAAAGTTGTGAATCATGTAATAACCACAATTTCCAAAGAAGGGAGATTGCAGGTCATGCAAAGAGCAATGGGGAGATGGATGGTGAGGATAAATAGCTTATAGAATATTACCAATGACAAATTGCCCATAAGAAACAATATGAGAGACGTAATAAAAGAGATAAGAGGCACTATGGCACATGGATAGGCGGCTGGCCTTGGAGTGGGGATCAAGGAAAGGAGAAATGGCCATCAGGTCCCAGGAGCAGGAGCTCTAACTCACTGGCTTGTCATGTTAGAATCTGGTTTCCCCTTGATAATATGATTTATATAAAAGGCTTTCATGCTTACTAGCTATGTGACCAGGGACAAACCACTTAACCTTAGTGCCCCAAGCAACAATAAGATTATAAATTATGGAGTGGCTGACAGCCTCTATCAGGGGAAGGAATTTGCACAATAGGAGTTCCCTTCACCAATTAAATCATAGGTCCTCACTGGAGGAAGGGGGCTGTATTGGGGTGAGGGGGAAAAGCATTTATATGGTGTCTGCTACATGCCAGGCACTCTGCTAAATGTTTACAAATATTATCTCGTTTGATGAAAAACACTGCTGTATAACTGGAGAAGAAGGCAAGTCAGTCATTCAGGGAGAGGAGGAGATATTAGTCGGCTGGCATACGGGCTACACCAGTGGACCACATCTAGAAGATGTTGAGGGTGTCTCGTAGGATAAATAAGAGGCACGCAGATCAGGCTCAGTGGGGGCCATTGGGGGAGCACCCATACTGATGAGACCACAGATCCACTGCAGTATGAGGAGGAGAAACTTTTTAGCAATTAGAACTGCCCCTGAATGGACTAGGCAAACTTAATGAGCCCCAGAAGTGTCAAGAAGAAGCTAGATGGTCATCTGTCAGGGATAATATATGAGGAGTTTCTGTACTGAAAGAGGAGGTAGACTAGCTGACTCCTAAGGTTTCTTCTCCTCCTCCTCCTCCTCCTCCTCCTCCTCCTCCTCCTCCTTCTTCTTCTTCTCTTCTTCTTTTTCTTCTTCTCCTTCCCCTTCTTTCTCCTTCATCATCACTAGCATTTATATGGTGCATTAAAGTTTCCAAAGAGCTTTACAAATAATATTCTATCCTTTTGTGGGGGAGGGTGGTAACAACCTTGGGAAGTAGGTGGGGTTATTGTCCCCATTTTGCAGATGAGGAAACTGAAGCAGACAGAGGTTAAGTGACTTGTCCAGGGTCACACGGCTAGTGAGTTTCAGGTTCAGAATTTGAATGCATTAAGCGAAGGGCTTCATGACTACAGATCTATCTCTGATGCCACTTGGCCTCTGAATCTTCAAATAGAGTGGAGCAAAAGGGCAGGCAGGTGGCATAATGGATCTAATGCTAGACCCAGAGTCAGGAAGAATTGCTTTAAATCTATCTGTGTGACCTTCTGCAAGTCACCTCACACGTGTCTGCCTCAGTTTCTCCATCTGTTAAATGGGGTTAATAATAGGATCTACCTCATAGGGTTGTTATGAGGATCAAATGAAATAATATTTGTAAAGAGCTTATAAACGCTATTATTATTGCTAATTATTATCCCTGCAATTACAACCTTCCCTAGAAACAGCAACTCCAATGCTGAAGTTTTTCCTTCCAGCACCTGTGGCCAGCTGCTAAATTCTGCTCCTCCCTACCTCACCCCACCCTGCCTGGCCCCAAACGTAGGGAGGCAATCTCTCAACCACTTCAAAAAAGGCTTAATGGGCATCACTTTAGAGAAGTGAGACCAGTGCTGCTTTAAAGTTGTAGCTAGCAACTTCTGCCCCAAAGGTGGTGGTGGTGGTGGGGAGAATCACCTAGAGTGGGAACCCTAGATGAAGGAAGCATGCCAAGGAACAGCATGCTGTGTCTAAGCTGCCATGACAGGAGGAAGTCCTCTTGGATGAGATTGTCCCACCCTCATGAGCACTACTTAGGGTTGGGGTAGGGGTGGAGAAAATGCTCCTGGGGTTGTCAGGGTCCTTTAAATTTTCCACCCCAGGATTAAGCCCTGATGTCCTACCCTAGTTATGGCTCTCTGTGCCTGCCAGATCTCCTCCCTCACTTCTTTACTTGCTTCCTTTCTTGCTTGTGTACATCCTTCCTTTCTAGTTTACAATTCAACATGGTTTCCTCAACTAAGTGAGGTCTCTCTCTAGTGATTTGGGACTGGGGAGAGGGTATAAAGAAATGAGAAAACTTTCATTAAGGTGCACAGAGTTGAGATGTATGGACAGGGTGGTAGACAGAGCGATATTGTATGAAGTTAGCAAAAGACCATCAAGAAATTGCAGCTTTGGGGGAAGCTAGGTGGCACAGTGAATAGAGCACTGGCCCTGGAGTCAGGAGGACCTGAATTCAAATTCGGCCTCAGACACTTAACACAAAAAAAAACTAGACATGTGACCTTGGGCATGTCAGCCCCAATTGCCATCCAAAAAGCAAAAAAGAAAGAAATTGAAGCTTTTTAAAAAAATAAATAAATTGAGTATTTATTCTTGATTGTTATTTTTAAGTTTTTGAGTGTCAAGTTCTCTCCTTCCTTCTAGTGCCAACTCTATCCATTGAGAAGACAAGCAAAATGATATGAAATCATAAAGCTACAACTTTTGGGGAAAATGCTGCCATTTTAAATCTCACTGGAATAAGAAATAGAGAAATAGAGAAGCTTCCTCTATAGAAGCAATGTTAACATAATGGATCTTGTCAAGTCCTGAAATAAATTGAAGCCATGAGTTGAAGGATAAAGCATCTTTAATTGAGATAAGAAGGTAGCAAACCTGCCACCCTGGGAGATGTCTAGTGGATTTCTCAACCAAAGAAACCAATGAAGAAGTTTTTATAGTTTTAGATAGAGAGGGGGAGGAGGCAGCATAAATTAGCAAGGCCTGGTCATGGGGCCCCAGTGGCCTTGGCAATCTGGACAAGAAAAGCCACTTCATTCTGGCTTTTTTCCCCTTGGTGCCAGGAATCCCAATGCAAGGGGGCAAGGACACTAGAAGCTGAGATCCAGCTTGAACTGGGTTTGCCACAAGGCAACATCTCTGGGTAGGGGGACCTAGGGTGTGGTTCAGTTCAACTTAATCAAGAATATCTTAAGAGTAGGAATGTAAGAATGTTATTGAAATTCTGACATTACAAGGATCATTTAAGAGAGTGGCAATCCATATTATAATTGGTATTGACAATTTCTGTCACTATGTTAACAATTTTCTGTAAATATAAAGTTAAGGAATTTGGGTTTGTCTCCTGGCACCTGTGTGCACGCTCAGCCTAGCAGATGTGTATTGTTAATGTTTAATCAGTGGCTCTCTGGCAGTGGGGGCAATGTAGGCAAAACACACTTTTTCATTTAATCTGCATCATTAACATCCTCTCCATCACTTTCTTAAATCTAGACAAGACTTATTGTCTTAGGTATACATGCTTACACTGACATTTAACAATTAACTCCTCTAGTTAGGGCTTGGTTTTTACAGCTATCCCATGAGGGTGTTGAGCCAAATGGGCTCTAGTTTCACTTTCCATTCTTAACACTATGAAGTTTTAGGATTTTGGAGTTTTTTGTTTTTGTTTTTGTTTTTGGAGGGGGGAGGGCAGGGCAATTGGGGTTAAGTGACTTGCCCAAGGTCACACAGCTAGTAAGTGTTAAGTGTCTGAGGCTGGATCTGAATTCAGGTCCTCCTGACTCCAGGGCTGGTGCTCTATTCACTTTGTCACCTAGCTGCCCTATGAGTTTTTTTTTTTTTTAATAGAGTAGGTGGCAACATAGTGTGGTGGAAAGCATGGTGGAATTGGAATCAGAAGACTTAGGATAGTATTTTGGCTCTGCCCCCTATTTCCCATGAGAACTTGGGCAAATCTCTTAAACTTGCTGGACTTGTTTCCCCATTTGTGGAATGAGGGGAGGTTATTATAACCAATAATTCCTCATATCCCTTTGAACTGTATGACCTACCATGCTCTTCTCCCCAATTTCCTCCACTAGCAGCAGCTGTGAGTGTGGAAGCTTATACAAGTCCCATTTAAGTGGTTTATCAGCAGCCAAGAAGGTGCAGGTGAGGCCTCATTTTCCTTACTCCCAGAAAACAGGAAATGGGTCAATGTTTTGGTTAGCAGTCGGTTAGGGATAAAGTAGGGCCTGGGTTCCTTGAGGTAGGCCTGAAGCCTGAGTTTGCTGCACTGAGGGTGAGCCAAACACCTCCCTTTCTCATGCATTTTAAAACTCCTTAGGCCATGTTTTAATTTGCAGGAACAGCAGAAGCAGCTCCCTCCATTTTTGTCCCCTTCTTTCAGCTCTTTAGACCCATGCTGGGGCCCCAAGAACGACAGGAAGAATCCCCAGGTCCATCATCCTTTTAAATGTCAACACAACTCTGCTGAAAATTGCAGATAAGAGATGACACCAGGTGTTTCAACAAACAGGTGCCTAACAAAGGGCAGATAAGGTCTTCCCAAGCTGATGGAAACAACAACAATAATAACACACATAAACAAACCAGAAAGAGATAAGATCCTTTGCAAAAACCCAGGCTAAGTTGAGTCCAGCTGTAGGAGAGTAAGCCTATCAAGTGATGGCTAGACAGTGGAGGACAAGAAGCAGAGGGCCCAGTCACTTAAATGGTGTCTTAATGGATTCTAACTCCACTCTTGAAAAAGAGAAATTGGAGTCCTTATTAGACAGGAGTTTCAGGAAATGATGTCAGTAGAGTTTAAGTATTAAATGTCTACTTCCATTAAGAAATGTGTCCTCCAGTGAAGCTGTTTTTTGCATCAGGTCTTGTTTGGGGAAAGAAGTTTAGAAATTGTATAGTGCAGACCTATTCTTTTGGAATAGAGTACTGGACTTTGAATCAAGAAGACCTGAGTTCAAATTCTGCTGTACTAGCTGTGTGATGCTGGGAATGTCACTTAACCCATATCTACCTCAATTTCCTTATCTATAAAGTGGAAATAATAGCATCTAACTTCCAGTGTTGTTTTGAAGATAATTTGTTGTTTAATCTTTCAGTCAAGCCCATCTCTTTGTGACCCCATTTGGGGTTTTCTTGGCAAAGACATTCGGAGTGGTTTGTCATTTTCTTCTCCAGCTCATTTTACTGAGGTAGATAGAGTGTCTGAGGCTGGATTTGAACTCAGGAAGATGAGTCTTCTTGACTGTAAGACTGGCACTCCATCTACTTAGCTGCCTACCTATGGGGATAAAGTGAGATGATATTTGTAAATCCCATTGCAAATATTAATGTACTATGTAAATGCTACCAACTATTGGTATTACCAATAGGGCAACTAGGTGGCAGTAGATATGATGGGGAACCTGGAATCAGGAGAGTTCAAATCTGGCCTCAGGCACTTATTAGCTGTGTGACTCTGGGCAAGTCACTTAACCCCCTTTACCTTGGTTTCTTCATGTGCAAAATGAGCTGGAGAAGGAAATGGCAAACCACACCAGTATCTTTGCCAAGAAAACCCCATATAGGGTCACAGAGAGTTGAACATGACTGAACAACAACATTGGGTATTACAGAAGAGAAAACTGAAGCCCAGAAAGGTAAGACAGGGTGCTCTACTCCCCCCCCCCCAATCCCACTGGCAAAGCCAGGACTAGAGGCCCTTCCCATTACTCTCAGTTCCGCCATCTTTTCTTAGGCCAAGCTGCATCTATTACCCTTTTTTCTACCTTGCCTTCCCCCATCCAGGGAAATCTTTTCCCTCCCTTTCACCATCCCCTATTTCCAGTACTTTAAACCTTTTAGAGGATGGAAATTAGGGAAAGAATGGAAAAGAAAATGGCAGGAAAAGAGAACAAGTGAATAGCAGTAGCTGACATTTAAAGCATGCAAAGTGCCTTCTGTGAATCATCTCGTTTGAGCCCCACCACCACAAGCAGGAGGTAGGTGGGATGTATTACTGGTCCCATCTTACAAATAAAGAAGCTCAGAGGTTAAGGTAAGCAGCCCAAAGGGCTGAGCTAGTTAATGCTAAAGCCCTATGGCTCAAACTCCAAAATGATTTGCATTTGCTTGAAAACATAGTGAAGAGCTAAAACAAGTCATTTCTTTATATCTTATAAACCTAACCTCTTTTCTCCTCTGGAACCTCTTCCTCTCTGTTAGTTAGATCTGTCTATCAATTTCTATTTTGTCTTTATCTCTACTTTCAACTTAAAAAAAAAAAAGAGGGGCGGCTAGGTGGCGCAGTGAGTAGAGTGTTGGCCCTGGAGTCAGAAGGACCTGAGTTCGGATCTGGCCTCAGACACTTAACGCACACACAAACAAAAACCTAGCCATGTGACCTTGGGCAAGTTACTTAACCCCAATTGCCCTCCAAAAAGCAAAAAAAAAAAAATGACGAGGGTCTCCCACTGCATCCAGGGTCATCTCCAGTCATCCTGATCTGCATCTGGCCATTGGACCCAGATAGCTCAGGAGGACAAAGTGAGGCTGGTGACCTTTGCACAGCTCTCTCTCACTTAAATCCAGCTCACTTGCAAGTTATGGCATTAACTTCCCAATGTCATGGTCCTCTTCAAGAACAAAGGACAAATAACCACAACTTTCAACTCAATCAAGTTTCATTACAAATAGCAGGACCTCAGGTGGAACTACCACAAACGTCTAAATCCCTACTTGTCTCAAGCAACGTTGGAGACCACAGGATTTCAAAATCATAGAAGTTTTTATACCTTTGCAGTTACATATTTGTGTATAATAGACAATGTCTCTAAAGTCTTAGTGCACCTTTAAACATTAATTATTGTTGTTGTTCCATTATATCCAACTATTTGTGACTCCATATTGAGGTTTTCTTGGCAAAGACATTGAAATGGTTTGACATTTTCTCCTCTAGTGGGTTGAGGCAAACAGAAGTTAAGTGACTTGCCCAGGGTCACACAGCTAATGAGTGTCTGAATATGACTTTGAACTCAGATCTTCTAATTCCAGACTCACTGCACTGAACAATCTGGTTGCTTTATTACTTTACATTAATTACTTTAATAGCTTAATCATTTAAAATTTTGATAGCTAAAAAGAATACTATGGCTTTTAGAATATAGTATAATGTATGTGTGTGTATTTTAAAGCAACTTTTGTAAAAAGAAATTCAATATCATTGAAGAACAAATATGTGCTGAACCACATAGTTGCTTCTTTAGGCATTAATTGCTTCAATTAATAGCTTAATAAAGTTTTAAATTTTGATAGCTAAAAAGAGTACTAAGGCTTTTGGAATATAGTATAATATGTGTGTGTGCATTTTAAAGCAACTTTTGTAAAAAAAAAAATAAGATTCAATATAATTAAAGGACAAATGGGAAAAGACTTTATTTTTCCCCTAGATGTGACAAAGTTGTATGTTATGCTTCTTTGCATGCCAGGGAAACAGAATGTTCACTTTGAGATCTTATGCACTCAAAGTTATGATCTTTCCAAGGGTGTGTAAATATTCTCTTAAAAATTCTGCTATGACCTTTTGTTCTTTTTTCTGGGTTGTTGTTGTTTTTTTTTTTTTTTTTGGCTGAACGTGGCCTTGCACATCTGCACTCATCCTCAGTCAGCTCCTTTTCAGAGGAATTTCTCAATTCTTCTGAGTCAGGCTCCTCCACATCTGGACATCCCTCTTTCATAAATCTGACTATCTCTTTTGCTGAGTAGGAGATGCCCACTGCTGCATTCTTCCCTCACCATGCCCTCATCTCCCTAGTGCCCACACTGACAGTAGGACCAGGTGGGTGGGTCTAATTAAAAATGCCATGCCCTCAAAACAAATTTAGACATCAAAAGAAAACAATGCTATGCCAAAAATGTGGTATGTAAACATGTTATATAACATTGCATCGTGCTACTCAAGATTTGTACAGTCTCTTGTTCATTATAATGGGACCTGGTCTCTACTTCTCCCTAGCTCCTGATAAGCCATACCAAAGAAAAAAATGCCTTAATGTCCTTACGAAAAGGACACTTCCTTGTCACATTCTCTTTCTGGGCCAGGTAAGACCTGCCTAAGTGAGGTGCCATTTTCTGATATCCTATATGAACCCTCCCCAGTCTAACTTCTGGACACTTTACATTCTTTCCCTTTGTGTATTCTCCATTCTAATTAAATTGGCCTGCTAGCTGTTCTCCATAAATAACGTCCCATCACCCAGCTCCTTATCCTGGCACAGGTAGCCTTTCAGGGCTAGAATGTATTCTTCCTCACTTTCCCCCCTATAGAGCACAATCCCCATCCATTTTCAAAGTGTAACTCAGATGCCAGACCCTACAGAAGGTTTCTTCTAACTTCCTCAGTTTTTAATACTGTCTCCTTCTTGAAATTTGCATTATATTGAGTCTATTTTATACTTATTTATGTGTGCCCATGTGCCTTCTCGATAGAATGTAAGCTTCTTGACATGGGAGAGTGTTTGGTTATTTTTATGGGTTTTTTTGTAGAGTGTTTTTGTATCCCTGGTGCATAGCATTGTGTGTTTGTGTACAGTAGGCCCTCAGTAAATGTGGAAGTTAAAGACAGTCAAGGTTGAGAATATGAAAAAGTATGACTCCAACTCTAATGCATGAAAAAATCTTTCTGTCTCCTAACACACCTATATGCCATTTGGGAACTTAGCTTAGGGGGTACAAAATAAACCATAAGAGAAAGGGATTATAGCTTGGATTTTGTAGTTGTTTACTGCTTATTGGTTTATTCCCCCTTCTCTTTAATAAAAGTGGTTGAGAAATGTTTTTTATCAGTGGACCATCTTGACAATTTCTTTGACTTTTGAGTTTCTCCCACTCTTGTTCTCCACATTGCTACCAGTTTAGAACGTTTGCTTTGTACATCTTTGTCACCATCCTGCATTGTACTCAACCACCAACAATGACTTTTCCTGGAATGAGAGACTTTGAAAAAAGGTATTTGAGAACAGAAAACAATATCTATGTTGTTGAGAATAACTGCCCTTGGCCTAGATTAGTCAAAAAGAATTTATTGGAAAGGGAAGAGGGCTATAAAGAGCATGCTGGCACTTTGATATATAGAGTACATGAGGTAAATTTTTTTTATTTTTAAAATTTTTAATGCTTTTGTTTAAAGTTTTGAGTTCCAAATTTTATCCCTCCCTTTCCCCCTCTTCCCTTGCCTCCTTGAGATAATAAGCAATCAGATATAGGTTATACAATGCAATTATGTAAAACATTCTCATAGTAGTCATTTTGTACAAGGAGACATGAATAAAAGAAAAGAAAGTGGGGAAAAAAAGCATGTTTCAGTTTGAATTCTATCACTATCAGTTCTTTCTCAGAAGGCAGATAGTAAGCTTCATCATTGGTCTTTTAGGATTGTCTGGAATAATTATTGCTGAGAATAGCTAGGCCATTCACAGTTCTTCATCAAAAGTATTGCTGTTACTGTATACGGTGTTTTCCTGGTTCTGTTCACTTCATTATGCATCAATTCATGTAAGTCTTTCCAGGTTTTCCTAAAATCCTCCTGCTTGTCATTTCTTATAGCATAATAATATTCTATTACAATATTATACCACAACTTGTTTAACCATCCCCCAAGTGATGAGCATCCCTTTGATTTCCAATTCTTAGCCACCACAAAAAGAGCTGCTATAAATATTTTTGTACAAATAGGTACTTTTTCCTTTTTTTGGATGTTTTTGGGACATAGACTTTGCAGTGATATTGCTGGGTCAAAGGATTTTATCACCCTTTGGGCATTGTTCCAAATTGCTCTCCAGAATGGTTGGATCAGTTCACAACTCCACCAACAGTGCATTAGTGTCGCAGTTTTCCCACATCCCCTCCAACATCCAACATTTTCCTTTTTTGTCATATTAGCCATCATGAGGTAAATTTAAAAGGAAAATTATAGCTATAACAAACACAATGTTGTGAAAGAATGCCCCAGTCAGAATAGAAAATTGCCAAGCCATCATACAGACACAGCATAATGGGCAGTTACTGAGAACTGAATCACAATAACAAATAAGTGTCTATATCATACTGTGGGGAGAAATTAAAATGATTATCATTTTTTGCAATTTACTATTCCTTCCATCCTTCAAGCATTAAAATTAGAGAGGCTATCATCAGGTATAAAGACAGAAATTGAGAACATTAAGTCTTAGCCTGAATATGGGAAATAGAGGCTCATATGTAAAAACTTGTAGTCATGTGGTGGAAGCAGTCAGGTGGTGTCCTGGAGAGCACTGGGCCTGAGGTCAGGAAGATTTGAATTCAACTCACTCACCCCTAGATCTGCTTTCCCTGCTTCTCTCTAACTACTGACCCGACTTTCTTTAAGTTCCAAACAAAATCCCACCTTTTACAGAAAGCTTTCCCCAATCCTTCTTAATTCCAGGACCTTCTCTCTGTTTAATGATTTATTTATTATGTATATTGCTTACTTTGTATTTGTTGGCATGTTGGCTCCCTTTTTAGATCAGAAACACGTTGTTGGCAGGGACTGTCTTTTGCCTCTTTTTGTATCACTGGTGCTTAGCACAATCCCTGTGCTAAGTAGGTACTTAATAAATGTTTATTGATTGATAGATATTTACCAACTGTGTGACCCTGGGCAAGTTACTTAGGCTTTATTTGTCTCAGTTTCCTCAATATAAAATGGAGATAATAATAGCATCTACCTCCAAGAGTTGTGAAGCTCAAGCTACATATCTGTAAAGCTCTTTGCAAACCCAGAAGCATTATGTAAATGTAAGCTATTATTGTCCCATGACTAGCCACTGTCATGCGATTTCAGAAAAATGATGTGATCAGAACTTTCAAAGAAAGTGGAAGAACATGAGTTGTTTAAGCTGTAATCCAGAGAGCTTGGCTTCCAATCCTGGCCAAATTCTATAACATGTTATTAAAAGAATGATTTCTGGGTATATGGAAAGGGAAGTAGTGTTCACTGTGACCCCACATGGAACATAAACCCAGGGTTCAAAGGTAACTTGCCCAAGGTCACACGGCTAGGTTTTTGTTTGTGTGTGCGTTAAGTGTCTGAGGTCGGATCCGAACTCAGGTCCTTCTGACTCCAGAGCTGACACTCTACTCACTGTGCCACCTAGCCACCCCAAATGTTTGAGGATTTTACATCTGATTCTTGTGATGATAAGAAGCCAGTGGAGTTTGTTGAAAGGTAAGAAGAGAGAGTGGGAGGTGAGATGGTCACAGCTGCAGTTTAGGAATATCCCTCTGGCAGCTGAACAGAGCATGTACTGCAATGAGGAGAAACTTGTGGCAATGAGGCACTCCATCCTGCCATTGCAATAGTCCAGGGGAAAGGTGAAGAGGTCCTACACCAGGGCGGTGGCAGGGTCAGAGGAGAGAAGGGAGCATATACCAAAGATGTCACAAGAGCAAAATCCATAGGCTTTGGCAATAGATTGGATATGGGGGTGGTGGTGGGGGAATAAGGATGTGAGCCTGGGTGACTTAGAGGATGGTGGTGCCCTCAGCAGCAATAGGGAAGTTCAGAGGAGGGGGAGGATTTAGGGGAAGAAATAACGAGTGCAGTTTTAGACATGCTGGGTTTAAGATGTCTAAATTTGGATGTCCAATAGGCAGTTGGAAATGCAAGACTGGAGAATGAGAGGGAGATTAGGATTGGATCAGTGGATCTAAAAATCAGTAGCATAGAGATGATAATTGAAACCATGGAAGATGACTTCAAGGCTAAAACCAAGGATACCGCCAGCCTTCCCCCTGCCCCTCCCCCCTTAAAAAATGTCCCAGAGGAGAAGTTCAAATCTCCTGAGTCACTCTGTCAAAATAAATGCTACAATAATGGTAACAAATATAAATGGTACAAAATAAATAAAACTTAATTGGAAGGACACCAGCAGTAGAGAAAACCAGGGAATTCTTCATGTAGACACTAATGCTGGAGCTGTACTTTGAAGGAATCTAGAGAGTCTAAGAGGTGGGGAGAGAGGTAATCCTAGCCTTGGAAAACAGCCATGGCAAGGACATAGAGATCAAGTCTGGAGTGTTGTGTGTAAAGGAAAGCAAGAAGACCAGCCTGCTGACCTCTGAGGTTCCTTCTGACTCCGAGGTGCCGACTCCAAAACACATTTTATCTAACACAAACATGTGGTACTCATGGGAAATAAAGTGTGTTCCACTGTAACATTCCAAAAGTTCCATATTTTTTTCATTCAATTATTTTTGGAAAAGTTTCCTAATGTGTTGAACAGTTTAGTGTAACTGGATGCTTGAACTGAAATGCATTTACCATCTCTATGACAAAATGAAAGGGAATAAATGTTTTCCTGCTTGTGTTCTGTGAAGGGCATCCTCATTATGAGGGCTCAGGTAAAATCATAAGGAAGGCCAATGTGTTTAGACTAGCAGCTCTGGCAGGTCCTATCACATGGAAGGGTTGGGATACAAGCCCAGAGAGAGTCCATCTCTTGCTGAAGATGGAGAAACTCATCTATTAAAACTCAGCCACCAAGAGATGAGTACTATTTAGCCACAGACACCCATTAAGTTCATAAGTAAAGAGTTAAAAAAAAAACTCCAATCTGTGTGAGTACAAAGAGTTTGGCTCATACTAATGAAATCGTTGGTCCCCTGGCCTGATGTCTCTCCCCTGTCCAATCGAATCTGCACAAAATCACTAAAAGATTTTCCCAAAGTGCAATTCTGACCCTGTCATCCTACCTACTCAATAGAGTCCAGTGTTTCCTCTGACCCACAGGATCAAATTTAAGCTCCTCTACTTATCATTTCGTGGCACAATGGATAAAGTGCCATACCTGGAGTCAGGAAGACTCTTCTTCTTGAGTTCAAATCTGGCCTCAACTCAAATATAGCCTAGTTCTGTGACCCTGGGCAAGTCACATAACCCTATTTGCCTCAGTTTCCTCATCTATAAAATGAACTGGAGAAGAAAATGGCAAACCATTGCAGCTTCTCTGCCAAGAAGATCTAAATGGGATCACCAAGAATTGGATGCAACTGAAAATGAAACAACAATAACCTGGCATTTAAAGCCCTTCACAATTTGGTCCCAACCTATCTTTCTAGCCTTATTGTACATTACTCCCCTTCCTGAACTCTACAATCCAGTCAAATTGGTTTTCTTGCTTTTCCGTACACATGTTATACTACCTCCAATCTCTATGCATTTGCTTGAGCTGTTTCTCACACCTGAAACACCATCCCTCTTCACCTCTTAGAATCTCTGGATTCCTTAATAGTTCATCTGTTATTGACTTCTGTGTGACAACTTCTCTGATCTCCTAAGCTGCTAGTTCTCTCCCTCAGTGAACTTATAATTATTTTATAATCTACTTAGAGATATGTAAGTAACATGACATAACGGACAGAGATCTGGTCTCTGAATCAAGAAAATCTGGGTTCAAGTCCTGTGTCTGACTCACTGGCTGAGTGACTCTAGGAAACTCACTTAAACTCAGTGCTCCCTGCAATTCTCTTGGACCATAAATTTCAGAGCAATACTAATCTACATTGGCATAGGAAGTTTCCTCCCTGGGAATTCCTAACGCTGAGGAATTTATGTTGACTGAGAGTCAATCAAGCCAACCCCACAAAAATTTAAATGTCTCTTTGTCTCCTTTATATTTTCCCCCCAACATAGAATATAAGCTCCTTGAGGGCAGGCACTATTTAATTTTTACCTTTGTATCCCCAGGAAGTGACACAATGCCTGACACATAGCAAGTGATTAAAAATTATTTGTTGATTGTTCTTTAACAAAAATAAAATGATCATGATGGAATATTATTGTGCTATAAGAAATGACAAACAGGATGATTTCAGAAAAACCTACAGAGACTTATATGAACTGATGCAAAGTGAAGTGAGCAGAAGCAGGAGAATATACACAGTAACAATAATATTTTTAAAAATTTAAGCTATCTTAATTTGGGAGTTCTGAATTGATTATAGGATTGTATAGGATTGAAAGGGATCTCAGATGTCACCTGCTCCATCCACTTCATTTTATAGACAAGGAAACTGAAGTTTCATTAAGTTACCCTTAGCCACACAGGCAAACATGATTATTGTTTGTCAATGTCTTGACTTACAAGTGAGTTGAATTTAAGTGAGGCAGAGCTGTGCAAAGTCATCAGTCTCACTCTCTCCCTCCAGAGCCATCTGGGTCCATTGGCAAGACATAGGTGAGGCTGGTGATGGCTCCAGATGCAATGGGAGACCTTGACCTTTTTAAACTAAGATCTTCCCCAGGTCTCAGTTTGTCTGAGGCAAAGCCCATTCAATAATTAAAGTCTAGGTAAGAATTGAAGCAAAAGATGGCCTAGTTTGCCTTCTCCAAAGAATCCACCAGGGAATGGAAGACCCTCAGAGTTTCTGGCCAGAACAAAAATAATTGCTGTTTACCAGCAGGAGGTAAATATCAACATAAGGACTCTTGTGCAGAGTATTCATACTATCACAGGGCTTTCATATGGTCTGGATCACTGTGAGATACCAGGAAGTCTTCTTATGAGGAAGAAGTCAAGTTGGTGTACATTTCAATCGATGTGATTGGATCATGGCAGGGACTGCCATTTTGAGGGGCTCATTCACACGGCTCAGGCTATGTTAGAAACAGCATCATTATGCCAGGAGAGCGCCTCCTAATTAAAGGCAAGAAAAGCCCAAGGGTCAATACAAAGTGACACCTTATAAAACAGGGAAGCAGCTAGCCACCACCTGCTGTTTGGGGCCAGCTGGGCCCACAGTGATGTAGTGAGGGAAGCTGCCCACATCCTGCCATGACATGTGAGTGTGGAATTTAGTCAGAAACATAAAAGGGCTTTCTCTTGCTGTTATTTATTAGCCATAGTTAAGACAAGCTGCTACCTTTACCATCTCATCTCTAAACCTTAGCATCACTGCTCTATGCTGGCAGCTGGGGAAAACAGAATCAGGCACACCTGGGCTGCCAAGATGGGGTCCCCAGCTCCATTATTTACTTTTCTTTTTTCTTATTATTTTGGAGAGGTCAGCTGAAAAATCACTATATTGTAAAGCTGGGAGGAATCATGCAGGTGCTTCAGGCAATTCTACATGGACAGCGAGAGAGGCTGTTGATTATCTCTTCTCATCTGCAAAATGTCCCAGGATAGAACACGCACAACCTCTTTTAGCAGCCTGAGCCATTACTGTAATCCAAAGCTCACTCTTTCTTATGCTTAATCAAATACCGTCTTTCATTGGCCTTCCCCACAGTTATTGATGCTCTTCTTCCTACCTGCTTCTCCCTCCAAGCATCGATGCAGTAATATACTCTGGCCGTTTATACAACCCTGATTGAAAAATAAAACTCTTGGGCAAGTAAAACTTTTTTTTTTCCCTATAGTGGCATCTTGGTATAGTAGATAGCACAATAAACTAGAAGTCAGAAAAACCTGGGTTCAGATTCTACCACAGACCCTTACTACCTGAGCAAATCATGGCACCTCTGCAGGTCTTAATTTCCTTATCTGTAAAATATAAATAAAATAAAAACAGCCACTGCCTCGCTGGTTGTCCAATCATTTTTCATTTGTGCCTGGCTTTTCATGACTGGTCTTCTTGGCAAGGATACTGGAAAGGTTTACTGTTTCCATCTCAAGCTCATTTTACAAAAAAACTGAGGAAAATAGGGTTAAGTGACTTGCCCACAGTCACATAGCTAGTACATATCTGAGGTTAGATTTGAACTCACAAAGATTAGTCTTCTGACTCCAGGTCGAGCACTCTATTGTGCCACCTAGCTGCCAACTACCTCACAGGAATGCTAAAAAGAGACAATGAATGATATGTTAAATGTTGCAGATCTTCAAATACTAAATAAATTTTTTTTGGCCTATTCAAGACCAGATAAGTAGCTTCCCTAGTCTCCCTCCCCTTTCTAAATGATTGCACTAATGGATATCATGGGCTATGTGTGCATAAGGCTTCAAAGTAAGCACAAATGCCCATGAGTATGAGAACTCTAAACCACAGCAATAGGAAGGAATAATGTGAAAAGGAAATTGGATTTTCCATGTGTGTCTCATTAGAACAGCTCAAATGTGTGGACCAGTGCTTGACGTGTTCATTTTAACTAAGTCAGCTTCTCTCCTTGCTTTTATGCCCAAATCATCAGAGATGGATGAAGATGCAATTTTATAGCATATATACACAGAAGTAAGGATTCTTTACCTTTAAGTCCTAGCTAAAATCTTACCTATGAAAAGCCTTTCCTGATTCCTCTTAATGCTTGTGCCTTCCTCCTGTTAATTATGCCCAATTCATCCTGTACATATCTTGTTTGTACAGATCTGTCTTCATTTTGTCTCTCCCTTAGACAGTGAACTCCCTGAGGGCAGGGACTGTCCTTTACCTTACTTTGTATCCTCAATCCTTAGCACAGTGCCTGGCACAGAATAGTTGCTTTAGGCTTATTGACTTGACTTTAACCTTTCCTCATTTATCTTTCCCATTGTTTATCAACGCTAACAGTAGAGTCTTCCTCTGGTCTGACCAAAGTCCCTTATGCTTCAGGTATTTCAACCTACTTCCTCCCCATTTCCCATCTAAGAAGAAGGAAAACAAAACTTTTGTAACAACTATGCACAGTCAAGCAAAACAGATTACTGCATTGGCCATGTCCAAAAACGTACATCTCATTCTTCACCTTAAATAGATCACTTCTCTGTCAGGAGGCAAGTAATATTCATCATCACTGGTCAAAATTGCTTCTTTTCATAATGTTGTTATTGTAGAAATTGTTGTGCTGGTTCAGCTAATTTTATTTTATGTAAGTTGGTACAAGTCAAGTTTCTCTGAAACCAAAAAACAAACTTTGTTGTTTCTCCTCACGATAGTATTCCGTTCTCTCTCTGTCATAATTGACTTAGTCATTCCTGGATTGATGGGCACCACTTATTTTCTCCCTTCATTTTTAAATTTAAAGAATTTTAAATTTTAGTAAGCATTTATTCTTTTTCCCATCTCTATTCTCCCCAGTAAAGAAAACCTATGTAACAAATACACACAGTCAAGCAAAGAGCAAAGTCATATGTTGGTCATGTCCAAAAATGTATTTCCTTTGGAATATTTATTCTATTGCTTTTTTCTCAAGAGGTAGGAAATGTTCTTCACCATCAGCCCCTGGAATCAGGATTGATCACTGAATTGATCAGAATTCCTACGTCTTTTGAAGTTATTTGTTTTGACAATATTGTCATTATATAAATTGTTGTCTTGGCTCACATCACTCTGCATAAATTCATGCAAGCCTTGCCAGGTTTCTCTGAAACCACCCCCTTCATTGTTTCTTATGGAACCCTAGTATTTTATTATATTTATATATCATGATTTGTTCAGTCACTGCCCATTGGGCACCTTCTTAGTTTATAATTCTTTGCCAGCACAGAAAGAGCTGCTATAAATGTTTTTGTACATATGGATCGTTTTCCATTTGTACCTTTTCCCTTTTGATTTGTCAACTGCAAAGCCTTTATTGAGCACTTACTGTAATAGAGAATAGCTTCTTGCTACAATAACTTCTTTTGGAATTGAAAACTTTTATGTGAGACTTGCCCATAGTATAGAGGGTGGAGCACTAGACTGGGATGTAGTGAATCAAATCCTAGTTCTACCACTTTTTTAGATCTACATCCTTAGATAGATCCCTTCATCTCACCTCAGTCATAAAGTGAGTGACTTGGACTAGATCATTTTCTTAAAATACAAGTTTTTACAGTTCCCCCCATCCCTCACCTCCTAGTCATCCCATGTAATAAATAGCATTTTCAGAAATAGGAAAAGATGAAAAAGATCACACAGCTGATCAATAAAATGAAAAAATAAAAAAACACATATAATCTGCCAAACCTGTGAACCTTCCACCTCCCTGAAGGGTTGGGTTTGGAGTGCCCACTCACATTTCTTCATATAAGCCATGTTTGATCTTCATAATTTTGCTACATTCACTCCCCCTCCCCACTTAATACTATTTTATTTTTTCCAATTACATGTAAAGATAGTTTTCAATATTAATTTTTTAATAAGATTTTGAGTTCCAAATTTTTCTTCCTCCTTCCCCAAGATAGCAAGCAGTCTGATACAGGTTATATAGGTACAATCATGCTAAACATATTTCCACATTGGTCAGTTACATTCACTTTTGATTTTGTGTGTGTGTTAATTCTTTCCATTTAAATTGTCACTTTGTATCTTGATTTCTTGGCTCTGCTTTCTTCACTCTGTATCAGTTCATATAGATCCTTCCATGCTACTCAGTATTCATAACATTCATCATTTCTTACAGCACAGTAATATTCCATTGCATTTGTGTCCCATATTTTGTTTCCCCAATTCCCTAATTCATGAGCCTCTACTTAGTTTCCAATTCTTTGTTATCACAAAAAGCATTGCTATAAATATTTTGGTGCATATGGGGACTTTCTTCCTATTAAGGTCTTCCTTGCAGTATAAGCCCAGTAAGAAGGACTAGATAATTTCTAATTCCCCTTTTAGTTCTAAAATCTAATAAATAAACTCTCTTGATACTTAACAGAAAAGCAGACTTGTCCAGGGTGCTGCAGGATGCTATAACAGCAGGGAAGGAGAATGCTCCTGGTTATGGTAAAAGGGAAGCTACAGTCCTTTGGGAATAATAGTTGTACCCTAGAGTGCATGAAGAGTTACTCTGGCCTATGTGAGAAAGGTAATTCCATAGAGTTTTGACACTAAAAACCAAAGGAGCAGCAAATCTGGCCTTGCTGTGACCCCATTAAAAGTGGGGCCTTCTCCCTAGAGAAGATGTGATGATTGTTAGAACCAGGACAAAGCCCCATTTTCTCAACCCTAGCTATGGCTCAAGGGACCAGGTAAAGCAAGATCAATCCCAGAACAAAGCTTTCACTGAATGGCAATCTTGCCTTTCTTTGCATGCTCTCTTGTAGAGTACCTTTTTCAAATGGATCTGCATATGGCAGCCATGTCCCCTTCTGTATTTCCTAAAAGGGCAATTCTGTCTTGAGCTGCAGTTTACTCTGGAGAATTGAAAGGCTGCCCTTTTGCTCAACTCTAAACACCAAAGAAGCCTGTGAGGGAAAGAACATTCATTTATTAATGGAATCACAGAATATTAGAACCAGAAGGAGCCTTAGAGATTGTCTAGTTCAATGGTGTCAATCTCAAACAGAAAGGGATAAACAGATCACTGCCCATGAAAGCCACATATGGACTTAGGAAGCCATATAGTAACATTATTTATCTTGTATTACTTATTTTGTTAAATATTTCCCAATTACATTTTAATGGGGTGCAGCAGCACTCAGCAGCTCTGCAGGTAGAACATTCTACATCTCTGGGCCCCAACTCCATTTTTACTGAGAGATCAAGTGACTTCTCCATGGTCATTCAGATGGTGAATGTTGGAGCCAAGATCCAGATCAAAGTCTTCTAAGTCCAAATCTAATTATTTCTCCCACTATACTTTCTTTTCTTTTTTTAGTTTTCAACATTCATTTCCACAAGATTTTGAGTTATAATTTTTTCTCCCCATCTTTCCCTTACCCCACCCCAAGATAGCAAGCCTACTGAATACCCCTTTCCTCAATCTGTTCTCTATGATATTTTCCTCCATTACCCTCCTAACTTTCTAGTAGGGTAAGATGGATTTCTATACCCCAGTCCCTGTATATCTTACTTCCCAGTTGCATGTAAAAAAACAATTTTTAAAAAATATATTTGTTTTTAAAACTTTGAATTCCAGATTTTTTCCCTTCTTCTCTCCTCACTCAACCCCACTGGGAAGATAAGCAATTCAATATAGGTTGTATATGTGGAGTTACTCAAATCATTTCCATAGTTGTTATATTGTGAAAGACTAACTATATTTCCTTCCATCATATCCCTCCCCCTACTTGTTCTATTTTCTCCTTTGACCCTATCCCTTTTAAAAAATGTTTGCTTCTAATGACCCTCTCCCCCAATCTGTCCTCCCTTCTACCATCCACTCTCTTATCCCCTACCCCCTTATTTTCCCAGTTGAGTATATATGTTATTCCCTCCTTAAGTCAAATTCAATGAGAATAAACTTGTCCCATTCCCTTTCACCTTCCTGCACTTCCCCTCCATTATAACAGTTTTCTCTTGACTCTTTTATGTCATATAATTTACGCTAATCTATCTCTCCCTTTCTTCTTCTCCCAATAAATTCCTCTTTCACCTCTCAATTTTATATTTTAGATATCATCCCTTCATAGTCAAATCATTCTGTGCCTTCTGTCTATGTATACATGAACATACATATGCCCACACTTTTTATATATATCCTATACATATATATGTGTATATATACATATATGTATATATACATATATCTCCTATACATATATATACATATATATCTCCTATACATACATACATACATACATACATACATACATACATACATACATACATATACACACACATATATGTTCCCTTCAGCTATCCTCATAGTAAGGAAAGTTTTGTGAGTTACAATTATCATTTTTCCATGTAGGAATGTAAAGAGTTCAACTTTGATAAGTTCCTTATGATTTCTTTTTCCTGTTTACCTTCTCATGCTTCTCTTGCTTCTTGTATTTGAAAGTCAAATTTTCTGTTGAGCTCTGGTTTTTTCATCAAGAACACTGCAAAGTCCTCTATTTCATTAAATGACCATATTTTCCCCTGTAGTATTATATTCAGTTTTGCTGGGTAGGTGATTCTTGGTTTTAGTCCTAGCTCCTTTGAACTCTAGAATATCATATTCCAAGCCCTTCAATCCCTTAATGTAGAAGCTTCTAGGGCTTGTGTTTTCCTGATTGTGTTTCCACAATACTCAAATTGTTTCTTCCTGATTGCTTGCAGTATTTTCTCCTTGACTTGGGAATGCTGGAATGTGGCTATAATATTCCTAGGATTTTTCTTTTGGGATCTTTTTCAAGAGACAATTGGTGAATTCTTTCAATTTCTCTTTTTACCCTCTGGTTCTAGAATATCAGTACAATTTTGCTTGATAATTTCTTGAAAGATGGTGTCTAGGTTCTTTTTTTGATCATGGCTTTTAAGTAGTCCAATAATTTTTAAATTATCCTTGATACATTTTCCAGGTCAGTGGTTTTTCCAATGAGATATTTCACATTGCCTTCTGTTTTTTCATTTATTTGGATCTGTTGTATAGTATCTTGATTTCTCATAAAGTCATTAGCTTCCAGTTGTTCCAATCTAATTTTGAAGGAGTTATTCTTTTCAGTGAGTTTTTGAAATTCCTTTTCCATCTGGCAAATTCAGCTTTTTAAGGCATTCTCCTCACTGGCTTTTTGGGCCTCTTTTGCCATTTGAGTTAGTCTATTTTTTTAAGGTGTTATTTTCTTCAGTGAATTTTTGGGTCTCCTTTAGCAGGCTGTGGATTCACTTTTCGTGATTTTCTTGCATCATTCTCATTTCTCTTCCCAATTTTTCTTCCACTTCTCTTACTTGATTTTCAAAACCCTTCTTCAGCTCCTCCATGGCCTGTAACCAGTTCATATTTTTCTTGGAGACATTTAATGCAGGAGTTCTGACTTCACCATCTTCCTCCCACTCCATGCCTTGATCCTTTTTGTCCCCCCAAAAGGATTCTATGATCTGTTTATGCTTCTGTTGCTTGCTCATATTGCCAGCCAATTACTTGATTTTTGTGTTCTTTGCCATGGTAGAATTCTGCTTCCAGAATGGAGAGAGATTTGTCCCAAATTGCTGGGGGGTTTTCTTGGCTTCCAGAGCTATTAGGAGGGTGCCCTTTCTATTACCCCCACAAGCTCTGGCACCTGGCCACATACCCGAGGACCACCACCCAAGACTGCAATCCAGATCCAAGCAGGTTAAAGCAAGAGCGATTACCCTCTGAATGGTCACTTGGTCCCCTTATGCTCTGCAGGCCAGAAGCTCCTGAGGTGGCCATGCCAAGGTAGCTGCACAGCCACCATGCCTCCACCACTTCTCATCCCAGGGGTGGGGCCGGACCATGCTCTTCCATCTGCCCTGTTCCAACATAGTTCCACACTGACCTTTTATTTTGTCTTTGGTGTTTATGGGTTGAGAAGTCTGGAAACTGCCACTGCTGCTGGGGATTCACTCTATTGAAGTCTGCTCTGGTTGCTGCTGGTTGGGGCCGCCCTAGGGCAAGAATCCTGTGGTTCATGGGGGATTGCACTTAGCTCCCAGCACACTTTGATAGACCTTTGCTATAGGCCTGCTGGGCTGTCTTCAGCAGGAGATTTGTTTCTCTCTGTCACTTTATGGATTCTGTAGCTTTAAAATTTGTTTAGAGTCATTATTTTTATAGGTATTGGAAGTGGTTGGAGCCAGAGCCCCCGCCAAGTTTGTGTTTCTACTCTGCCATCTCCCCCACTACACTTTCTACTGCATTCATTCTTTGATTGAAGATTTTATTTACTAGCTATGTAACCTTGGACAAATCCCTTAAGCGTTCTGTGCCTCAGTTTCCTCATCTGCAAATTAGGGGTTTGGACTCAGTGACCTCTATTGCCCCTTCTAGTTCTAAATTAATTTATAATCCTCTAGTTTATACATGTATTGTGTACAAAGTGCTGTTTTGGATAATTGACAAATGAAGAATTGGCTAACTCATGATGGGTCTTGTTATTTGACCAAATTAAGAATAAGGAAAAAATAATAATTCTTACCTAGCCCCAAGTTATTGAATGGGCATTGCTTCAGGCAGACTGAGACCTGGGAAAGACTTTAATTTAGAAAAGTCAACATCCCTCCCCCTGCATCCAGGGCCATCACCACTTGTCTTCACTTTTGTCTTGCCATCATACTTCAGTGACTGGAGGAGAGTGATGCTGATAACTTTGGGCAGCTCTGCCCACTCATATCTAATTCACATGCAAATGAAGACATCACCCTCCTGATATTATCTGTCCTCTTTGAGAACGAAGGATGAACAACAACAACAAGAAAAGGAAAGGGTTTTTTTTATGTTTTCAAAAGAATACTTTGATTTGTTTTTTTGAGGGGTAGCAAAAATTATCCTCATTTATACCTTTCAGATGTGTAAGCGGTGTACTTCCTGACCAACTTGGTTTCTCCCAGTTTGCCTTGAGCCATTGATTAGTAATTCAGTTGAATGTGGGTTGTGATCTCCTGAAGGGCAGAGACTGTCTTTTGTCTTTTTGTATCCCCTGTACTTTGCACAATGCCTGGAACATAGTAGGCACTTAATAAATGCTTATTGATGGATTGATTGGTTGAAAGGGGTTATGAGTCCTGTATTGTAGACAAAACCTATAAGATTCACTGTGCCTCATACTTGAATAGCTGGAGCTAAACTGAAGGGGCTGCTACATCTGTGTCTTTCCTCTAACAATTTAGACAAACTGGTTTCCATTGTGGATTTTAGCTCTGGTTCTTGAGATCCCAAGTCAGGTCAGGTTAGTGCTAAGTATAGCAGCAACTTCTTGATGCTCCGAACTTCTCCATGGATAGATGCATCTCTCTATTTCCCATTTCTGTCTCTACAATAGTAGGCAGTGCTTGGTAGCATAACACCACCAGGCATTTTTCTGGGCTGTGGTGTGTGATTATCTCAGTGACACAACAGGATCTGCTCTCTGCCTCCATCTTCACCAACCCTACCTGCCAGGTTCAAAACCATTCAGATTATTCCTAAGTATTAGCCATTCAGTGTGAAGACAATTTAATAACTGTGGTCATTTCAAAGAGAAATCACAGAGTTATTAGAAGGAAACCATGACAACAGTAGGACTTTCTCTTAAAAAAAATTCACCTAGTGGAAAATTATATTTTTATCTGTTAAGAGATGTCCTAGGGAAAAACAAAATGAAATTCTCAGCTAAAATCGTGACCGATATTCATGATGGTTAGATTCTTGGATTGCAGATTTAGAGCTGGAAAGGACCTTGGAGGTCATCTTGTCCAAGCTCCTCATTTTACAGATGAGGATCCTAAGGCCCAAAGAGTCTTGCCCAAGGTCATCCAGCTATAGGAGAGCTAGAAATTGAGCTCAGATCCTCTGGATTGAAAGCCTGCATTGCCACACTGCCCTTCATTTGGCAGCCTTTGGACCCACAGATCACCAGATTTACTGATGATGAACTCCAGCCTCCTCTCTCAGCTCCTTGGAATATCTAGCCTGACTTCTACCCTGGCAAGGAAAAACCCCTTCTTTCTTCCCCCTCTTCTCCTTGATGCTCTCTTCTTTCTAGGTTTTTTGGGACACCACTCTCTCCCTCTTCTCCCCCCCACCTGACTGACTGCTCTGTTTGTCTCCTTTGCCAGATGCTCAGCCAGGCCATGCCCTTTGACCATGGCAGCCCCCAGAAGGCTCTGTCCTGTGCCCTTTTCTTTTCTCCTCTGCTACTTCACTTGGTGATCTCATCAGCTCCTATGGGTTTAATTAACATCTCTACTCTGCTGATTCTCAGATCTTGCCCTATCTTGCCCTAACCTCTGCTGACTTCCAGTCTTGCATCTCCATTTCAGATATCTTGAACTGGCTGTCCAGAAAACATTTTAAATTTGACATGTCCAGAACTGAACTCATAATCTTTCCTCCTAAAATCACCTCCCAACTCCTTCTAACCTCCTTATTCCTATCAAGGACACCACCATCTTACTAGTCTCCCAGACTTACAACCTAAGTTTATTCTCAACTTCTCACGCCTTTATCCCCCATATCCAATCCATTGCCAAGACCTATTTATTTCACATTGCAACATCTCTCAAATATGCTTCCTTTCTCTCCTAATACTACCATCCCCTTTGTGCTAGCCCTGGTCACCTTATCACGGGCTACTGCAATAGCCAGTCTGTGTGTCTGCCTACACAAGTCTCTCTCCACTCCAATCTATCCCCCATTTAGCCACCAACATGATTTTCATTTTCATTTCATTTTCAATCATGTCAACACCCCTCCCTCCCTCCCAGTAAACTTCATTGGTTCCCTATCACCTCCAAGATCAAGTGTAAACTCCTTTGTTTGGCATTCAAAACCCTCACACATACCCCTTTCCAGTTTTCTTATACTTTATTACTCACAAGTACTCTTCAGTCCAATGACACTAACCTCCTTGCTATTGCTTGAACTAGATACTCCCTCTCTTGTCTCCGCATTTTCTCTAACTGTATCCTATGTCTGGAATGCTCTCCCTCCTTGTCTTCATTTCTTGGTTTTCCTCGCTTGCTTTAAGTCCCAACTTAAACCCCGTCTTCCATAGGAAGCCTTTCCCAACCACTCTTAATTCCAGTGCCTGTCCACTGTTAATTATTTCATATTTATCCTCTATAGAGCTTGTTTGCACATATTTGCTTGTTATCCTCCTCCATTAGCTTGTGAGCTTTCCACAGTGCTTAGCATAGTTCCTGGCACAGAGTAAGTACTTAATCAAAGCTTAATGACTGACTGTCTCCCATAACTCTGCCTAAACCCAGAAGGATGTAAGAAAACAAAGCATTTACTAGGTTAAATTAAGGGGCAACACAACAAGCAGAAGTTGTTTGTTGAATGATGGCATGGCCCTGGCTCTCGGCTTGCCTTGGACTATGCTGAAGCCTCCCTTTCTCTCAACCTCACCAAATTCCTTCAGAGATGGAGATAAAGAACTCAGAGTAAGTCTCACCCCGAAATGTGTAAAGCAGAGATATGGATGAATGAAGAAGAAATTGGGTTGTTATACTTGAATTAGGATAACATTGCAGCACCTCTTACAAGTGATAGAGCCCAAGGGTGTGGTACAACCCATAATACAAGATTATTCAATAGAAAATTCAAACAATACCTATAATAGGATTCAAAGCTGAAAGGGACCTTAGAAACCATCTAGTACAACACCCTCGTTTTAAAGGTGAAAAAACTGAAGCCCGAGAGGCAAAGCCATGTTCCCAAGACCAGGTTTTAAGAGGCTGACCTCATAGTCTATCTTCTAATTCTAAATCCAATGCTTTCTTCCCTAGAGCTAGGTGGTACAGTGGATAGAGCACTTGATTTGGAGTCAGAAAGACCTGAGTTCAAATCCAGACCCAGACACTTATTAGCTGTGTGACCTTGGATAAGTCACTTAACTCTGCTTATATCAGTTTCCTTATCTGAAAAATGGTCAGAATAAAATCACCTTCTAAGGTTGTTGTAAGGATCAAAAGAAATAATATTAAGAAATAATAAATTAAAATTAAAATAATAATATTAAGAAATAATAAAAAGTTGTTGAATCACAAAGCAAATATGGAGCCTACAATATGCTCAAAGACATAGAGGTGGGTGTGTGGCACATTAGGTGGATCTTCTGTCCAATCCTCTTGGAAGGATATGGATAAAAGTTAGGTAAAATGTCAGTGGGATGATCTGACCTGGTGGAGGGAGTTGAGATCCGTGAGAGCTCAAATCCATTGACATATCAAAAAGCTGTGCTTTGATGCCTGATGTGTGTGGTCAAGGGTTTGGGAGAGAGAAGGGAAGAGAATGAGTATTTGTTTGGCACTGTCTTTGAGTGTTCTGTTCAAGGAACAGCAAGAAGGCAGGTGTTGGTAGATTGTATTGTACCTGGAGGGGAATGAAATATAAGAAGACTGAAAAGGTAGTAAGAAGCCAGGTTGTGAATGATTTTAAATGCTAAATAGAGAGTTTTATGTATGATCCTGGAAGTAATAGGGAGCCATAGGAGTTTATTGGGTAAGACTTGATATAGTCAGACCTATGCTTTAGGAAGATCACTTTGACAGCTGAGTGGAGAATGGATTGGAGTGAGGAGAGACTTGACTCAGGGAGAACTAGTAGTTCAGGACTTATATTTCCAATCCTACTTCTCACTGTTGAGATTATTTACTGTGTTTTGTATGCAAAACATCGTGGATCATACCCACAGCCCATTTATATCTGCCAAGATCTTTGAGTCACTTCAAATTTTGATGCTTCTGAAACCATGATACTCCATGATTTGTAGCCATCAATCATCACCTAGCAAATGTTGATGTTAAAAGCCCAGTCACTCATGTTATTTAATTCATGAAGTCCCTGAAAAATTGCAAAGTTCTGATTGAAAGAAATTGAGACACAGAAATTAAATGACTTTTCCATGGGCATACTGTTGATAGTAGAACTCAGGTCTCTTAATTCCCAGACCAGAAGAGTTGTCTAAGTGAAGCAGGTCTAGTAAGATGGTTGGAGTAGTCAAAGCCCTGTGGACAGATTCCAGAAGAATAGCAAGTCATGGATCCATAATTTGTCAATAATTATGCCCATTCCCAGAATAAACCTTGCTTTCCAGGTAAAACCTTCCATAATCAATTCCTAAAGGATCTACTGTCCATACCTCACCTTGGACTTGTATTGTTAGCTTTTCATGCATAAATATTTTAACTTCCCAGCTAGACTATAAGCTTCTTGAGGGCAAGGATTGTAGTTTACATTTCAATATCACCCACAATGACTCACACATAGTAGGGGTTCAATAACTGCTTCTAAGTGTAGTAGAAGGAAATGAGTACAGAGTTCAGATGAAAAGGGAAGAGAAATGTGAAGTCCTTGTTCTTCTGCCTTTTTCAATTGCCTGATAGTGCCCCAAAAGCCACTGGTTCTGACATAGCAATTATTTTGAACTTGGCTACAAAAAAAAGGCCTTGCAGAATATATATTTGCAAATGTCCTTATTTTAGTGTGAGGGGTTGCTATGGTGACCTGTGACTGTGGCAATGAATTATGGCTCCTGGGACTGTCAGTCAGCAGCCCTATAAACTGCTAGGCCAGTTCTGCAGCTAGTAATGATCTGGGGCTTTCCAACCCCCATATGTGTTTGGGGAGGATAGTGGAGATTTTCGCCACATCAAATGAGTTATTCTGGTACCAAGGACTATCTTTCCTCTTCCAAGATGGACAATTGGCCAATGAAAGAAGGATCTGTCTCTACAAGATCAAATCCATTCTGTTTACAAAGCCTTCCTGTATGTCAACATCTCCCCCCACTCACCCCCCAAACCCCAAGCCTCAAATAAGGCTGCTCATGTTCTTTGGCTGGCTGTGATTTTGTCTTCAGAGTACACAAACTTTGTTCATCTTCCAGATCCCAGACAAACAGAAGGAGCACACAGGGCCTTTATTTCAGAGCCCGCGTCTGTTCATAAAAACAACCCTGTTAACAAGGCCTTCAGAGTTTTTTCTGGCTTGCAAGAAGCAATCAGGATGCTAATAACCCCACACTTAATTGCTTAGGGCCCTTCCCTCAGCCCTGCAAACCCACATGAGGCTATACCCAAGGATTCATGAGCACCCTCTCAGACACAGAGTCCCTAGGCAATCAATGATAGCAAAGAACCAGCAGGAGAGAATCAATTACAAAGGGACAACTATCACATTATGCCTAGAGAGGAGGTTTTCATGGTGTTGAAATCTTAGAGTTTGCCTTTAGGATGGCAGTAAAATCCTCAGGAAGAGATTAGCTAACCTACTAACAAGGCCTTTTAATTCCATTCTATGGGTAATAGACCCTCTCCCCCTTCCCCCCTGAATCCTCCAACTCCCGGGGTTCTCCTGTGCACTACACGTGAGAAATGATGCTTAAGTGCTTAAAGAGAAACAAAACCAGGCTGGACTCATGGAGAGAATGAGGACAATTTCCAGAAATACTTGGAGAGGACTAGCCATGTGGCCAAGACAATGATGTCATTGGCATAACAGTGGAATTTTTGCCTGAATAGACTATTAAGATACAAGTACACAGACCATTCAGAAGGGGAAATAGAGAAAATCAGACACTGATTCAGTCTGAGGAGAAGCTTATTTTTTACCTCTCTTCTCCTGGAGGCCAGGCTGGTTTCAAATAGTCTATAAGAATTAGAGTCATCTTTCTTTAAATCAAGAGGATTCACTTGAGTTAGGGTCAGCAAATGTGTTCTGATCAACAATTCAATCCATCAACAAGCATTTATTAAGTGCCTATTAAATGTCAAAGAGCACTAGGTGCCAGATCTGTTAAGACTATTTCTGAAGAGACAAAAATTTTATTGGAGTCCTGACCTGGAGAGTGAGAGATTGAGTAGCGTGTGAGCTCAGAATACTTGGAGGTGGGGGGTCATGCTCTATCAAACCCTGCCCTTGGATGTTGTTCCCTGAATTCTGGCAACTTCTAAATTAATGGGATTTCCTGGAGGCAGTGTCCATGGCATTGTTTTGGATCTAATTTCCCCTCCAAGACCTGTCAGTCAGTCAATGAGCATTTATCAAGCATTACTATGTGTAAGGCACTGTGCTAAGCTCTGGGAAGACAAAAGAGGCAAATGACAGTCCTTACCCTAAAGGAGCTCACAGTCTAAGGGACTTGTCCTAGACCTGTACTAGCCTAGAGCTACAGTCTAGAGCTCACCTAGAACCAGCCTTAGTACTCACTATCACCTCTGGGGAAAGAGATGTTTTGTTTTGGTTCTTGCAAAAATATTCTGTCATATGTAGCCCATATGAGAGTGGGAGGCATTACGACCTTCATTCAATCAATCAATAGGTATTATTGTCTACTTTGCTCTAGACATCATGCTAAGGGTTAGGAATACACAGACAAAACGGAAAGATTTCTTGGCTCCAAAGAACTTATATTTTAATGGTGAAGACCACATATACGAATACAAGTATTTATAAAACACTGGCTGTGTATGTGTAAAGGACACACTAGTAACCAGTTATGAAAGGAACACATATGCCCTTGGGTCCAAGAATAAAGAGAAAGCCTATAATGAGAATCTTTGAGCTAAAATGAAAATGGAAATATCAAGAATTGGGTGTCACAATAAGCCCTAAACACCAGAAGATTCTTGTGAACTGGAATGAATCCAGTATGTGTTTCATATGTACAGCACCCAGTAGGCACTTAATGATGGCTAACACATGAAAGAAGAAGACATGGAGAGTCATGGGGCCAACTAAGAGATGGAGAGCCTCAGTTATTGAGAAGACAACTATCAACTAGGAAAAACAAAATGGGATATCACAAGAGAGCTGACACATGCTGGGAATGAATTAGGGTGGTGGGCCAGTTTGGTTAGAGTCAAGACACTGCTTCATGCTCAGTGAAGTTGCTTCCTACTATAGTGGGCTGATATGAAAATAGACCTGTAGCAGAAGGAGAGAGTAAAGATACATATATACATATATATATATACATATATATATAAATACAGATATATATATGTATGTGTTTGTATCCATCCATCTATCTATCCATCCATCTATCTATCTATCTATCTATCTATCTATCTATCTATCTATCTATCTGTATTCATTAGAAGTTCAGCCACCTTTGGGTAACAGACTTGGTCCTGATCTTGGTATATATCACAGTACATATCCATCCCAGGAACTACTAAGCTCTCCACCCAGGATTGTAGACTTGAATGCTCAACTGAATTCTAGTGATTGTGTACCTTAGATTTATATTCAGGAGTCAACAGGCTATGTAGGTGGATTTTCTAAATGAAGATAAAAAAGGAAGAAAAAAAAGGAAGGAAGGAAAGAAGGTAGAAGACACAAAGTCTCCACATGTATGACTGTTAATAATAAAAACAAAGCCTGACTCCAATGTGTACACAGTTTGGCACAATTCCTTTGGGGCTTTGTCAGTCAATTTTGCTATTTCTGTTCATTTGTTCCTAGATAGGAAAAGCAGGGCAGGAATGGAAAGGATCAAGCCAATACTAACCTATGTCAGGTAGAAAGCAGGGGACATTCTGAAAGTGGTTTGTTTCTCAACAGTACTTGAAAGTGTCCAAAAAGGTTAACATGATCCATAGATGATGGAATTTAGGGTTCTAAAGGAAAGGAAAGGAAAAGAATAAAGATGGAGAAAATCAATTATAGATTCTGAGGGTCTTTCCTGTTCTGTGATTCAGTGATTCTTAGAAAGCAGATCCTGGCTGTTGTAGAGAAATAGTGTGAGGCTAGTCATTGACTGTTTAACTGACCAAACTGATTTATTAGAATTGCAGTGGAACTGCCTCACTTTCCTTATTTCAATGTTTTTAATTATCTGGTTACTGCCAAAACTATTTTCAAGACACTAACAACTTAAGCATATGATGCTAGGCTTAAGATCTAAAACCTGACTCTAACATCACTATAGATGACTATAACAACAACAACTTATATTGTATTCTATATACTAATACTTTGAAGTTTACAAAGCTATCTAGTCACAACAATTCAGTGGGGTAGATGTAAGTATAATTATCCTCTGTTTACAGTGCAAAGGAAACTGAGGCTCACAGAGGTTGTGATTGTCTGTGGTCACACAACTATAAACAGAATGCTGTTCAACAAGCCTTGGTCCATAGGTGAGGCTGAATTTTAAATTTTGTTAGCCAACTTGGGAAATAGGATCAACATTTGTAGTGAAGGAAGATATAGTTCCTGTCTTTCTCCTGAAAGCAAGTGATTGGATCCACATATAATTGCTTTATTAATTAATCTTTAGTGTTTCAATGCTTGTTGAGCCTTCAGGACTTTGAGAATATCAGATGACTACGGGCTTAACCTTGGATCCCGGTCAAAGGAAGTCCCGGTTATTACCTAGAGAAGTTTGAAGCATAAACTAGAGGGTCTGCAGATTGTGAAATGAATTTTCAGACTTTAGGATATAGCTCAGAACCGAGTTCTAGACACTGGAGGTCTTTCAGCAAGATTGGAGCTAAGAATTTGGGGAGTTCTAGGATTTGGGACCTGAGCTTCTGACAGGGAGTCATTCTGGCTTCAAAACTCTGTTTGGTCATGTCATCTGACTCCAGGAACTCTACCTCTCTGCTAATTATTTCCTGTTTATCTTATATATAGCTTGTTTGCACAAATTTTTTGCTTACTGTTTCTCCCATTAGATTGTTAACTCCTCAAAGGCAGGAATTGTCTTTTTGGAGCTTTGTACACCCAGTGCTTAGCACAATGACTGACACATAGTAGGCGCTTAATAAATGCTTATTGGTTGGCCAAAACAATGTTCACACTTGATGATATATTATTTTGGAAAAGTGTCCTTTATTGATTTTGTGTGTATTTTGTCTCCCAACCTAAAGCTTAAACTGCTTCTTTCCTGTCTTCTCATCAGAACTCTACATTCCTCTCCTTCCATGAGCTGATGGGATCTCATCAATGTTGGCACTCCCTCTAACAGTACAAATCTCAACCCATCCTTCTCTGTTTTTCCTGTGTAATAACCTGTTAATTTTTTTCATAAATCATCCATATAGAGTAGGGTAAACGTCCTATAAATTGGGGAGCTTCTTTATAGTCCTTTAATATTCCATAGATACCAATTCTATCTTTAGACCATCAATCCAGTTTCCAGACGTCACTCTTTTACATGTCTGTCTCACCTCCTTTTCTGGACATACATTTTTTTAAGGATGCCATTTTCAGAGGTCAGTTATCATTGTAATATACTACAGTTCATTTGATATCCACCTTATTATTAATCTTTGGGTCAATATAATCTTGATTCTTGTAGAATATGATTTGCAGTCAAATAATGTCGCTGAAAGAATTCAAGTGTTAAAAAAACGGTGACAGCCTCTTGTGTCAGGGAGTACTTTGGAATCATTAAGTTGCTACATAGTTTCCTGCACAGAATCTAGATGTCCTTTTCAATTCTGGGTCCAGCATATCACCGAATTCTAGCATCTACCCAAGCTATATTTACTGATGGTCTGCCTCAAGGGCAGCCCCTGTCATAATATGAACACTATGGATTTCTCATCTACTTAATTCGTTCTGTGTGGCCTCCTAATCCACTGAGACTCGAGAGGTTGACATTTATAAGTAGAATGCTATTCTTTTGAATGGCCAAGGATTTTATGAAGGAAGACCTGAAGTGTTTCAGGGTTTGATGTAATCAGCCCAATGTTATCCACCAACAGGAACAATTAGAGAACTTCTACTTCTATTGGAAATGTCTCTCTCGTTTGGACTTTGGGTAGACCATATTCCAACACACCAGTAAACACCTTTGTGTAACCTCTATCTTCTTATTTTATGCCTTATTGGAGTTTGGTGATTGAAAAATTATTAAACAGTAAAATTACCATTGTCATGTTTACAAAGTATTCTCTTGTGATGTCAGCATATGCATAGGAGACACCTGGTTGTACTGTTAATATTGCATTTTGTTTCTCGGAGATAAATTAACTTTTTACTTGACAAAAAAAAATAGACATCATGATATCATCTAGTCTCTACATCTCTCAGTAAGATGTGACTGTGAACATTTGTTCTACTATGAGAAGTTGACTAAGATAACATACCTATTCTTTGTATTTTTATCAAGGATGCTCTTAGTACGTACATAGACAATTCTCATAAAGATCTTGTTGAGATGCAAATGTAGAGATGTGGATCACTGCTTGCTGATGTTATCACCTCTGTGTGTGTGTGTTGGGGGAATTGTCAGCCTAGTAGTATTGTCTATGATCTCCCTTCTTCTGGAACTTTTCTCTCTGAGATATCTTAAGAACGTATTCCTAAGTATCTTTGTAATTGTCTTGCCCCAACATAGATATCTTCCTTAAAATTGTACTACTCTGCATCATCCAAATGTATGTTTGGTTAGATTTCATGGTTCTTCTCAACTTCATTTTCTTGCATCCTCTTGTCAAGAACTGAGCTGTTAGTCTCCAAATGGAGTGGTTCTAGTAACATCAGTGATGAGAATATACCCTAAAGTCACCCTCAACTCTCCCTTCTTCCTCATCCAACAAATCTAATCAGTTGTCAAGTCTTACTGATTCTGCCTTTCAGTGGGGACCAGTCAACTGGTTCACATTTTCAAAGTTGTCCTTGGTTCCTTACTTTCTTTCACCCTTCATGTCCAATAAATTGCCAAGTCTTGTTAATTCTACCTCTATAACTTCTTTCACATCTATAATCTTCTTTCCCCTTAAATTGTATGCTTCCAAACTTCAGGCCCTTATCACCTCTTGCCTGGACTATTACAATAATCTAATTGGGTTCCCCTCTTTCTGACCCACTTTCTCTCCAATCCATTCTCCACGTAGCTGCTAAACTGATATTCTTAAAGCACAGCTCTGACTTTGTCATGCTATATGTTTTTTGAACACTTAAAGACTTTCAAAGCCTGATTCCAATCTAATTTTGAATGCTAATTACATATTTTCCCTTTCTAAACTTGTACTTACTATTCCTTACATTGATATTCTCTTTCTTATTTATATACCTTTGCATAGGGATTCACTCTCACCTCTGGAATTCACTTACTCCTCATCCCTGCTCTTAGAATTCTTAGTTTGTTTCAAAGGTCAGCTCAGGTATCTCTTTCTACTTGTGAACTTTCTGGGTCCCCTTAGGTTCTCATGTATAAAGTTCCATTGCATAAATTTTGCACTTATTTACATGTGTATATATTTTTTCACCAAAGAGAATGTAAGGTCCTTGAGGGTAGTGATTGTTTTGTTTTAGACTTTATATTTCTAGGGCCTAGTACGTAGCACTCCTTAATATACTTATAAATGCTTATTGAATGAACAATAATAGAAATGCAGGAAAATCTGTTTATATATATATATATATATATATATATATATAAAAAAAAAAAAAATATATATATATATATATATATATATATATATATATATGTTTGTTCATGAACAAATAAGTGTTCATGGACAGTCTAAAGAGTCTAAAGTCAATGTGACCCTTAGCACTCTCTACCCCCTTTCCTACTGCTTCAATATTTTCACTGTGATAGTGGAAGGGGGATTGCCTAATCCTTAAAGTTTCTTCTATAAATACTTTCAGGTAATCTGGCTTATTTTGATCTCATGCTTAACTCTCTCAAGACTTGACCTCCATTGATTTTTGCTGTTTGGTGAAGCAGTTATGCTAGTAATATTCTGTTGCACTCTTCCATAATATTTACAAATTAATTTATAATTGGAACTACTATTGTCCCTGACTGTATGTCTATCTAATTGACAAAGGGTTCTCCCATGTTTTCTGGCTGAGTTAGATTCTGGGAATTTTTTACTTCCTCAGACTATTTTACATCAGTTAAACTTCTCTAGGAAAGTACGATAATCATAGTCAATATCTCTGCCTTTATCCATTTCCCATTTTTGAAAATCAAAAGCTTATTTGGATAAGTCAAGTCAAAGCTGTTGTAATGACATATAAGGTCTTTCCTCCATATGTACAATCATTCTTAATTAGATATTGATGTTGATTTTGCTCTAGTTGGTTGATATACTGAAATGCAAAAAGACAGCTGACTTTGAAATGACTCCTACATGACCATATGTTTCTGTCTATTATGATGTAGTCATTTTGGGGGTAGTTTTTTAAGTAGTCTTTTTTTTTGCAATGTTATTTTGTGCTCTCTGTGTCTAGTATCTTCTAATTCTTTCCCAAAGGAAGTAACAATAATAATAGCTAGCATTTATAGAGTGCAAATTATATATGTTAACTGCATATATTAATGCATTGCATATGTTTACTGATCCTCAACAACCTTGCGAGCTAGATCTTGTTATTTTCGCCATTTTAGTGTAGAAAAAAAAACAGAGAAACAAGTTAAGTGACTTGCCCAAGGTCACTCAACTATAAATGTCTGAGGCTGGTCTTCTGACTCCAAGTCTAGCACTCTATCCACTGTACCACACAAATGCCTAATAAGTATACATATGATATACGAGTGTGAGGCTTCTGAATAATCTACATGCCTTTGACCTCTTTAATTTCTCATATTTTTCACTATCCTCCCTTGGGTCCATCTTAAATACTGAAGTAATCAAGTATCACTTCATATATTGACTTGGTTGGGAGATTCTGTCCAACTTTTCAAAAAATGTCTCTATTTTTCAATTCTCTGCAGTGATACAGCACAAAGGAAAATTTCTGAACTTGGAGTCAGTGGACCTTGATTCAAATCTTTGTATTGGTGTGTGCAAGCTTGGGCAAATAACATAATTTCTCTGGGTCTTAACTCCTTGTTTCTCAAATGGACTAGATGACCTCTTAACACCTCTTTTATAAGCTGTAATTTATCTTCATAGTGCTACTTTTGCTTATTCTCATCATGGGCACATGAAGACAAGATGTTCAAATAAATTAAATAAAGACAAAATTAAATAATGTTTCTTGTTGCCCTTAGGTACACAGTAAAATCCCCTCAATGTACTCCATTCCACTTAATGGCAACTTCTTTGTTTTTCAGCTTCATGTCTAGTGAGATTGTCAGTGTTGATGTCCTTTTTCAATGGTGTGTTGACTTGGCAGTGGTTGAACAAAGATATGACATTTAAAATACCAGCAATTAAACAAATGTTCATGGACAGCCAAAACTCAGCATGACTCTTAGCATCCTCTATCCCCTTTCCTGCCACTCCAATATTGTCACTATGGCAGTGGAAGGGGACTGCCCAGGCATAAGGAGTATTTTTTTTACCCATTTCATGATTTATCATAGCCAAAAATTTATACCTAGTGACCTAGAGGTTACATTTGTCCAAGGACTGATCAGATTTAATGAAGGATGTATGGGACTTTGGCTCCCTCTGTACTTGAAATCTATCCAGGTGGTAGAACTTACCCAAAGCTCCCTTCAGGGAAGGGTTGTTAACCTTTTAGTGCCATGGACCTCTTTGATAGTCTAGTGAAATCTGTGGACTCCACAGAAAAATGTTTTTAAATGCATCAAATATATAGGATTACAAAATAAACAAATTATGTTGCAACATGGTTTTCAAAGATGTTTTTTTTAAGACCCTAAGTTGAAAATCCTTGCCTTAAAGAGAGTCTGCATCTTTAAGTTTCTTGGAGTTGTAATAAAGGATTTTGGAAAAAATTTTGAAAATTTGGATAGAAATCAATCTATAAATCACAAGCCAATTGCCTGAACAGGTCCAAAATCAACTGAAAGATGATATTGTGCTTAATTGGAGGTGAATCTTTAAGGTTAGGACTATCTCAGCTTATGGCTCAACCAAGTGGTGCTTGTTGAAAATTTCATACTAGTACTTTATCTGCATGACTTCTGAGAACGCAGCATGACCTCTGTGCCATGGGGAAACATGAGGGGCTGATATTTTATGGAAGGGCTAGCAATCCTAGGCAAATGTTAAATATTGTTGACTGGCTGACTAATGCATTCTATTTGATGGTGACATATAGCTTGGCCACTGGACTTCCTTTTCACCATGTTCATGACTCCTTAACAGGCTTATGGAAACATCATCATCTTCCTTTGACTCTTAAGCTTCACTTCTGAACTGGAAAGTAAAAGTTACTTACAGAACACAGCAGTATAAAAATGACCTGCTTATCTCTCAACCTGTGCTCCCAGCACCTGCTATGCATATTTCTTATGGTTTTGTGCAAAAGTTCCCTTTTTCCAAAGCAAAAATTAAAGTAGATTAGGAGGTGGGCGGGTTGTGAAATAGCATGAAATAGTGAATTAATCCAGAGAGAATCAGCACAGAACAAAGCCCTGATATAAGACTCCTCGCTTCCCATTAGTCATCCCTCTCCTTTTCCCTTAATATCTATTCTAGTTTGGCATGAATGTTCTGTCGTGACAAAGCTCCTTTCCTATTTGGGAGGACCCCAAAGTTGACAGACTAAAGCTTCATGTAAGCTACTTCCTTTTGTATGAGGTCTTCAGGCAGAAGGTGCCTTTCTGATCAGAGAAGAGGGAAATTCATTTAATTTCTCTGTGTCGCAGTTTCCTCATCCATTAAGAAAGAATAGCACGGACCTCCCAAGGTTGTTCTAAAGATTAAATGAAAGAGGGTATGTAAGATGCCTTTCAAATTCTATAGTGTTATATAAATATCAACTAGTAGAAATATATAGCTTCCCCCAAGCTTCACTCATTGGCCCATCATTGGCCCACTCTCTCGTCAGTTTCAGTATTTGAAGATTACTCTCCAAGTTCTTCCTAAACCTTGACTTTTTCAGGTTGTTCATCCCTGTTTCTGGGGCTGATTGGAGAGCGATGTGGCATAGAGAAAGAACATTGGACTCAGAGTTCTAATGTCAACACCCACCAACGGTCTAGTCCTAGGCAAACTCTTCCATTTTCAGCAGCCTGCTTCACAGGACCAGCAGGAAGGAGAAGATTTGTAATTATCAATGCACCATTAAAATATGAATGAATGGCTATATGGAATGGGATCAAGGGCTTAGCCCTCGTGATGAGTAGGGATGCCTCTTCCTCTACGATCAGAGGGAAGAAGAAAATAGATGATGTTGAAAAGTTTTGGAGAATGAAAAGAAGTTAAGGGAGTTAAAGTTATATGGCCTCAGTCTTGAAGTAGGAAGTACAGTTATCTTCTCTATAGGGTAAGGAGCATTTAGGGAGGGAAGGAAAGGTTTGAAATAGTCACTGACATAGGGGGTGGCTAGGTGGCACAGTGAATAGAGCACCAGCCCTGGAGTCAGGAGGACCTAGGTTCGGATCCAGCCTCAAACACTTAACACACACACACACACACACACACACACACACACACACACACAAAACCTAGTCATGTGACCTTGGGCAAGTCACTTAACCCCAATTGCCCTCCAAAAGAAAAAAATGAAAATAGTCACTGGGGGGAATGATATAAAATTCAGTGAATAGAGAAAAAGAGCAGCTGAATGGCAGTGAAGACTCAGTTTAAGTTATTTAACAAATTTATCCTGGACAAAATCAGCTAATTTTTTTTACTTTCCACAGTGCAACTCATCAGTTTAGAAGCTTAAATAGATAAATCAAAAAGTGAGTGTCACTGGCAGGATGGGAATGGTGGAAAGTAAAGGGGGAGGAGGAAGGGATTCTAGGTTAGTAAATCATGAAAGTGACTGAGCTTGGGGGTCAAGGTTGGGTATTGAGGAAAGTAAAACTGGAATAGGAGAATAGAACTTGAATAAGGAACAAAAGACATGCTAAGGGCAAAAAGTAAATTTATTGTGAGTGAGAGAACGGAAAAAATAGTTGGAGAATGGAATGTCAAATTTCAAGATCTTGAAAGTAGGACAGTCTTGAGAAACATGAAGGTCTAAGGTGTGACCTCATCAGTCTACCCAATAGAGGTAGAGAATGAAGCTTGTTGGAGTTGAGGATGGTATGGTCAGGTTGTTAAGAGGGTTCTTCAAGAATGAAAATGAAACTCTTCCTCAAGGATGATGACAGTAGATGAGGTTAAGAAAAAGACTATAAAAAATAACAAAGCTATTGAGATTCAGAGGTCAGCAGACAACAATAAAGTCCATGGACTTCAAAAGAGGAAAAGTGGTTGAGGTATGGCAGGAAAGGAGCAATCTAGAAGAAGCAGCTGGAAATAAGAAGTATATCCCCTTTCTTATCCTGACCCTGTGAGAAGCAGGGAATGGGAGAAAGAACAAAGAGCATCCAATGGAGAGAGTAACAGTGGACCTAGTATCTTCAGGGAGAATCAAGTTTAGGTTCAAGTAAGTGAGGGGAGGGATTCCTGATGGAGAATCAAGGGCACAGTGGAATGAGCTGAGCCAAGGAAGAAGTAAGGCTAATAAAAATGTAAATGGATGTTTAGGAAGAGGTACCGGGGTAAATAAGACAATGAGACTTTTATGACCCTGGTTGGAGAACCAGAATGATATGGGGTTCAATTGGCATTCTTTATCAGCAGAACTTGGAGGACTAGTCTTGAACCTGAAGATAGAGTGAGAAATGTTGTTCTATTAGAATGCCTGCACAAAATCTCATCCCCAAGAATTCATTTGCTTCTTGATGATAATTGCAGGGTTTCTGGGTTTTGAGTAGAGAAGGTGGATAATACAAGTTCTGCATGAAAGCTCACTCCCTTATGACTCTTGATAATGTGGAGCTTTTGGACCTTGGGAAAGGATGAATGGGGAGGGCCAGAATAGAAAGCTGTTTGCAGACCTTCCCAAAATTTTATTTCTAGGTGGTTTTCTATCCAGCTATAAGCCATAATGTAGAGTAATTGGAACAGTGAACATCCAGTCATAGCAGGGCATATTGTTCTAATGGTTCTATGGTTCTAATTGAGGAAAATTCTAAGAGGTTGGCCCTGAAATTAGTAAGCAGCTCTTGACCACTACGTTCATAAATCTTAAAGACTCCAATTCATTTGTTCCTTTTACAATACTTAAGGTCTTATGGATACTCACTCAATGCAAAAAAACAAAGAAACAGTTGACTGTGTTTGTTTTACACTTTTCTAAATGTGGTTACCTCCCATTAGCAGCTTCTGGGCTAGATAGTACTCTTCCATGTTCACTTCCCAAAATGGCAGTTACTTGCCTTAGATACCAATTCCCCATAAAGTATGAAAACACTAATCCTATTGTTAATAGTATTGCTACCCAAAAGCATGTAAACTCCATGGTAGGATCCAACATACAGTATTGCCATACACACAAAGTGGATTGTATGATCAAGTTGATTTATTATTTGGTAATCCATCAATTTCTCCACACTCCCAACCTTCTCCAAAGTCTAAATGACCTACATTCTAGGTCATATAAAGTTGATGAGTCACTGTCAGTGAGTTTTGAAAGATCATGAGGGCTGAAAGAAACACCACAAAATTGGAAAAGGGCATAAAATCTATCCTTGTTTTCAAAAAGAAAGAAAGGAAGGAAGGAAGAAAGAAAGAAAGAAAGAAAGAAAGAAAGAAAGAAAGAAAGAAAGAAAGAAAGAAAGAAAGAAAGAAAGAAAGAAAGAAAGAAAGAAAGAGAAAGAGAAAGAAAGAGAGAAAGGAAGGAAGGAAGAAAGAAAGAAAGAAAGAAAGAAAGAAAGAAAGAAAGAAAGAGAAAGAAAGAAAGAGAAAGAGAAAGAGAGAAAGGAAGGAAGGAAGAAAGGAAGGAAGGAGTCTGAAAATGATAGACCCTTGAACTTACAACTTTAATTCCTGGTAGCATTCTACAACATATTATTAAAGGAATGGTTATTGAACATTAATAAAAATAAGCTATGATCACAGCAAACCAGCATGGCTTCATTAAGAACAGGCTATAATAGTTAATCTTATTTTCTTTATTTGCAAGGGTTATTAGATTAATTTAACTGGGAAATGTTGGAGGTATATTTTATGTAGATTTTAGCAAAGCCTTTGAAAATCTTTCATGCTATGTTTTTGGATAAGATGAAAAGATGTGAGCTAAAGGACAGAAGGATTAGAAGAATTCAAAGCCTAGAACTGAGTAGGAAGAGCTGGAGGCCATTTATGATGTTGCTGCTGTTGGATAGGTCTATTTTTTTCCTTCTGCTTGGCAACGTGAGAGCTTTCAGTGATACTAAGACATTCTGCCCACCATGTGCACATTGTGCTGCCATCGCTTCCCAGCTTTCAGTGGTTATGGCCCCTCTTAAATCAGGGTCTCTCTGGTTCACCCCATCACAAAGCAACCTCCAGGTAGCACGGATAGTAGAGAGACATCCCAAATGTGTACTTTGACCAGAGGGGTGGATGCCAGGGTAATTATTCCTACCCTACACACCTGCAACGGTCCAGCCCCCTGTGAACAGGGAGATAACGTGGCCTACTGGTTTTTGGTCTAGCATTTCTACTTACTTCCTTGCTTAGAGAGGTCTTGCTAGAATTCATAGTGGAAAATTTACTTTTGTTTCCAATCATAAAACATCCACCTTCCTTGTTCAGCCCCTCCATCCAGTTTCAGAAAATGTAGCAATGACTATCCTACACAGAAGCAACTTCTTTCCAGAACTGTATTTCACATGGTTGCTTTATTTCTTTATCAATTAGATTTCTGAAGCACCTTTCTCTCCAAAGGGCCCAGGGCTCTGTACAAATTACTCTTACAATAAACATTTCATAAAGATTCCAACACTGAAAGTCAATAGGAGAGTAAGGGCATGAGAGAAGACAGAAATTGGATAGAAGGTGCTTGTGGGAAGAAAGGAATTAGGATTTCAAATAACAGAAGGCCTGGTGAAAGCCCTAAACCAATCTTGTCTAGACAACAGAATCATCTGCAAACAAATCATAAGTGGGGAGGGGAGTCAAAAGTGTTCTCCTATGATCCTTCAAGGACCAATATGATTTCTTTAGTGAAGGTATTACTTTCCCAATCAAGCACAATATACCTTAGTTGTAGGCAAAAGGTGAAAAAACTCTCCTGATTTAGGTGGCACTGATTCTCAGACAATGGGCATACAGAGAATTGTTGACCCATATGCAGAGCCTTCTCAGCTTAGTTGAATCTGCCAGGGGTATGCTTAGCTGGCATAGCTTGCAAGAAAGGCATGGATTTACCCAGGACTAGAAAGCTAAATCAGTGAGCCAATAATTCTCAAAGGTGACCTTTTCTCTATGACTAAAATGATCCCATACTCTTGTCCCTTATTATTGTTTATGGGACAATGATCTCTTGTCCTGGTATCCTGACTAAGCAAAGTTGAAAAGAAAACAAAAATCAAATAAAAAACTCTTACATTTACAATTCCCCCATTCCTGCTCTTGTAGGAAATCTCCTGACTGAGTAAAGGATCACCTCTATTTAAGATAAACAAGATCTCAGACTGAAAGTTTCAATCTGTGACTAATTTAGGCGCAGAGCCTCTGATGGTGGGCCAGGGGATGATGCCTTCTTTAATCTTTCCTGTTGGGCAATCATATCAAAGGGAGTCCTGGGAGAGTTATTAAAGCATATCCTGCTTTTGGCAGCTGGGTGGAGCAGGGCCTGGAGTCTGGAAGATCTGAGTTCATATCCAACACCAGACACTCAGTAGCTGTGTGACCATGTGACCTCCATCTGCCTCAGTTTCCTCAACTATAAAACGGAAATAATAAGCATCTATCACTAGGCTTGTGAGGATTAAGTGAGATAGTATTTGTAAAATGCATAGCACAATATCTGGCACATAGTAGACACTATATAAATGCTATGATGATGATGGGGGGACTGACAGCACAGACAATGGTGCTGGGATTACTGAAAGTTCTTAAAAATTCAAGAATTTTTGGTACAAGTGATATGAGTAGAAGGATTTGGGAGGTTGACAGAATATGATTCCCTTCTACTTTCCTGAAATCATACCATATATGTGTAGTGCCAATGTGATTTTCACAGTGCCAACAGTCACTATAAATATGTCTGCATAATGCTCAATCACAAAATATAACAGACTCTCCATATAGAAGAAGCAAAACATTTATTCAGACATCAGAAAGCCAAATCCCAAAACCAGTAATCTGATTCCATCATAGTAGCAGAGAAGTTAATGAGTCATAACAGCACAGAGAGCCACAGCATCCTTTAGCCTTCCCACAAACCAGCATTTACTCACAGGCCTGTCTCCCTCTCCTCCCTCCAGTCTAGCTGCTCTCACTCCCAACTTCCTCTGGGCAATGCTCCACCCTTCAGCAAACTCCTTCTAGGCTCCATGTGATTACATTTAGCCTATTAAGGGGCAGGCTATATCTTCAAAGCAGGAAAGGTCTTCAAGTTCCCTTAGGTTTAATAAGGGGTAGGGAAGATCTTCAAATTCCCATTACCATTACATTCAGCCCCAAGATCTTTCATTTCCCTTACATAGCAAAAATACATTCACAATACATTTCATTACATAGATTAATGAGAATTCAGGGGTAACTGACAGGGTGACTGATGTCAACAGAACTTTGCAACAATATAACAGAGATAATAGAAAATAAGCACATAAAACAATATCTTAGGGTGGGGGCTTGGGCACAAGCACCCCATCTTTCCCCCCTTGAATGAATGGCACTCAAAATCTTGGGGGTAAGAGGTGAAGATCTCTTCTCCATAGCTACTTCCCACTGAAATTGGACATATCCCTGCCCCAAGAGGTCCCATTCGAGAGGTTAGTTCTTTAGCTTGCATCTAGAGCTTGGTCAAAGCCAGGTCCAGGGGAGGCACATCACAATCATGGACAGGGGGTGGCATCCGGCTTAAGCAATCAGGCATCTGCAGGTGGAGGGTACTAAGCCTACAGGAAACAAATCTAGCAAACAAGTTTAACAGACAAAAAACTAAAAAGAAACAAATATAGGGCCAGTCATGCTTCTATGATAGCCTGATTCATGGTAGAATACATGAGTTAAGGGTACAATTTGGCAATCATCTTTTCCTGAAGAAACAACAGCCACGGTATTGTCATTCCCATGTGCTGTGATCTCAACCTTAGGTCTTCAAATCCTATTATCATTACAATACGGAATTTTCTTCTCTGTCTGCTCTTAAAGATGGGTTTGGTATACTGGAAAGAATTTTGGGTTTGAAACCATGTGACCTGGGTAACTGAGGACAGAGCTTTCAAATACTGGTTTCGACACTATCTCAGTTTCCTCATCTGCGAAATGGGGAAAAGAACCCAAATAAGAGTCCAGTGTTCTGGGTTCAAATTTGTACTTTGACACTTATTACTTGTTTTACCTTGGACGAATTCATTTCTCTGGGCCACAGTTTCTTCATTTATAAAATGAAGTGGTTTCCACTAATTGACCTCTATGGTCTCTTCCACTATGGCATCTATAACCCTATGACCCTATGACCAAATAACTTCCAAATTCCATTCCAGTTTTTTCTCTGTGGGGCTATGATCCCTATGATTCCAGCCATCAGAGATGAAGGACTGGCCCTAGCTATTGATCAGCTGGGTAACAGCAAGTGAGACCTAAATTAGCAACATGAAGAGTTGAAACAGATTCACTTTAAGGAACCCAAATCTCCAGGTTTGGAGAAGTAATACACATAACAACAACAATAATTTTTTTAATACGTTGTCTCTTTACTCAGTTACTGAATTATAATTCTATAATTCCAAATTCTCTAAGAATTGATATGCCCAATGACCAACAACTGTTTGTTATGTCTCCAAGTACATTGGAATCTTCTTTACAGTCAACTGTGATCATTTATATATTCTGTGGCCCTTGAAACTTAATTTAATGAGGATTTCAAACTGAACCTACATTATAACATGTCCTCTGTCAGAGTACTTGTGAGAAACAAAAAAGGAATCAGATTGCTTAATTTTATTTACTTCTTCATTGGTAGATTTTTAAAATTTTAAACTTAAATACAAAATGAGAAAAGAAACAGAAATGACATTGCCATGTACACAGCAGACCATAAGAGAGGATTCAATATAAAACCATAAACTCCATTTCAAGAAAACCTATATAATAAATGCTACATGTTGTTTTCAAAGCTGCCCAGCTTTCCTTTGCTTTGTTGATGACTTTCTTTTTTTTTCTGCTGTGCACTCTTTACTTTATTTTTTCCCCTTCCTTTCCTCCCCCTAAAGAAGACTACTTACCATTAAACATATATATACATACATATACAATGATATCTATAAATATACACATACATACTCATACACATATACGTAAGATCATACTGTACTTATTTCCTCCAGTCATCTTTCTCTGAAAGTTGACAGCATCTTCCTTCATAAATTCCTTTCTGTGTTTTTTCCAAATCAACCAGCTCATCATTTTCTATACCATAGCAATATTCCAACCCAATCACATCCTATCTGAGAGATTGTCTATGCAAGTTTTTTTCTCAGTTTTCAGCATTCATTCTGTTGTTGACTCCATAGGTTTTATTTATACAAGAACGTTTTAATTTTTTTTTTTTTGGCTTTTGTTGGAAGGGGGAAGGTAGGGCAATTGGGGTCAAATGACTTGCCCAAGGTCACACAGCTAGTTTTGTGTTAAGTGTCTGAGGCTGGATTTGAACTCAGGTCCTTCTGACTCCAAGGCTGGTGCTCTATTCACTGTACCACCTAGCTGTCCCAAGAAAATTTTAATTTAAAATAATTTTAATTATCCTCGTTAAACTTCAACCATGCTCTTGCCTTATAATATAGTTTAAGGTCTGATACTACTGAATCTACTTCCTTTACATCTTTTTCACCCCTGGTTTCTTTGAAGTTTCTGACTTTCTGTTTTTTCTGAAAGAATCTTATTATTTTTTCTAACTCAGTAAATAAAATTTTAGTAATTTTACTGGGTTGACATTGAATAAATAGGTTAGGTAAAATTGTCACTTAAAAATTTTTGCTGACTTTACCTTCCCATTAATAAATATTACTTCAATTATTTAGATCTAGGTTTATTTGTATAAAAAGTATTTTATGTTTATGTTCATAGATTACTTAATTTTAAATATTTATCCAGAAGGTGGTCAGCCTTTGATAAATATTGGAAGTAAATGTTCATAGGCTATACTTTTTAGTGTATAATCCTATCTTTTCAAAAGTTCTCCTTACATGACAACTTTTATAACTATGAGATTACTCATACATGAAGCATTACATTACCAATGTGATTTCAGCAAGGTGGTCTACAACATCCAGGGCCTATGCCCCCTCTTCTTTAACCTTGCAATTTTCCTCCCTTTGCTATTGCTCCACTCTCCAAACCAGACCTCTAGAGACCATGCCCTCCAGGTGCTAGGACACAGTTCTGAGCTCTCTGGGTCCTCACACCTCCTCTTCATCAGGACCATCACTTCCCAATTCCTTTCTCATTCTGGCTCTGAGAATTGTCATCAGACGAATGTTATCACTGCCTCTGAAAAGGGCTTGTCAATGGACTACCCTATTGTGCCACTCACTATCTCTGTGACTTCCCCTGTAAACCCCTAGCTGGCTACTATCTCCTGTAAGTGCTACTTTCCCTTACTATAGATAAAGCTTCTTGGGGGCAGGAAATATCTTGCCTCTGTATTTGTATCCCCTGCATCTAGTTCAGTGCTATGTTTAACAAATTTAAGAACTAAAATAAGCATGTCTATAACATAATAGAATAAAAGATGACTGGACATGAAACTGCAAATCTATTATGTACAACTTGCTATTCCTTTTAAATATACAATAAAGTTATCATATAGCTCTTTTCCTCCCCCACCCCACCCTAGAGATGGCTACTATTAGACACAAATATGTGTTTAATAACATATAATGGAAATATGCCCATGAGTAGACCACATGACTTATGGAGGTATTATATAAGTCATAATCAAATAATCTTATAGCCTTCCTAATTATTTCATAGATCTCATTATGGCCCTTGGGAAATCCTTTCAGAAACTATTCCTTCGAGGAGTTATTTCCTAACTCCAGGTCACTGATGATATTATGGTCAGTCAGTCACTCAACTAGCATTTATTAAACACCTACTATATTCCAGATGTTAGGGTAAGCTCTGGGAATACAAAGAAAGACATGAAATAACCCCCATTCTCAAGGGGCTCATAGTCTAATGGGGGGGAAACATACAAACGTCCATGTAAGAATAAGATATATACGGGATAAACTGGGATAGTCTCATAGGAGACACATTAAGATGAAGAGGACTAGGTAAGACTTCTTGTAGAAAGTGGGTCTTTAATATTACTGTAATATAAGACATAAACTGGTTGATTTTAGAAAAACATGGAAAGATTTTGACCTATGAAGGAAGATGCTATCTACCTCTAGAACTGAGAAATAGAAATACAAATGGTATAGTCTTACAAATATATGTGTGTATAAGTATGTATATATGTGTATATATATATATATATATATATATTTGTTTGTGTGTGTGTGTGTGTGTGTGTTTAATTTTAGCCTTCTCTAGGGCAAGACAAAGAGAGAGAGAGAAAAAATAAAATGCCCAGCAGAGAAGGAAAGAAAACTTAGAAGGAACCATAGAAAAGCTGGATAGCTTTGAAAACAATGTGTAATATTTATTACATAGGTTTTTAAAAAATGTAAATAGAAATTTATTGTTTTATATTGAATCTCTATGTTCTACTATGTACATGGAAATGTTTCAATGTTTCTTTTTTCCCCCTTTCTGATTTTGTATTTGAGTTTAAAATGATTTTTTTTTAAATCAGGAAACAAAAGATGATGGGACTCTAGCTGAGATCTGAAGGAAGTCAGGAGACATATGCTAGAGGCAATATGAAATAGGGAAAAGAGTACTGACTTTTGAGTCTGAAGACTTCCAGATTTTGATTCAAATCTGCCTCTGAAATCTCTTAGCTGTGTGATCTTGGGCAAGTTTTTCTGGATGTCACTAAAACTGTTTGGGGGGAGAGAGAAAAAAGGAAGGGATGAATTAAATGGTCTTTGAAGTCACTTCTAACTCTAGATCTATGAGCAAGTCAAATCTTATCACAAAATTTGTCTCAAATACTATTACAACAGAATGTTAATGTAAGGGGTGGGGGGATGGGATAGGATGCCCCAGCCAACGGCCCACTTGTATCAAACTATACTTGATGCAGTTGCATTCCAGCACATTGAATGATTCTGAACAGTCATTTTCCAATTTGAATTCCAACAAATCTTTTTCCAATTTGAATTCGATGCTGCCCCTGCTCCTCAGCAGACACGTTGATGGTGCAACACATTCTCCTTATTGCTATGAATATTTATGATTTGGGGAGAACTGAGCTTTGTCTCATGGGCTATGCTCACATCAGAGACCAAGATAAAATAGCAACCTTGAGTAGCACTTTGAACCTTGGCAGATCAGGGCTGCTTGGGGCCAGGAGATTCAAGGACTTCAAGCAAAGAGGCATCTACAACTTGTGGTAGGCCAGGAAGTACACGTTGTCCTAGCAATGGGTCGGTTCATGGCTCAGGATTGGAGGGGTTAGAATAATGGGCTAAGTGAAATCCCAGATGGCCTTACTATTCCAGGAAGTGTTTGCATTTGGAAATTCCTCCAAAAGTTGAGTGAAAGCCAGCAGAGCTGCTTCCCATCCGGAGAGATATGAAGGTCTGTACTTCAAGGGTAGTGTTTTCACTGTGGGCATTTTTAATAAACTAAAGAAATCTAATCTGGTAAGTGGTGGTCTTGACCAATGAAAACTTAACCTGAGCTCAGTGGGTAGTCATGAAGGCAGGAGTCAGAGTTGCAAGATAAATTTATGTGCTTGGATTTGTCTGGTTGCAATAATGATCTTCAAATGATACCTTTGTGTTTTCTGAGATTCAGATGCTTGGAAGTGAAATCAAAACACTTGACAGAAATATAAGATACTCTCAGGTGAAGCAAGGAATGGAATGCTGGGCCTGGAGTCAAGAAGACTGGAGTTCAAATACTGACCAGCTGTGTGACTCTGGGCAAATCACCTAATCTCTGTTTGCCTCAAATCACCTAATCATCTGTAAAATTGGGCTAATAAAAGCACCTACAGATAACTAGGTGGCACATGGATAGAGCACCAGGCTCTGGTCAGGAGGATCTAAGTTCAAATCTGACCTCAGACACTTACTGGCTGGTGACCTTGGGCAAGATGCATAACCCCAATTGCCTCTCCCCGCCCCCCCAAAATAAAAGCACCCCTCCCAGAATTGTTGTGTGTATCCTCTGAGATAATTTTGGCAAAGCATTTGACAGTGTCTAAAACATAGTAGTGCTACATAAATGATTATTTCCTTCCTTTCTGAGGTTATTAAGAACAATGTTTTCTGTGTATATTTCATTTCTTTTGCTATCATCGCTTTTCTTATGTATTTGCCTTACTGGTCAACAAGTTGAAACAAGTCAAGTAAGCACTATCAGGCAGTCCCTATGTGTCTATCACTGTGCTAGGGGGTGTGGGGAGCATAAAAGAAATGTAATTTGTGGCTTTTACCTTCAGAAGGTTAGAATCTCACCGGCGGAAATAAGACATAAACATATGAAACAATTAGAAAACCATTATAAGTGATCAATATTGACTAGAAAGAAAATATGAGGAAATGAACATCTCTTTTCACTCAAGAGTTATGAGACAATGGTGTGGACTGTTATATGCACAGTCAGAAGTGGACAATGTGTAGGTTGGTTTAGCTTGATTCTTTTCCTTTGTTATAGAAAGCTTCTTGGGGGCAAAAGGGTTAGGGAGAGAGAGAAGAGGAGTTATATACAAAAATGACTGGGAAATAAAATCACAAGGCTTTTGAAATCAAATAAAATCAATAAGGCTTTTGAAAGCCCACAACATTATAAGGTAATAAATGATTAAGCTATGAGTTGAAGTCCAGAAAGAGAGTGATATTGAAGTTGAGAAGATCTGGAATAGATCACTCAGCTAGGGAGTGAGCTGGGTTGTGAAACCTGGGTAAGATTTGGGAAGGAAATTAGCCATGTGGTGTTTCTGCTGGTGTTAAATAGCAGGAAAAAATTCTAAGCTGATCACCATCCCAGAGCTAGAGATATGGACAATAAGCATCTTTACCCTCCAGGAAATAATTATCAGGGAGAATGAAGTTTTTCTTGAAAGAATAGGAGATGGATATGTAGAGAAAATAAAAAACAGAGGTCTGAAGAGGTAAAGATAAGTTTCTCCCTAAACTGTTAGAAGGATGGAGTGGGGATACAGGGAAGAAAGAGAAGAAGAAACATGGGACATTTGGACCTAAGTAACAACGGTTTGGGGTTTTTCCTGAAGAGAGATACTCTATAAAGGAAGATATCTATAAAGGGAGCAGCTTCTTGTACTGTAAGGAATGATATAGATTCACAAATGTCATCAAGAATGGACAGAAGATTACACTGAGGCTTGGTGGTTCCTAGGCTTCACCATTCGAAAATAATTATGGAAAAGTCAAATTATTAAAATGGGAAAAATTAGATTAAAAGGGTGGCAGAGGAGTGTTTAGTATTTAGAATATAAATATAAACTCATCTGAAAAAATTGAGAAACCTAAATGGGAAAGATGATTGAGATCATTGAGGTCAAGGTCAACGTGGGAAAAAAAAGAGAGAAGCAATATTGTAATAGGTCTATATTACAGGGCACTTGGACAAAAAGGAGGAATTAAATGAGAAATTTCGACAACCTATTACAAAACATAGCAAGATGTGGTGACAAGGGACGTCAGCTATCCAAATATCTGCTATTATAATAGCGCTCCTTCTGCTAACAGTTCAGCTGATAAATTTGTGCATTGTAAGAATAATTTCATCCTTCAGAAAGTGGCAGAAGCAACAAGAGCAATTGCTATTGCAGACCTAATTCTGAATAAAAAGAAAAGAACTGGTTGCTAAAGTGGAAATAATGAACACTTGGGGGCAAGTAAGAACTCCATGACTGGACTCATGATAGAGAAAGAGAAGAAAGCCAGTTGTGTATGGTCTTACCTAATGTATCTTCTGCATCCTTCCACTCCTCTTCTAGTCCCCATTTTCTCTTTCTGCCTTCACCCTTAGGCATTTATGTTGTACTCCATTCCCTTAGGTTTTTATCTCTAAAACCAGAGTTCTAGATTTCACAACAGTGGTTTTTAATGGTTTCAGAGAAATGACTTGTTGGGATCCAATGGTCTAATATTTTATGGGGAAACTTGTACCAGGAAAGATGTAAAACACCCAAGCATGGAGTATCAAAGATACAAATCATTCCGGTAAGGATCAAGTCCCTTACCTAGTAAGGCATTTGACAATGTCTCTCATGATATTCTCATATAGAAGATGGTACTGTCTGGGCTAAATGGTAATATAGCTAAGTGGATTTATAAATGGTCACATGACTAGACCCTAAGAATAGTCATTAATGATTTGATGTCAACTTGAAATGAAGTTTCTTGGGAAAAATATATGTGTGTGTATCATTTATCTATTTGTTTGTTTATTATGAACTTAATGAACACCAAAGTGAGCATTTCCATATTCAAAATAGAGTAGAAAAAGAGGATTGGACACAAAACTTGAATCCCTTGTATACAGTTTTCCTTTCCTTTTAAGTATATAAGAAATTCAACGTCACTTTCAAAGCTGACCTGCTTATCTGTGTTTCCTTCTGTTCTCTTCCTAAGCATTTTCTTATAAAAGGCTTCAATGATCCTCTTTTCTTTCTTTTCATTTTCTTCCTTTTTTTAAGGCTGTTCTATTGCAAGCTCTCTTTCCCTTTCACCTTTTCCCCAATAAAAAATAAAGAAAAAATCTTTGTAATATATATTCATAGTCAAGCAAAACAATTTCCTACCCCAGCTGTGTCTGATGAGTATGCATCCTTTTATGCCTTGAGTCCATCATCTCCCTGTCAGAAAGTGTGTATCATGTATCATAATAAGTTCTTTGGAGTCACAGTTGGTCACAGAATTGATCAGAGTTCTCAAGTCTTTCAAAGTTGTTTTTCTTTACAATAATGTTATTATTGTATAAATTATTCTACTGATTCTACTAATTTCACTCTGCATGAGCTCATGCAAATTTTCTCAGGTTACTTTGAGACGACCCCTCTTATCATTTCTTACAGTAAAATCATTAATATTCCATTACTTCATATACCAAAATAAATTTATATACCATCATTTATTCAGATATTCCCCGAATGATGGACAACCCCCTACTCCTTAGTTTACAATTCTTTGCTATAACAGAAAGAGTTGTTATAAATATATTTGTACATATGGGTCCTTTTGCTCTTTCTTTGTTCTCTTTAGGGATATAGGATTAATAGTCATATCACTAGGTCAAAGGTTATACACAGTTTAGTGACTTTTAGGAGACAGTACCAAATTGCTTTCCAGAATGGCTGGCCTAATAGACAGTTCCACCAACAGTGCATTAATGTGCTTATTTCCACTCAGCCTTTCCCCCACTATTTCCATTCAACCCCTCCCCCACAATTATTATTTGGAATGTAGTTTCTAAGGTAGTATCCTTGGAATCTGTCTTGGATTCTGTGTGGATTAACATTTTTAACAATGACTTTTATGAAGGCATAAATGAAAGGAAGAAGAAAAGAAGGAAACAAACATTTATTAAGGGCTTTCTATGTGTTAGGCACTGTGGATACAAATATAAGCAAAAAGAAAGACATTCTCGGTCTTAAAGGAGCTTACATTCTAGGAGGAAAGAAAACATGCAAACCGAAGTAGAAATGGTGGGGGCGGGGAGGAGGGAAGGAGAAGGTAACTGGGTGCAGGGGGATGATTTTGAAGTATGGAAAGCCAGGAATAAGTCTGGGATGAAAATTAAAGCTGAATGGCCTGGGCCCTTCTACAGGAGGAATTCCCTAGTGGGAGAACTGGGGGAGGATGTTGAAAAGTCCAGGGTGAGGGCCACAGAGATAGTAATATGTTCCAGAGCAAGGAGGCTCCAGGCACCACAAAAATTCTAGTGTGATCCAGTAGCAGAGAAAACATAGTTGTGAAGACTGGAGAATCAAGGCCAGATGGCTTAGTCAGCAAGGATAGACAATAAGGTCATCCAATCTGCAGATGACAGAAATCTAGATTGGGTAGCTTGTTAGAGTTGCTACATAAAAACACAGCCCTGTCAGGAAGATCTGGATTCAAATGTGACCTCAGACACTTACAAGCTATGTGACCCTGGGCAATCAACCACTGCCTGCCTCAGTTTCCTCAACTGTAAAATAGGGATGATAATAATATCTACCTCCCAGGATCAGATAAGATGATATTCATAAAGCACTTAGCAAAGTAGTAGCCCCATAAGAAATACTTTTCTCTCCCCCCTTTCCCCCTATGCTTTTCTCCTACTTAGGCTTGGGAGAAGTTCCAGACATATAGCCCATGAAGTAATTGTCAGCTAGGTGGCACAATGGATAGGGTGCTGGACTTGGAGTTACGAAGATCTGAATTCAAATCTAGTTTCAGACATTTACTTAATTCTGTGACCCTGGGCAAGTCACTTAACTTCTGTCTGCCTCTGTTTCCTCATCTATAAAAAAGGGCTAAAAATAGCACTTCCCAGAGTTTTTACAAGAATCAAATGAGAAGATATTTGTAAAGTACTTTATTAATCTTAAAGCACTATATAAATGCTAGTTATTATTATTATTGCTAAATACATGAGATTTTATTCTTTTTGCTTCTATGAGTATGGGTAAAGGATTTCATAAAGTTTTTTAAAAATAAGAATGGATCAATGGGAAAGAAAGAGTGGTTGAGTGACCTATCTATGCTTTTGACCCTGCTTGCTGATAGAGGACTAGGCAGTAGTCAGAACTCCCTTTACCTGTATGTGACAAGGGACATATATTTTGGGTGGGAAACAGATGTCAGAACCCTAACTTGAAAAGTGGTATCACTCAATTCTAGATTACCAGTTCCTCTAAATGACTCTTATTCTGATCATTTAGATGAGTCAATGACCTTTCCAGTTGCCAACTTAGAAAATTCAGTATGGACTGAGTTGAACCAAATGAGAAATATTTTCTTTTTTTTCTTATTTAATATATTTTCCCAATGACATGTAAAAACAATTTTAACATTCTTTTTTTCTTCAAATTTTGAGTTCTAAATTTTCTCCCTCCCCCCATTGAGAAGGCAAGCAGTTTGACATAGATTATACATGGGTAATCATACAAAATACATTTTCATGTAAGCCATTCTGTGAAAAAAAGCACAGACAAAAACCTCACAACAAAATAAAGAAAAAGTATCTTTGATCTGCTTTCAGGCTTTCTCTATAGACCTTTCATCACAAGTCCTACAGAATTGTCTTGCATCATTGTATTGCTGAGAATAACTAAGTTATTCATAGTTGCTCATCATATAATGTTACTGTTATCATGTACAATGTTCTCCTGGTTCTGCTCATTTCACTTTGCATCAGTTCATATAGGTCTTTCCATGTTTTTCAGAGATCATCCTGCTCATCATTTCTTAAAGCACAATAGTATTCCATTACATTCACATACCACAACTTGTTTAGCCATTCCCCAATTGATGGCCATCCTCTTAATTTCCAGTTCTTTGCCACCACTAAAAGATCTGCTATCAATAGTTTTGTACAACAGTTACAGCCACATTGTATGATGACTAACTTTGATAGACTTGGTTCTTCTCAACAATGCAAGGTTCTAAGACAACTCCAAAAGACTCATGATGGAAAATGCCATTCACATCCAGAGAAAGAAGTATGGAATCTGAATGTAGATTGATGCATACTATTTGCTTTCTCTCTCTCTTGTTTTGTTTTGTTTCTTCTTTCTCGTGGTTCGTTCCATTGGTTATAGTTCTTTTTTAAAACATGACTAACATGAAAATATGTCTGATATGAATGTACATGTAGAGCCTATATCAGATTGAATGCCATCTTGGGGAGGGGAGTACGGAGGGAGTGGGAGAAAATTTAAAACTCAGAAGGTTGTGGAACTAAATGTTATAAACTAAGAATAAATACATTAAATTTTTTTCTTTTATTCCATACCAAAGTAGACGTTCCCTCTTTTTTTCAGTTTTCTTATCTTTATTTTTAAATATATTTTTAGTTTTCAACATTCATTTCCCAAAGATTTTGAGTTACAGATTTTCTTCCCATGTCTCCCTACCCACCACCCCAAGATGGCAAGCATACTGAATACCACTTCCCCCAATCTGCCCTCTCTTATATCCCCCCAATCCCTCCCTTACTTTCTTGTAGGGCAAGATGGATTTCTATACCTCATTGCCTGTATATCTTGGAATAAATAAATTTTTAAAAATACTTTTGTACACATAGATCTTCGTCCTTTTTGTTTTTTATCTCTTTTGAATACAGACTTAATAGTGGTATTCAAGTAGCATTTTCCAGCCCCTTTCCCTCTTTCATCACTAGGAATAAGGATTCTGGCCTGAAACCTGCACCACTAACCTGGGACATGTTGCAGAAGTCTGAAAAACCTTTGACTGGCACCCCTTGTCACATTTGTCACTGAAACTGCAAATGCTGATAAAAATATCCTTTTATCAAAAAAGGTCAGATTTCTAGTCTCACAGTGACTTGGGACCTAGGGGGAAAAAGGGTCCTTTTAAAGTAGCCACTCTTCAGATTATTGTTGCACATTTGGGCTTCAGTGCTGCATGCTGTTGAATATTTATGGCCCTCCTGTTTCCTGAAGGACCTGACACATGATTTGTAAGGGCCGCTATTTTCTAACTGTTCAGCTCTTTGTTCTGCCATCATCAAATGTGGCCTGTTTGTTAGAAAGCTACATCAGAAGAGCCCTGACTGAGTGATTATTTAACATTTGAACCTCCTCTAAATTTATCTGCTTTTAGGCATCTAAGCAGGATGAGGGTCTCAGGCCTGGGGGAGAGTGAACCCCCCTCAGAATTCTGACTTTCAGGTCCAGCCTTTGCTACTCCATATCCACATGACATCATAAAAATCCCCTAATTTCTCAGAGCCTCAGTTTTCGCAGCTGTAAAATGAGTGGGTTAGATTGGATTAATTTCAACTCATCAAACATGTATTAAGCACCTACTATGTGTAAAGCATTGTGCTAGGTCATGGAGGAGCAAAGACACAAATGAAACAGTTCCCATACTCAAGATGCTTCCATCCTACAAGGAAAGCTCCAATGCTATTGGCCACCATGGTTTCAGATTCTTTTTTTTTCTTTCATATGCCTTCCAGTACTTAGTGTAGTGTCTACACATAGTAGGCACTCAAAAAATGTTTATTGACCAACTGTTCTGAGCTCCTGAAAAGGGTGAAACAAAAATCATGAAGGGGAAGGAGGAGATGGTAGAAGAAAACACTTAGCTGCTTTCACCCCACTCCATATATTTCTGTATAGTCCAGACTATACCCCAGGATATTGAAAAACTTGCACATATGATGACTGAATTGCTGGTGATAATTTCTCAGTGAGACTAAAAGAGATGCTAGAAGGCAGAAAATGAACAATATCCTGATTGTTTTTTTTAAAAATAGTTTCTGGAAATTACAAACCAGCAAGCTTGGCATTGATTCCTGACAAAATTGCAGAATAGCTAGGGTATTAATGGGTTTTGTGCACCTAAAAACGGAAGTGGTGATCAGTATGAGCCAACATCGGTTCCAACAACACAGGCCAGGCCCGTAGGAAATTTTCTTTCCTTTTTGACAAGGTTACTTAATTAGCAAATTACTAGAGTACTGTAGATGTCCTGTGTAAAGGCTGGATGGTAGTGGAATGCTCTGGATTTGTAATTAGACCCAAAGAGTGTTGATGAATGAATCAAGATCAACCTGGAGAGAGGCTTCCCCTGGGTTCTGGCGGGGGCTCTAGCTTTGATCCTGCTCTGCCATAGGGTTCTATCCTTTGCTCAGTTTTGTTATAGTAAGTAGTAGTTACCTTGGGGAAGGGGGTGGGGATTTACATGGCTCAGTGGATAGAGCACAGGCCCTGGAGTCAGGAAGACCTGAGTTCAAATCTGTCCTCAGATATTATTAGCTGTGTGACCCTGGGAGTGTCACTTAACCCAGTTTCCTCATCTGGAGAAGGAAATAGCAAACCACTTCAGTATCTTTGCCAAGAAAACCCCAAATGGAGTCATGAAGAGTTGGACAGGACTGAACAATAAGGATTTACCTCCTGGGGTTGTTGTAAAGCTCTTTCCAGAGTTTAAAGCAATTACTACTAGGTTGGTGACTATCATTATTATAATTTTCTAAAAACAGTTTAATCCATGACTTGTATGAATAAATCAATTAATCCAGAAGCAGTTAGAAAGGCTTCTTTGCTGGGGAAACTAATACAATTGAATTAAACCATTAGTATTGCTAAGAGGTTTATATTCTAATAGTGAAACAATGACATGTAATTATATGCAGAATTAATACAAATACATGGAAAGTAGTAAATTTGTCATTTGGAAAGTGGGGCACTAGTTTGGAGGGGTTCAAGAAAAGCTTCACACTTGGTATTTGAGCTGTTTATTAGATGAAGAGAAGGATTCTCTGAAGCAGAGGTGAGAAGGCTGTACATTTCAGGCATGGGGGATAGTGAATGTGGGTGCCAAGAACAGAAGATAGAGGGTCACATATGAAGATATAAATGGTGTGCTTATCAAAACTCCAGATGACATAGAACTGGGATAAACAGCTTGATATAAAAGTGAAAGAAAATTAGCATCCAAAAAGAGCCCAAGAAGGGCTGAGATGATGGACTGAATCTAATAAAATGAAATATACAATAGTTATTAATCATAATAGCATTTGTATAGTGCAGAGGTTCCCAAATTTATTTGGCCTACTGTCCCCTTTAAAAAAAATTACTCAGTACCCCCCTGGAAATCTACTTTCTTTAATCCTTTAACTGGTTTTTTTAAATTTGCATAATTTAAAAATATTTTTAATTTTAAATTTAATAATTTATCATAAATTTGTTGTTTTTTCCCACATTGAAATTTTAATGATGCAATATTGCATCATGTAACTGTATAGTATTGTATTACAAACAAGTCATTACACACATACATTTCTGCTGATGCATACTGGATTTTCTGATAATGCCTGCCAACACTTGCTTGTTAAGACCTGTAGGTGGACTTGACCACTGATTGGTTATAACTTGCATTCTGTGTGTTTATTTGGAAAATAACATAATCACTATGAGTTTAACTCTATTACACAACAGATGAAACATGTACGATTGGTTTTTCAAATTTTTCTTCTCTCCTTATGCTTCCATCACCCCGTATTTTTATTCAATGCTCCCCAATTACACCCGAGGCTACTACCCCCCATTATTCCAGTGCCCCCCATGGGGCAGTATCACCCACTTTAGGAACCTGTGGATAGCACTTTAAGTGCTTCCATCTGTCATTCCATTTGATTCTCACGGCTAACCCTGGGAGATAGGTGCTATCAGTATCTCCATTTTACAAATGAGGAAACTGAGGCAAAGAGAAGTTAATTTGCCTTGAGTCACACTGGTAACTAGTGTGAGGCAGAATTCAAACTCAGATCTTCCTGTTGGTATGGTAAATGTTTAACAACTGCATGTTGGGGGGTGGGCAGGAATGTAGGCAAGACTAATTTTTAAGTTTAACACTTTCTCTATCACCTTCTAGACCAGAAGTGTCAAACTTTCAGCTGCAAAACTACAAAGTGAGGCCCTATCTAGATTTAAATGTAATTGGGAAATATTTAACAAAATAAATGAAATTATAACATATAGATGATGTTAATTTGTGTTTTTCTAAGCCAATATTCTACCAGTAGGGATTTGAGTTTGACATCACTGGTCTACACATGCCACAAAACAAGAAATCAAACCCTGGTTTGTAGCATTTGCCAATTTCTGAGGTATAAATGCTCACACAAAAAATTTGACAATTGGCTCTTGGGAGCTGGTACAATTTGACACCAACAGATCCCTGAATCTTCCTGACTCCAAATATAACACTCCATCCACTATGCCTCCTAGGTGCCATAGAATGATTTATGATTTTGTTAGCATGGAGAATTCTAGGTTGGGTATGACTTAAGTAAGTCCTCAGGAGTTAGTTGTTTGGGGAACAGGAAACTTATCTGACTTACCCAATGATAATTGCCAAAAGTAAGATTTAAACTTGTTTCTTCCTGAATTAAATCCCAATACTCTGTCTACTTGGCCATACAACCTCTACAAAATGAAATACAATAAGTCCTACATTTGGGTTAAAAAAAAAAACAATAGCCCACATACAAGATGGTAGAGATGTGGCTACAACATTTCTGCAAAAAGTCTTAAGATTTTGGTGGCCTATAAGCCCAATGTGAAATAACAATATCCCCATTGTGTTCTGTGTTTTTCAGGATAATCCTGAATCCCCATGCTCAATTCTGAGTGCCATATTTCAGAAGGGGTTTTGTGATGCCACATCCAATGGAAGGTCTCCAGAATGGTGAGGGGACCCAACACCATATTCTAGGGGAAATGCTAAAAGCAACCAGAGGCATTTAATCCGGAAAAGAGAAAACTTAAGGGGAATGTGATAACTATCTCCTTATCTCCAAATAGCTGAAGGCTTGTCATATGGAAAAGGAATTAGGAATGGGAACTCAGGCCAATGGAGAGATGTTACAGGGAGGGGGAGGCAAATTCTCCTACAAGTTGAGGAATAATTTCCTCACAACTGGAGCTATTTAAAAATGGCCTGGGCTCCCTAAATGTTTCCACAATCTGGACTCCACCTACATTTCCAGTCCTATTTCATACTCCTCCCCTTCACACAACCTCCAATGCAGTCAGCCTGGCCAACTCAAGCGTCAAAGCAAGGTTCAGGCTTTTCCTGAACCTCCCCATTGTTAGTACCCTCAACCTCTGAAATTATTTTCTATTAATTTTGCATTTACTCTGTATTTTCTGTTTGCATACTTATTGTATCACAATTAGAATATAAACTCCTTGAAGCAGAGACAGTTCTTTTTTTTCCTTTTTATCTCTAGCTTCTAGGGCAGTGACCTACCTGTACATGATGCTATTGTTTAGTCATTTCAGTCATGTCTGACTCTTTGTGACCCTATTTGGGGTTTTCTTGGCAAAGATACTGGAGAAGTTTGCTATTTCCTTCTCCAGCTCATTTTACAGATGAGGAAACTGAGGCAAACAAGTTTAAGTGACTTGCCCAGGGTCACATAGCTAGGAAGTGTCTGAAGCCAGATTTGAATTTAGAAAGATGAGTCTTCCTGGTTCCAGACCCATTATTCTATCATCTGTGTCACCTAGCTGACTGCCATGTACATTTTGTTGATATTGTTCATTTGTGTCTAACTCTTCATGACCCCATTTGGGGTTTTCTTTGCAAAGATACTGGAGTGGTCTGCCATTTCCTTCTCCAGCTCATTTTATTGATGAGGAAACTGAGGCAAGAGGAGTTAAGTGACTTGTCCAGGGTCACATAGCTAGTTAAGTGTGTGAGGCTGGATTTGAACCCAGGCTCTCCTGACTCTATCCATGCTCTATCCACTGCACCACCTGGCTGCCTGCCCTGTGCACAGTAGGTCTTTAATTAATCTATTGGATTGGATTGGATTCAATTAAGGAAACAAGTGAATTGATGATACCAGTGAGTATGTGATAGATCAGTGGCAAGTGAGATCAGAAGCACTTGAAGATTTTATGGGGTGATAGAAGCTGGTCTCTGGGGTCCTTTGGCTTTAATACTCTGTGACTAAGAGGGAGACAGCATGGTAGACTGAAGCCATCAGGGAATATGCTGGAAACAATGAGCTAGGCCCCCAAAGGAAGGATGGGAGGCAGGGAAGGTCTCAAGGAAAGAGGGAGCAGATGTGGGATTTCAGCTGGGCTGAAGGATAGAGAGGAGCTGTCAAGGTGGAGAGCTTTTCTGAGGTTTGAGCCAAGGACACACTGCAAAGTGAACAAGGGACAGTAGAGAAGGTGTTGCACTTGGGAATCAAGAAGACCTCATTTAAACTGCCTCTGACACTTACTTGCAGTGTTACCCTGGAAAAGTCACTTAATTTTCTATGCTTGGGCTCTGCTGGAAGAAAAGTAAATAGGCCAGTTTTAGGGATAGGTAACCAGGTGGTACAATGGTTAGAGTGCTGGCCCTGGAATCAGAACCTGAGTTCAAATCTGACCTCAGACACTTACTAATTGTGTGACCCTTGGCAAGTCACATAACCCTGTTTGCCTCAGCTTACTCATCTGTAAAAAGAGAGAGAGAAGGAAATGACAAACCACTAGTATCTTTGCCAAAAAAACTCTAACCAGGGTCACAGAGTCATACACAACAACAACAAAAAAAACTCAATAACAAAACCAGATTTTGAAACTTGGATGGGTATCTTTGTAGCCTCATGAATGTGGGCACTCCCTGGAATCATTCAAGCTGTAACCATCCATGCAGGCACATCCTGGATTGCCTTTGGGAGATTGCATAGTTCCTTTAGTGACACCAAGTAAATGTGTTAATTTAATAACAAAAGAAGATATCACAGTGTACCAGAAAGAGCAAAGCATCAGGGGTTAGGAGTTTGCCTAGCAAAATACTCTGGATGTAGTGAGTTCTCAGGAAATATTTGTTAAATGCATGGATGGACCTTAGTCCCAGCACAGGCACTCAGGAGTATATGACTTAAGGAAGTTACTCCTCTCTGGGTCCCTGTATCTTTATCTGTAAAATGAGGACTAGATGGGAGAGACAGGAGGAGAAGGGAGGGGGCAGAAGTTCTTAATCTATTTTTGTGTCATGGACCCAGGGGTATGTAGGAGCCACCAAGAGCCTGATTGTTAAATTTCCGGCTTAAGCATTTACAGCTTGGAAATCAACAAATACTGCAGATTGGGGTTTGACTTGTTTTGATGATTGTCTAGACTTAAGAAAGTGATGGAGAAAGTGTTAATACTACAGATTAGGTTTAAAAGTATGTCCTACATACATTTTCCCCCTCAGAGGGCTGGTTGTTAAACATTTACCAGCACACTACTACATGGACCAATTTGGCAATCTATTGAAGCCTTTAGGCCCTTTCTCAGAATTATGTTTTTAAATTCATGATAGAAGGTCATGCTAAATTTCAAATAGAAGTAGTGTCCTGAAATCCATCCACAGACACTTTAGGGGTCCATGGACTCCAGGCTGAGAAATCCTGGGCTAGATGACTGCTAAGGTCTCTTTCAGCAGGAACATTTTTTGATTCTTATGACCATAGGAAGCATTTTTGATCCAATGACCACAGAATTTGAGGAAAACAGGGGGAAAAGTAGGGTGCTTTTGGAGGACAGGATTCACAGCTATTTCTCTTTGGTGCATCAGCATACAACTCCAGGCTTAATTGCTAATCCATTAAAACAACAACTAGGTGATTAGGATGGGCTTTTTAAAGAGTCAGCTTGGAAATTCCATCTCTTAGAAAAAAAAATCCCTTTGATCAGCTGTGTTAGTTCCTGCTGAGTTGGGAAAGCACAAGTCAGCCTGAAAAAAGTGAAAGTTTTTTCTAAAGCATTTCTACTTAAAAGATATGTTGCATTTTCTACAGAAATTTCCTCCTCCCATCCCAGCCTCACCCCCAGAAAGGAGATGGTCTTAGGGAGCTGCAATTGTGTACCAGGAAAGACAGTTGCCTTCTTCTACGGGACTTCACATTCATCATATACCAAATCTTTATATAGTTGATAGAATCATAGTATGAGAACAAGAATAGTTTTAAAGATCCAATGTCCCCATTTTACAGAGAGGAACCTGAGGACCAGAAGAGTGAAATTATTGTTTATGGTCACTGAGTAGAAAACTCAAGTGACAGTTATAAACATTTATTAGGTGCCTACTATGGCCAGATACTGTGCTAAGTGCTTTACAAATATTATCATATTTGATCCTTAAAACAACCTGGGGAGGTAAGGATTGTTATCCCCATTTTACAGTTGAGGAAACTAAGGCAAACAGGGGTTGGGTAACTTGCCCATCATCACTTAGATCTTCCTGACTCTAGGCCTAGTGCTTTTATTATAGAGCTGCCTAGCTACCTCTAGATCCTAGAGGTAATAGAGTTGAGGCCCATCATTGACTCTAAATGCATTGATCCTTTATCTTCTCTTACCAGGCAGGATTTATACTAGGAATGTAGGGTTGGTTCAATATTAGGGAAACAATCAGCATAATTTACCACATCAGTAACAAAACATAAATCATACAATTATCTCAATAGAAAAAAAAAACCTTTGACAAAATAAAGCATTAATTACTATTTAAAACACCAGAGAACATAGGAACAGATGGAGTTTTCCTTAAAATGATAAGTAATATTTATCTAAAACCATCAGTAAGCATTTTTTGTAATGGGGATAACCTAGAAGCCTTCTTAACAAGATCAGAGGTGAAGCGAGGATGTCCATTATCACCACTATTATTCAATCTTGTATTAGAAATGTTAGCTATAGTAATAAGAAAAGAAAAGGAAATTGAAGGAATTAGAATGGGCAATAAGGAAATAAAACTATTACTCTTTGTGGATGAAATAATGATATATTTAGAGAATCCTAGAGAATCAACTAAAAAAACTAGTTGAAATAATTAACAACTTTAGCAAAGTTGAAGAATATAAAATAAACACATATAAATCATCAGCATTTCTATATATTACCAACAAAGCCCAGCAGTAAGAGATAGAAAGAGAAATTCTCTTTAAAATAACTGTAGACAGTATAAAATACTTGAAAGTCTGCCTGCCAAGACAAATCCAGGAAACATATGAGCACAATTACAAAACACTTTTCACACAAATAAAGTCAGATATAAAGAACTGAAAAAATATCAGTTGTTCATGGATAAGCCAAGTCAACATAATAAAAATGGCAACTCTACCAAAATTAATTTATTTATTCACTGCCATACCAGCCAGACTACCAAAGGATTATTTTATAGAGTTAGGAAAAAAATAAAAAATTTCATCTAGAAAAACAAAAAAGTCAAGAATATCAAGGGAATTAATGGGGTAAAATGTGAGTGAAGGTGGTCATATCAGACCTCACACTGTATTATAAAGTTGTAATCATCAACACTATCAAGTACTTGCTAAGAAATAGAATGGTAGATCAGTGGAATGGATTACATACATAAAACACAATAGTAAATGATCTTAGTGTTATAATGTTTGATAAAACCCAAAGACTCCAGCTTTTGGGACAAGAACTCACTATTTGACAAAAACTTCTGGGAAAACTGGAAAACAGTATGGCATAAACTAGCTACATTACATCCTATACCAAGATAAAGGCAAAATGGATACATGATTTAGCCATAAAGAGTTGTACCATAAGCAAATTAGGAGAGCAAGGAATAGTTTGCCTATCAAATCTATAGAGAAGGGAAGAATCTATGACTAAACAAGAAATGGAGAGCATTGCAAGATGTAAAATGGATAATTGTGATTATATTAAATATAAAAGGTTTTGCACAAACAAAACCAATGCAACCAAAATTAGAAGGAAAACAGAAATCTGGGAAACAATTTTTATATCAAGTTTCTCTGGTAAAGGCTTCATTTCTCAAATATATAGATAATTGAGTTGAATTTATAAGAATACAAGTCATTCCCCAATTGATAAATGGTCAAAGAATATGAATAGGCAGTTTTCAGATGAAGAAATCAAAGATATTTAGAGTCATATGAAAAAATGCTCTAAATCACTATTGATTAGAGAAATGCAAATTAAAGCATCTCTAAGATACCACCTCACAGCTATCAGATTGGCTAATATGACAGAAAAGGAAAATGATAAATGTTGGAGGGAATATGGGAAAATTGGAAATGAATGCATTATTGGTAGAGTTGTGAAGTGATCTAACCATCCTAAAGAGGAGTTTGGACTATGCCCAAGGGGCTATAAAACTGTACATACCCATTGATCCAGCAATACCACTATTAGGTTTGTATCCCAAAGATATTTTTTTAAAAGGAAAAAGGTTTATTTGTAAAAAAAATATATTTATAGGAGCTCTTTTTGTGATGGCAAAGAGGGGATGTCCATCAATTGGGTAGTAGCTAGAATAAGTTGTAGTTGATGGTAATGGAATACTCTTGTGCTATAAGAGATGACAAGCAGGCTGATTTCAGGAAAAAAAACAAAAACAAAAACACCTGGAAGGACTTACACAAAGTGATGCAAAGTGAAGTGAGCAGAACCAGAACATTGTTCACAGTAACAGCTGTGAGATGATCAAGCATGAATGATTTAGCTATTTTCAGTAATACCATATTCCAAGGCAACACCAAAGGACTCACAATGAAAAATGCTATCTGCCTCCAGAGAAGGAACTGATGGAGTCTGAATGCAGGTAAAAGCATATGATTTTTCACTTTACTTAATTTTTCATCTCTTTTTTTCTTTTGATCTTTTTCTTCTTTCACAGCATGACTAATATACAAATATGTTTAACATGGTTGAACATACATAACCTCAATCAAATTGCTTACCATCTTAGGAAGTGGATGATGGGGGAGGGAAGGAGAAAATTTGGAACTCAGAATGTTTTTAAAAAATCAGATGCTAAGAATTGTCTTTATATGTAATTGAGGGAAAATAAAATAGTATTTTTTAAACGCAGTATTTACTAATTTTGCTCCATCACTTTCACACTGTTCTACTTAGAACTTCTCTTTAGCTATGACATGAGACTTAGTGCCTCCCAGAATCTCTTTTGTTACCTGTTGGTTGTGTTTTCTGAGTTGGGAGGAGAGGAGGGTTCAGTTCAAAATTTGTTGTTGATACCTACTTCATTGATGCTCTAATACTTTTCCTGAGCTGTTAGAGATTGGACTTTTCATAAGCCTGCTCCTTCTCCATTTACCCTGTTCTAATTCTTTTTACATGATTGCCAACTAGATTGTTGGGTCTCACTAGGGCTTGTGAGGACGAGGACTGCATCATTTTTTTCCCTCTGATGTGCTCTATAGTTCTGTATTAAAGGCACTTAGAAAGTAACTGTTTAATTGAATGAACTGGAATGATGATGCTTTTGTGTCAAATTCTCAGAAACATATAGAAAAGTATCAGAGCCAAAAATGAAACCCTTTTTTTCTCCAACTCAGAAAACATTGCTTTCATTGTCTGGTTAAATGGCAGAACTGAGCAAAATAGGCCTGATTGTCCATATGGGCTTCAGGCTATCTTAATTTGGCTCAGTGAAAGTCAACATATAAAGAAATTCCAGAGCCCCAAATGCCCAGCTTCTATTTTATTTATTTCTTTTTTGTTCTGTGCTTACCAGTCCAGGCTCCTTTCCCTGTGATGTTCTGCTATTTCTGACCCCTTCTTCCTTGAAAACCAATTAGGCCCAGCCTTCTACTAGGGAACATTCCCAGACTGGAAAAATTAATAGTTGGTCTTCAGCTAAGTCTTCCCAACTTCTAGGATAGTCTTCCCTAACTGCTCCACCCCCATCACCATCTGTCCTGTGAAATGGAATTCCTGTTTGTTATGATTACGGTAAAACTCGGCGATAAAATGCTATGCTTGGACATAGACTATTTGAGCTGCAAGTCAAATCATGTCTCTGGTGTATATAGTTTTGCAGACTGTCACTCAGCAGAGTTTGTAGAGCAGCCGTTATCCATGTCCCCCAACGCAAATATTATGACAGGATTTAATAGTGCCTTGGATTTATATAACGCCATTCTACCAAGGGCTATAAAACACATAGTAACCAGTTCTTCCTTCCATATCTTAGTGGCATGCTATATACTCCACCCCCACTCTAACCCCATGTGAAGGACAGAAGTCACCTGTACCCATTATTAACCACCCCTTTTTAGTTCCCCCTCAGAGTCTCCATTTGAACTAGCTTGTTTGTTTAAAACTTTGAACAAATCCAAGCAGGAACATACCCTGGGGCTATTTTATCATTTTTCCTAAACCCCACAGCAAAGGGTTGGGGGTTTGGGGAGAATATGGTAGCAGGCAACAGGGAGAATATATGGCCATATGTATACCTTCCAGGCGTATGCTGCCAGAATAATACAGATATCAACAATTCTGCAACTAGTGTGATTGTATACTCATTCCTAGGACAGTTATGGGGGCATTAAGGAGTAGGGACACCCTCTCACATGAATTGACTTCCTTGCTAATAATTTTAGAGTGAGAGGGAAAGTCATATTTGGTGCCCATCTAATATCTAACTAAATCTCTATTTGATACAACATGCATCAGCTCTATAATGTTCTTGTCTCTCTCAAAGGGATCAAATTTTTTTTTTGCATTTTGGAGGGCAATTGGGGTTAAGTAACTCGCCCAAGGTCACACGGCTAGGTTTTTGTTTGTGTGTGTTAAGTGTCTGAGGCCGGATCTGAACTCAGGTCCTTCTGACTCCAGGGCCGGCGCTCTACTCACTGCACCACCTAGCCGCCCCGGGGTCAAATATTTAAAGCAGAGACCCCCTATGGAATATATAACATTGAAATCAGTCCTGATAAACTTTCTTTCTCCTTGTTATTTCCCTGAGGTGACAAACCCACAAATCCTTGATATAACTTGATCTCGCTTGTTTTGTCAAGCATTTTTTGGACTTGGTTTTATCTTGCTTGGACAACTAGGTGGTACAGTGCCTGGAGTCAGGAAGACATCTTCCTGAGCTCAAATCTGGCCTCAGACACTTAGTAGCTATGTGACCCTGGGCAAGTCACTTCACCTTGTTTGCTTTAGTTTCTTGATCTATAAAATGAGTTAGAGAAGGAAATGGCATGCCATTCCATTATCTTTGCCCAGAAAACCCCAAATGGGGGCCATGAAGAATCAGACACAGCTGAAAACAACTAAACGACAACATATTTGCTTAGTAAGGAACTGAGGCTTAATGGAGATTTGATTCATTGTCTCATAACCTTCAATGGATGAAGCAACCACTCTTTCATTCATTCATTTTTTCATGCTCCATTCTTGCAATTTCCACTGGAGCAGTCAAGGTTTTCTAAATGAGCTTCCTCTGCTCCATTTCTCTATCCTGACGTATTAGAGGAATTAGTGATGAAGAAACCTTTTTTTTCTCTAAATACAGAAACCTAAGCTGTGGGTCACATGCAGAATCTGCATGTGCAGCATTATGAATGCCAATCATCTCCTTGTATCTCTCAAAAAGGTCATAGCACTTTACTGATCCGAACTCATCAGCTCTCAGAATACTCATATGAGGAAGATAACAGCACTCGAGGTTTCTCCAGGAGCTCTCCATAGTAACTTTGTGAGGAGATTGGTTGGGCTGCATTCTCCAAATTCTTTGCATGTTAACCGCATTTTATTTGCATCATGATCACTGTTACCCAGTCCTTTGATGACTTAACCTTAAAAAAGAAAAGATACATAGATTAAGGACCAGATGATAATATTATATTAAAATGTCCTACTTTACCAACTTTTTTTTTCTTAAAATGAAACTCTAAATGTCTCAGGAGAATGAGTCTTGGAAAGATTGAATATGTTGGAGGCACTAAATCCATTTCATTCATCTGTTGCATTATTTATGTCCTTCCCTCTTGCACTTGGACAGGCTATCTCAGTATTGCTGTTTACTATATAACATGTACCAAGCAGTCCAGTGACATTCAATCAATCACTGCTTTCAGTGTCTGCAGGCCCATCTCTGGGAAGAGCAGGAAATGGACCTTAGTGTTTGCTGCTGCCCAGAGCAGCCTTTTTCACAGGCTGGAATCAACACCAAGGATGTGTCAGTCTTTGCATGGCCTCTAGTCAAAATGTGCCAGCTCAGAAAAATGTCTTCTGTTCTTTCTTCTCCTTTCTTTCCCTCTCTTTCCCTCCCCCTTCCCTCTTCCTCTTCTTTCTCGTTCATGAATTTTATTTCCTTCCTGGACTCCTTGGCTTAATTTTCCTCTGAGTATTGTTGAATTGCTTCCATTTGCCTCTTATCCCTTTCCCTAGCAATTTTCAATCTTTCGAGTTTTCCTTGTTCATCACGGCTCTAGCTCTCCACAGTCTTCTTTTGTTCCTTTCTATTGTGCTCAGAATGACCAGTGTCCTGGTCTCAAGATCCCCTTCATGCCTTAACTTTTCTTATTCTTCTATATTTGCTACCATTTCCTGCTTCCTCTTTTCCTCCTAGTCCCATTCTAGCTTCCTTTCCCTCCGTTTTTACCATATATATAGCCATTTTAGTGTTACTTGTCTTCCCTCTTTTGCCCTTGAATCTTTTCATCTAATCCACAAATAAGCATTTTAAAGCTTCTTCTATGTATCAAACATTGCGCTATGAGCTAGGCACACAAAGACAAAAATAAAATCTCTCCTATCCCCAAGAAGCTTACATTCTATCAAGAAAGACAACATGTATATACATACAATACATACTGAATAAATACAAAGTAGTTTAACAGGGGCAGAGCCCTAGTAAGATACAGGAAAGGTTTCATGGAAGGTAGTATTTGAGTTGAGTGTGAAGAATATAAGAAATTGTATGAGATTGAAATGAGGAAGGAAAGCATTCCAGGTGTAGGGGACAGCCAGGGCAAAGGTACAAAGGTGGGAGATGTAGGGTCATAAGTAAGGAACAGAAAGAAAGTTATGTATAAGGAGTCTGGGAAGGTAAGTGGACATCAAGTTGTGAAGGGCTTTAAAAGCCTAAAAGGAATTTGTGTATTAGAAGTAATTACTTAGAAGTAATAGGATGCCACTAGAGTTTATTGAGTAGGAAAGTGACATGGTCAGATATGTCCTTTAGGAAAACTACTTTGACAGTCATGTGCAGGACAGATAAAAGTCATGGATGAGGCAGAGTCAACAATTAGGAAGTTATTATAATAGTCTAGACAAGAGGTGATGAGGGCCTGAACTAAAATGGTGGTTGTGTGGCTAGCTAGAAGGCGATGGATGCGAGAAATGTTGGGGAAATAGAAGCTATCCCCTCAAAGAGTCTAATCTGGCAAACAATTGAATCTGTTCTGTCAGGAAATGAGGAGTCCAAGATAATGCCAGAGTTGAGAACCTGAAAGACTATAATATGGTGATGTCTTCAACTGGATATAAGTTTAGAAGAGTAGTGATTTTGGGGAAAAGATAATGACTTTCATTTTCAATACAGTTATGGGGCAGCTAGGTAGTGCAGTGGACAGAGCCTCAGGCCTGGAGTCAGGAAGACCTGAGTTCAAATGCAGCCTCAGACATTTATTAGCTATGTGATCCTGAGCAAGTTACTTAACTTTGCCTCAGTTTCCTCATCTGTAAAATGAGTTGGAGAAGGAAATGGCAAACCACTCCAGTATCTTTCACCAAGAATACCCCACATGGTGTCACAGAGAGTCAGTCAAGACTGAAAAATGATTAAACATGAGATATTCAGTTTGAACTATCTAATAGGCAGCCAGTGCAGGTCTGGAGCTTAGGAGAGAGATTGGGACTGGGTATTTCTAGGTATGTGAGCTGTCAGTCTTTGTTGTTCAGTCTTCTTCAGTCCTGTCCAACTCTACATGACCCCACAAACTTCTGTCCATAGGATTTTCTTGGCAAAGATACTGGAGTGATTTGGCATTTCCTACTCCACTGGCAAACAGAGGTTAAGTTACTTGACTAAGGTGAAACAGCTAGGATAAGGCTAAATTTGAACTCTGGTCTTTATGATTCCAAGCCTCATACTCTATCCCCTGCCCTGCCCTCAGTAATCAGCATAGAGAAAATAATTAAAGCTGAGAGAGCTGATGAAGTCACAAGGTGATGAAGTCACAAGTTTGCCATTTCCTTCCCCAACTCATTTTACAGATGAGGAAACTAAGGCAAAGTTAAGTAGCTTGCCCAGGAATCACACAGCTAGAAAGTGTCTGACTACACACACACACACACACACACACACACACACACACACACACACACACACACACACACATTATATATATATATATATATATATATAAAGAGAGAGAGAGAGACAGAGAGAAGATAAGAGGGCCTGGGATAGACCCTTGACAATATGCCTATAGTTGCAGAATGGATTAAAAGCCAGCAAAGGAAACTAGGAAGGACATTGTTCCATCTGCTTCACTAGCTCTGAAAGCCTTTAACCTCAGGTCACTCCTACCACCTACTTTTTCCACATTTACTCTTCTGCTGCCTGAGGATCAGGGAGAAGTCATAAAACTTTGTGGACTTGATCTTCAGATTTGTGTTTTCTTACCTTATTGAGGTTTTGACCATGGCATAGTAATTATTTTTTTTTATTAATTTTTGATTGCTTCTATTGAATTATCCAAAGAGATTTTTTTCTAACTATTCCCCCAATCCCATCTTTCTCAGGTGAGGACTAAGTCTTGGACCTTATTTACTGAGAAAACTAGAGGCCACCAGTCTCAAAACTGTTGATGTCTTTACCCATCTCTCCCTGGCTCCTTCCTTCTGATCTCAGAGGATTAAAGTGCTTCCTCCTCACCAAAATTAACTTTACCAATTGTGCTCTCCCTCCATAGAGATATTGTGCTGTGTTAAAATGAACAGTGATTTCAGAATCAGAAGACCAGAGTTCAAACCCCTACTCTGCTACCTGACTTATCCAGGCCTCAGATTCTTCATCTGAAGCATGAAGGGTTTAACCAGATGACACTAGGTACTTTCCAACCATAATTTCTGCGATCATTCCCTTCCTGCTTCTTCTATAGGATTTCCTCAATTCTTACCTAGCCCTTAGTCATTGAATGGGCATGGCCTCAGGCAAACTGAGACTTAGAAAAGATTGCTTTCAAAAGGTCAAGTTCACCCACTGCATCACCAGTCATCTTGACCTTTGTCTTGCCACTGACCTCTGATGACTGTGGAGGAGAGAGCAAAGCTGACTTTGCTCAGTTCTGCCTCAGTCAGAACCAATTCATGCACAAGTCAAGACATCACCCTCCTGATGCCAGGGGTCTTCTTTGGGAACAAAGGATGAATAGCATAGGATTTTGCTATTATCATCATTGTTTTGCTTTTTTGTTTTTTCAAGCATTATTTCTTATTCTCATATTCAACTTCACTCTTTCTCCTGGCTCCTCCTGTGCCCACAAATCTATCTAACAATCTCCCCTTCCCTAAAACACCTTTTTTTTGCCCAGTCTCCTCATGGTGCTATTATCTGCTCTCCTGCTCCTTTCTACTAAACTTCTACCTAGGCAACTACATAGACTTTCTCCACTAATGCTGGCAGTGCCTTAGATCAGGCCTTCATTCATTCTTGCTTGGTGCATTGTAAGAGCATTCAAGTACTATCTACCTCTGCAGATTTTCTTAGAATGTTTTGTCTGGATTTCTTATCCTTTCACTTTCTACTTTATTTTAAGATCCTGTGTGATATAGTGAATAACGTACTCTACTTGGCATCAAGAAGTCTTCAGTTAATATTTTGTCTCTCATTCTTAATAGCTCTTCGACTATGGGCCAGTCACTTTACCTCTCAGCCTCAGTTTCCTCCCCTGTAAAACAGGAATAATAATATGCCAAAGTGGAGAACCTAGAAGACTATAAATATGGTGATATAATTAATACAAATAGGAACGTTTAGAAGAGTGGTGGGTTTGGGGAAAAGATAATGAGTTTTATTTTGGACCTATTTCTCACAGGATCGTTATGAGATTCACTTTCTTTTTCTCTTTTTGGAGGGGGTAAGGCAAGGCAGTTGGTGGTAAGTGACTTGCCCAAGGTCACACAGCTAATTAAGTGTCAAGTGTCTGAAGCTGGATTTGAACTCAGGTCCTTCTGACTTCAGGACCAGTGCTGTATTCAAGATTCAAATGAAATAATATGTTATATATTTCATAAACTTGAAAGAAAAATATTTTAAAAATTTAATAGATAATTTTTGCTTTTATATCACCTCCATTTCCCAATATTTCTGTCTCCTTTCCCCACTCATAAGCATACCCCTTATCTCACAGAATTTATTTTTAAAAAGCTGTTCAATAAAACAAACTGACCCATCAATGTGACAGCATAGTTGTTGTTCCACATTTAGTCTTATGTCTCTGCAAAGAAGGAAAGGCAAAGTATTATTCTAATCCCTCCACAAACTTTAAAGTGCTATGTAAATTTTAGTTCATGTCGTACTCATGTACATGTCCTATTACCTCCATTCAATTAGAGGTTCCTGGAAATCAGGAACTCCTTTTCATCTTTGTATCCCTCAAGGGCAAGGACTGTGTCACTTTTCATATTTATATCTCAAAAACCTAGCACTGTTACTAACACATATTAAAGCCTAATAAACTTTGTTGAAGTTATCTGAAGGAAGATTGAAGGGGAAAAAAATGAAACCTTTAGAAACAAGATAAGCCAATTTGCCGTCAAATTTTCAATTGTGTGGTGACAGTGACCCTCTAAAATCTCTCATCCACTGACCTGTTCAATATCTCTGATAGGCAGGTAGTAGAGAGAGAGAGTCTGAAGCTCTCATAGTGAGAACAATTTATATTTATAAGGAATGCTTTGGGTAACTCAAGTGTGAATGGCATTTGAGAGTTAAAAAAAAAGCCCCAACAGTTGAAATTATTTTTCTTTCTGACATTTAAAAAAAAAAGAGATTTCGTTTTAGACCAAATCCTGTATCTGACTGCTCAACCAATTCTTTATGGACTATCTCTTTTTACCATTCTGGGCTGAGATCTGTATCCTTCTTAGGATTTCAAAACAAAACAAAACAAAAACCTACCATGGAAGTGCTCAAATAAAGATACCAGGGACAGGTTATTTGAATTTATAACCCACTGTTTCCCTCCAAACAATAAGGGGGAAGATGCAAGAAAACTACATATTGAGATGCTTCTCGTGGAGTTGACTGAGAATCTTAGTGCATAGCTGAGAGTTAGCTATAGTTCTAACTAGACAAAATGTAAGTCATACTGGTAAAGTAGGAGAAAGCCAGTGAAAATCATGCTGCTGGAGAAAAATAGCCACTGAGAAAATATGGCATTCATTTATGTTAAAACTTGTTTTGGGGGCAGCTAGGTGGCACTGTGAATAGAGCACCAGCCCTGGAGTCAGGAGAGCCTGAGTTCAAATTTGGCCTTGGACACTTGATATTTTCTAGCTGTGTGACCTTGGGCAAGTCACTTAACTCCAATTGCCCTGACTTCTCCCTCCAAAACAAAACAAAAAAACCCTTGTTTTTAAAAAAAGACATAGAAGGGCCCTTCTCCAATATGCTCAAAAGGATATATATATATATATATATATATATATGAATGCTATGTATGTATATATACATATATGCATACACATATACATGTACACACATATATATGCAGGGATATAGATGTGTGTATGTAACAAAATGGGTACCCATTGATTTGGGAATGGTTGAACAAATTGTGGTTTAAGAATGTAATGAAATATTTTTCTATAAGAAATAACAAATATGAGGAATATATATGCATGTATATATGCATATACATATGTAAATATGTTTAACCAAGACTTGAGATTTTCTACATTAGCAAAACATTGAAATCTTTCCCAATAAACACAGAGATAAAGCAAGAGTGCTCCCTCTCCCTGTCTCTATTTGACAGAATTTTAAAAATACTAGTTACAGCCCTAAGGCAAGAGAAATTAAAGCTATAAACAGCAGTAAATAAAAGACATAATTATCCCCTATTATGCTCTTATGACATACTTGGAAAACTCCAGAGATTCAGTAATGAAGCTAATTGACAATTAATAGCTTTAGTAATGTATCAAACTACAAAATAAATCTGCAAAAACCATTAGTAATGTTAAAATATATTAACGAAAACCAATAGGAAATTATATAAAGCAAAATGCCATTCAAAATAACTAATACATAAAATAACTAAAAATTAACTTATCAAGACACACTCAACACTTATGGAAACACAACTCCAAAAAATATTTACAGAACTAAAGGAAGATAAATAATTAGAAACAGAATCATTGATTATGGTGAAGCCAAACCATTATAATAAAAATAATACTGTCACCTAAATCAACTTATGCATGTAATATTATACCAGTTAGACTGCCAAAAGGTTACTTTACACGGAGAAGTAGATAATACGCTAAAAAAAATTTATTTTGCAGGAAAAAAGGTCCAGAATTTCTTTTTTTTTAAGAAGAAAAACCAATTTATATTGAAGATAGTGATGATTCACTGACATGAAGACACAACAAAACAATTTCAATTAAAGACATTTCAAATTAGTGTCTGATTTCACAATGGTACATATATTTGAACTATTTTTAGAATTACAAGAGTGCTCCAAAATAGTTAAATAATCTTGATAAGGAAGTAGGTCTTATAAATACATCACTTCTTTTATCAAGCTATCAGGAATTAAAGAATTTAAAGAAATCACATATCCATGGTTTTAATAATTTCAGAAATAAAATATAAATAAATGAAAACAGAAGTCCAATACAGCCACCAATATTTTACAAGTCTTTCTTTTATAAGACAGAAGGAATTTTAAAATCTTATATAGAGAAAGTGCCTATTAAATGAATCAGTTTTCTAAATGAAAAAAAAAATAGTGTACTAGACTTTTTTTAGGGAAAGGAACAAGGATATGCAAATTAATTATGGTGACATTGGAAAGGCAAAATATTTCCCAGTTTTCCATAATTTGTGTTTATTATACATAGCATACTGTTAAAGACATAGCTCTATGTAGCTGGAATCTGTGATAGTCCAAATTCATCCACCAGCACACCATCCTTGCTTTTGGCATCACTGGGAACACCTTCAGGAATCGCTGGTGCAGATGCTGCTTCATCTAAGTAAGAGCTGTCTTCATCGGCTAAGAGCTCATCACCAAGTGCGTCCAATTCTGCCTCTAAGACGTCTTCATCAATCTCTGGGGTTGCATAACTCCGGCTCAGTGCCTCCTGGATTTCATTTGCATCTTCCATCATATCTTCCAACTGGTCTTGTATAGCCTCAATCTGATCAATTTTTACTTGCTTGTATGCTTTCTTCATTTCTTTTACGCCTAATTTCATAGCATCCACCGTTGTTTTGGTGTCTTTCAATGACTGGATAGTATAATTTGCTTGTTCCATATTAAAAGACTGTTGCGAAAGATTGTCCCGCTGTTGTTCATACATTCGCTTCTGCTTTAATACTCTCAAGGCTTTCTGTTTTACCATATTCTTTGCAGGTCCTTCTCTCATCTTTTTTATCTGATCTTTATACTTTACTAGTTCTGAATCAGGTCTAGAAATCTTCTTGTCAATTGATTCTGCCCGGCTATCAACCGTGCCGATGCAGTCTGTCAAGCTGGGCGGCGGCGCCTTGGGCTTTGCTTTGCGGAACAATCGGTTCATTTTTTTTTTTTTTCAGCTACGGCGGGTCTCAGCTGGGGGAAACAGAGAATTCCTAGCAAAACCGGAAGTGAAACTACCACACTTCCTCCGCCCACCGCAACCCAGCCTTTCTGTCCCCCAAAGTCCAGAATTTCAAGGGAAATTCACAACAAAATCATGGATGAAGCGGCATTGTATTGCTATATCTCAAACTACATTATAAAACACTGATCCTCAAAATTATTTGGCACCAGTTTGAAATTGGAAAAGTTGATCAGGGGAACACACTAAATAATCTGACCTCTTTGCTTCCAATATCTCTCCTCTCCAAAAGCACAGATATGGCCATGTTACTCCTCTGTTCAGGATTCTTGAATAATTCTCTAGTGTCTCTAGAATAAATCATTCCACCTGACATTCAGACCCTTTACAACCTGACCCCAGACCACCTGTCCAGACCTATTTTTTGTTACTTCCCTGCATTCATTTTATGTATCCACTGAACTGCCTTACTCCTTGCTCCCTGGATTTCAACTTCTATCTCCTGCCTCCATCACTTGCTGAACTTTTAAGAAAACTCCAGAGAATCAGTAATGAAACTAATTGATAATAAATAGCTTCTGTTATTACTACTATAATTCTTTATAATAGCTTTATATATATAGCTTTATAATTCTTGTTATGCTTTTCTCCTATCTTTCCCCCCCCTTTTTTAAACAATCCTTAGGTTCCTTCAAGATTCAGCTCAGATGTTACCTCTTATAGGAAGTTTTTCCTAATTCTGATAGTTTTTAGTGTTTTATCTTTCCTCCCAGCTTATATTTACTTTTCTGTTAATAACTTTTATTCCCCTCTAGAATGCAAGCTTTTTCAGGGGAAAAACTTTTTACCCTTTTTTTTTTGTATGGCCAGCACCTAATACAATGTGGGGCACATAGTAAAGGCTTTCTAACTGTTTATTGAATGGAATGGAATGGAAATTAGCAAATGCAAAAGTGCAGCATTCAGCAAACTGAATAACCAAGCTATAAGGACTTTGTTTCTGACAAAGCCTACTTGGAAAAATGAAAGGTAGTTTGGCAAAAATTAGATGGAATAGGGAAAAATATGGAAACTATTCTATATGTCAGCAATATTACTCAATATTGTTGTAGACCACTTAAAATAACTAGACAATATAAAATACCTGAGAGTATACCCGCCAAAACAGATACAGGAACTATATGAATATAAACATAAAACAGTTTTTTATATAATAAAGTCAGATCTAAATAACTGGAGCAATATTTATTGTTCATGGGTAGGTAAAGTCAATATAATTTAAATAATGATAATTTTACCTAAATAACCTATTTATTAAATGCCATCCCAACTGAATTATTTAAAATCATTTCTTACTAAGTTAAGAAAAATGCTAGCAAAGATCATTTGGAAGAACAAAAGGTCAGGAATTTCAGAGAAGTCAGGGGGAAAAAAAGATGTAAAGGAAAGAGATTCAGTAGTATCAGACCTTAAACTATATTACAAGTGAGAGCATTATTGAAGCATAAAATAGATAATTTCAATTATTTAAAATTAAAATTTTCTTATATAAATAAAACCAATATAGCAAAGAATAGAAGGAATTCAGAAAGTTGTGGGAAAACTTTCACAGATAATCTCTAAGATAGGATATGATTGTGTTGGAATATTGCTATGGTGTCAGAAATGATGAGCTGTGTGATTTGGAAAAACAGAAAAACTTAGACCTATGAAGGAAGATACATTCTTGCATTAACCTGCCTGGATGTGGATAGCAGTCTTGGGGTGGTGGTCCTGGGGTGTGTGGCCAGTGAGCCAGTATGGAAGGATGATACCTCCAGAGAAACAGATGACAAGTAGAAATAAGTATAATATGTATGTGTATGAGTGCATATATGTATTTGTTTATAGATATTTACATATATGTGTGTATGTGTATATATATGAATGAATATATGTGTGTGTTCAATTGTAGCTTCTTTAGGGCAGGGGAGGGGAGTGGTACAAGAAAAAATAAAGTAAAAAGTGCACAGCAGAGAAGAAAAGAAAGCCTACAAGGAAGCAAAGAAAAACTAGATAGCATGGAAAATAATGTGTAGTATTTATTACATAGGTTTTCTTGAAATGGAAATTTATTGTTTTATATTGAATCCTCTCTTATGTTCTCCTGTGTACATAGAAATGTTCTTTTTTTCTTTCCTTGTTTTGTATTTAAGTTTAAAATGAATAAAAATGGAGGGGCGGAGCCAAGATGGCGGAGTAGAAACAGCTCATCCAGGCCTCTCTGCCCCCAGATTCTCCACAAACTATGTAAAAAAGGACTCTGAAAAACTTCTGGAGCCCCAGCACCCACAGAACGACACAGAGAAGCTAACCTCCCGCTGAGGACAGCCCAGCACCCTGCAGGAAGGACCAGCGCAGTGGTCTGGGAGCCAGCAGCGCGCAGAGCGCAGGAGCCGAGCCGAGCCCAGGTCCACTTGAGCCGAGGTTTTAGCCCCAGGGCGGCAGGGCCAGCAGCCGGCTGGAGGAACCCCAGAACACCAGGAACTGTGGAGATTCCAGAATTATCAACATAGACTTGCCTAGGACAAAGTAAGAGGTTAGTGTCCTATAGACTTTGGGACCTGTATTTGGGGAATGCGTCAGCTCCCTCCCCTGGGGGCTAGAAGCTGCTGAGGAGACACGCCATTTTGTAGTTTTCAGAGGCATTTCCGGCTCCCAGCCTACAAATCGTGGGGAGATCCAGCGATCAGTCTTGGGGGGTAATCGCTCTTGCTTTAACCTCCCTGGATCTGGATTGTGATCTAGGGTGGAAGTTGTGGGTGGGTTTACAGCTTGCCAGAAACGGAAGTTGCCCCCCACACGTTCGGGACGAAAATTCCTCTATCTGGCCTTAAAGCCATAGTGTGGCAACAAGCCCAAAAGTCAAGCAATTAAGTGGCAACATGCCAAGGCAAAGGAAACAGAAAAATGCAACCCTAGACTCCTATTTTGGGGGCATAGAGCGGGAAAAGGACTGTGAGGTCAGAAGTCCTGCTCCAAAAGCCCCAGGGGAAAACATGAGCGGGTTGCAGGCCATAGAGGACCTTAAGAAGGACTTTAAAAATCAAATAAGAGAAGTGGAGGAAAATTAGAAAGAGAAATGAGAAGGATGCAGGAAAAGTATGAAATGAGGGTCAACAGCCTGACTGAGGAAAACAACACCTTAAAAAATAGACTAGCTCAAATGGCAAAGGAGGCCCAAAAGGGCAATGAGGAGAAGAATGCCTTAAAAAGTCGAATTTGCCAGATGGAAAAAGAATCTCAAAAGTTCACTGAGGAGATTCATTCCTTCAGAGTTAGACTGGAGCAAATGGAAGCTAGTGACTTTATGAGAAATCAAGATGCTGTTAAGCAGATCCAAACAAAAGAAAGATTAGAAGGCAATGTGAAATATCTCATGGGAAAAACCACTGACCTGGAGAATAGATCCAGGAGAGACAATTTAAAAATTATTGGACTACCTGAAAGCCATGATCAAAGGAAAGAACCTAGAAATCACCCTTCAAGAAATTCTCAAGGAAAACTGCCCTGATGTTTTAGATCCAGAGGGCAAAATAGAGGTTGAAAGAATCCACCGATCACCTCCTGAAAAGATCCCAAAAAGAAAACTCCCAGAAATATTATAGCCAGGTTCCAGAATCCCCAGATCAAGGAGAAAATACTACAAGCGGCCAGGAAGAAACAATTTCAATATTGTGGAAACACAATCAGAATAGCCCAGGACCTGGCAGCTTCTACACTGAGGGATCGAAGGGCATGGAATATGATATTCCAGAGGGCAAAAGAACTGGGAATGAACCCAAGGGTCACCTACCCAGCAAAACTGAGTATTTTGTTTCAGGGGAAAATATGGGCATTCAGTGTAATAGAGGACTTTCAAGCATTCTTGAGGAAAAAACCAGAGTTGAATAGAAAATTTGACATCCAGATGCAAGAAGTAAGAGATGCCTGAGAAGGTCATCAGGGAAAAGAAATCAAAAGGAACTTATCAAAGTTGAACTATTTACATTCCTATATGGAAAAGCAATATCTGTGACTGATGATATCTTTCTCACTATGAAAATAATGGAAGAAGGGGGTGTGGTCATACGAATACATATGTGAATGTGTGTGTATATGGCTACAGTTATATATGGATAGAGGGAATAGGTTGATTTTGTTGGGAAGGGAGAGTACTCAAGGGATGAAATTATGAGGTGAGAGAGGAAAGTGGCAAGAGGAGATGGGGAGAGACATGGTAGGGTAAACTATCTCATGTAGGGTAAGTGGGTGCAAAGGAGGGGGAGAATAAGGAAGGCTAAAAAGGCAAAACCACATTCCCATTGAATTTGGTTCAGGGAGAAAATGACATACATACTAAATGGGATATCTCAACCTGCAGCAGGATAGGGGGAAGGGGGATGGGAGGAGGGATGATGGATGGGAGGGCATCCTTGGGGTGAGGGGAGGTTGGAAGTACCCACTATAAAAGAGGGACAGGATCATGTAGGGAATGGACCAGGTGGGGAGTGGGATGAGTGGGAGGGAATTATAAGCAGCCTTGTACAATATATCTACTATGATAATGTTTTGCATAGCTAGACATGTACAACATATACTGAATTACTTATCTCCCAAGAAGGAATGGGTGACAAGGGAGGAAGGAAATGGATCTGAAATTCGAGGTCGTAACATTAAATGTTTCAAATATATATATAAATACTATTATTAATACTCTTTTTGCCTATAATTGGGAGATAAGATGTGCAGTCATTGGGACACAAAGATTCATCTTCCTCTAATGGAAAAGTCGATGGGGGTATGGGAGAAGGTATGGGAGAGAGCAGATTGGAGGAAGTGATATCTTGTGGGACTGCTATTCTGGGAGGGTGGGTAGGGGAATAATGGGGGGAAAATGATTGTGACTCAAAATCTGGCGGAAATGAATGATGTAAAACAGAAGTTAATAAAGTATTTGTTTAAAAAAACAAAACAAAAAAAAAGAATAAAAATGTATTTAAAAAAACATATTTAAAAGACAATAACATCAAGGGCAGAGCCAAGATGGTGGAGTAGAAGTACAAACTTGGCATGAGTTCCCACTCCAATCACTTCCAATACATGTAAAAAAATGACTCTAAACAAACTTTAGAGCTACAGAACCCACAAAGTGACAGAGAGAAACAAATCTCCCGCTACAGGTAGATAGGAAGGGTCTATCACACTGAGCTGGGAGCTGAGCGAAGCCCCATGTGAGTCATGTGGTTCCATCCCCAGGGCAGCCCCAAATAGCAGCAGCCAGAACAGACTTCAATAAAGTGAATCAGCAGCAGCTGTGGTGATTCTCAACCCATAAACACCAGAGACAAAGTAAAAGGTCAGTATGGAACTCTATTGGAACAGGGGGGATCTGAAGAGCATGGTCTGGCCCCTGACCCCAGGGCAAGAAGCAACAGAGGCATGGGCTGTGCAGCCACCTTGGCATGGCTGCCTCATGAGCTCCTGGCCTGCAGAGCATAGGGGGACCAAGCAACCATTCAGAGGGTAATCACTCTTGCTTTAACCTGCCTGGATGTGGATCACAGTCTTGGGTGGTGGTCCTGGGGTGTGTGACCAGTGAGCCAGAACTTGTGGGGGGCTGTAGAGAAGGCACCCAACTAATAGCTCCATCAGTTGTGAAAACCCCAGCAATTTGGAACAAAGCTCTCTCCATTCTGGAAGCAGAGTTCTACTGTGGCAAAGAACTCAAAAGTCAAGTAATTGGCTGACAATATGAGGAAACAAAGGAAGCACAAACAGACCATAGAATTCTTTTTTGGGGACAAAAAGGATCAAGGTATGGAGCAGGAGGAAGACAGCAAAGTCAGAAATCCTGCATCAAAAGCCTCCAAGAAAAATATGAACTGGCTATAGGCCATGGAGGAGCTCAAGAAAGATTCTGAAAATCAAGGAAGAGAAGTGGAGGAAAAATTGGGAAGAGAAATGAGAATGATGTAAGAAAATCATGAAAAGCAAGTCAACAGCCTGCTCAAGGAGAACCAAAAATACACTGAAGAAAATAACACCTTAAAAAATAGACTAACTTAAATGGCAAAAGAGGCCCAAAAAGCCATTGAGGAGACGAATGCCTTAAAAAGCTGAATTTTCCAGATGTAAAAGGAATTTCAAAAACTCACTGAAGAGAATAACTCCTTCAAAATTAGATTGGAGCAAATGGAAGCTAGTGACTTAATAAGAAATCGAGATACTATTAAACAGATCCAAACAAATGAAAGAATAGAAGGCAATGTGAAATATCTCATGGGAAAAACCACTGACCTGGAAAATAGATCCAGGAGAGATAATTTTAAAAATTATTGGACTATCTGGAAGCCATAATCCAAAAAAGAGCCTAGACATCATCTTTCAGGAAATTATCAAGCAAAATTGTACTGATATTCTAGAACCAGAGGACAAAATAGAAATTGAAAGAATTCACCAATTGCCTCTTTAAAAAGATTCCAAAAGAAAACTCCTAGGAATATTATAGCCAAATTCCAGAGTTTCCAGGTCAAGGAGAAAATACTGCAAGCAATCAGGAAGAAACAATTTGAGTATTATGGAAACACAATCAGTACAACACAAGCCCTAGCAGCTTCTACATTAAGGGGTCAAAGGGCTTGGATATTCTGGAGGTCAAAGGAACTAGGACTAAAACCTAGAATCACCTACCCAGAAAAACTGAGTATAATGCTACAGAGGAAAATATGGTCATTCAATGAAATAGAGGATTTTCAAGCATTCTTGAGGGGAAAACCTGAGCTGAACAGAAAATTTGACTTTCAAATACAAGAAGCAAAAGAATCTGAGAAAGTAAACAGAAAAAGTTTACAAATCATAAGGAACTTATTAAAGTTGAACTATTTCCACTCCTACATGGAAAAATGATAATTGCAACTCATAAGACTTTTCTCAGTATGAGGATAGTTGAAGGGAATATATGTATATATATATGTATAGGATGGTGTATGTGTATATAAATATATATGTGAGTGTGGGCGTTTGTATGTTCATTAATGTAATGCCAAGCAAAGGCAACTTCCAAGGTTCAGGATACCAGCATAGCAGCTCTCCATTTTATTCAGTGACAAATTAAGAACAGAGAAAATCTAAATACAGCATTCACCAAGTGTAATTCAATAATTTCCAAGTACTACTCTACCCCTGGGCAGTACATTCATTTAGTCAATCACAAAGTCCCTCTTCTCAAATGGAGATTAGTTTCCAATCATAAACAAAGCACATTCATTTGGTCAGTCACAGAGCACAAAAAAGTCAAAAGTTTCCCACCCCTGGATCACAACTGAATTACAATTATCATCAGTTAACTACAAGCACCTTCTCAAAAGGGGCAGTAGAGAGTACAAAGACCATCTATCCCTGAGCTACAACAAGGTTAAGATATTATCACAGCATTTAATACCCAAAAAGAAATCTTTTCTTCATGTTGACCCAAGGCAAGTTCTCAGCAATCTCTGCCTGGGGAGACAAAGCTTAACAAGGCCACAAGATGCATTGCCAGTGTCCTCATTCATTCATTCTCTGCCTGCAGAACAGTCTTAGGACCCCTGAAAGCACCCCTGAAAAGACTCTCTTCCAGGATTTCTGTAAACTTAACAACAAGAAAATCCTTCTTCAGGGCTTCTGAGCCAACAGCAAGGTTCCAGGACCTCTGTAACAACAGCACTGTCCTTCACCAGCAGACACAATTCACTCTCTGTCTGCAGAACAGTCTCAGGACCCCTGAAGCAACAGCAAGGTTTCTGGGTCAAAAAAGACATTGGAAAGCAGTGGCCTATAACCCATGTACTAGAAGGAATTTGGAAAGTACTGGGATAGGTAGAAGTAGTCAATATGCTGAACTTATGGCAGTACATCAAGCCATCAAAATAGAACAAGGAGGACAGTGCCACATATTCACTGATTCATGGGCAGTAGCTAATGGGTTAGCTATATGGATGCCTGTGTGGAAAAATAAAAATTGGGAAATTCATGGCAAACAAGCCTGGGGAAAAGAATTATGGGAAGATATCTGGAACATGTCTTTGGTCCCTGAATTGTCAGTTTTTCATGTAGACGCTCATGTGGCCCTCACCTTGCCAGAAAGTGAGTACAATGCTCATGCTAATTGACTGGCAAAGATTGCTACTGAACATATTGTCCCTACTTTGACAACAACTGATGATCAGGTATTAGCAAAATGGGTCCACCAAATGGCTGGCCATTTGGGGGTCCAGGCCACCCACTAGTGGGCGCAAGATTGAGGTATTAGTATCTCTCATTCACTAAAACAGATAGCAGAAGAATGTCATATATATCAACTGGAAAAGGAGCTAACTGTTCCTCGGGTAGTAACTGGAGAGATAGCAAGGGGAAAGGTCCCAGACAAAATCTGGCAAATAGATTAAATTGGTCCACTACCACAAGATAAAGGATGCAGATTTATATGTAGTTGTGTTGACACCTATTCAGGTGTACTAGTGACTTGTCCTTATAAGAATGCAATTCAGAAAAACACTTGTAAAACTCTAGATCTCATAAGTCTGTATTATGGAACCCCAATGCAGATTCAAAGTGACAATGGGTCACATTTCAAAGGTAATGAAATGAAGTATTGTATATTAAACAACATAGAACGGATACATCATATTCCATATTATCCACAAGCATCTGGGTTAATTGAAAGAACAGTTAAGGAAGTTAAGTTCCAATAATCTGTATCAACATTGGAGGGATAATTTGGTCATGGCTCTATGTAATTTGAATAATAGACCATTGGGAGGAAGTACACCTCTAGCCAGAATGATGATCCCAAATCTGCAAATTAGAAAACAACAAACACATAAGATCCCAAATATTGAGTATCAGACTTTGAAGCCAGATGTCCCAGCACCATACCCAGGAACACCTGATTTGGTGGGGTATGATTTACATTGTTTAGAGGACTTTTGGTTGGACAGAAAAGGAATAAGAAAAATCTCCACTGGAATATGCAGAAGAATCCCTAAAAATCACTTTGGACAAATTTTACCAAAATCAGGATTAGCAGCTCAAGGAATACATGTATTGGCTAGAGTAATAGAGTCTAATTATCAAGAAGAAATTGTTGTGACATTCCATAATTTAGGTGAAAGGCCTACACAGATTCATAAAAATGAGAGGATAGTTCTAGTGATTATCATTACTTGTAAAACAATAACACTTGTAAAAACTGACCCTCCTTCCAAAATAACTGTCAAGGAACTGAAGGATTTGGTTCTACTGATAGAATAAAATCGGGAGCTAAAGTATGGGTAAAACGGAAGCCAGATGATATTCCAGAGGCTGCAGAGATTATAGCATATGGGAGGGATAACACTGTAACTATTGTTTATTCCGGAGAAGATGATAACAAAACTGCATCCTTAACTCATGTATTTTGCTGTGAGTGAGGCTACAATACTGAGTTTATGGACTCCAGTAGCATGGCTGATCCTATATCTACCTTGTTTCTGGTTATTGTCTCTGCATCTTCTTGGCTTTTTGTCTGTTCACCTTGTTCGCTAGATTTGTTTCCGCAGGCTTGGTACCCTCCACCTGTAGATGCCTGATAGTGTAAACTGGATGTCACCCCCTGTCTGCAACTGTGATGTGTCACCCCTGGACCTGGCATCAAGCACATTAAGAACTGACCTCTCAAATGGTACCCCTTGGGACAGGGACAGCTCTATGTTCAATTTTAGCAGCAAGTAGCCATAGAAGAAGAGACCTCACCTCTTATCCCAAGATTTTGGGGCCCCGTTTGTTTGGGGCGGAGGAATGATGGGGAGCTTGTGCTCAAGCCCCACCCTAAAATATTATTTTCTGTTTATTGTCTGCTATCCTTGTTATATTGTAAAATTCTGTCAACACCAGTCACTCCTAAAACTCCTGTTAACCTATGTAATAAAATGTATTATTAATGTATTTTTGCCAAGTAAGGAACATGAAAGATCTTGGGGCCAAATGTTATGGTTATGGGATTTAAAGTTCTTCCATGCCCCTTGAACTTGCTGACATAGCAGGAAGGGGTGGGGCAAGAGGAAGCAGAAGCCAAGCTAGAGTGTGTGTGGTGGTGGCAGCTGTGGAAGCAGCAGCAGTGGCAGTGGCAGCGGCAGCACCTCTAACTCTTGTTTTTGAACCAGCCAGAATTTCTGCTAATTTCTACAATTCCATTGTACTCACAATTTCCTCAACAGGACTCCTGTTGAAGACGGCCAGGGATGGGAACTGTGCGGTCTAGAGCTGCTAGGAGCATGTTTCATGGATGCTGAGCAGCTGTTGTGAGTAGGGAGAGGAGGACCTTTGCCTGAGGTAGCCTGTTCTGTTTTGAAGGCTTGGGAATGTGGGTGTTTGCTACATTAACTATGTGTGCCAACTTCATAACTACTGTGACAGCTTTGACTTTCTAATTTTGGGACTTAGTTTTCTGGTATTTGAATAAATGTTCTAGCTTTATTCCCCATGTAGAAAGCCTGGTATATTTTGTGATTAATAACCATATCAGCATATTTATAAATACCATAGGCATTGTGAATACTGCATTGTTGATACATTGTATACATAGACAGAGGGCACAGGATTAGTTGAATAGGAAGGGATGATATCTAAAAAATAAAATTAAGAGGTGATAGAGGAATATAATGGGAGGAGAAAGGGAGAAATAGGGTAAATTATCTCATATAAAAGAGGCAAGAGAAAACTTATAATGGAGGGGAAGAGCAGGAAGGTGAAGGGGAATGGGACAACCTTATTCTCATTGAATTTGGCTTAAGGAGGGAATAACATACACACTCAACTGGGTATCTTACCCTACAGGAAAGTAGGGAGGTAGGGGATAAGAGGGGGGATGATAGAAGGGAGGGCAGATTGGAGGAGAGGGTAGTTAGAAGCACACAATTTTGAAAAAGGATAGGGTCAAAGGAGAAAATAGAATAAGTGGGGGGCAGGATAGGATGGAGGGAAATATAGTTAGTCTTTCACAATATAGCTACTATGGAAATGTTTGCATAACCACACATGTACAACCTATATTGAACTGCTCATCTTCCCAATGGGGGCAGGTGAGGAGGGAAGAAGGGAAAAAATCTGAAACTCAATTTTTAAAAAACAAATGTTTAAAAAAATTGTTTTTTACATGCACCTGGGAAATAAGATATACAGACATTGGGCATAGAAATCCATCTTGCTGTACTAGAAAGTTAGGGGGGTAATGGGGGAGGATACAATAGAGAATAGATTGGGGGAAGGGGTATTCAGTAGTCTTGTTATTTTGGGGTGGGCTAGGGGAAAGATGGGAAGAAAAAATTGTAGCTCAAAATCTTGTAATGGATGTTGAAAACTAAAAATAAATAAAGAAATTTTAAAAAAAGAAATTCAAAAACAAAAAGAATAGCATCTTACATCATATAATAAGCTCCAAATAGATAAGCAACCAAAAAACAAAAGGTCACATCTTAAAAATAAAAAGAGAGGGAGAGGAACACAATAGGCTATACCTTTCATAAACTATGACTAGAGAAGAATTTTTAACCAAACAAGGAAGATGAATGATCATAAAAGATGAAACAGACAGTTTTGGTTACATAAAATAAAAAGACTATTGTAAAAATGAAATAAGTAAAGCTAGATGCAGCAGTACTTAGCAGAGAGCCTACCTATAGTAGGCTCTTAATAAATCTTTATTGATTGATAGATAGACCAAGAAGAGAAATGGTTGAATAAAAATATATTCACTCTCTAATAGAAGTCTGCTACCTATGACATATAAAGAATTGACACAGATATATCACCAAGAACCATTCTTCAGTATTTCCTGGCTTCTGTTAAGTCTTAACTAAAATCCCATCTTCTATAGGAAGCCATTCCCAATCTTTCTTAATTCTGGTGCCTTCTCTCTGTTAATTATTTCTTATTTATCCTGTATGTAGCTTGTTTATATAGATTTTTTGTTGTTGTTGTCTCCACCATTAGATTGTGAGCTCCTTAAGGTCAGGGACTCTCTTTGCCTCTTTTTATTTGTCCAGTGTCCAGCACATCATAGGTGTTTCCTAAATGTTTATTAAGAGATTGATCAAAATCATCAAAGGATATCAACAATGTTCAGATAAAGAAATGTAAATAGTGCATTGTAAATAATAAACATGTAAATAGTAAATAATGAGATTGCTCCAAATCATAAGAGAAATGAACATAGGAGGTACTTAATAACTATTTATTAATTGCTTGAAATACAAATTAAAATAACTTTGAATTTTCACTTAACATTCATTGAACTGACAAGATAATTTTTAAAAAATGAAAGCAGTGAAATGTTAGAATAACTATGGGAAGATAAGCATACTAACACACTGCTGATGAACATTTTTTAAATATGTACTACAATGCAAGACAAAAGACTGGCACTGTTCTTGAGGAGCTCTCCCTTTAATGAGGGAAACAACACATAATTGACTATGTACAAACAAGATATATACAGGATAAATTTGAGTTAATCAGCAGATGAAAGGCCTAGAATTAAGGGAGACTGGAAAAGGTCTGTCCTGGTCAGACACATCCTGCATCAGTTGATTTTGCTTAAACGTTTGCTAAAATGTTTTTGTTACAAGAAGAATTGAGTGATAGAGAGAGTTTAAGGATTAAGGACTATGGAATAAATGCAAAGGGCAACAATAAATCTCAAATAAAATAAAATAATGCAGTTGCTATTAGAGGATTTCAACTGATCTTTGGGTCATATGCTCCAACAAATAGCACAGAGTTTCTTGGCTATTTTCCTAATCAGTTTCTTTCACATTGTAAGTGGTCCAAAAAATGTTTGTTCAATTGAATCAAACCCCGAAACAAAATCCAAATATGAGTTTTCACATTTAATATGAATTGAATCAAAAGATTGTTTTTTTCCCTAGCACCCCTCAGCAATACTTCTGAGGTAGCTAGACGTCTGTCTTCTAACAATTTCTACATCTATTGAACTTTTAAAATTTATAAAGCACTTTCCTCACAATAACCCTCTAAGGTCAATAGCACAAGAATTATTATTCCCCATTTTATAAATGAGGAAACTAAGACTGAGGAAAATAAAGTGAATTATCCATGGTCACTTAATTAAGATCCAAGGAAAACCAGATCTGAATATTTTCTATGTTGAAATTAAACTAGAGGGGTGGCTAGATGGTGCAGTGAATAGAGCACCAGCCCTGGAAGTCAGAAGGACCTGAGAGTTCAAATCTGGCCTTAGACACTTAACATTTACTAGCCATGTGACCTTGGGCAAGTCACTTAACCCCAATTGCCCTCCAAAAAGCAAAAAAACAAAAAACAAAAAAAAACCTAGACTTTAATTTCCTTGGTTTCAGTTCTAGGTTCTTTCTGTCCTTCAAAAATCTCCATAATTTTTTTTCTTGGAACTCCCTCAAAAATTCCTGCTGAGAATATTAACTGAGAATGTAGTATAACCGATACCCTATAACTGAGGTGCTATATCTACACTGACGTAGGTCAGACTTGAGAACTGATTTAGTAGGAGCTCTCTGGCTTGTGTCCCCACCCAGAATTTCCCCAGAAATGTGAAAATTTGCTTCCCACTAAGTTATTTTTAACTAGGAAATTAGTATTTAGTGTGTGTCTAGATCTTTACAGAAAGGAAAAAGACCATTGACTCTCTTGGTTGGTGGTTGTCCTTTGTACTAGAAGAGGATCAAAATGACATCACTACGTGGGGTCAGTGTACAATGTGTTGAACTGTGGCTGATCAGATCGGAATGTTCTACCACAGGTTGGGCACATTCCCGTGATTGTTTGGAGCAGAGTCGTCTATAAATTTTCACATCTCACATTTCTTTTGAGCTACTACAATTCTGCCCTGCACACAGAGTGTAGAACCTTCTTTGATGTGGGCACGCCATGCTGGGAAGTCCTTTGCCAATGTCCTCTCATGTCTTGCAATTGATTCCATGGTTCTTCAGAGACACCTTGAGAGTGTCCTTGTATTGCTTCCTCTGACCTCTATGTGAGTTCTTGCCTTGTATGAGTTCTCTGTAAAATAGTCTTTTCGGCAAACGTATATTTGGCATTTGAACTACGTGACCAGCCTATCATAGTCAGGCTCTCTGAAGTAGAGTTTGTATGCTTGGAAGTTTAGTTCAAGAAAGGACCTCAGTGTCTGGTACCTCATCCTGCCAGATGATCTTCAAAATCTTCCTAAGACAATTCAAATGGAAGCGATTCAGTTTCCTGGCATGGCACTGGTATACAGTCCAAGATTCACAGCACAATGTCAGCACAATGGCTCTGTAGACCTTGAGTTTCAAGTTGGGACCTTGACTCTCACTCAGGTTAACAAAACACAGACAATAGGCCAGATTTAACTAGACAAAACGTATGATACACTATGCTATGTAAGTCATTGAACATTCTAGTCTCTGAAAAATTGAAATTAAGCAATGTGGATCACTCAAATGTAATGGGGAAAAACAAAGTAGGAGTGAACAAGCCATAATAGCTACAAGTAAAGGATTATGGGTTAGCAGTGCAATAGACGTAATCTAATAAAAGAATAAGGAAGAAAAGAAGAGAGGTTGTTCACATGATAAGTGAGAGATCATATCATCATAAGTGAGAGTACATATCACTGGACAGAATTGTCTTGATAGAAAAGGAAAGTAAGGAAGGCTCCTGCTCCTTCTTACTTGTCCCCTTTCCCCATCCCTAGGCCATTGGTTTGGACCCCACTCTGTCAAATTTATGGGAGGATGTGGATACATGTCACAAGTGGATACAATCACTGGGCAGGCAAGAAGGGGTTGTTGCAATCTGGATTATTAAAGGGAATGCCCAGATTGATGAGATCACAGATCCACTGGAACATTTGAATAACTCCCTTAGTCCCTAGAACAGTGTATATTACATTTAATAGGTGATTAATAAATGTTTACTTTAGGTTGTTATCTGAATGAATGAGTGAATAAGTGGTATTTTGTTTTGTTTGTTTTTTTGCAATAATGCAATAATTTGCTTCCCAGGTCAATTTAAGATGTTGGTTTGATAAATAAAATCCCAACATTCTTTGAGTCCTATTGCCTTAGCTTTTTTCCTATCAAAATACTATAATTCTGCTCTAACTATGGAAAAATGGACTACTTTTCAGAACCCCTCTTGCTCATTGGGTAGCAGGAATCCTCCCTCTTGGAAGGCGAGGCTGGTGAATGATTGCAGACTCATCATTCTAATTTCACTGCTGGAACTACCCTCTAAGCACACCAGGCTAGGAGGGTGTGGGCAGCTTCCAAAAGACTGGTGTAAAAAAGGATGAGGAGAAAATCACACAGAGCATAATGATAGCCTGTGGCCCAGACAATTTACAATCAGAATGGAAAGAGCCATTTCTTTGAATGTATTTGTCCTGTTCCAGAGTCACCAGGCTTTCCTTATGACTTATCTGAGTCAGCAAATATTTGCTCCAGGAAAAAAAAGAAAAGAAAAAAGCCTTGATTTTCTATTCCTAAATACATGTCAAAACACTTTTTTTTTTAGGTTGAGGGAAGCATAAACACAATAGCATGTGGCTTATACACTGCCCCACCCCTGGTATTGCCAAACGTATTGAAGACAGCTATTTTCCTATGGCCAACCTGGGGTCTGTCTGCTGGAGTTAATCATGACTTTGAACTTGAACAGCCCCAGAGTAAGCAGGTAATTACTGGATGGAGTAATGTTTATGCTCAAATGCCCCCTCCTTTAGATTATAACTGGCTCTGCAAAGCTGATTTCTCTGATATGCCCCAAAATGAACATCCTTGTTTCTACTTGGGGGCAAGTACTGGGGGGAGCTCTGCCTTATCTGGGAAGGAAAGGCAATAGGGTATTCTCGGGCTAAATAAAGAAGAGGAAACATTTAGAGAGCCAGAAAATTGACATGTTTGGCTTTCAGATGAAATCAGTGTGGTAAACAGGAAATGAGTTTTCAACTTACTTTCTTTTGGCTGCTCAAGTCATTCCAAGGCACAAAGTGAGAATGCTCAGCATCTTGGCCACTTGGGATAGACAATGCAAGTTTAATTTCCTACTCTATGATTGGTTTCTATTCCATGGATTCGGGTCGGCATTCAAAACAGCATGGGGAGATATTAAACTGCTAAATCGAAACAAGGCTTCTATTGAATATGGTATGCCATCTCTGATGAGAACTAAAGCAATTGGTTGAATGGAAACCTAACTTACCACCCTCTCCATTATCTTGGGAATATTATGGAAATGTTTCAGTTGTGTTAAATATACTGACTCTGAAGGAAAGAAGAGGGGCCTTGGAATTTTTATCTATTTTTAACTGGCTTTGGAGTCAGGACCTGGGTACAAAAACTGACGCTGCCACTGAGTATCTATGTGACCTTGGATAATTCACTTAAAAATCTCTGGACCTCAACTTCTTCATCTATAAAATGGGAGAGTTGCCTTAGATTTCCCTGAAGGTTTCTTCCACTGGCAAATCTACAATGCTCTAATGTCTGTTCCCTAGATGCCAACCCAGAATACTTTGACAATGAGGAGTCTGAAATAGGAGGGAAATGTTGTGTACTTTTTACAGCATATAACACAATCCAAAAGAAAATGACCTGGAAACCTTAGCTTCTCAGAAACATACAATCTATCAATCAACTACCCCTCATTTAATGAGTTCCTGGCTAGAGTCCAGCATTGTACCAGGTATGAAAGGGACTATATAAGAATGAGTCAGTAACAATGGTTCAGTACACTCCAGAGTTACCCCTAAGATCAAATATATGTAACTGGGTTTTCAACCAAGCCTGGGACATTTTTCCTGCTTAGTTGGTAGAAGAAGGACTGATTCCTAACCTGTGGAAAAAATGCTCACTCAATGCTATAGACTTGTGTGATGAAAAGAGTCGATGAGACTTGGGGAGAAGGGAGAAAAAAGCTAGGAATCAAATCTGCCTTGAGAATACAGCTTCCCCTATATTTCCATAGTTTCCAAAGTCTTTCTTCCTTACTCCCAAAGAGTGGCTAGTCAATTTTACCCTCTAGTCTATGATTATAGCATTGCATTACTAACTAGGAGTTATGTTTCCCTTTGCAGATGCAGAAGCATGCAAAATGCCCCAGGATTAGCTTGACATTTATGGTCCTTCACAACTTGACCCCACCTACCTTTTTGACCTTATTTCATATTATTCCCTTTCATCACTTCTTGAGTCCACTTGAACTGGCTGTCTGCTGTTCCTCACACACAGCACTCCATCTCCTGTCTTTTCAAAAGTTGTCCCTATGTCTTGTGCTGATGTGCTCCATCCTTTAGATTATAACTGGATCTGCAGAGTTGTTCTCTCTGATATACCAAAAAGTGAACTTTCTTGTTTCTATGTGGAGACCAACAAACTTACTTGTCTGAGTACTGGAAGGAGAGCTCTGCCTTATCTGGTAGGGAAGGGCAATAGATGATTCTCTGGCTAAATGAAGTTACTTTCAGAGAGTTAGAAAATTGATATATTTGGTTTGACATGGTTTAGAGGTGAGGAGGACTTCCTTCTTACCTCTATGTCTTAGAATCTTTAGTTTCTATCAAAACTCAGTTCAGGTGCCACATCCTATATGAGTCCTCTCCTGATCTACCCAAGTGACCTCGAATTTGTTTTGCATATCTTTTGAATATGCTAATTTTATATACACATACTTGTATATATTGTTTTCGCTCATAGAATGTAAGCTCCTTGGAGGTAGGGATTATTTCTTTTTTGTCTTTGTGTACCTGATACCTAGAAGATGTCAATAAATGCTTGTTTACAAATAAATAAATTTATTAATAAATATTGGTTCTCTGTTGATTTTGCTTGCCTGTAGCTCTCAAGCCATTAGAAAACTGAAGATGGCAGAAAAGAAGGAAGGGAATCAGTATTTATTAAGCACCTACTCTGTGCTAAGTGCTTTATAAATACTATGTCATTTTATCTTCACAACAGCCTTGGCACATAGATACTATTATTATCCTCAGTTTACAGTTGAGGAAACTAAGACAGACAAATTAAGTGACTTGCTAATAAGCATCTAAGGCAAGATTTGAACTCAGGTTTCCCTGACGCCATACCTAATGCTCTATCCACTTTGTCACCTAACTGCCTCTAACACACAATTTTCCATTTTCTGTGCTGCTAGAAAACAGAGACAAAGGCACATTTGAGTTATTACTCTCAAACTCAACTACTAAGCAAGATTTCATAACACAAAGGCAAATAGATGGCACTGGGGAAAGAGTTCTGGGACTGAAGTCAGGATCAAGACATTGTCATGCTTTGAGCAGACAGTTCTAAGGACTAAAAGAGCAAAGAGATAGCAAAAAGAGACACATGGTCAGGAGGATGAACAACACAACAAGCGGGTCATAGCTGTGGGACTGGAGAAAGATATTCCAGAATTTCAAGTCTGAAACACGAAGAGAAAGGCACGAGAAAGAAATGTGGAGAGGTGGTAGATGAAAAACCCAGAATAAGACCCATTTGTGGGCATTTGTTGTACATATTAGTCACAGAGGTTTTATTTTTTGTTTTGTTTTTTGTTTCTTTTCCAGTGGAAGTGGGAGGGAGAGAAACTAAATGCTTGTTAACTTGGAAAAATTTAATTAAAAAAAAGAGAATTAAATGTGTATGTTTGGGGTGGAGGTTGGGACTAAGCATTTTCATTCATTCGTTCATTTGTTCACTAAAAGCTGTATTCTGTAGTCAGCATGGATAGTAACTAGTTGCTCGTCCTCCATTTTCTTAGAGGACCAATGATGTCACTAGGGTAATATCTTGACTTGCATGTGAATTGGATTTAAGTGAGACATGGCTAAGAGGTGGAAGGCACTGGATCAGGGGTCAGAAAGACTCAAGTTCAAATCCCAATTCTAATACTTATGACCTGTGTGTCTTTGGGCCCTCTCTGAGTCTCAGTGTGCTAACTTGTAAAATGGTTGGGTTCAGTAGTATGCTTGATAAAAAAAAAATAGGCCCCTCTTATCTTAAGTTTAAAATATTCCTATCACTTGTGGTTCCAAAACCATTTAGTCATGAGGCATACAGTAAGACGGGGCAATAACATGACATTTGCCAGTCACAAGGTAGGTCATGGCAGAGGGCTTAGTTGTCATTATCCTCTCTAAAGGAAGGCTCATAGCCTTTGAGACTGCAGCCACCCCAGCCCCTCAGTTATCATCAGATGCCACATCACCTGACACCTGCAGGTCAGACAGCTGGAGCGCACCCCAAGCAGCTGTAACTGCAGTATCCAGGGTAACTACCAGCCCGGGCAACACTCATCACTTAACCAGCAACTGAAAATAACACCCATAATTTAGTGGAAGGCTCCAGACTTCGCTAGCGCTCAGAACAGACACACCACAGCCTCAAAGAATCTGCCTTTCTTCTTTTGTATTCCTTTTTCTTCTTGCAGGGAGAAAAAGAACAAGAAAAAAATGGCACTCCAGCCTGCGGTGCGCAGCTGTGTCCAGCGCAGTCGGAGGGGAAATCACTTTTCTACAGATACTGCACAGGACTTGAAAGGGAGGCAGGCAAATAGTGTGCAAAGTCAGGTGGGAAAAGGGGCCCCTAAGAAAGCACTTTGCATGTCAGTCCAGGCAGTTTGGGATTGGCTTCAGTTGGGGCCATGCTGCTTTGGAATAAAAATGGGGGTGTTGTTTTTCCTCAATGTCTAGATGAGATCATTTCCCCCCCTTTCACATCTGTTGATATCTTTTTTTTAAAGAATTTTTAAAACTTTATGTGGTACACTTTGCCACATTTCTCTCAAACCAGTTTCCCCTAAGGGGAAGTTAGGTGACTCAGTAGATAGAATGCTGGGCCTGGGGTCAGGAAACTCATCTTCCTGAGTTCAAATTCAGCCTCAGAAACTTACTAGCTGTGTGACCCTGGGCAAGTCACTTAACCCTGTTTGACTCAGTTTCCACATCTATAAAATGAACTGAAGAAGGAAATAGTAAATGGCAAATCACTCCAGTGCCCTTGTCAAGAAAACCCCAAAGGGGGTCACTAAATAATCAGACATGACTAAACAACAAAAGTACAATGCTAGTCAGTTTGGGTCAATTTATTTATAAGGCTTCATTGGGGGCCTAGATAGAGCATTCAGCATCCCTCTCCATAAGAGGAAAATAAGGACTTCTTCACCCATTCTCTTTTCACTCCCTGGTTCTTTTCAAGAGTTAACCCTGTGATTTGTTTGGGAAAATCATATGGGACTGACAGCATAGCATTACACACAGCTGTACACCCTGATTTCATGCAAGAAGCAAAGCTAACTGACCCATTAAAATACTGAGCCCACAGCTGGTTCTATGGGCCATTCAATCTATCTATTTGAGATGCACCTGCATTTTATTCTGATCTGAGTTGCCCCATCTTGCTTCTCTCTACCTTACTCACTCCATCTCCCATCCCCCAGTTACTGGACCTCCCTAGTATTTCAGTCCAACTTACTGGTGTACTTTCTGCTCATCCCTGTTCTGGATCCCCTGCCACAGTACTGTTGACATTGTTATAGTTCATTTCCAATCTACACCTGCTGGGTGCCTCTTCCTGGTGGCCTTCTAGCTGGTGCCATGATTCCATCAACCAGGAACCCTCATAGAGGGAGACTTCTGACTCATGGCCATCTCATCCCAGGGGTCAGGACAGAGAATTCCCAGAATACAAATGGTCAGATTGCAAAAAGAAGTCTGTTCTCTGGAGACTGAGGCCCTCCTTTGCTTCTAGGAATAGTCTTTTCTTACAGTTTGTGTGGAAATTAAACATACTCTGGCCTCAGCCCAGTGACCTGGTTTATTAATAACTTCGTTATTAACAATGGCTCCTGAAATCATTTAAAATCCAAGCCCAGAGTTGGGTTCTCAAGCTGTCAGTTCACCCAAAGTGTTGGGGTAACCTTTCTGTGATATGTGAAGGAATAATAATAATAGCTGACATTTTGATGTTCATGGTTTTCCAAGTGTTTTGCTTACATTGTCATTTCTTTAGATTCTCTGAGGTAGTAGTGTAGTTATTATCCTTAGCCCTTTCATCAACAGATGAAGAAGTTAAATGGCTTGCCTAAGGTCACACACATAGAAAGTGGTGGGACTAGAATCCTAATTGAGATCTCCTGTATCTAAATCCCATGCTCTTGCCAAAGGACCACAGTTGCCTTTGAGGAGAGGAGATCAAGGATCATAGATTCCACTTCTGTGTCTATAAGCCTAGAGTTCAACTAGTTCAGCTCTTTCATTTGATAGATGAGGAAACCGAGAACCAGAGAGGTTAAGAAACCTGCCCAAGGGGGCAGCTAGGTGGTGCAGTGAGTAGAGTCAGAAGGACCTGAGTTCGGATCCGGCCTCAGACATTTAACTCACAAACAAACAAAAAACCTAGCCGTGTGACCTTGGGCAAGTTAGTTAACTCCAATTGCCCTTCAAAAAGAAAGAAAGAAACCTGCCCAAAGACCCACAAATGATAAATATTTGAACTTAGGTCTTCTAGCACTTTGTTTCATGCCACATCACACAACAGGCACTCAAACATAGGACACCATAAGCAAATTAAGGTAGAAACTAATTGGCACCTTTCTTGCTTAACACTCATGACCCAGGATCTATGGCATCATCCCAGCTTCATTTGTGGTATAGATGAAGAGAAAATGGACAGCTAAACTTGCAGAGATCATGTATTTACAGTGAATATTTGTTGATTGATACCAACAATTGGTGCATAAACAAATGGTCAGAAACTTGAAGAAGCCACAGTGGAGACAGGATCATTCCAGGGTAGACTGCATTGTACCTAAAAGGCAAGGTTAGGTCTCTGGGGTCCTCATTGCAACAAGCTTCTTGAAAGAGTCAGAATTAGAGGACAGTTAGAGCTTTTCCAAAAACACCAATACTGCGGGACGATTATTTGTTTCCCCTAGAGGGGCAGGTTTCCTTCCCTTCCCCCCTCTCCCATGGTCTGCCACCCCCAGGTCCTGAAGTTATCACATACTATCTATGTACCAGGACATAAAGTGCTCCTTGGCTAAGGGACTTGTGCCATTCAGACAAGACTCTTGGCATAATGATGGCTGGGATCATTGGCAAAGTACTGTATATTGGCAGTTGCAGTTACTTCCTTCTCCAAATCCCCCTTAATTCTGTCTTCAAGTTTCTGAAGGGCTATCATATGAATAAGTGAATAGATTTATTCTGTTTGGCCCCAGAAGGCAGAACCTAAAGCAATGAGTAGAAGAGTTCAGTTTAGGCTAGACATCAGGAAATCCTTACTAGCAATGAGAGCTGTCCGAGAATAAATGGGCTGCCTCAAAAAAATGGTGGATTCTACTTTCTTGGAGGTCTTTCTTTGGAAGCTGGATGACCACTTGTTGGTTATGTTATAGTGAGGATTCATTTCTTGTATGGAAGACAAGATGGCCTCCCAAGGTCCTTTCCCACTTTCATGTTCTATGATTTGCCTTCATAAATAAATGCAGGGGTGGTTAGGTGGTGTGGTGAATAGAGAACCAGCCCTGGAATGAGGAGGACTTGAATTCAAATCCAGCCTCAGACACTTAACAATTACTAGCTGTGTGACCTTGGGCAAGTCACTTAACTCCAATTGCCCTACCTTCCCCCCTCCAAAAAAGCAAAAAAAAAAAAAAAAATTTAAATGCAGTTGGAATCCTACCCAGTCCCTAGACTACTCTGTTCTTGCTTCCCATGTGACCCTTGGAACCAGGAGTATGCTGGTAAATGTAAATAACCAACTACTTGTGGAGAAAAAGTACACATAACACACTTTCTTTATTACTTTCTTAAATCTAGATGATCAACAAGGCAGTAAATCAAACCCTGATGTTTGTCAATTTCCAAAATGCAAACACTCACACCAAAAAGTTTTAAAACAGCTCTCTGAAGCCAATTTGAGCTGGCTCCAGAACACCCTGCCTGGAACCCTACTCTACTGTGTTCTAATGAAACTTAGGTTTTCTCTCAAGACACTACACCTCTTGGCACCCACTCTCAGGCTAATGGTTCCTTCTCTCATATCCCCTGACATGCTAGGTCAGGAGAAGGTGGCAGCTGCGGCATACTCCTTCCTTGCTAATGACACTTTCACATCCTCTGTCTGCCACCATCACTAAGCAACTTCCCCTCCTTTTGGTAAGCTCCCTCCATCCTGTCCAGATCCTCGACTCAGTTACTAACTGCCCTTCAGGTCATTCTTTCTCCTCCCTAATAAATTCAGTACCTGATGGATTCCCTGCCTCAAACCCTGCCACTTTTGAACACCCTTGTCTCCTACCTCTTCATCCTCTCCAACTCCTATGACCTCAGTTTCCCAATCTACCTTATGAACAGGAGCGTAATGTTAAAACACTACCCTCTTCCCAATTACATTCACCTGAATTTATCACAGGTGCTGGCAGTTCCAGTTCCAGCTTTGAAGACAGATAATAAAGAGGGTAGAATGCTGACCCTGAAGTCAAGGAGACCCGAGCTCAAATCTTGTCTCGGATACTTACTAGCTGTGTGACCCTGGGCAGATCTCTTGACCTCTGTCTGCCTCGATTTCCTCATCTGAATATGAGAACAACAACTCCATCCCATAGTGGTTGTGAAGATTAAATCACATGATAATTGTAAAATGCTTAGCCCAGAGTAAGTACTAGATACATATGAGCTATTATTATTATTTGGAGACTAGGGAAACCGGTATTCCATGTCTTCATCCTAGTACCTATGACTAGAGATGTAAGTTCACTTCAGGAAAACATGAATAAAACATCTGTGTCTATGGTTAATTGCAAAGACGTGTGATCAACAGACACCCTCATTTTTTACAACTAAGGAACAGCTCATCACTCCTACTAAGAGGACTGAAAACATTACCTCTGCCTATGTGATCTGGAAATATAGCCAAGTCTTGAATATCTGCATAGTGATTATCCCTTCTGCAAATCACGCATACCTGCTGGGAGTTTTCTCTACTGCCTAGCTGATTGAAGTCCATCAGCCCATTGCTGTATCATAGAAATCTGATGTGGGGAGTCAGGCCAGAGCCCCAGCAGAGCTGAGGACAGTTATCAGCATTTCTCCCTCATTTGGGCCACCCTCTTCTTCAGCAACGGTGCAAAGAACTGGCATTCATCTTAATATCCTGTTAGTTGGACACAATAGAGAGAGAAGCCGAGCCATCAGCAGAGTGGTGCCCGGGAAATGGTTTCCTTTGTGACTGATTATAGCATTACTCCCCAGTGAGTGTCTGCTCTCACTGATGACTTACACAATTCACAGGCTGAAATCTGCCCTTTGACCTCTATAGTGTGTCTAGGATCCATCAGCTGATGCTATTGACATGTAGCTTCCTGATGCAGGTAGGGGAAGCAGGCTAACAGAATGAAATCCTTAAGAATGATCAGAAATACACTAAGTGGTTTCCTGTGTGACAGGGGAAAAGATGATGGGGTGGGATGAGGAGAAACAGCTAAGTAATGATAGTTGTGTGATTCCTGCCCACGCCATCAATCATGGGAATGGTTTGGCAAAGGCATGTGATGAAATATGGTCCAGGGCATTTCCCTCAAACAGAATCCTCCCCAGTTATTTCCAGCGCTGACTGGGGGAACTTTCCATTGTCACTACCCAGGGGACCAGTTTCTTCTCTGAAGACTATACCCCCAGGACCACAGACTTTCCCCTGCACCATTACTCCTCCCCGCCTCTCTACCCCCACTCTCCTCCCTGCAGCCTCTGCAATATTGCATGCTCTGGAGCAGTTGAGAGGCAAGCTAGCTCAGGGCTTGGGGTGTGCAGAGACCTCAAGTATAAAATACAGTCAGGAAGCTCATCACAATTAGAGCCTAACTGCTCATTCTATCTTGCCACAAATTCATCCACAGAGCTTACTAAAGATAAGGCAGTGTGAGCATGCTTTCGACCTTCTGAATCAATAGCTAAGGTGAATGTAAATATATCTTCAACCTATTTTATTACAGAAACAATCACCTGCTTTAAATTGCATCAATCATAAATATTACATATTCAGATATGATGACTGCATTGTACAAAAGCACATGTGTTTCATGAGAGGCAGAGGAGAGAGAGTACTCAACATATTGCCTGCATTGGCTGTGTGATGGCTGGCAAGTCCCCTAATGTCCTTCTGTGAACTTCAGTTTCTTCATCTGTAAAATGGGGATGATAATGCTTGCAGTCTGCATTTCCTAGGAATATTTTGAGCAAATATGATAATGAATGCAATTAATAATAAATAGTAAGTATTGTAGCAGCCAGCACCTTAGCATCCCCAGGGTGGCTGCCAACACAGGTTCTTAGATCTGCTTTTCTGAAAGTAAGCAACTCAAAATGGGTTAACAATTTTGCTTTAATCAATCAAATATCATTTACCTAGTTCAGGGGAAAAAGTCAGTACCCCAAACTTCAGAGTATACAGACAGGTTACAAGCAGAAGTTACAAGAAGACAGAGAAACATTTCAGCAGACAGGCCTCCAACTGTCTGATCATTACATCCATACCTAGTCACAGTTACTAGAGAGGGAAGCACCAACATCTGGGTTTTCAAAGCAGGGGGGGCTCAATGGCTGCCCAGAGTCTCATCTGGTCAAATCATACAACACTTCTCAAAGTGAGCCCCAAAACAAAGCCTCACATCAGGGATTTATATAGCCTTCTCCAGGCTCAGAGAATGTAACAACACTCTTGACCCACTGCCCAATCACCGAGCACCAAAGTATGGACATTCCTGAAAACCAAGCCTCCCACCACTGGCTCCAGGTACACTTAAGCCTATCAAAAGGCAGGGAAGATCTTAAATTCCCATTTCCATAACAAGCATTTATAAAGCACTTTAAGGTTAGTAAAGATCTTTCTAAATATTATCTCATTGGATCCTCACAACAATTCAGGGAGGTAGGTGCTATTATTGTCCCCATTTACAGATAAGGAAACTGAGGCAGAGAGAGGTTAAGTGACTTGCCCGAGGTTACACAGCTAGTATATATCTGGAGTTGGACTTGAACTCGCGTCTTCTTCACTCTATCCAGCAGGTCCAGGACTCTATCCACTGCCATTTTACTATATGTAAAGTGCTTTGCAAAATTTGAAGCACTGTATTAATATCAGTTGTTATTATAGATGTAACCTGGGGTTCCAGCCTGGTGCTTGAGCACAGATAAATAACGTCTATGAAAAACTATGGAAAACAATTCTCCTTAGTTATTAAATTTCTGTGTAGCCTTTGGATTCCTCGGCATCACCCAGCCTAGCACCTCACACATGATAGGGGCTCAAGAAATATTTATTGAATGAAAGAATGAAGCTGGGTTAGGCCTTTACAGTCATCTCCAGCTCTTCTTCCAAGGTCACCCCAATCCGCTGCTTCCCTCCACAATTTCACCCCACGCTAGTCTGGGAAAACTTTCATAGCTCTTCTCGTCACTGAGACACTGAGGGAATGGAGTCCTTTCTCTTTGGACTACAGGCTTATTTACTCCTCAGTTCCAAGTGAAAACTTGTCTTCTTTTAGTCACCGGAATTCCAGCTCAGACTTCTTCACTGGACTCCACTGATAACATTTCCCTGAAATTGCCTCTCCCCTTCCAGGACAGTCTTCAGAGCTGCTGATACTTTGCAGGCTTTTATGGTTGTTCTCCAGAGCACTCATCTCCGGCTCTAAAGCATCCTCATGCTTTCTGACTCACTGTTTCTCTAAAAGCCCCAAATTCCTTTACCTCTCTGTTCCATACTCCCACACAGCACCGAATCATACCTCCCTTTTCAGGTCTTTTCTGCAAAAATTGTCTCCCCTGAGCAAACATTAAGCATAAATATTAGCTACTATATCTATAGTCTTTAATGAATTTTGGGGAGAGTTGTATATTAGCTGGGAAGGCCTCAGACACTAATTAGTTTTGTGACCCTGGGCAAATCACTTAACTTCTGTCTGCCTCAGTTTCCTCAACTGTAAAATGGGGATAATAACAGCACCTGCCACTCAGGGTTATTGTGAGAATTAAATGAGGTATTTGTAAAGTACTTTGCAAATCTTAAAGCACTATGTAAGTGCTAGCTATGGTTTTCTTTATTATTGTTATCTGAGAGAAGGAAGATAACTACTTAGCAAACCATTTCATAGGAATATGTGGGTAGAGATCCCAAACCCTATCTTTGATCAAGACATTTTCAGATTGCCTGAGATTAGATTTGAAATTATAAAATAGAAAAAGAGGCTCCCTTTAGGGCCCTGACCAAGTGAAGGTGAAACCACTGATCAGGCTGTTCTAGAGAGATGGAATTATCTTGTGCCATGCTACAATGGGAAACTGGGGAGCACCTCTGAGGGGCTAGAAGACTGAGGATTCAGCCTGGAGATTTAATCAGACAATTAGTAAATTAGGAAGCTATCAATTCCTATGCTAGATAGATTGCTTATGCACATGTTTTTTATTGTAACTCTATTTTAAATATTTCCATTTGCTCTCTTTCCTCTTATAAATAAATCTTTGAAGAAGGAACAGAGGATCTTCACAGTGTGTTGACAGAATAGGGGAAGAAGGGAAGGGAGGACATGTTGGTAGCAAAGCACTTAAGTGTGGTGGTGGCAGCAGGAGGAAATGATGGTCTTACTTTCAACAAGTATATGGGGCAAGGAATTGTTGCAGGAATCTGGAGGGACTACACTATGCTTGTGTTTCTTCCAATGGCAAGCAAACAGCTATGCATGCACAAAAATTGATACTAAGAGGAAGGACTTCAAATGGAAAATAAAGGAGAAATAGGCAATTTTGAAAAACATAATAGAAACCTAACTTCTGTCAGGTAGCTGAAGGGTATCACAATGTGACATAAAGAAGGAAGGGAAAAAAGGATCCCTAAGAATATGAATCTCCATAATAGGTAAGAGACTTTTCCCAAGAAACTTCTAAGGAGGAAGCAGCTCCTTGTGTTTCAAAGAATGATAATGCAAATCCATAGTTAGCATCAAGAAAGAAGTAATCCAGTACCAATCACAGAAAAGAGAAGCAAGCAGCAGTGGCTAGTAATTAAACACTGAACAGCAGAGGTGGACCTGACATGGACGTTGAAAAAGTTTGCTGTCTTTCCAAAGTGTATGTCTAGGACAAAATGGAGCCTCTTGAGACTTGTCAAATCTGACAAATACTCCTAAATTCTTGTGACTTGTAAGGGAACAAATTATACCAGAAGAAATAACCCAGAATGCATTTGTAAGGATTATGAAAGCAAAAAACTAAAGAACTGAGTCATAGGTAGTATTTTGGAGGATATGCCAAAAAGTAAGGTGTATCTTGGAGATATATTCATGTGAAGAAACCCAGGGATTGAAGTAGGCAAACATGATAGAGATCATCTGAGTGAAAATCAGTGACGGAAAAAAAAAAAAAAAACAACAGAAGTGAAAGTGCTGGGAGAGTATACTACAGACCACCTGGTCTGAAGGAAGAAATTAATGAGAAAAAAATCACAAATCTGGCATAGAGGGATGATCTAATAGTAATGGGAACTTCAGTTGTCTGAAGAGAGAGAGCTAGAGTGCTCTCTCCACTAAAAAAAAAAAATAGAATGACTCACAAATTCTTGATAATTTCAATCTTCAAAAGTGATGATGGGAACTGCTATTCTGAACATAATTTTAAGGAATAGGGAAGAACTGGTTACTTTATAAAAGCCCTCCTTTCCCTTTTCTCCACTCCTCTCTCTCAGGGTGAAAGTGATCTATTACTAAAATTTTTCAGAAGTCTTTACCTGGACTTTCCTTTGCACTTACCTTCAACTCCCTGAAATCATGGTCATTTTGTCTATTTCTCCTTCCCCTGTTTTTAGAGTAAGGACTAGGCTGTATTTTTCTAGCTCTTTTCTGTACCTAGCATAGCACTTTGAACATTAGAGATATTTAATAGAGAATAGAAAATGGAGACACATGGCTATTTTCCAAGATACTGCATCTCTCAGTTGAGTATTTTCTCTGACTGTCCCACATGCTCTCCCTCCCCATCTCCATCTCCTGACTTCCCTGGCTTCCTTCAGTTCAGCTAATCCTCCTTAACTCTAGTGCCTTCCCTCTGTTGATTGTTTCCACTTTATCCTGTACATAGCTTATTTGTAGAGAGTTGTTTGCTGATTGTCTCTCCCATTAGACTACAAGCTTCTTGAGACCAAGTATCATCATTTGCCTTTCTTTGTATCCACAGGATTTAGCACAGTGCCTAACATATAGTAGGTACTAAGCAAATATTTATTTATGAACAAAAAAAGTGTTTTAATGCAATAGAGGCCCAGGGATAAAGAGATCATGATCTGAGAACCAGCCTAGCTAAGAATTTGAGAAGGTCTTCACCAGATTGTCCCAGGGTGATGAAATTTTTGGATAAAAAGGCTCTTAGAAAATCTACCAAGTTATAGGAAGGTTGTGATCAGTTGGAGGAAAGGGAAACACTGATGAAATTGGAGATCTTTGATGTAGTAAATAAAGTCCTATCTGGAACCAAGACCATTGACTAAATCATTTCTCATTGTCTCTTCTAGCTCCAGGCCTCTGAAAAATTACCCTGTCTTAGTATTCTTAATACAACAGTTTTTCCCCCCAAGATCTGAATAAGGCCTTGCTAGAATTACTTTCCTGTTACATTTTAAAGAACAAAAATATAACCTCAACTGTTTGAAATGGTTTAAAACAATGAAACTTGCTTCATGGCAAGTTCCTTGTAAAGACTATTTCTGTGATTCTGTAGGGTAGTCATTCAATGAATTTTTATTGAACACCTACTGCATACAGCACAGGCAACTAAGTGGTATAGTGGATAGAGCTCAGGACACGGAGTCAGGAGGACCTGCATTCAAATCCAACCTCAGACACTTACCATTCATGTGATGCTATCCAGGTCACTTAATTCCTGCTTGCCTCAGTTTCCTCACCTGTAAAATTGGGAGAACAATAGCACCTCCCAGGTTCATTTTATCAAATGAAATAGTATTTATAAAACACTTTGCTAACTTTAAAGTGCAAATCACGAATCCTAGGTGTTGTCTGTCTATAGTGATTCTCTTCTTTACCTCAGTCACATTTGGCCCAAATAATAACTATGATGATAAAATTAATGATAATAGCCTCTTCACTCCCAACTCATCATCCATGCAATGAGGATGGGGGTCTCCTGGGGGTAGTAGGGAAGAGCAAAGCAGGGTAATGCCAGCCGAGGCAATATGTAGCAGGGACTTTTTAATTTGCCTGGGATCATTATGGTAACTTTGTAGGCCAGGTAGGAACACTGAAACACTAGTGAATGCTCTAAACCCATTATTCTCTGCTCAGAATAATTGAGTATGGCTTCCAAAGGGGTAATCATACCAAAAACTCTTAATAAGTACCTGTTGACCATAGATGACATCAAATTATATGCCTCCATATTGAACAGCTTTTCTGTTTCATATGATCTTTCTCTAATGATATCAAAATATCATTTGAACTTGATAAATGTAGAATTTTTAATGTAAAAATAGAAACTAAACACTTTGAACTTGAAACCAGAGGTAAAATTGAACCAATAGATAAAGATAATGTTTATAAATACTTTAAACTCCTCTAGGCAAAAAAAAAAAATCCTACATAGTAGGAGAAAGCTATTGCTATATATCCAAGAAATGTCCTGGCATTCTGAAATAATAAAAAAAATGATAATGGTTATCACTTACATGGAGCTTTGAGGTACATGAAGAGTTTTATATACATGATTTCATTGGATCCCCTTGACAATCCCAAGAGATATATGCTATTCTTATTATTACCATTCTAAAGATGGGATTGAGTTTAAGTGATTTGCCCAGGCTCACACAGCTCAGAAGGGCCTGAGGTGGCTTAAACCTCCAGTCATTGTGATTTCGAGTACAGCATTCTACATAGATACTATACCACCTAACTGCCTCAAAGTTCATTGGAAATAACACGCTAAAAGCAATTAAACTGCATAATACCGGTCTTAATATATACTTTTGGAACTCTGAAGTGGACCACAACTGATCTGGAAGGTATCCTAACGGAAACTTGTACAATATTATTGAAGAAAGGGCCCCTCACCCTAAGACAACTCTGGAAATATGAATACTTCCTTGTCATAGAACAAATAGGGTTGAGAGATATTCTTTGAAAATACTACAAACAGGTCTGCAACTTACAAAAATACTTTTGGAACAAGCGGGCAATTCCCCAAGCAACAGTAAATGCCAACAATAGGTATATGCCACTGGATTTGTTGAAAGTAACCATATAAGTAGCTTACTTCTGCATGGAGCCTATAAAATAGCTAAGATCTTAGAGTGGAAGTCAAAGGCCTTCCATTAGAGACATCCGCATGAATGTAACCAACAATGTGTCAACAAAGACGTTTTAAAAATGGGAAATGGGAAATGGGAAGATTTGCTTCTAGAAATGGAGGCGTTTATGATAACAATTCTGGATTAGGTCAGATTTGGCCACCAGAAATTAAAGAAAGGTTATCCTTCAGGAGCCTAGATTTATTAATCAGTGTAGATTATGCATGACAGCAATAGAAACTGCACAATACATTACTGCAAGCCATAAACATCTAGTACCTGCCAAACACCTAACAAGCTATGAATTAGTGGCTAGAATTCTATATCATAAAACTATTCTCTTTCATAAAACAACAGATAATAAAATCCCATAGTAACAAAGAAACCTCAATATATTCTTGAGAATTCAACAAATAAGATGTGAGGGAACTTGTTCATTTTCACAAAGAAAATCATTCTCCACAATCACCCAATAATACCACTAATCTGTAAAAATTTAAGAAAAATGTTTTTAATAGGTGTCACTGTACCAAAATACTCATGTTCTCTAAATCCTATGGGTAAAAAGACCTTTTAAAATACAGAGACTTTGCAGAAGAAATCAAAATCAGGTTGGAGAGATGATGATATACTGTCCTCCTTTCTGCAACTGGAGTGTACCAATTATGGTTTCCATGAGCCCAGAGATGATGAGTTTATATCCCGATATTTTTATTCAACACCCAAAAGGAGATATTTCACCCACCTGAATAATACTGAATGCAGAACACTGAATATGCAGGATTGTGATTTGTCTTAGAACTATTTCTAACAGCACCTCATAAGAATCTGATAGTAATCATGGTAATTATTATTGACATTTAAATAATGATTTAAGGTTTGCAAAGTAGTTTTCTACACACCTACCTCATATTTGGATTTTTTCTGAGATTTTAGTGTTCTATGAGTATGTGTCACTGGGAGAATATTGGTTTCAAAATGATGTGCTTTTGTAGCATTGAGAAATTTAGGAACCATTGGAAACACTGTATAATTTCTCACACGTAGACCAGCAAAGATATTGTCCATGATGTTGGTAAACACAGGCATGTTTCTTGGGCCTCACTTGCTTTTAATACTTAGTAGAATCTTGAACAAATTTTCCTTTATGGCCACATCTTCTATAGAACCCAATATAATTTTAATGCATGCATGGAAGATGCCTTGTTTGAGGAGAAACATTAAGAAGGCATTTTGGTCTATTGGGTCAAATGCTATAAAAAAAGAAAAATCAGCAAATACTTTACACAGAGCATTCTTATAATCTATGCATTTCTCAGCCATTTGTAGAACTGTGAAATTACTTGGTCACTTAACTGTCAGTTCACAGTATCATACATGTAGATCTGGAAGGGACCATAGAAGTTGTCAAGGCCGGCCCTTTTAATTTACAAATGAGGAAACTGAGGCCTAGAGAGGTTAAGTGATTTGCCTAAGGTCATGCAGTCACTAAGTAACAAAGGTGTTACTTACCAGGACCTTTAACTTTAAATTCAGTGATGTCTCTACTTCACTATAAAGGCACAGATGGTCTCTATTTTTCTAGGCGTCAAGAAGGGAGTTCCAAATGGGTATCCATTTGGATACCAGTCATGGGAGGATGGCTTGTCAAAAGCACAGGGAAGATATATGGAATATTAAGAATTCTAATGATTAAATTAATGTTTGCTGATGATTTAAGAACACTGTGATTCTTAGCACTCTCTGCTCCCTTTACCTTCCTTTCTTTTTAATTGAATAAAAATTTCTTTTTTTTCACCGCAAAGTTGGTTTGTCTCAGTTTATCCCACCCTAGTTAGGAATCTGCCACGGTGTTAATTAAATGGAGGAAGTCAGAATGACATTGAGCTCCTCACTGCAGGGAGGAGCTGCTGAAAGATGTGTTCAGAGGCTTATGACAACACAAGGACAGAAATGAAAAAGGGAATTTTGTGCTAGTGTCTAAGGAGCTAATGGGTGGCATTCTTAAGTGAAGTCTTATTAAGTGAACTCAGTTTAAATACATGAAATGGAATTGAGAAATATGTATAGTGGGAGGAATAATTGCTGAGGAATTCAGAAAATAGATTCTGCATCTTTTTCCCCTCATCTAGGAATGACTGCAGTTGAAGTACTATAAAGTTTTTCTTCATGGAAGAAAAAAAATTGGTTTAAATGGAAAGTAAGGAAATTATTAAAAATTCTTCCTAATGAATTTCATTCAAGGAAAAGTAGAAACCTATTTTCCACATATTTTATTTTGTCCTCCCTTGCCCCACTTTCCACTGGGGCATGTTGTAGTAGAAAGAACACTGTATTTGGAACAGAAAGTGTGGGTTGGAATTTAGGACCTGACTGACCAAATGCAAGTCTCCTCGCTTTGTCTTAGGGGATGAATGTTTGAGTTCTCTAAATCCTAGCAGCTCTAAGCCCCATAAATGATCATCTATCATTACCTCATGGAATAGAAATTGCAAGAATTATGCCCATTTTATAGATACAGGACTTGAGGCATGAGGAGATATGAGTGACTTATGGTCAAACAGCTCATTAAGTATAGAGATAGGACAAGAATGCAAGTTTCCTGACTCCCAGCCCTTGTTCTTGCCTCTGAACCTCCTGACTACTAGGAAAGCCTGGTGTTAAGGGCAGAGGAATGACCTTACCCTGGTCCCCTAACACTTACCCATTTAAGTCTATTCACAACCTAACTCCAATTGATCTTTCCGCCTTATTCTATGTTATTCCCCTCCACACACTCATGATGCAGTCAAGAGGGTCTTCTTGCTATTCTGCACACAAAACATTCCATCCCTCCACCTCTGGTCTCTAGAAGAGTCTGCTCTTCCTCCCCCATGGCCCCATACTTTCTCTCACCTTCCCCTCTTAGAACACCTATTTTCCTATGAAGCTCAGCTCAAGGGCCACCTTTTCTTTCCTGAGATACTAATGCTTCCCCTGCCAATTTCATGTTATTTTGCATGTCTTCATGAACATTTATATATACATGTTATCTTCTTCTCCTCTTTCCTACCTCCCAGCCCCCAGAATCTAAGCTCCTTAAGTGTAGACATTTTCTTATTAGGGTTCATGTACCATAGTGCCAAGGCACTAACAAATAAAATGGGTGTTTAGTTGCTACTGCTGCTTCTGTTGTTGTTCATCCTTCATTTTTGGAGAGGACCAAAGACATCACATTGAGAGATGTCTTGATTCTTGAGTGATTTAATAAACTCCCTCCTTCTTATTCAATGTCTTAGTCCAGGATTTCCAGGATTTCTTCCCCTATATAGTACATTGACTCTCTTCTAGAGTCATTGAAGTCCAGTTACAAGACAAAAGTCAGTATGACTGGCAATGGCCTGGGATGCAGTGGATGACCTAGGTATCTTGGATGTCTGACCAAGCTCTAAGCACTCCACAGTGCTTCCTTTAGCTGCCTTCATCGACATTGGAATAAATTGTTCTCATCTGCCACTCCACCAGGAGAAATCTTTATGTGTTGGAGTAGGCATCCCCCTAACTCACTGATGACTTTGAAGCCTATTGTCTAAACCACCATCAATGTGGTTTAGACCATCTGCCAAGGCACTTGACTGGAGTGTAGCTATTATGAATGCTACAGCTACTTGGAGCCACAGGTGGGGGTTGGGTGACAGGTGAACTCCAAAGGTGGGTGAGCAGCCCTAAAAACCAAGAACTTGGCAAGCCCTCTCATCAGAGGTACTGGTCCTCCCTAAATACCCCCCACACCCTAGGTGTTTAGGAAATCCTACTTGATTGATTGATTCCTCAAACCCTACCACCACCTCAAAGTAAATGTCAATTTGGATTGAATCTGGAACCTGGAAGATTCATGGTAATGCCAAGTGGGAATTCCATCACGTTTATTAATGAGGGTGACTGGATCCCAAACATATTTCCTACCTGAGGTTAATGACTCCACAGAGTGTCTGATAACACTGGGAATAAATAGGATGCCAGACTAGATGTATGAAGCCTGAAGGGAGGTACTATCAATGACATCAGGCCCGAAGGTCTGAACACTGGAATGTGACTAAGGAAAATCTGATGATTTTTTCCTAGATAAGAATCTTGGGCTGGAGATGGATGGATTGATAAGTGCTCATTCATCCTCCACACCTCTAACAACCATTGTGCCCTGGACAAAGCCTAAACAGAAGGGAGAGTAGCCCAAGCAAGGTCCCAAATCAGGCCCCAGAAATGAGCAGAGGAAGGATTTCTCTTAGGCAGCAGCACAGGACATATATGTGAGTTAGTCTCTGTATCATCATAGTTGAGTAGAGAGAATACACCATAACACATATTCAAACATGCAATAGTCTATATTGGAGAATCTATCATACTCTGTGGCAAGTCAGAGTAGGACACAATATCAGTACAAAATTCTATTCAAATTCTGATGAAGGGACCTTTGTTTCTGGATGGAGGAGGGGGTTGAGAAAGCTTTACAAAGGAGTTTCTGAGGCAGTAGGTAGTATAGCATATAGACCAGATTCAAATCCTCCCTCTGACATTTACCAGCTATGTGATACTCAGCTACATCACTTAACCTCTTTTTGACTCAGTTTCCTCATCTGTAAAATGGGAGTAACAATAGCACCTACATTCCGCAGTGGCTATAAGGATAAAATGAGGTATTTGTAAAACACTTTGAAAACCTTAAATCACTACATAAATGCTATTATTGTTGTTGTTGTTATATCTGGGCCTTGAAGGATGCCAAATCCAGGACCACACATTTGAATTGTGTCCATTTCCTTTTAGACAATTAGACAATTTACTTCCTGTATTATCATTAACAAGAAGGCACCATGAGGCAGCTAGGTGGCACAGCCCTAGAGGACTTGATTTCAAATCTGGCCTCAAACACTTGACACTTACTAGCTGTGTGACCTTGGGAAAGTCACTTACCCCCAATTGGCTTGCCTTCCCCCCTCCAAAAAAAAAGCACCAAAACACTGGATGATCCTAGAAGGGTTTTTGTTGGTGCTTGGTAACTTGTAACTAGCAATGTCAGTAGGGCTTAGGGAAAATATACAGCCCACTATGTGCCTTGGTTTAGAGGAATATCAAAAGGCCTGCTTGTGCCCAAGTATCTGTCACCTTTGTTTGGTGGGTGCTGAGATGATGAGATTTCTGTCCAGTCCTCTCAACATCAAAGTGAACAAACTAGCCAGATAGTTTATTAGCCAAGATTAATTGATCTGACTAGTAACCAACCTCTTACCATCCAATATCACTTAGCAGAGACTATTACCCAGAGGGAATGGGACACAGGATAGGTAATTCTTGAAAAGAGAGGGAAAAGAAAGAAGACACCCCAAACATATGATGTTTCCTGACCTTGGAGGGGCTGTCATATTTGGGAACCCTGTATTACATAGGGGAAGGAATTTTAGAAATTCTCAACTAAGACATTGAACAAGAAGGAGGGAGCTTAAAAATAGATGGCATTAATATACAGCTTTACATATAATATTCCATTTGACCCCACAATCTTCTGTGGTGGATACTACAGTATTATTATTCATATTTTATAGGTAAGGAAACAGAGGTTCACAATAACTAGGTGACATGACCATGGCCTCACCATGAGTGTCAGAGGCAAGATTTAATTTCAGGTCCTCTGTTCCCCAAAGTCAGGATTATAACACAATGATTCTTCCAAGGTCAAACAAGCAGGATTTGAATCTAGCTTTCTCCAAAGTGGACAGAAGGCTCTTTGTCCCTCATTCGACACTGCCAGCCTCTCAAAGGAAGATGGGAGGGGATGCCAGGGAACTAATTTTGCCTTCCTCCTGATTTTGCCTAGGGCAAGCCCTGATGACAGACTGATGTGCCTTGCTTTTCAATGCGGCCTTTTTTTTCTTTCTTTTTTTTTTTTTTTTTTGGTGGGCACAGTGAGAGGGGACTGGGAAATGTTCCTTCAGCTGGCAATGGCAGATAATTAAAGCCCTGGTGCCAAGTGGAAAGAAAGAAAAGAGGAGACTAATGCTGGAGACCAATTGACAGATGTGCTTATTGTACGGAGAGGAATTCAGAAAACAGTGGAACGCCATCTGTGTCGAGAGCTGGCTGCTTGGATTGTGCAGTTTTCACTTAAGAAGACTGAGCATCAAACACCCAGGTTCCTGCTGACAAGACTGGCAGGAGAGCATATGCACTGAACTCCAAAGGAATTCAGCAAATATTCTCAGTATGGAGATCAGGAAGTGGGTGCATTTTGGGGGACCAAGGAGAATGAAAAGGTTCAGAAGTGTCCATAGGACTAAAGGTAGACACTGTGTTAGAGGTGGTGTGTCATGCTGGATAGAGTGCTGGGCTTAGAGTCAGGAAGACCTGGGTTCGAATCTTACTTCAGATACTTACTAGGTGAGTGATCATGGGTAAATCACAATGTCTCTGGGCTTCAGTTTACTCTTCTGTATAATGAAGTGGGTGGACTTAATGACTACCTTCTTAGCTTACCTTCCAGCACTAAATCTTTGATTTCAGGATCCTCTAATCTAACTTCTGATCTTTACTAGCTAAGTGACCTTGGGTAAGTCACTTAAGCTCTATGTGTCTCTGGCATCTTCTTCTACCTTGAATACTGGATGAAATCACTGTTTCAATATTCTGGAAATGGAATATTTGATGGCAAATATAAGTAAGTCAATTCCAGTAGGGACACGTCTGAAGGAAATTGTCCTCAGGACCTGGATAGTTCTACTTTTTGATATGATTACACCACTACAGATACATCTTATGGAAGAGAAGCTGGCTCACTTAATGCTTTCAATATTTGTAATGTTTCCCTCACCAGGAAGGTGTTTTAATAGTGCAAAGCATTAGGGCAAATGCTTTGAACTATGGTTAAACAGAAAATTACAAAAGAATGCCCATCTTCTGATGAAAGGTGCTGTCCATCTCCAGAGAAATAATTGGTGGAGCCTGAATGCAAATTGAAGATACTTTTTCTTTACTTTATTTTTCTTGGGTTTTCTTTCACAGCATGACTTACATGGAAATGTGTTTTGCATTACTACACATGTATATCCTATGTCAAATTGCTTGTCTTCTCAATGGGGGGGGGAGTTGGGAAGGAAGAGAGAGAATTTGGAGGGAAATGTTAAAATTGCTTTTACATGTAATTGGGAAAAAATAAAATACTAAATTTTTAAAAATCAAACAAATAAAGGAATGTCCATGGGAGCAAGAAGGCACTATGGTCTGGTAGGAAAGTTGCTAGATTTGGAGTCAAGGGAGGTGGGTTCATATCCAAGCTTTCCTACTCATGACCTGTATGACCTCAGACAAATCATTCACTTCTCTGGATCTCAGTTTCCTCCTCTGTAAAAAGAGGGAATTAAGAGCAGCTAGGTGGCACAATGAATAGAGCACCGGCCGTGGAATCAGGAGGGCCTGAGCTCAAATCCAGCCTGAAACACTTAACACAAAACTAGCTGTGTGACCTTGGGCAAGTCACTTACCCCCAATTGCCCTGCCCTTCCCCCTCCAAAAAGCAAAAAAAAAAAAAAAAAGAGGGAGTTAAGCTAGCAGACCTTTAAGGCCACTTCTAGATCTAAGTCTATGCTTCTATGCTCCTATAATCTTTGGATTTTTCAGCCCAAGAAGAAAAGATAATAAGAGCATGAAAGGGAAATCAGAGACCATCCAGTTTTAACTCCAGAATTTTACAAAGGAGGAAACTGAAGCCCAGAGAGGAGAAATAATTTGTCCAAAGTCACCCAAGGGGCAAAGAAGAAAAGGAGACTCATTCTAGCTCATAATCTTCTTCTTTAGAGGTCTATGATTTCATCAGTGGGGGAAAGGAGGGTAGAGCTTTGTCTACAGGTGTGGACTATAACCCTCTCCGACCTTTAGTAGATCATTATGTAAAGTGCTGAGCATGGGGCCTGGCACATTTATTGTTTTTGTTCAGTCATTTCACTTCTATCCAGCTCTTTGGGACCCCCTTTGAGGTTTTCTTGGCAGAGATACTGGAGTAGTTTGCCATTTCCTTCTCTAGCTCATTTTTACAGATGAGGAGACTGAGGCCAACAGGGTTAGGTGACTTGCCCAGGGTCATACAGCTAGTAAGTGTCTGAGACCAGATTTGAATTCATGAAGATGAGTCTTCCTGATTCCAAGGCCAGCACTCTATCCACTGTACTACCTAGCTCCCCCCTTTCCCCACCTTCCTCACTCAGCCCCACACCAAGGTCAGAGGAGATACTTAATAAATGCTTGTTCTCTCCTTTCTCTTCCTTCAAAAATTTTCCAAAAATTCATCACTTGTTGGCTACCCCTTGAGGAAGCCATTTTATGTAGAAGGCCATTTTAGATGAATGAACAGAGGAAGAAGGAAATGTGATTGAAGACCTTGCCAAAGGGCCTATGCCTACTTAAAAGTGAGAAGAGATGAATCAGCCAATCTCTCCACTATTGTGTGTTCTGTAACCACCAGCAAATGGAAGCCTTTCTACCAAGGGACACACCTTTCAGTGTTACAGAGCCTGACTTTGATGTCCCCTGGCAACGAGCCTCTCTTCCCTTCTTTAGTTCATTCACAGAGGACAAATACATGGTCAGTTATGTAGACCATTCCTGAAGCCTTTCTGGCTATCAGAGGCAGGGTTCTACTGGTCTAGCCTAGACAACCCAAGCTTGTCTCCACACCACAAAGAGGCATGCAAATCCAAATGGTGCTGTCTATACATGGCATTTCCTAAGTGTTATATGTCTGAAATTCATCCAAGGTATCATCCCAGTCTTCAAGGCATTCACAATTGCACATAGGTAATATAAATGAATCTAATTTGAGTTATCTTCCACCAAAAAAAAAGGCAATGGAAAAGTAAGAATTGAATGTCATAGCCTCTATTTATTTTATCTTTTCAATTAGTAAAAATATTTATTTTCACTCCTTCCCTCCAACTTAAAGAGAAAAAATACTTATAGCAAATCTGCATCATTAAGCAAAAATAAATTCCCACATTGTCTATGCAAAAAAAAAAGTTCTATCCTATTCTGTATCTTGAATCTAGTATCTCTCAGTTAGGAAGTGGATTGTTTAGTTCATTGTCAATGCTTTGGAATTATGCTTGGTCATTGTATTGATCAGAGTTCTAACATCTTTCAAAGCTTTGTCTCTATGATATTATTGTCTTTGTATAAATTGTTCTCCTGGTTCTGATCACTTCACTCTGCATCAATCCATGCAGGGCTTCCCAGAGTTCTCTGAATGCATCGTCTTGGTAATTTCTTATTTCTTACATCCATACACTATAATTTGTTCAGCTATTCCTCAACTGATGAGAACCATCTTAGTTTTCAGTTCTTTGTCAATAGAAAAAGAGTTAAGCCCCCCCCCCCAAAGCTAGTTTTCCAATTGTAATTTGCATTTCTGTACACTATACATTGAGAAAAGGAGAGAAAAAGAGGCTGGAGGTAAAAGACACAATGGGGAAATTGGAGCACAGGTAAGAGAAAAGAGGCAAAATCCTGACGAAGAACAGATAGTGAGAATGAAATTTGACATGGGCAGCCAGGCAGAGGAGACTAAAATGTGGCACAGTCTCTGAAAAGAAGCAGTGATAGCAATCGACTTTCTACTAGGTATCACTTGTCCAGTCAGGTAAAAGGCTCCCTGCTCTGCTCAGCATGGGGCCTGGCTGCCCAGTCAGACTTCTGCACCTGCTCCTGATCGCTCCCTGGGGCTCCCTTCTGGGAAGCAAACAGCAGGTACAGAAGGTCAGGGAGAGTTCAGGGTCACGTGGGATGCTGAAGCTGGTAGCCAAAGTCTACCTGTCGATGCCCTCTTCCTTCCTCTGAACTGACCAAGTTCTGCCTCTCATTTTTCAAATTGATAAACATTTAATACATGCATGCTTGGTACAAAGCACTATACTACATTCTGGGGAATACAAAGCTGAATACAATTTTTTCCCTTAGTGGGGAACAGTGGAAAGAGGTCTGGCAAAGGAATCAGAGGGTTCAAATTCCACTTCTGATGCTTACACTGATGTGACCTTAGGCAGATCACTTTAACTCAGGTCATTTCAATAAACATTTACTAAACACCTACTATGTGCCAGACACTATGCTAAAATAGGAAAAAGACAATCTCCACTCCCAAGGAGCCTACAGTCTAGTGGAGGAGACAATATACAAACAAATACATACAAAGCATGCTATATACAGGAGAAATAAGATGTAATTTTTTTTAAAAAGAGAGTCAGGTAGCACAATGGATAGCCTGGAAGAGTTCAAAACTAGCCTCAGACACTTACTAGCTGTGTGATCCTGGGCAAGTCACCTAACCTTGTTTGCCTCAGTTTCCTCATCTGTAAAATGAGCTGGAGAAGGAAATGGCAGCCCCAAAAGTGATCATGAAGAGCTAGACATGACTGAAAAACAACTAAACAAACAAACAAAAAAGACTAAAACTAAAACAAAAGAAAGCACAGGAATTAAGAGGGATTAGGGAAGGCTTCCTATGGAAAGTGAGATTTTAGTTGGGACTGAAAGTAAGCCAGGGCCTCAGTTAACACACTTGTAAAATGAGGGAGTTGGAAAAATGACTTCTTAGCTGAAATATCAATAGAAAAAGTAGGCAAGATAATAAGATAGCAGTAACAAAGTAAATTCATTTATGGATTAATTCAGTCATCAAACATTTATTAAATGCTGATTATGTGAAGTGTCACTTTTAATTCAGAGAAGTATACAGATAAACAAGGTAAGGTCCCTCTGCTCAAGTGGCTAAGTGTCCTGGAGAGGTAGAAATAAATTGTGAGAACTTTAGGGAGGAAGAGATGGCTTCTGGCTTCAGATATCGGGAAAGCTATCATGAAAGAGGATGGGTTGGAATTCAACAGAGGAAATGGCCTGTGTGAGAAAAGGCATGGAGGTGGGCCAGGGAAAGACAAATTGGGTGAACAATCCATTTTGTCAGAAGCACGGAAAATGTCAAGTTGAGGAATGCAAGATGTTTGGAAGTAAGTTGAAATCATATTTAGATGATCTTTGAGCTTTGTCAGTTAAAATGGGTCCACCAACTCTGACCCTAAATAGAATCAAATGCCACCTGAAGAAAATCAGACTGTAAGTGATTATGAGTAGAATTTGGGGATGAATAGCTGAAAGAAACCTCAGAGGTCATCTAATGATTAACAGGTGTTTTGCAGGAGATGACATCTTTCTCCTGAAGAGCTATTACTTAGTTACAAATGGCTAAGGGCAGAAGATTCTTTTCTGAAAATTTTACTTTAATGCCCAAGGTCCACATCTGCACTATGGGAAAAAGGGGGAGAAGGAGGCATTGGCTCACAGGTGCCTTTCTGAATGTGGCATTCATAGTCAGGATTTCTCACCCTTTCTGTGGGTATCTTTTACCTTGGGCACAGAGACTGCAGGAATTTTTCAAGCTTTCCCCCCAAGCATGTTATAGAAGAATTCTCCATACTTAGCCGGACACCTGCCTAGCAAGTACTCAGTTTGAGACCTAGGAGACTGATTCACATCTGTTCAAGAGGAAACAGACTGCCAATTGATGCTTCTCACACACCATGTGTCTGCCAACCCAGCCAGGCCCTGCTCTCTGGCCAGCCCCAAGGCTGGAAGCTCTCTGTTCCAGACAATGTTCCCCATCTGCCCTTTGCATTTGCATTTCCTAACCTGGGGCTTCCCTGTTTAGGGAGCCCTTGACAGAGACGAAGCTAACTCAAATTCCCCAAATGGGCATTTACGGCAGTAGGCATCTGCTCCTGCTGTCTAAAGGTCCAGCAGAACTGCACAAATTAGAGCTTTTTAGCCAATTGTTTATAAACTGCAACAGGAACCATTTGGAAAACACAATAATCAGCTCAATGATTCTGTACAGCACAATTTTATTTTAGGGGCTGACAGAACCACACCTCCAAGCACCTATGGAATCAGCTGCCAGTCAGCTGACTATACATTTACATTTGAATTAGTGACTTACACTTACACTTACCTCAGGAGAGAAAATTACTTTCCTTGGGGAATTTTTAGTTTCCTACTAAGTGCCTCTTAGAAGTATAGGATAAGTGAAATGCTCAGTTTGGATACAAGCTCTGTCTCAGACTCCCCAGAAATGAGGAGACCCGGAATCTAGTCCTGGCTCTGCTGTGAAAATTAGCAGATGAATTTGGGCCAATCAATTCAAAATCCTCAGATTTTGCATAGAGGATAGGTCTCTAAAATCCAATTCCATGCCTAAAGGTTTATGATTCTATGCATTTCTTCTTACCTGAGTTTCTCCTATCATCTGAGTGCTTTCAGTGTCCTCCTCTAACGAAATTCATTCATTCAATAACCATTTCTTAAGCATGGACTAAATCATAGCAATATGTTAGGCCTTAGGGGAGATGCAAAGTTTAGACAACAAACAGGCATTTATTAAGTGCCTACTGTGTTCTAGGTACTATACCCCCGGAGATATAAAGACAAAAATGAAATAGTCCCTAATGCTAAGAAGCTTATGTTCTGTCAGAGAAAAAAAAGTACAACTATAAATATGTCATATATGTATATAAATATATGTATATAAAACTAATCTATAATTTTTTCTATATAAGAAGTTGGTAAGGATGCCAGTAGTTTACCACCTATGAACCTTATGGACTTCAGGTTCCCTGGAGCCCTGAGTTTAAGTGATATGTCTAGGGCCACATATGTAACATTTGTCAGAGATGAGACTTGAACCCAGAAACTCTGTCTCTCATATACATGAAATCAATGCAAGAATATATTGGAATGGGAAGGGGGTGGGTGGTAGCAGGAGAGGCTTCATATAGGGAGGGGCTCTGAGTTTCAAAGGAAACTAGGGGTTCAAAGAGGCAGTGGTGAGGAGTAATGGCATTCCAAATGTGGAAGACAGCCAGGGCAAAGGCACATATGTGAAAGGACTATGAAAGGGCCAGTTTGGCTGGGCCATAGCTTGTCTTTAGGACGATAATATATAATAAGCTGGAAAGGCCATCTGGGGCCAGGTTGCTACATGGAAGCAGTCATATCAGTCCTGGCTGGTCATCTACTATGCCCTGCACTGCAGGTAGACCTTATGTGCATTGGAGAGTCCAAGGAGAGGAGGGGTGGAAGTCAGGGGTAAGATTACTGGGGAGTAGCAAAAGGAAGCACCGAATCCTGACAGTGTGATTTTAATACATGGCTGACAAGCCAGTGTACAACCATTCAAAATGACAAAAATGCCTTTCCTCTCACTCAGAGACACAAGGAGGCTGCTCCCAGGTCTTTATTTTGTTGTTGTTCAGTGGTGGGTTTGTCTGTAAGGTTTTCTTGGCAAAGATATTGGAGTGATGTCCTGTTTCCTTCTCCAGCATGTTCCCGTTTTACAGAAGAGGAACTGAGGCAAATAGGGGTTAACTGACTAGCCCAAGGTCACACAGTTACTAAGTGTCTGAGGTTGGATTAAACTCATCTACCTGACTCCAGGCTAAGTGCTCTATCCACTATACCACCTAGCTGCTAGTCTTAATAGGGGGTGCCTAAAACTTAATAGTGCCCCCTGCTCTTGGCAAGTACAAAATGCTATGCAAAAGCTCCTTCTGTCCTTAAGGGTTTTCCTGTTGGCTTAGCTTGATTGTTGTAGGGTATTCTAAGGGTCTGATCTCAGTTCTTAATTTCCCTTAAATCCAACAACAGTAATTATTATTGTTAGCTAACATTTCTATGGCACCCAGTACGTGCCAGGGACTTTACAAATATTATTGTATTTGATCCTCATAATCCTGCAAGATAGGTATAATCATTATCCCCATTTTACAGATGAGTAAACTGAGGCAAATAGGGCCTAAGTGACTTGCCCAGGGTCAGACAGTCTCTGAGGCTGCCTTTGACTTCAGGACTTCCTGAGTCTAGGCCCAGTGCTCTGAGCGCTCTGGTGCCACCTGGCTGCCCTCAATGCCCATGGGGCTGAGCCTCTCTATGCCCACGGCACGGGGAGGGCATTTTCCCCCTTCCTTTCCTCATTGAACTGATGAGCTCTTCTCCCAGCAGATGCTGAACTGACGGTCTGTTCCCCAGCAGGCTGCTGCAGGCCTATATTTAGCCACATTGTGTCATGTAGTAACAATACTTTATACTCACGTTGCACCTTTGATCAGAGGAGTTCAAAGCACTCAAACATTCATCAGACATTCATCAGCTCAACACCCCAGGGGAGAGAGAAGCAGCAAATATCAGCATGACGTTCTGATAGAGAAACTGAGGCCAGGAGAGACGGTGACTGGCCCGAGGTCAGATTGGGAGTCAGAAGCTAGAAATAGAGCCAAAGGTTGTTTTTCTGCAGTCATTGCTTAGACCTGCTTCCTGTTGAATGAACTAGTCCCCAGGTGCCATCACATTTCTTACTGGTATGGTAGGAATTGTGTAGGCATCCTTCCCCTCTAATGGACTTCTCTGTATGTTCATTGAGAGGCAGCACGGGATATGGGGGATACACCTAGGCTGAAATCCCTATTCTGTCATTGTACTTCCCGGAGAAAGTCTCTTTGTCAACAAACAGTTATTAAGTGGTTACTTTGTGCCACAGGTAGCCAAGGGGAGCAGCAGATTGAGCACTGAGCTTGGAATCAGGAAAACTCCTCTTCCTGAGTTCAAATATGGCCTCAGACACTTACTAGCTGTGTGACCCTGGGCAAGTCACTTCACCCGGTTTGCCTCAGTTTCCTCATCTATAAAATGAGCTGGAAAGCAAATGGAAAACGTTTCCAGTATCTTTGCCAAGAAAACCTCAAATGGGGTCATGAAGAGTCAGACATGATTGAAAAACAACATACTTCGTGCCAGGTACTAGGGAAACAAATACAAACCAGAAGAAAGTCTTTGTCCTCAAGAATTGTTGTTCAGCAAGGCAGCTAGGTGGCACAGTGAATAGAGCACTGGCTCTGGAGTCAGGAGGACCTGAGTTCAAATCTGGTCTCAGGCACTTAACACAAAACTAGCTGTATAACCTTGGGCAAGTCACTTAATCCCAATTGCCCTACCTCCTCTAAAAAGCCAAAAAATAAAAAAAATAAAAAGAATTGTTGTTCAGCCATTTCAGTCACGTCTAACTCTTTTTGACCCCATTTGGGGTTTTCTTGGCAGAGATACTGGGGTGGTTTGTCATTTCCTTCTCCAGCTCATTTTACAGATGAGGAAATTGAAGTAAACCGGGTGAAGAGACTTGCTCAAGATCACACCGGTAGTAAGTATCTGGCATTAGATTTGAACTTATAAAGATGAATCTTCCTGACTCCAGGCCTGGCACACTATGCACTGTTCCACCTAGTTGCCTGCCCTAAAAAATACTTAGATTCTAATGGAGAAAGACAAAAGGCAGCTCATAAAAGGGAGCTGGGGAGAGGAGAGAAGGTACATGTACAGCATGGGGAGTCTGGAAGCAGTTCCAGCCTGGGTCTGTCCCCAAAATGGATACCCTGGAAGGAACTCATCAATGGGCAGAGAAGGCAGGCACAGTAGAAGAGGGATGGTTCAGGTTAAGAAGGCTCGGGGAGGGCGGCTAGGTGGTACAGTGAATAGAGGACCAGTCCTAGAGTCAGGAGGACCTGAGATCAAATCTGGCCTCAGACACTTAACACTTACTAGCAATGTGACCTTGGGCAAGTCACTTAACCCCAATTACCCTGCCCTTCCCCCTCCAAAAAAGAAAAAAAAAAAGAAGACTCCTGGTACTGAGGAAAATTCCAGGGTGAGAAGGCAATTTCCCTTGGTCTGTTTCCTCTTTAAATTGAGGGGTTGGGCACTAGGGGGCTCCTAAGGTCCCTTCCAGCTCCAAATTGATGCTCTTATGCCAGCATTAGTCTCTATAGAAATGCAGAGATAGAATGTGTGTGGTTTCCAGATTTCCCATCACCATGGTATCGCATGGCTTAGAATAGACAGAGGAAGCCTACATATTCCCTCTCTTCAATATTCACTCTCTCCTGGTGGGTGGGACCCCAGTGGAAGCTTTCTAGAAAGGTAGAAGCCCTGGACCCTTGCCTAGACAAATGAATCTAGCCTATCTCTCCTCTCAGATCTGATTTGTATGTTTTGGAAGTGATAGGTTCCTGGAGGAAGAAGGAATGACGATATAGTGACAGGTTTCTGGCCTGGCGCTGGGGGATGGGTAGACCTGATAGTGACTCTTTGGGGTAAGTGTTACGCTGTGACCCAGATTCTAAGGAAGAGCAAATTGTGCCTATATCTGATGCTTAGAGCAAATTACCTTCATTTCATTCTCTTACCTTAGATAATAGCTGTCTTCTGCATATGAGAATATTGAAATGGTAGTAGTTAAAGGCAAGGGAGAACAGATGCAGAGACAGCATGGTCCACCTGACTATTAATTAAAGTTCAAACCCCTTTGTCTGACATTCAAGGCTCTCTGTGATCTGTCACCAACCTAACTTTCCAGGCTTATCTCATATAATTCTGCACCCCATACTTCAAATTGTACTATTGTCAGCCTTTAGAACACAGACTTTAGTCTCCCATCTCTGGGCCTCTGATTTCATTGTTCACTATGTAGGAAATGCCCTTCTTTTCTCTCTGTATCTGATGAATTCTTACCCATTCTTTAAAATCCATCTCATGGGCCATCATTGTGAAGATCACAGGATCTTAGGTTTCCAGCTAGGCTGCCTACACCAAACTCCCTCAATCTGTGGGTGAGGAAACTGAAGAAAGAGAGGTTAGGTAATTTGCCCATGGTCACACAAGTAGGACATGAAAGAGTTAGCATTTGAACTACCATGAAGCTTTCCCTGATTTTGCTGGTTGGTAACAGGCTTCCTTCTGGGACCTCATGGGCCCTTGATCAAGGGCATACCACTTGAGGGAGGAAAAGCCAAGGCACTGTGAAAGTAGGTCTCTAATATAATTATCCTCTAATATTGTATCCTATATTTAAGCTTTCATATCTAATTCCGCTCCTAGACTATAAGTTCCATAAAGGCAGGGACAATATCTTAAGTAAATTACCTATCTTACCCCAGCATTCTATATAATGCTCTACATGTGGTAGAGACCTAATGAATGCTTGTTGAATGGATGAGTTAAATTTAGGGCTCTAAGTGTTTGAACTGGAAGATGGAAAAATCAAAGAGAAGGGCTATAGTCAGTCAACAAGCATTTATTAAGAGCTCTCTTCTCAGCAATAAAATGATCTAAGCCAGTTCCAAAAGACTCTTGATGGAAAATGTTCTTGATACCCAGAGAAAGATTTATAGAGTCTGAATGAAGATCAAAGCATACTATTTTCACTTTTTGTTTTGGTGGCTTTTTTTCTCCTTTTGTTCTGCTTTTTTTTTCTTTCACAACATGACTAATGTGGAAATTTTTTAAAAAGAGCTTACTGTGTGCCAGCACTAAGTGCTGGGAATATAAGTACAAGTTGAAAGAAAAGCAGTCTGCTCTCAAGGAGCTTCAATTATAATGGGGGAAGAGAATACAAAAAAAAAAAAAGGAAGCTGGAAAGGATGAAGGGTGGGGAGGAGTCAAAGGTACCCAGTTGAGGGGCATTGTAGAGGAAAGAAAGAGTCACAGAAAAGGAAACATTGACTGTACTTCTCTGACCTGTATTATCCCTCCTCCCACCCCCTAAGCCAAGCCCTGCATCAATAAGATGCCTTCTGCTGATGATTTCCAATGCCTTGTTTCTAAAGGTAGTCTGAATAGAGCAATGGGGCAGCAGAGCACTGCCCTATCCTTCTTGTGGTGGCCTATTTGGCTTGAGTGTAATGATGCTGAAAACATCTGAGACACTATTATTGAACGAAATAGGTAAGTAAGGGAGGGAGAGTTCAGATTCACCCCTTCTTTGCCTAATCCTTGCTGTCTCTCTGGCTCCAGAAACAGCACCTGATAGGTATTGGGGTAGAAACCCTACTCTTTCTGATCACTCCCAGGTAAGGAAAAGAAGCTTTGCAAATGTAGAATGGTTGTTTCCAGTTAGCTCTCCTATGGAAAAAAAATTCAACAAATAACATTTGCTGATGACTTCCTTTTATAAATGGAATGGAATTGTGGGGCTAGAATCCAGGGATTTTTCCCAGAAATCTTCCAATGTTTTTTCCTCGTGTTTGGATTCTGTCCCTTGCCTCTCCTCTGCTGGTACCTTAAGTTTGTCTCAGCCTCCTCACCTACCAAGCAGGGATTTTGCATTCCTTAGCACTTTTCACTCTCAGCTAATTCTCACACTCATTGCTGGGTGGGAGCAAACTATTATTCTCGTTTCTCGAAGGCAAAAACTGAGACAATGTTAAACTCACAAGTGCCAGTAGCTGGCTTCTTTCCCCACTTTCTGTTTCAACAACCTACATGCCATTTTAAAAGCATTTTGGGATGTTTGGGTAAAAGAAATTTCATTCAAGAGCCAAATGATGTTATGATGATGATTAAACTAAATGAGATCATACATTTTTGTACTTCAAAATAAGTGGTCTAGTTTAATGGGACTTCGGGGGGAACCTAATATCTATAATCTGTGCCGAGGAGAGCTACTCCTGTCCTGAACATCTGGAGCTTTGTGACAAATTTAGAACAGCTAGTACATTGGAAGAAACTGACTGATAAGTTGAAAAACCTAACTCAGTGATTCTCATCCCTTTGAGATGACTAACAGCAGCCCATTGTTGGTCTGATTATTTCCTCTCTCCCAACCTAAAAAGGAGATGGAGTATTAAAAATGAAATGATTTTATTTTACAATTGTAAAATTATATTCCAATTGATTCAATTTAGCACACAAGCATTCCCTGCCTATTCTGTACACAGTTCTGTGCTAGCTGCTTACCTCAACTACAAAGTGTAGAGAAGGTCTCATGATGGAGCTCACATGCTTTGGAAGGAGACACAGTATCTGCCCAGATTATTATAATACATGAGCAGGAAAAAGGGGGGTTTTATAACACCTACTATGTGCTAGGCATTGTACTGAGAGATGTGTAAATAGTATCTCATTTCATCCTCATAATAACTTTGGGAGATAGGTGATATCATGATCTCCATTTTACAGGTGAGAAAACTGAGGCAAACAGAGGTTGTGACTTGTCTAGGGTTACACAGAGGCCATATTTGGACACTGGTATTTCTGATTGCAGGCCCAGCAATCTATCCTCTTATTCCACTACCCCCATTTTTTACAAAGTCAACAACAAGAAAGAAAAGATCATTATCAACTGGGAGAATTGGGAAAGGTTTTGTGGAAGATGTGGTATTAGAGTTGGATTTGAAAGAACAGGCAGGAGTTCAACAGATTGAGATATGAAGAATATTCCAAGCATAAGGCATGGTTTGAACTTAGGCAAAGAAGGAGCCCAGAGCAAAGCATGGAAAAGGGATGATGAGTATTCCTGTTTGATGAAAACACAAAAGACCTAAAGGAAAGCTGGTAAGGCAAGGTAGGGTAAGGCAGTGACAGGCTGTCAAGGTCCTTGATTGCTGGCCTTGATTTCAAATGAATTTGAAATCTACTTGGTATAGAGTAGAGAGCCCCTCAAGAATTTTGAGTAGAGGTGAAGGAATCTGGAGATTCCTGGTTGGATTTTAAAAGCTTATCTATATGAGTCATTGAGTTATAAGGCTTTGTGGCAGAAACTAGCCTCAGCTGATGCAGAAGGAAGTTTAGTGGCAGGTTGTTGATAAGAACGCCATTAGTGGAATTAAGGGTAGATTAAAGTGGGTTCAAAAGAAGGAGGGTGTATTCAAGAGAAATGGTGGACAAAGGAGGGAGTGTTGGGAGTTTGAAACCCCATCAGTATGTGTATTATGGCTGGAGTTTGCAACTCTCTCCAAATATGAGTGAGACTAAGTTGTCTAAAGTTAGACTAAATCCTAAATATTTTGGTGCCCCCTCATCCGGTGATACCAGTACTGGTTAACCATGGCCATGATTCTAGTCAGATCCCATGTTGTAGAACATAGCCAAATGGCCAAGTTTCCAGTTCTTTATTGTTTTCACCTGTGAAGAAATGTCATGGTGTGGGGATGAGGTTCCAAGTAGATCTGGAGCCTGAGGCACATGCAACTACACATGATAGGCCTTGTAACAAAAGAAGTGATGTCATCCAATCTATTCACAAAGAAGATCAGTCTGGCAGGCATGTAAAAGGATGGATATCCTAACATTACATGAGATGATCTGAGTCAGCTTAGAATACCATAGATGTTGGGTGGCTAAGTGATGCAAAAGAGAGAGCATCTGGCCTGGAGTTGGGAAGAACCAAATTCAAATCTCTCAACCCTGCCTGCCTCAGTTTCCCCATCTACAAAATGAGCTGGAGACAGAAATGGTAAACCAACTCCAATATCTTTACCAAGAATACCCCAAATGGAGTCAAGAAGAATGGGTTACAACTGAAATGACTGAACAACAACAGAATACCACAAAATCTCAGGACTGAGAATCATGGAATAATCTCCATTAGAAACTACTAAGACATTTCTGTGTAAGTCCCACCACTTGATAACATTCCTCTTCAAGAATGAGAAGGATTTGTGAACAACTCATACCAACCGGCATTAAAGGCCATACCCTGTTCTGAGGAAATCAAGTTGTCATTCCTTTGTCAATGTTCCCTGCTTGTTTGCTGTAACCTTGTTTTCCTTGACCCCTGGGCTTCATCTCTTGTTCTTGGGCATTGATATGATCTACTTTTTTGGTGCTCCAGCCCCTATCTCTTCTGGTGGCACAATGCTCTTGGTCTTCCATCTAATGGATGTCCTACACCAAACATACCCAGACAATGGCCCTACCTCCTCCATCCTTTGCTTCCGATATATCCTCCTCTCTACTCTGTGTAATACATACTTACCTCAGTAGTTACTTTTTACTTGCCTGAAGCAAGCAGCCTGGAGGTGATTATTTCTTTCCATGGCCTATCTGCTCTACCTGATCTTACAAGTATCATTTCACAATGAAATACATTCACCTTGCAAAATTTGTTCAGAGATAAAGTAAAAGGACTTAATCCTGCCTCACACACCCCCATCTGTAATTCTGTGGTCTTTATGTTAAGTGCATAGCAATGGCATGGTTTCCTTGAAGCAGATAAATCAGCAAAGTCTAGCCTGCAACCAAGATGCTGAGGATTCCATGTCCTTGTTTATCCTATATTGTAATCCTTTGGAATCTGAGGAAGATAGTCTCTTTTTAAAGACAGAATTGTCTTCTTTGTTCACCTTCCTGGTTTTCTTGCTATCTAACTGTCTCATGACATCCAAGGATCATAAGAAGATTATCTAAGCAGAAAAGTCCCAAGGAGACTTGGGCCACCCCTAAAGAATAAAGATTATGCTAATTTTTCTTACAGTGTGTTTTGACATTGACAGGTCAGGGATATTCACTCAGGTCCAAAGTGAGGACACTCAGTCTTCATGTATTCAGAGCATGTATTATAAACAAAAAATTACAACATAGTCACTTAAATCAGGGTGTGCCTTACAGAACTGGTATTAGGTTTATTTCAGGCTCTGTGGGTTGAGAAGCAGTATGGTTAAGGCAAAACATTGAGGTTAATAGGTGAAATTTAGCCTCTACTTAAAGTACACACACACACACACACACACACACACACACACACACACACACCTTTTCCTTTTCCTCCTCTGGATCCCCTTTACAAAACTTTTCTTGAATCTGAGAAAGCCATTTGCTCTTTCCACCTCCCACCCTCCCAACACAATCGTACAACTCTGCCAAAAATTCAGCTGAGCAAACCAGTCAGAACAAACATTGGAGTCCATGGCAACCGCAGACTTGGATGTGCTACCATCCCTTTGCTCTGCCCTCCTCCTCTGCTGCTTGGAGCAGGAAGTCAGAAATTGGACTTCCCTAAGTAAACCCTGCCCACTTGTGGGTGCAGGGCACTGAGGCAAAGCAAAGGAGCTATGCCAACAGCCTACACCTAGGTCATATGCCCAGGCCAGGGCACTGAAACAAAGGGAGAAGATCTAAATTTAGACCTCTTGGCCCAGACTTTATCTTTTCGGGATATGCTAAGAGGTGACCTTTATTAACATCTGGGCCACAACCATTATAATAATCTTATATACTAGTCCAACTCTCCTGATATGCTAGGAGAAAAACACCCATGTTCTTAACAGGTAAAGTGTCAAAGATTCATAAACTCCAAGGGGTGGCTGATAATGGCTATTTCCAAATGATGAAGTGGAACTTCTTAGGAGTTCAGAAACTCTGTAGGGAAAAATTCTGGATATATGTATGCCAGAAGCTATTTGTTTTAGATCACCTCAAATTTAGACATGGCCAGAATGAGAGAATAGTAGGTCTTAGTGATGGGCTCATTTATCAGATTACTAAGAAATCCTGAAGATACAGATAAGGGCACAGAAAGCAAAAAAAAAAACAAAAAACCATCCTAAATCCCCCACTGAAAATTGAGGGAAGAGGCTTTCTAAAATCCCATAGTTTGGCTGACTCACTGACTTATTTAAAGAAGATTGGAAGGAGAAACTCTACAGCCAATAAAAGATCAGGAAACAGAGATTTTAAATGAAGATACAGCGGAGACAAAGTCTTTGCTTAGTGGGTAGATGTATGGGATCATAGATTGAGATCGAGGCCTGTAAGGCACCTTAGAGGCCAGCTATTCCAATCCCTTCATTTTATAGGAAAATAAGTCCCAGGGAGGAGATAAGTAGCTAGCTCAAGGTCATAGAGTAAAATGAAAAAGAACAAGGTAGAACAGGCTAAACATCACAGATTTAGAGTAGGAAGGGATCATTGAAATAATCTATTTCAATCCCTCCATTTTACTAATGAGGAAATTGAGGTCTGGGGACACTAAATGATTTAGCTTGGCCTGGTCACATACTTAATAAGGGACAGAGCCAGGATTTGAACCCAGGTCCTCTGTTGCCAAGCCCAGAATTCACTCTGTTCCATACAGCTCTTCTTTCTGCACCTCCTCATGAATTCATGTCTTCTACTTTAGGCATCCAGAACTCCCATCTAAACCTTTCCTCTGGAGAGGATCTGGTAAAAATAATTTACCTCTTAGCATCAATTATGTATTCTTTGGTATACATTTTAGTCAGTGTTCCCATTCATAGGGCCTCAGGTTCATTAGACCATAGACCAAGCAGTGACAAGGCCTTCTAGTCCAGCACCTTCTACGTTCCCCATTTTACAGATTAGGAAACAGAGACCCAGGGAAGTTACACGATTTGCCCAAGGTTGCATATTGTCTTCAACTGTGGAATGAAGTTATATTCTCTTAAGATAATTTCAAGCACAAGTAGGTAAGTGTTTAGAGAAGAATGGGTAGGAGGAAGAAGCCTGAAGATCATACCTAAAGCCAGCCCTGGTTTATTGATTTCTAATTTTGTTTCCTGATTTTTCTTGGTTGGTATCTAAAAAATTAGGAGGGGCATATTCCTGTGTCTGTGGATAATTTGGCAAGCACTTTTAAAACAAGAAACACCCATATTCTTTTGATTGTACCTCATTTGGTTCTAGCCCTTCTTCTTTGGAATGAGAAAACCCAGTTGTCAAAAAGCTGGCCTTCCTGTTCCCCTTAGTGAAGTGTGGTTATCCATGCTTTAGGGCCTGGTGCCAGCCTTGGAGAAGCAGGAACCATTATAGTCTCGAATGTGCTCTCCATGCTCTGTTTGTTTGCATTCCATCTGATGAGACAAGCTCTGCCCTTGTTCCTGGCTAGGCTGCCTTCAAAATTCTCAGCAATGTGTGGGAGCAGAAAGAAGCTAAGTGCTGTTGATATGACACATAAGGTAAGTGATGGCACATGGCAGGCAGGGAGGGTGGTGCAGCAGCACTGCTCACCTGCCCTCCAGTCAGTGCTTTGGCCCCATGATGCTGGAGGATTTCACAATTCCCCTGGCCTAGCAAACTGGATTTCCTTTTCACTTGGAGAGGAGGGGAGGGCAAAAAGAGGAACTGAAAACAAAGCATGACATCACCATTTGTGTTGTTCATTCATCCAAGGAAGAGGGACCTTCTAAGGAGGAAGAGCTTACATGCCTCCCCTTGAAACTAATGCTAATTTTTCTATCCCAATCACAGTTTGCAAGTCTTAAAACTACAGCTTTTCAGGAAGAGTTTTCCTCCTCTACCCTTATCCCCAAAGCCCAACATACACACTTGCCTCCAGTAGGTGGTGTTGGGCCACTGAAAGCTTGAGGGACAAAGGTAACCAGGGTGCTAATAAATAGCACAGCCCCAGTGAAACACCAGGAAGGCCTCAGCCTCAAGACCTGTTTGTTCACCCTACCTGGCAGTCCTGTTGTTGGGAGGTGTTAATTAGAAGGATGGCTAAGGGAAGAGAAGTCTGACTCACCCAAGGGCACTCTACTGGACACGTGGACACGGGATCACTGTGCACTTAGCAGGATTATGTCTGCACCCTCTGCCAGCTCCTGATGCAAAATAAATATTTGTTTTTTGAAAGATATGCAGAATGTTGTGCAGATTTTCCACATTTTCCCAGCTCCCACTAAAAGTCTTAGAGAGTTTCAATTGTGGCATGCCTTGTTTTCTCAGGTACTTAGCAGAGAGTGCCAGTGAATTAATTCATTTAAAATGTACTCCTTGGCTCACTCTCCTTGGTGTGAGTCTGGGTTTTTCGGTTTGTTTTTGTTCATCATAGATAGTGGCTAGACTGAATTTTCAGACATCATCCCATCAAAGGGCCAAATGTCATGGAACAGAAAGATGACCCAATAAATGCCCCTGTTCTCCAAGTCCCTTAAGGAGATTCTTTTTGGATCAGCTCTCGGGGTTATACTCCAGGCTGCAGAAGTAAGGCAATGTGATGTACTGACGGGAGTACATATAAGTGAGTCAGGACTCCGAAATTCTTTCTACTTCCAGCTTTGCCTCTGACAAACTAGGTCAGTCAGTCAATAAACATTTACCAAGCACCTATTACATGCCAGGCTCTGTGCCAAGCTGGGAAAACAAAGAAAGGCAAAAGACAATCCCTATTTTCAAGGAGCCCACAATTTAACGAGACAACATGCAAACAATTATGTACAAACAAGATATACATACAAACAAGGATAAATTGAAGATAATCAACAGAGGAAAGACATTAGCAAGTAGGTGAACATGGGCAAATCACATTAACTCTCTGGGCCTTGTTTTCTTCATCTGTAAAATGAGAATGTTACCCCAGATGATCTCTAGGGTCTCTCTTAGCTCTAAAAGGACACAGTTCACTGATGCTAGGCACTGAGGTGCCTAGGTCATTCCAAAGATACTGGGGTGGGGGGAGGAAGAATAGGAGTAGGGAAAGGCAGTTTCAAATCTGACCAAAGGTCATTTGGATTTAATTAGACATCAGGTGTACTCTCAAATGGAGCCCAATCTGGGAAACAAATTTAATTTCTCAGGTGCCTTCCAAACCAGAAATAAGCCTGCAGTGTTAGAGGTCTCCAAGGCCTAACTGTAACCAGACTAGTCCAAGGGGCAAGGAAAGGATACTATGGTAGTTTTCTATAATTCTTGTTTTCTGGGGAGATTGTAGTGTAGTGGAAAGTTTGGAGGTCCCAGAATCAGAGACCCTGGATTCAAATCTCAGGCTTTATTACCTGTGTGACCTTTGGCAAGTTTGCCTCTCCCTTTCAGTTTCTTCAGCAATAAAATGAGGGTGTGGGCTAGATGACCTCTGAGGTCCCTTCCACTCCACATTTTAAGAAGCAGCTGCCTATGGACTTTCATTTTCAGCCACACAGATATCTGTTCCTCAGATATCCCATTTCCCCTTCCTTTTGACATCATCTACTGCGTTCCTTATTTAATGAGCTTTTTCCTCCTCCTGGCAGAAGCAGGACTGTCCCCCAAATACTTGGTTACATAAGTCCTGCAGCTCTAAGAGAGGATTGAGTCAGCAGGATGGAACTGACTAAGCAATTGTATGTTAGCCACCATGGGGCCAATCCTGCAGTCCTTATTTTGGCCTAATTCCCACTGAAATCAATGCCAAGTGAGAGCTAGAGAATCAGGCCCTATACGTATAATTATGAACAAATATTTTTAAAAGGCTAGAGGGCAAGAAATATGAGTCAACATCACAATATTATAGTTACCAGCAGTTCATTATTATAGCCACATTAACCATGTATTTCCCTGCTTGCACTAGCAATCCCTTTATAGATAAACTAGCCCCTAACACACATCACTTCCCAGTTCTGATGCACAGATAGCAGGTGGCCATGAGCCCACCTCCAACAATGCCATTTACTAGAATTTAAGGTAGCAGCAGAAAAAGAGGACAGACAGGGGAAAGAAGGGATGGAAAGAAGTGACTTCATTTTTTTTCGTGGTCCCACTACACAGCATCGGCTCTTGCTGTTACTATTCTATGCTATTATTATGTCATGTGTTATCAGGCCAAAATCCTTTATAATCATGGAGATAAAACAGGAGAGGGGATACTAGGGGAAGCTATTTTTAAAACACCGAGTCATGGTGAGGGATGAAAGGTGGTATTGGATTATGGATAGGCAACTGTTTTAGAGACAAGAAACAAAGGGTAAGGAAAAAACAGATACTTCTCTGGGAGTTAACTGTGGAGTACCCTAGGAATTACTCTTTATATTTCTTTACAGATGAACTCGGTATAGTACAGTGATATTTCCCATCTTAAAAATAATATGGAGATCTTGGTCAATTAAGTTCAGTAAATGTTTGTTAAATGTTTGCCTGTTGTGTGGAAGGCACTGTATGCTAGGTGTGAGGGTTGCAAAGATTAAAAATTATACAATGTCTCAGGTATAATATGTATCCTATTTATGATACAAGGTAGAATACAATAGTGGTACAGTAGATCCAGGCAAAGTGCTGTGAGAAATTTGAGAAAGGAGAGATCACTGTCACTTAGGAATCCAGGAGAGGTATTAGGAAATGCTGTATAAAGACAGCATCTGACTTGGGCATTAATGCCAGGGAGGGGGGGATTTCAACATTTAGAGATGGAGGGTTATCTATTCCAGGCATTGAGGGTGGTGTGATCCAAGGCATGGAGGTGGTCTACTGGCCAAGAAAGGGGGAGGGAGGAGAATAGTCCCTGGAATGTAGACTATGTAAAGAGAAGAAACAAGAGACTCCATACGTTGAACTAAATGCATACATAGCTGAATAGGCAAGTTGGGATCTCGGTGGAAGGCAAAGGAATGCCTAGGACTGCAGTTTCAACTTCGTCAGTAGACAATGGGAAAGCACAGAAGGTTTTCTTTTAGTAAAGGAATGACCTGAGTATAACAGTACTTTTGGAAGGTTATTTGAGTGGTAGTATGGAAGACAAGAGAGGAGATAGATTGAAAGAAGGGAGACCAGTTAGGAGGTTATTATAATTGATGCCTTCAAGAATAGGGCTGAGGGGTGGCTAGGTGGCACAGTGAGTAGAGTGGCGGCCCTGGAGTCAGAAGAACCTGAGTTTGGATCCGGCCTCAGACACTTAACGCATACACAAACAAAAACCTAGCTGTGTGACCTTGGGCAAGTTACTTAACCCCAATTGCCCTCCAAAAAGAAAAAAAAAAGAATAGGGCTGAAAATGTATGCCGATATTTTGTTGTAGCTCCCAAAATGGTCCAGTGTGCTGTTAGACATCATCAGAAAAGGTAATGGAAACTAAACAGTTATTGTTTTTATTTAAAACAATAACAACAAAACTATGGCAATCGAGGATCCTCTGATACCTCCTTCATAATCAATGTCCTCAAATATATGATGGAACTAGAGAAGAGAAATTAAGTTGATTAGGAAAGTATTATGGGAATGGCTCAAAATAGTTGGGACTCTAGTCTAAAGACTCAGAAAGCATATGAAGAAATCTATAAAATAAGGAATAGTATATGGATGTTACTATAATTTCTAATCACCAAATCCAATGGATGTTCAGTCTTCCCCTTGGTTTTCCTGCTGCACCTGGCACCTAGGACCTTTCCCCTCCCCTCCCCTCCCCTTTCCTCTCCTTTTCTATATCAGTTCCCCTGGGTTCAATTGACTCCTAGATTTATACATTCAGCCCTAATTTCTCACCTGAACTTTAGTCCTACAACACCAGTTGCCTTCGGGACATCTGCTGGAGATATACACTAGCACTTCAAACACAGCATATCAAAACACCACTCCTTGCTTTTCCCTTTTTACCTCCTCCAAACTTCCCTTTTTTCTGTTGAAGTTGTCACCATACAAATTCACAACCACAAAATCTTCCTTAACTATTGTCTCTTTTTCATTTTACATATCTAATCAGTTGCCAAGTCTTGTGGATTCTACCTCCACAAAATTTTTCATATCTTCTCTCCACTCACATAACCAGAGCACTAATTTAGGCCTTCATCCTCTCTTTCCCAGAATATTCCAATCGCTTCCTAATTTTTTTTCTTTCTGCTTCTAGTCTCTCTCCTTTCCAAGGCGTTCTCCATACAACTGCCAAAATTCTTCCCAAGTCAAAAACTCCACTGCTGAAAGACTTTTAATGACTTCTTAGTGACTATTGCCCTAGGTTCAAATATAACCTCCCTTCCCCCACCACCATGTCTGGCGTTTAAATTTGGCTCCAATTTTCCCTTCTGGACTTATTCACAAACTCTACCACCTCAGCCAGATTGGTCTTGCAGCCATTTCCCAACCTCAACATTCCATTTTCCATCTCCCACTGCCATGTTTGCATGGTGTCCTCAATGTCTGGAGCATACTTGCTCCTCACTGTTGTGATAATGTACTTATCACCAATTTCTTCCACATCCAAACCATCATCCTACACACTGCTACCAGTTTCCTTAATCTGTTGTAGGCTTTCCTAAAACTTAACTCTGATGATCTCACCAATCCTAGAAGTAGATAGGTGGTACAATAGATAGAGCACAGAGCCTGGAGTCAGAAAGACCTGAGTTAAAATCCAGCCTCAGAAACTTACTAACTCTCTGACTAAGCAAGTCACTTAACATCAGTCTGCCTCAGTTTCCTCAACTGTAAAATAGGGATAATAATAATAATTGTTGTGAGGCTCAAACGAGATAATTATAAAGGTCTTAGCATAGTGCCTGGCATATAGTAGACACTTATTAAATGCTTATTCCCTTCCTCCCTTCCAAATCCCAAAACAAGAATTTCCATGGTTCCTCTTTAACCACTAAATAAAGCCCAAAGTCTTTCACCTGAGACTCCTCAACAATTTTTTAAAATGTTTATTGTTTTCCATTGAAATAATATTTTAAAATTCAAATTAATTAATTAATTAATTTCATATTCTTTTCTTTTTAAATTTTGAGTTCCAAATTCTCTCCCTCCCACCCCGTCTCACCTCCCACTGAAAAGGTAAGTAATATCAATTGTACATGTGAAATCTTGCAAAATGTATTTCCATATTAATCATATTTTCAAAAAAAAACAAGAAAAAGAAAGTGAGAAAATTATATTTCAATTTGCATTCAGAGTTCATCAGTTCTTTCTCTGGAAGTAGATAACATTTTTCATCATGGGTCCTTTAGAATTGTCTTGGATCATTATATTGATCAGAGTAGCCGAGTCTTTCACAGTTGATCACCATTACAACACTGCAGTTACTGTGCACAATGATCTTCTTTCTTCGATTTGCATCTGTTCATATAGTTCTTGCCATGTTTTTTTTCTGAAACTACCCCTTTCTTAATTTCTTATAATACAATGGTACTCCATGACAATCATATGCCACAACTTTTTCAGTATTCCCCAATTGATGAGCATTCCCCTCAGACTCCAATTCTTTGCCACTACAAAAAGAGCTGCTATAAATAATTTTTTACATATAGGAACCACAAAATTTAGCACACACCCTACATCCTAGCCAAAATCCACTATTAACTAATCCCTAAACATACCCTGTTTATCTCTATACCTTAACCCATTCCCATCCTTCTACCTGGAATGCCTCCTCCAGTTCTACCTGCTAATTCCTAGCCATCCCTTAAGTCCACGTTCAAATTCTAATTTTTTTCCATGAATCTGGGGGAAAAGTACAGATGGAAGGAGATTAACAAAGGGTGGGGAGGAATGAAGGAAGGGATGATGGGTTTAATTATCATCTCTTGCTGATGACTCCCAGATCTCTAGATTCAGCCCTCATCTCTCTCCTGAGCTCCAGTTACCCCTCAGCAACTGCTCATTGGAATATCCAAATGAATGCCCTGTATGCACCTCAAATTTACCATGTCCAAACTAGAACCCCTCTTATACTGAAATCCATCCCTTTTTTCTAACTTCTCTAATTCTGCCTGGGATGCTAACATTCTTGTAATCACCTAGATTTGCAACCTTGGGGTCATCATAAACTCCTTGTTCTCCTTCACCATACCTCTCCAAGTTGTCAAGTTTTGTCCACAACATCTTTCCCATTCATCCCTTTCATTTGATTCACATTGCCACTGCCCTAATTCAGACCTTGCTTACCTCTTTTCTACATTACCACAATAGCCTATTAATCAGCCTCCTTTCATCCACTGTCTTCCTTCTCCAAGTCATCAGACTACCAAATTGATACTCCTATAGTATGAATCTGACCATGTTGTTATCCTTCTTTAAAAAAAAAACTGTCAAGGGGCAGCTAGGTGGTACAGTGAATAGAGCACTGACCCTGGAGTCAGGAGAACTTGAGTTCAAATCCTGCCTCAGACACTTAACATTTACTAACTGTGTGACCTTGGACAAATCACTTAACCCCAATTGCCCTGCTTCCCCCCTCCAAAAAGACAAAAAAAAAAAAACAAACCCAAAACAGTCAAGTGATTCTCTCTAGTCCCAAGGATTAAGTACACATTTCTCTATTTGGCATTTAAAGTCCTTCACAATCTGGGACCCAGCCTACCTTTTCATGTTTATTACACATTATTCTCCTTTCCATACTCTACATACAAGTCAAACTAACCCCATACAAAATATTTCATTTCCTGACTCTATGTCCCCACTACCTAAAATGTACTTCTTTCTTAAAAACCTCTTTAAAACCCTAATTCTCTTTGAATCTTAACTCAAGCGTCCTTCCAGTCCCACTCCTGAAATTACTTTTCATACGTTCTGTATTTACTCATAGGGACATGTGTTGTTTTGCCCACAATTAATTATAAGCTTCTTGAGGGCAAGGCCTATTTTACAATGCATTTTTAACATCATATATTATCACCTTTCACCCTCCAACCATACTCTGGGGTGAATAACACAAGAAAGTAAAGGCAAAATCCACAAAATAGTTTATGGTCTACCATAATATGTATCACTCTCACTTTTACAGATAAGGAAACTGAGGTTGGGTAAGTGATTTACCCAAGGTCACCTTGCTAGTAAGAGGCAATTCTAGGACTCAAACCTAGGTCTTCTTGATTCCAAGTCCAATGGTCTTTCCACCATGCTGTTCTGCCTCTTTGATGATCTTTGAGGGGGCAAAAGGAAGCAGGTTCTGGGTGTGAGTGGGCACTACTGCTAAATTCTGCCCCAGATTGATGCTTTGTTACTTTCTGGATTATCTTTTCTGAAAATGACTGAAATCTAAGAAGCTAAACTTGTCTAGTTTTACCTGCCTCTCTTCAAAGACTTATGTCCCTCAGGTAAATATTAACACTCAGTTGCTTCTCTATTCCCTTAGGAATCATACTCCCTCTTATCTCTTCAGTTTCTTGACCTCTTTGGGTCAAAATCTTCCAACTTGTTCTCTTTGGCTAAAGCTCTCTTTTCTTTTCTGACTGTTGATCTCTCTTCAAGTTTTTCACCTTCATGTCTCCTCAGTGAAGAAGTATTCTTACAGTTACTTGGGTTACCGTTCTGACCTATCTTTTATCTGTGAGTTTTCTCCAGAGGTTTTTCTTCTTTCCTGTCTAATGGAGTCTCAGGAGAACTGGTGTCAGCTTCCTTAGCTCCAGGTTCCCTTTATGATCTGTCCTTATTTGTTCACTTGGTGGAATGAGATCTTTTCTCTTTACCTATTTGAGGATGGTACCTAAATGGCAGGACAGCTAGGTGGCTCAGTGGATAGTGTGCTGGGCCTAGAGTCAGGAAGACTCATCTTCCTGAGTTCAAATTGGCTTCAGACACTTGCTAACTGTGAGACCCTGGGCAGCTTGCTTCACCCTGTTTGCCTCAGTTTCCTCATCTATAAAATGAACTGGAGAAGGAAATGGCAAACCCCTCCAGTATCTTTGCCAAGAAAACCTCAAATGGGGTCCCTGAGAGTCAGATGTGACTGAAACAATTGAATAATAAACATAAATGACAGTGTTGGTAACGGGGGGGGGGGGTTGTTCTTATCTTGGGGACAAAAAAGGATCATCCCCAACAATCCTCTGCCAGCCTGAAGCCCCAGATACTATCCAGGCATGAAAATTTATCATAGGTACCAACTTTGGGTAGTGGAAAGATCATACCTGGGCAGGAAATTGCTATTTCCCAATCAAGACAGTAGAACAGCTAACATCATCTCATGAGAAAAGATGGGAAACTTGCTTTAAATAAAGCCTTGTTCCAGAGTCCCCAGTGCAGTGAACAGGTGTGGTAAACAGTCTTCTCTGCCAGTTCATCAGAAAGGTTAGTCACAAGAGTTACCAATGGTGACAGAGAACTAAGGATCTCCTTTCTTTATTTTATTTTATTTTTGGAGGGCTGTTGGGGTTAAAGTGACTTGCCCAAGGTCACACAGCTAGTAAGTGTTAAATGTCTGAGGCTGGATTTGAACTCAGGTCCTTCTGACTTCAAGGCCAGTGCTCTATTCACTAAGCCACCTAGCTGCCCCAAAGGATCTCATTTCTAACAAGTAGAGACGACATGGGGGATTTTGCTGTATCTGAAGAGGGAGGTCTCCATTTGTGCTATTTCCATTGTAAAATAACAGCTATGTGTGCACATAGTCCAAGTTCTTCTCCATTCCAGAAGGTAAGGTGAAAGGGCCCAAACACTATCCACCTACTTTCCTAGGTATCAGGGAGAATGAGTTGTTCCTTAAAAGAATGGGAGAAGTAAGAAAGGGGAAAACAAAGGAATAAAGTCTGAAGAGACAGAGGGGATTCACAAACCATGTCAGGAGGTTTATGGGAAGACGGATATGACATGAAGGAAAAAAGCAACAACCCACTGAGCATTTGGAACTTAGCAACAGGTATGAAGTAATTCCCATCGGGCAGTGAGCTAGACCATCAACCATCTCTGAAGGAAGTGAATTCTAGTGCTGTAAAAATATGTGTCAACAGGTACCATCTTTCAGTGGGACCAAAATGATAAGAAACAAATAGCATTTTGTTGACTAATAGATTATCATTATGTTTATTTGGCATTCTGATATAAACTATAGAAAGTACTGTTATCTTTCCAGGATGTGACAAAGGGCCTCCTAAGACTTCCTAAAACTAAGGATCATTACCTTTGTGTAATGATCCTAAATTTGTGCTACTTCCTAAAACTAAGGATCATTACTATTTGTGATTATGAGGACTAATGTTTACCAATTTGTATGACCTTAGATAAGTCACTTAAGTTTTCTGGGCCTCATGGTCCTCGTCTGAAAAATAAAAGTAAATGGCTTGTATGTTCCCCGACGATTCTTGATCTATTTTCCTATGATCCCCTGAATTCAATTATAAGAATTTCAGAAGGAACATAGAATGCCCTGCTAAGGTTTTTATATTATTAGAAAGAAACTGAAGATGTAAGGGGCACAGGTTGTGGTTTTATCACTGTTGTCAATTGAAGACAGGTCTTAAAAAGAGAGAGTTATGTTTGGGAAATGACCAGCTGGTTAAGAAGATGGTGTCTGAGAACAGAATTTCTGAACAATGGCTTAAAATACAGCAGTGATGAGCATTTGGCCAGGGATGGAGTGCAGCTAACAAGAGCTGGTACAAAAATATACATTTGCCTGGAGTCTTGAAATTTTTATCGAGTTGCTTTCAATTAGAAATGGAGAAAGTGGTAAGAAACTGTTAACATCTGAACGCTAATCCAGGTAGCGTAGATAATAGCAGGAGCAACAACAGAAGAATAGCAGTAGACAGGACTAGGAGAAAATATTTCAGGAGGGGGATTCCAATAAAGCTGAAGGGCTCAAATGTCTATTTATAGATGAAAGAAGTTTAGATAATAAGCAAGAAAAGCTAGAGATTCTAATGCAAGGGCAAAATTGGTTTCATAAATATCACTGAAACTTAGTGTGATGATACTCTTTACTGAAATATGACCATGTTCAAAAGAAATGGAATAAATCAAATAGTCAGTGCAATAGTATTGTGTATTAAGAAAATATACCAATATAAGGATATCTCAGAACCAGAGTTAGGAAAAGTATGGGTGGACGGGTGAAAACATAGGCAAACAGCAATGGAAAGAAAAGCAGAAGCTATATGGTCTGAGGACTACACTTCGGATCACCTGGACAGGAAGAGAACATAGGTGAAATCTGATTGATTAATTGATTGGTTTCAGGAATCATCACAGACAGGGCATAGAGGTATTACAGTTATCCTTTCTACATCTTAGGGGTTAGGGGTGCAGTCACCCTTTCTACCCTCCCACACAAACTGGAAAATCCATGTAAAAATTTTTGGCCCTCCCTTCTTACCAGCAAAGTCTGAATTTTTTCTTTTTCTTTTATGGAGTATTTACAGTACCTTATTGCAAAATTTGGGTTAAGCATTTGGTCATCGACTCTGTATCCTCTGCTAGCCTTTGCGTGTCATCTGTGGCTTACAAAAAACTCCCCCAAATTTCCATTTGATTTCTTATGCTGACCAACGATATATCAAAACCACAGTGAGGAAAGTCGAAATGAAGGGATTGACTGTATATTGGAATGATGGGGGACTTTGACTGTCTGTACATCTGCTGGAGTTTCTCACTTCTGCCAAAAGCAGAGCAAATGAAAATTTTGTTTTTGCCTTGGTGATAATTTCATTCCTTAGAAGAGATAAAGCCATGAAGAGGGGGGTTGGAGTGGGGAACTACTTTACTGGACCTGATTCTAATCAAAATGGAAAAACTGGTTGATGAAGTAGAAATGAAGGACACTTGGGAGTGGAGTGACTGCTTTATCTTAAAATTTGTGATTAAGAAGGGGTAAAATCCTGTATGAATTTTAGATTTGTGTTTTTCAAACACAAACTTGTAATAATAATAATTAGCATTTATATAGTACCTACTATGTGCCAGGGACTGCATTACCTTACAAATATTATCTAAGTCAATCCTCACAACAATACTGGAGGTAGGTCCTATTATTATTCCCATTTTCCAGTCAAGGAAACTGAGGCAGAGAAAAATTAAGTGACCTACCCAAGATCACACAGCTAGTAAAGCATCTGAGGCCAGATCCTCATTCCAGGCCCAGTAGGGTTCAAGTAAGTAGAATTCCATAGTCTAAAATTTTACTACAGGAGTAAACTCAAGAGGTGAGAAATTTTGAAGATACAAACAGAAACAATTTTGAGAGAAATGATTATTAATAACCAATGATTTGGGGAGATTCAGAGTTCCCATCTTTTTCTAAAGTCCTCATTTCAAATGTCAGGCTTTCCAAAGGACATTACTGATAATGAGATTGGATTGACTTTCTTAATCTTAATTCAAACCCTACCCAGGTGGGGAAGCCATTGTGCTCTATTCAGGTTTGGGGGGGATATAAATTCTTTTAATAGATTACCCAAGGCTAGTGGTAACTTAGAAATAAATGACATAATAAAGTTCATTAAAATAGGTCTAGTCCCTTATTGTAATATTCATTCTCTCATTAATTGTTAACCAATCAGAGTTGATTGCCACCCTCAGGCAGACCCCTCTACCAAGGGCATATAACCCATGAGCCTGCTGCTCTGATTGTCTTTGGCATTCGAGAGTGTCACTGACCTTTTATTAAAAATGTTGGCATTATTAATAAAATGATTAAATTACCCAGGAATGATGTCTCTAGAATTTTTTAAATGTCACAATTCTGATAAGAAAGAAAAGGGAGAGATTCTATAGAGACGGATGTGGATACATACAGAACTTATCTGCCATTTTGGATTTTAAAACAATATATGTGGAGGAGGAAACAAAAATAGGTAACAAAGAAAGGAATACAAAAGGGTGACATCATCCTATGAAAAGAAGGCCAAAAATGCTAAAGCTTGGAATAAATGCTAAGAACAAGAAAATGACTTCTCCCCACCCCCTTACACTGGGGACAAGAGGAAAAGGGGTTAGCACCAATTCTTGAGTCCTGTGATAATAGAAAATGGAGAGAAAAGAGAACTACTGAGCCCTTATTTTGTCTTTGTTTTTTTTCTTTCAAGGAATATGATCTTTTGACTAAGAAGGATAGAACAAAAATGGCCAAAAGGGAATTGAAGCTCATGAAGAGAGGGAGAAAAAGAACACAACAGAGGCTGAATGATTGCTTACTTCAGGGATATCTGAGGGTCCCTAAGACCCTTTCCTGGAGTCCATGAAGTCAAAATTACTTTCATAATAATACTAAGAGGTTTTAATTTCTAATATAATCACATATATATGTATCTAAAATCTCCCACCTAAACAAAAGGGGTTTTTTTGGTGGGTGTCCTCAATAATTTTTAAGAATCCAAAGATATCCTGAGTCCAAAAGAATTTGAGAACTACTGCTTTATGAAATGGGACAAAATGATCTGAGAGGGGAAAAGGGTCTCATCCAACTCTGATATTCCGACAATTCTCCAGACAGGGAGATAAGAAAGAGAGCTTGCATTTTAGTGCTAGTTCTGACACTAATTCACTGTGTTGCCTTGGACAAGCCACTTAACCAATCTATGACTTGGTTTCCTCGTCTGTAAAATGAAGGGGCTTTTATTAGTTAAGATCTCTCCCAATTCAATTATTCTGTGCTCCTATGATTTCATGGTTATAAACTAACTTGATTTAATGAACCTGACTCTCCTCACTTTGACCCGGGCTAGAGGAAGGAAGAGAATGACTTCCCTCAGTGTATGGATAAGAAGAGTTTTGGGATCATCCCCAGAGAGTGGGGGTGTTAGAGGAAGAAGAGGGGAAGAGTCAGAAAGCCACAGCTATAGCAATTTGGGAAAGTACAAATAAAGTGCTAGTTCCTGTTTGTGGACTTGTGTCTCAAGCTGGCAGATTCCTCATAATAAACCAGAGTCCAGAGTAAGGAGATTTTGCCTTGTAAGATCCTATAAAGATTGTAAAATGCTCTTGTTAAGAATTGTCAATTGCCTTGTAATAAGCACTTCTTAACAGTCTCTGATAACCCCATTGTTGATAGTAAATGGGTTCCATAGTTGAGATCTACATTAGGGACTGCTGGCAGCAAAAAAAAAATAAAACAACAAATCCCAAAACAAAACACTTTGATCAGCAGATGAGGCATGAATACTGGAACTTTAGGACCAGGGCTCTCTTGCTTCTAAAGCCAGACCTCTATCTGGTTATTCCTGAATGTATTTTCACAGAAATAGATTCCCAAGCTCCCCCCATCCCCTCCAAGCCTTTTATCATATCATCTGAGTTCCCTCCACTATTCATAAGCAACAAACATCTCTTCCCTCAAATAGAAGAGATCTAATATATTTATTACACTATTTCGTACTTAATTTTTAATCTTAATGTGAGGGCATTAAGTAATGTGCAATTATTTCAATGTTACTTTCATTTACATAAAGTCATGTATGAGTATGGATTGTGCTTTTCATTCAGACAATAAAACAGCATCAGTTGGGAAGAGGGGAAGTGTCTGAATTTGGGTACAGATAGTTAACACCTTTTCTTTTTTTTCTTTCTTCTATATTGCCTCTTTAGAAAAGTGATGTTAATCCTGTACAGCCTTGGACAAGGCAATGTGGTCTACTGGACAAGTTGCTGGACTTGGGGTTAGGAAGGCCTGGGTTTGAAACCTTACCTAGGTACTTAGACCTCCGACCATGAATGAAGCCCTGAACACTCAACCCCAGCTTTAAAATGAGGAAAGCAGTAACAACTGCCTCATGAGGTTGTGGTGAGGATAAAATGAGCGTGAAAGCATTTGGGAGCTATTTACAGTAGTGTGTTGGTAAATGTTTAACAACCAGCTTGGGGGAAGGGAGGGAGTGTACACAATACACTTTTATGTTTAATCTGCATAACTAACATTTTCTCCATCATTTTCTTAAGTCTAGGCAATTAGCAAAACAATAAATCAAGCTGTGGCGTGTAGCATTTTTCTAGATGCAAATACTCACACTGAAAATTTAATAATCAGCTTTCCCAGTATTGGCTATGTACTTCTACATTCACCTCCAGGACCAGAGAGAAGACCAAGGTCATTCACATCTATCTGATGTCAAGGCTTCAGAATTCTCTTTTCATTTAGATTCAGAATGGCTGATCTCTATCATAAATAGAGCTCTTGGCCTGAAATCGGGAAGAACTCAGTTCAAATCCTGCCTCACTTACTAGCTATGTGACTGGGGCAAGTCACTTAACCTCTGTTTGCCTTAACCCACTGAAGAAGAAAAAGGCAAACCACTCCAGTATCTCTGCCAAGAAAACTCCATAGACAGTATTGGCATGCTATGGTCCATGGGGTCAGAAAGAATTGGGACACCACTCAACAACAAGAAATCATCTAAAGGTACTTGTTCAATGTTTAATTAGATTACATGTTGCAGTGAAAGAAATCAAATAAAGAGAACCACACTGATACAATCTTCAACTCTCCAAGATTTTACCATTTAAGGAAAGATTTTATCATCTAGGAGACTAAGGCAGCAAAAAGCCTGAGGGAGGTCAATAATTTGAGAGCTATAAAAGACCTCATCTCACACATGGGCTAATATTCATGCTAGTCAGGTTATTTTCCTTTAGAGATGTCAGGCAAGGATAGCTAGAATGCAGGGTATTTCCCAAGTAAATGGGATTACCCCTTTTGGTAAAATGCTGATAAAAACCGACAGGGAGAATTCAGCATAGAGAAAACGAGGGAATAGGAGCATGGGGAGCCACTCGGATCAATTCTATCTGCCAGAATATAATGGATGACATTATTCAACTTTATTTGGAATCCTAATGTCTGGCTTCTTTCCCTCTCTTGACAAAATTGAAAATTAAGGGAAAGAGGAATGTACAACTCTCAAAGCCATTGAGACTTTTTAACTGACCCAATACTTTAATATTTCTGCCCCAAACAAGTCAGAAAAATCAGAAATAGTATGGGTAGGAATTCTACACCATCATATTTTTCCAGGGTGGACAACTTTCTGTCCTTTTTTCTTTGGGGTTTTTTTCTGACTGTGATATTTTGATAGATATGTGACATCACAAATGTGGTCATTACCCCTGTCAATATATGTCACATTCTATATAGACCATATCCTGAGAAATCCTTGTCCATGTTTTTCCACAGATCTTGGGAAGGTCAACTACAGGAGGCACCTCTATTCCCTCTACTCTTGTTAATTCTCCACAGTCTGACTTTCGACCTCTTCATTGAACTGAAACTCTCAGAAGTTCTAATGGCCTCTCCTTGATCCTCATCCCTCTTGGACCTCAAATGCAGACCATCTGATACTGTATATCATCCTCTTCAAATTGATAGACTCTCCTCTCTAAGTTTTTGGGAATTCACTTTCCCGTGGTTCTCCTTCTACCTGTCAGACCATTTCTTCTCAGGCTTCTTTGCTGAATTTTCATCCAGGTCATGTACATTAACCATTAGTATCCCACGAGGCTTTGTGTTGTACCCTTTTATCTTCTCTGTCTATACTATTTCATTTGGTGATTTCATCACCTCCCACGGATTTCATTTTTATTTCTATGCTGATGATTCTCTAACCCTAACCACTTTGCAGTCCTCCAGTCTCTCATCTCCAACTATCTATTTGACAACTTGAACTGTATGTCCTGTAGAATCTTAAACATGTCCAAAATTTAACTCATTGTGTTCCCCACCCACCCAAACCCACCTTGCTATGACTGTTGGGAACATAGCCATCTTCTCAGTCACCTGGGCTTGAAACTTAAATGTCACCCTCAATTCCTCACTCTCTCTCACTCCTCCTCTCCTCATATTAAGTCTTTTGCTAGGGTCTATTGATTTTACCTTCATAATATCTCTCACACATACCCCGCTTCTCTCCTTTGACATTGCCACCACCCTGATTCAGGCCCTCCTCACCATACTTCTGGACTATTCCAATAGCCTCCTGGTTGGTTTCTCTGCCACATGTCTCTCCCCACTTCAGTCCTGCCTCCACTCAACTGTCAGATTGATCTTCCTAAATCTCAGGTCTAGCCATATCACCTTTACTACTCAATAAACTCGAGTGGCTTCCTTTTACCTCCAAAGCTAATAAATTTTAAAACACTCTAGTATCCAAAGCCCTTCCATAATCCAGCCCTTCCACCTTTCTTTCCAGTCTTCTTAAACCTTAAATCACACCATATACTGTGCAATCCAGGGATACTGGCATCCTTGCTGTTCTTTAAACAATATATTTAACAATCTTAAAGATTTTAAACAAGATCTCCCAATTCTGGGCATTTTCACTGCTGCCCCCCATGCATGGGGGTGCTCTCCTTCCCCATATTCCTCTCCTTTCTTACTGACTTCCTTCACATCCTATCTTACCTTCTACAGGAAGCCTTTCCCAATCTTTCTTAATTCTAATGCCTGCCTTCAGTTTTTTTTTTCCCTATTTATCCTGCATATAGCTTATTTGTCCATAGATGTTTGTATTAGATCGTGAGCTAGCTGCTTGAGGGCAGGGACTGTCTTTTCCTCTTTTCAATTTAATTTTTTTAAAATTAGTACCCCTTAGTGCTTAGCAAAGTACCTGACTCATAGGAGGCTTAAATATTTATTGACTGATCTAATTAAGAATCTACCCAATTCACCATGGTCTTCTTCTAGATCTTTTAATACTTCACAGGCAACATTACAATCTTATTACCCATGCAATAGTCAGGATGTCAATTCCTCATTCTTCAGTACCATCTGAGGTCTCCTCTTCTAATCATATATGACCTTGACTGAATTTTTCATGTCATTTCTTGCATATAAGTCATCATCAGTAATACACTGCAGTCTCTGTATACTCCTTAGTGCCCTTTGGGTCACCCACAATTTTTATTCTTCTGAGAATAGTTCATGATTCATAGTCAGATGACATCACCAAGATAAAATCAATGTTGATAAGATAATGCTTTTGTGTCAAGGAGAAGAATGGAATTGTTGAAAGCACTATATTTTCCCGGAGATTATTCAGCCCCTCCTCCTCCTCTGATTCAGCTCTGAGCCCAACTCAGTGTCTGTCCAAGATCAGTCAGTCAGCAAACATTTATTAAGTACTTACCGCTTGTTAGGCACTGAGCTAAGCCCTGAGGATATAATGAAAGGCAAAAACAAGATCTTTGCCCTCAAGGAACTAACATTCTAGTAGGGAAAAAAAATCATGCAAATAAATGTATATGTGTGTATACACATATATAAACACACACACATATATAATGTACAGCCATGGTATATACATATGTGTGTATACATATATACATATATATGTGTGGAGAGGTGTATAAAATACAAAATAATCTCAAAGGAAAGACACTTGTGTGGAGTAGGGGAAAAGACTAGGAAAAGTTGCCTACAAAGAATAGGATTTGAGTTGCATTTTGAAGGAAGCCAGGAAGCAGAGGTAAAGAGGAGAGCATTTCAGTCATAGAGAACAGACAGAGAAAAGGCCCAGGTACTTCAGAAACAGCCAGAAGGCCAGTGGAGGGTTGTAGATGGTTTGGGGTGGGGGGGAGAGGATAAAATATAAGAAGACAGGAAAGGTAGAAAGAGACCAGGTTATGAAGGGTTTTGAATGTCAAATTTTAAGTACCAAAGAGAGGCTTTTATATTTGATCCTTGAGGTAATAGGGAGCCACTGCTATTTATTAAGTCAGAAGAGTGATATAGTCAGAACTGTGCTTTAGGAAGATCAATTTGGCAGCTGAATGGAGGAATTGGAGTGGCTAGGACCCAACAATTGGAAGATCAAGAAGGCTATTGCAATAATCTAAGACAGAAATGATGAGGGTTGTGGTGTGTGGCGGTGGTGAGTAGAGAGAAGGGGATAGATAGATAGATAGATAGATAGATAGATAGATAGATAGATAGATAGATAGAAAACATGTTGTGAAAGTAGAAACAAGACTTTATGACAGATTAGAAATGGGAGGTTAAGGGGCGGCTAGGTGGCGCAGTGAGTAGAGCGCCGGCCCTGGAGTCAGAAGGACCTGAGTTCGGATCTGGCCTCAGACATTTAACCTACACAAACAAAAACCTAGCCATGTGACCTTGGGCAAGTTACTTAACCCCAATTGCCCTAAAAGGGGCGGCTAGGTGGCGCAGTGAGTAAGAGTGCCGGCCGCGGAGTTGGGATGACCCGAGATCAAATCCGGCCTCAGAAAATGAGCACCCACACACAAATCATGACTAGCCGTGTAACCTTGAGCAAGTTACTTAACCCCAATTGCTTAAAAAAAAAAAAAGAAATGTGGGGTTAAGTCTCAGTGAAGAGGCTAGGATGGCACTGAGTTTGTGAGCCTGGATAACAAGGATGGTAGAATCCTCTACAAGAAGAGAAAATTTGGGGAGAAGGAAGATTTGGGGGTGTAGACAATGAGGCATATTTTTGAAATGTTGAGTCTGAGCTGCCTGTTAAACATTCACTTTGAGATGTACAAAAGGTGGTTGGTAGGAAACTGCAGCTCAAGGGAGAGATTAAGGATATACACATATACATACACATATGTGTGTGTATTATATATGAATCATCTGCCTAGGAATGACAACTGAATCCAAAGGGACTGATAAGATCACCCAACAATATAGTATATAAATGAAGAAGAAAAGAGGTTTCTGCATAGAGCCTTGATTAGTGGACATGACCAGTGTGAAAACAGAGTAAAGGTGAGTAGTTAGATAGGTAGAAGAATCAGGGCAGAGAAGCATCCCCCCAAAAGAGAGTATTTTGAATGACAGTGTCAATGACTGCAGAGAGGTCAAGGAGGATCAGAACTAAGAAAAGACCATTAGATCTGGCAATTAAATGATCACTAATAACTGGAGAGAGCAGTTTCTCTGCAATGATAAGATTAGGAGCCAGATTACAGAGTGTTTAGAAGCAAATGAGAGTGGAGGAAGTGAAGGAAGCTAGTATAGGTGGTAATCTCAAGGTAATTAGTCCAGAAGAAGAAGGAAAGGTAGAGACAAAAGCTAGTGGGACAGTAAGATCAGGTGAAGGCTTTTTAAGGATGGGGAGACTTGATTTTTCCTGGATCTATTTCTAGACCTACCTCTTTTGCTTAATGATGGATTTAAATGTGAGTTGCTATTATGATAATGATCAAAGATATCCTGTAATACATCGTTAAGGTATGGGGCAATCTGCACAATGTTACCCACAAACAGAACTATCTGAAGAACTTCTCCATCTATAGGGAATCCTTCCTCCATTTGAATCCCTTGCAGGGCATTCCTCACGACCCTGGCAAAAACACGTTTGGCATGGATCTGCTTCATTGTTTTTTTTCTTCCCTGGGTATAGTTAGAGGATTATTAAACAGTTATTTCTGTGGTTGCATCTATCAATAAATTGTGTGTGATTTTAGTATATTAACAAGAGAACCTTTGTTGGAGGAGAGCCCTCCAAGCTGTGGGTTGCTTAACCAAGTCAAGTGATTTTTTGTTATCTAAAAACAATAGACAGTGTGTTATCTTGTGTTCTCTCTACATTTGAGTCATTTCTATAACTAGAGACCTAGCCTACTGTGGAAAATTATCTGTGAAAGTATGACTCTTACCTTTCCACATTTTCATCAAGGATACCCTCTATATGAGCATAGACCAATCTTGCAAAGGAGTTTAAAGAAATAAGGAAGTAGATATATGGGATGATATGTAATTGAGGTTCTCATTTGTCTTTTGAGGAGTAATAATGCTACCCCTAATCTTTTCACTGTAGGAATCTTTCTCTTCTTTTAATTATCATGACATACCTTTACAATGTTTTGATCGCAAGAATGAATAATGATTTCCAAAGAAATAATGCCCAGTAGTTTCATCTCTGACGTACCGTTGCCGTTCACTGTCAGATTTCCTAGAATGCTGTTTTAATGTTGTCAGCTCAACAATGAGGAATTGTGAATGGACATTTCTTTCCAGAAAGAAACAAATCATTTCATGGGGCAAGAATCCAAACCAATGAAGCTTTGTTTCTAAAGGTTCTGTGTCCTTTGCTGGATAGACTTGTTAACTGAATCATACAGGGAGCTCCATTTAGAACATGACCCATTTAAAGCCTTGGTCCATGAAAGGGGGCCTGGAGTCACATTGTACAAAGATTTTCTCAGTAAACCAGGCCTCCGCAAACACTATCTACATGACTCACCAGCCTCTGGCAATGAAAGAGATTTCTTGTTGGAATTATATTTTGAAGTAGTTCAGGTTGGAGTTATAAATACATAATAACATCACTAGTGATGTCAGATTTGACCCCTGGCTTTCCCACCATTGGGAATCTTTGGTAGAGAAGGAATCATACTTCTTACCTTAATCAAGAAAGTAGTGAAGGAGAATTGTAGCTTTGGGCAGGTACTCATCCATTCTACAAATATTTCTTGAATGCCTACTATGTACTTAGGATATTTCCTAAACATACACCCTTTCCTCAAAATCCTTGCAAGTTAGTTGGGGAAATTGGCCCCATGCACAAAGAGATACAACACAAGACACTATGTGACAGGCAGAACGGATGCAGAGAAGAGAAGACCATACCACGAAGTAAAACAGTAGAGAGGACAGAAAGTGGACTTGAATCAGAAGACTGGGATTCAGTTCCATCTTCATCTCGCTAGCTGACCATGGACAAGTCATTTAAACCCTCTGAGTCTTCGTTTTCTCATCTTTAAAAGGAGCATGATAAAAATATCCATTACCTAGGGCAGCTGTGAAACTTAGAGATGATGTATGTAAAATTCTTTGTACTCTCTGATATGCCACATTCTTATTACGATTGTATTATCATGACCACTCTAGCAGGGCTACATTTGAGGAAACGAGTAGTTCATGATTATTTGAGTCATAATGAAAGGGCTTTTGCTTCCAAATACAGACAACATAATCATAGGATCCTAAATCTAGGAAGGGACCTTAGAGGCCATCAAGTTCAAACTAAACCCCTCATTTTACAGTTGAGGAAACTGAGGCAGGCAATCTGGGTTAAGTGACTTGCCTAGGGTCACACAGCTAGCAAGTGTCTGAAGCTGGTTTTGAACATACATTTGCCAGGCATGGTCTGGGAGAATCAAAAGTTATTGTTAATAGAATGTAAGCACCTTAAGGGAAAGCAATGCTTCATTTTTGTCTCTGTATGTTTACTGTCTAGCTCATAATAAGTGTTTAATAAATGTTTGTTGAATGAATGAATGGTATGATAAGAAAGGGTCACTTTAAAAGTTTTCTTTGCATTTCAGACCAAACTCCAGTGCCTCTCCTCTCTTCTTTCTTCTCCCTTCCCTCCCCTTCCCATTTCTTTTTCCTTCCTCCTCCCCTCTCACTCCTCACAATCATTTCCCCTTGGAGATTCTTGTTGGAAAACAACTCCTAGGGGTCAAGAAACAGTATCATCCATATATGAGTGCCTAATAAATTCTTAAAATAATCAGGATGCTCATGTTAGTATAAAAGCAACCTAACAACATATGATTAAACTAAAGTTTGGTGACATTCCAAGAAATTTTAGGTATTTCTAATCTGTCATTCATTCACTCATTTTCTCCACTTAAAAGTGGGATGATTGTATTTTAGCATCTGAATATGGCAATTTCTTCAAAAGCATGAAATTTCCGACCAAGGATCTACAATTAGCCCTGGGTAGAATTCCCTTTTACATGTCTCAGGACAATATGTGGGGAAAGTGGGTAGAATTTGTTCATGGAGTAGTGGAGCCTTTGTGAGATGTGACAACTAAGTTCCTAATTATTCTTAGAAATGTCAGGACTCACTGGAAGTAATTGGGCCTGACAGTTCAAGGACTAATTAACTTCAAACCCTGCTTCTTAGGTTGCCTCATTTGCAATTCTTGGTCATTTATTTTCTTAAGTCTTTTAAAGAATTCCTTTTGCTCTTTTGGAGAAGGTGAGGATATTTGTGTGTGTGTGTGTGTGTGTGTGTGTGTGTGTGTGTGTGTGTGTGTGTGTGAAGCCCTGGCACAGAAGTGGGTGAAGATGCAAGAATTAAATCTATTCAAATGCCAGCATGTAAAATGTGTCCTCGGTGCTCAGGAAGGGCCCTGGCAATCATTATTTGGGAATATATCCTCCTTTAGGACCTCCATAGTAGGGAACCTGGACTCCTCCAGAGGTTTCTCTCTCCTCCCTCCCTGCCCAGTTATTTATATTTTTGTGCAATTCTGAGGTTCAAATTATATCAGATTCCTGCATAGAACCTTACTGTTTGTTTGTTTTTTTTAATCTTGAAAGGAAATGCCAAAAATACAATATGTTCTTAGTTTAAAAAGGAACTAGTGTACAGATCCATGGAGCCCCAAAGGGTCTGTGAATAGATTTCACGAGGTCCAAGAATTTAGATGAGAAAAAATAATCACATAATTTTCATTAAACTCTTAGTAAAATTAAGCATTTCCTTCTATTAGGAACTTTAAAAACACATGCACATGATTCTGAAGAGAGGTCCATAGGCTTTACCAAACTGCCGAAGAGGGCCATAACACACAAAAATGTTAAGAACCCTTGCTTTACAGGCTGATTTCAGAAAAATCTGGAAAGAATTGCATCAACTGATACAAAGTGAAGTAAGCAGAATCAGGAGATCATAGTACACAGTAACAGCAATATTGTACAATGATCAACTGTGAATGACTTGGCTATTCTCAGCGATACAACGATCTAAGACAAATGCAAAAGAATCATGATGAAAAATGCTATCCACCTTCTGCGTAAAGATTTGATGGAATCTGAATACAGATCAAAGCATACTATTTTTACTTTATATTTTGTCTTTATTTTTTTTTTGGCCTATGTCTTCTTTCACATCACAAATATGGAAATGTTTTGCTTAATTGCACATATATAACCTATATCAAATTGCTTACTGTCTCAGAGAAGGGAGCAAAGGGAAGGAGCAAGAAAATTTGGAAATCAAAAGGAATTTTTGAACAAATGTTAAAAACTGTCTTTACATGTAATTGGGGGAAATAAAATATTATTTTTTTAAAAGAACCCTTCTTTAAAATAATTCTTGCATAGCATAGCCAAGGTATGAGCCCATGTTCTTTACATGGGGAGGAAGATCCCTCTTTCCTAATCTTTCACAAATGAGAGTTCTCTCTGTAAAGTACAGAGAAGTTTTTTTTTTATCACAGTAGTTTCTTTAGTGTTTTGTTGCTGTTCATTTTAAAAATTTCACTTATTTCCCAGTGACTCCCCACCACATAGAACCCTATCTCATAACAAGAAAACAATTTGCCACAGTTGATAGTGGTTAGACAGAATATGCTTAACTTCTCACCTATAGTATGCCACCACTCTGCTGAGAATGGCATGGCTGAGTCATGGCCCTCTGAAGTTGTGATGGGGTCAATGCACTGATCAGAATTCTCAAATGTTTCCGTGACCACAACAAATACCATGACTAACTTTCTGAGGACAGATAGAATCTTTTTTGTTAAAGTGTAAGTTCCAACTCAACTCCAAGAACAATCATCCCATGTATGTCTTTGAATTAAGGCATAAGGAATGAAAAGGAAGCAGTGACGGCTGAAACATTCTGCTGCAGCTGAGGAGTAAAGACCTCACCCCTTCCTTTTTTGGTGACTGCTCCATCGCTCTCCAAGAAGCAAGAAGAATCAAGTCTTTTCTTTCCTGAAGCTGCTGCTATTCTGTCTGAACTCCTTATGTCCACGTCAGTATCCATCAATCCTAGAGCTCCCTTAGGGAATCATTCCCATCAGCAGTGACCCAAGAGGAGGGTCTGAGCCAATCCAAGATGTCTTCTTCCAAGAAGCCCTGGGAAAACCATATCAGTTATTTCTTTGTCTCTAGCTGCTTTGCTTGATTTCACTTCTTATCATCTCTGGTGCCAGCCCCCAATGCCCCTCGTAAGTCTATTTCTAAGATACTTCACCAGGACATTGCTTCAGCTTTGGTACTCACCCCTCATCAATACCTTCAGTTGCTTCTGCCCCACTGATGGAAGGGCTGGAGAGTGGCATTGAAAAGGTCAGCATAAAATGATGAGGTATAGGGTTTAGGGGTGCTGGAGACCCCAAAATACCAACATGTCAGGTCCTGCAAATGAATTCGAATCGTCTTCTCTCAGCCAAAGAAAAGTAAAGTTTATTAAAAATTCTCTTGTATTAGACACAGAGTAAGTCTGTGCTAGAAAATTCTATAGAGCTCTCACACTACATATACAGAAAGGTTGTGAGAGGAATCTAGGGGTGGTCTAGAGGAGGAGTTTGGGGAGGGTCTTCAGGAAGAGTTAGTGAGGTCAATGAGTGATTAAGGGTGGGAAGTTGCTGGAGGCTACCTGGAGACTGCAGACAATGGTGGGCTAGGCCAGTTCAAGGCTGGATTGAGATTTCGATAGGCTCAAGGGTGAGAAGTCTAGTAACAGAGGTTTGGGCCCAGTCAAGATGTAAGATTTATGGCCTCATGCAAATGCCTCATCAAATGTAAGGATTTAATCAAAGTTCAAGGGGGGTTCCCAGAGCCTGAACCTCATCAGTATCATAAAACTCCTTCCAGGGGAGGCTAGGTTGCACAGTGAGTAGAGCGCTGGCCCTGGAGTCAGAAGGACCTGAATTCGAATCCAACCTCAGACACTTAATACACACAAACAAAAACCTAGCCGTGTGACTTTGGGCAAGTTACTTAACCCCAACTGCCCTCCAAAAAGAAAAAGAAAAAAAAAAACTCCTTCCAAAACCTCCTAGGCTCATGATAAAAAAATGTGATCCAAAACCTGAAAAGAACTGATGGAGTCTAAATGAAAATTGAAGCATAATATTTTTCACTTTCTTTTTGTCATTTTTTTCTTTTGGTCTGTTTTTCTTTCACAAGACTATATCGCACATATATAACCTATATCAAATTGCTGTGATGTATAAAAAGTCTGAGAGATTATTTCTGGGTAATTAATCGTTTTATTAATCATGCTAGCAATAATTAATAAAAGGGGCTCATTGACACTTTCAATTCTCAATGCCAAAGACTCACTCTGCTGCTTCTATACCTTGGGAAAAGTGGAAAAGGCTGATTAGTTAACAATTAATGAGAGAATGAATATTATAATGAGAGGTGGACCTATTCTATTGAGAGACTGGGGGACTTGAATTTGATCTTATCATTTATTTCTAAATCACCCCCAGCCTTGGGCAATCTAATCAAAAAATTGTCTTTACATGTAATTGAAAAAAAATAAAAAGGTGCCAGGGCTTTATTTCTCTTTAGCGGCTCTGCTTGATTTCAACCCGACCATCATCACATTCCTAGTGGGGTACCTTCTGCCCACCCCCTGAGGGAAGATTTTTTAATTTGTATCCTCAGCACCTAGTGCAATGCCTGGCATATGGTATTCATTTAATAAATGTTTATTGTATTGTCTTTCTAAATACCATTACTGTCTTAAGATCTTCAGACACAGAAGTGGCCTAGGGGATCCCAAGCCAAACCTACAATAAAAAAAAGGGTAGCCTAGGGCAGGATGGGAAGAACTAACCTTATCTTTTCTGTGTGTCTTCAGGATCAGAAATTTCCTAGAGGGGAGCCAAGTACCTAGGACCAGGGTCAGAAGGAAGGCTTCCCTTTCCCCACCTTATACGGGTATGTATTCAGGGGAGGGTGTTGGGCTGCCAGCTTGAGCCACATACTAATCTGAAACCAAGAAGTTAGGGTGGCTTAACCTGGGGAACATCTAGTCCAGCAACCATCTTAATTCAATTCAATTTGACATTTTTAAAGTGCCTCTTATATGCCAGGCTATGCTAGGTATTGGGGAAAGAGAGAAATAAAAGAAATGGTCTTTGTCCTCAAAGTGCTTAAACTCTACTGAAGCAATTGCCATGATATTACCCTTCCTCACCCTCCCTAGTAAATCTATTAGTCAGCTCCATCCTCCTTGTACTCAGGGCCCTATTAAAGAATATCAACAAAGTCTCTCTATTCTTATTCTTACTCTCCCATGGCTCTGCCCACAATAAAATCTTTATCCTTATAGTCTCCTTGACTGAGACTGTGTATAGTGGATAAAGGTTGACCTCAAGAATGGGGAGGACTTGGTTTCAAGTTCTATATGTGATACATCTTGTCAATGTGATTCTGGCCAAGTCACTTGACCTCTTAGTGTCCTCGGCAAATCCAGAAAAAGTCACAATGAGTCCTTTGTCCAGCACAGGTTGGCATAGGGAGATAGGGAGGTCTGAAGACCCTGGGGATTGTGTCAACCCAGGAGCATAGCACATAGCTCATGACCTCTCAGCTGTGGACCAGGGCAAGAGGAGGTCCCAGATCTATATGGGGCACCCCCCTGACCCATACCAAGTCTCTGTAATTGCAACAGGTGCAAACTGGCAGCTTTGTTACGCACTATCATTCTGGGTCACATTTCCAGGGCAGACCTGTGCAAGGAAGGGAGTGTTATTCCCTGGGAAGGAGACCCTGAATGGTCCACCAAGAAAGGAAAAAGTTCAGAAGCAGCAGCCATAGCAGCAGTGATATGGCTCAGATCCCAAAGTCCAAGCGGGATCTCACATTTAGCACAACTTGCAGAGGAATAACCAAGGAAGGAATCTCAGATCAAAGGGAGTCTACAATTCTGAACTAAGAGAACTTTCCAGATGACTGACAAAGGAGTCTAGTAGTAGGTTACCCTTCCTCAGATCCAAACCCAGACCAGGAATTTATGGAGTTGAGTTGTTACCTTTCCTCAGACCCACAAGCAGACCAGTGGGGCTGCAATCAAACTTTGCCCTAGATCAGACCACTCTGAGAATACTGAAAGCTTATAAGTCCCCAGCCTGTCCCTGAGATCCTGAATAACACAACTCTCAGTACCTCCAAGAAAACAGCAACAGGATCAGTCTATACCTTCCCTCCAGAAGTGCCATAGAGCTCAGCAAGTCCAGAGCCAAGAAGTAGGTTGAAAAAAGCTCAAGCATCAAACCCAGAAGAGAATGACTCCAAAAACTCTACAAGCAAAGTTTCATATGAAAACACAACATAGGAACAAAATCAACTAGAATTCCTGGAAGAAATGAAGCAAGAGCTAAAAAAAAAAAAAGTTTAAAATATTTTTATAAAGGGAATGAGATTGCTTAAGGAAAAAAAAAATTGGAAAAGAAGTGAGAGTTATGGGGCAGCTAGGTGGCGCAGTGAGTAGAGCGCCGGCCCTGGAGTCAGAAGGACCTGAGTTCGGATCCGGCCTCAGACACTTAACCCACACAAACAAAAACCTAGCCGTGTGACCTTGGGCAAGTTACTTAACCCCAATTGCCCTAAAAGGGGTGGCTAGGCGGCGCAGTGAGTAAGAGCACCGGCCTCGGAGTTGGGATGACCCGAGATCAAATCCGGCCTCAGAAAATGAGCACCCACACATAAATAATGACTAGCCATGTAACCTTAAGCAAGTTACTTAACCCCAATTGCTTAAAAAAAAAAAAAGAAGTGAGAGTTATGGAAGAAGGAATTGGAGAGAGAATTAATAGCTTGGCACAAGAAGTACAAAACCTTGTACAAGCAACAGACTCCCTAACAATTAAAATGGACCAAATAAAAGCCAATGGCTCCTTGAAGCATCAAGAAATAGTAATACAAAATCAAAAGACTGAAGAAATAGAAAAAAATTTAAGGTGTTTCATAGCAAAAAAACAACTGATTTGGAAAATAGATTGAGGAGAAAATATTTAAGAATCATTGAATTATCTGAATGCCATGACCAAAAGAAAAGCCCAGACATCCTGTTTTAAGAAATCTTAAAATAAAGCTACCTGGACCTCTCAAAATCTAAGGGCAAAGTATAAACAGAAAGAATCTACTGATCACCTCCTGAAAGAAGCCTGAAAATGAAAATTCCCAGGACCATCATAGCCAAAGTCTAGAGCTTCCAGGTCAAAGAAAAATTACTGCAAGCAACCAGAAAGAAAGAAAGAATTCATTACTAAGGAACCACTGTCAGGATCATACATGATTTAGCAGCTGCCACTATTAAGGAGGGGAGAACTTGGAATAAGATATATCAGAAGGCAAAGGATATAGGTTTACAGCCAAGAATAACTTACCCAGCAAAACTAAGTATAATGGTACAAGAGGAAAAATAATGAAATAGAAGACTTTCAAGTATTCTTGATAGAAAACCAGAGCTGTGTAGAAACTTTAAAGTTCTAACACAAGAGTGAAGAGAAGCATTAAAAGGTCAACTTGAATGAACAGTGATAAAAGACTAAACAAGAATAAACTGCTTACATTCAAATACAGGGAGATGCTACATATGTCAATCAATTAATAAATATTTATTAAGTGCCTATTTTGTGCTAAGGCACTGTGTTAAGTAGTGGGGATGTGGGGGGAAGGGGGAGAAGAGGCAAAAGATAATTTTTGCCCTCAAAGACCTTACAATCTAGTGGGGAAGACAATAAGCAAACAATACATAGAAAACAAGCTATATAAAGGATAAATAGGAAATATCTAATAGATGGAAGGCACTGGAATTAGGAGGGAGGATTAGAGAAGGTTTCCTATAGAAGATGGGATTTTAGCTGGGACTTAAAGGAAGCCAGGGAGGTCAATAGTCAGTAGAAGACGGCGAGTATTCCAGGTGTAAGAGGGGAGGCAGAGAAAATGCTTGAAGCTGGGAACTGAGAGATGGATAGTCTTGTGAGTGAAACAGTCGGAAGGCCATTGTGACTAGATCTAATATTACATGGGGAGGAGTAAGGTGTAAGAAGACTGGAAGGGTGGAAGGGGGCTAGGTTATGAAGGGGTTTAAATGCTAGGCAGAGTGTTTTGTATATGATCCTGGGGATAAGAGAGAGCCACTGGAGTTTATTGAGTGGAGGAGTGACATGGTTGGACCTGTGCTTTAGGAACATCACTTTGGTAGAGGATGGAGGATGAGTTGGAATGCAGAGAGATTTGAGGCAGACAGACCCACGAGTAGTCAGAGGTCATATAGGGAGGCCAATTAGACAAGGCCTGAGAATGGTTCTGTTATGGCCTAAAGATCTTAAGAGCAGAAAGAGAATAGAAGAGGAATACATTGGGGTGGAAAGAAAAGGAAGTTTAGGGAAAATTACTTTACATAATCAGGGGGGTACAAGTAGATAGCTATATCAAAACAAATAAGGGGGTAGAGGGGAGCAGATGATACTTGAAACTCTGTCTCATCCAAACTATACAAAAGAAGGAAGAACACACACACACACACACACACACACACACACACAGAGAATTGGGTACAAAATATATATTTCACTCAACAAGGAAGTAGGAGGAGAGGAGGAGGAAGAATTTGAAGACGGGTAGATTAAGGGAGGGATTGGTCCTAAACAAAACAAACTCTAAGGACGCACAAAAATATTTATAGCTCTTTGAGGTGGCAAAGAATGAGGATCTGAGAGGATGCCCATAAATTGGGGAATGGATAAACAAGTTATGGTACATAAATGTGATGGAATACTACTGTGCTGATGTCTTATCAGTGTAATGTCCAACCATTCTTCCAGAGGACTAATGATGAAATATGTTACTCACTTCCTGATAAAGAAGGACTCAGAGTACAGAATGAGACAAATGTTTTTTGGATGTGGCCAATGTGGAAAGCTATTTTGATCAATCAATCAAAGCAGCTCATAATGGGTTTATTTTTTCTTGTGTTCTCAGTTGGGAAGATTGGGGTGAAAAGGTGAGAAAGTGCATTTTGGCTGATTAAAGCATATAAAAATATTTTTCTTAAAAAAAAATGATGCTAACCTATATTGATAGAGGGAGTTTCTTTACCTGACCACAGGGCTAAATACCTGTCCTTATCCTTGAAGGAGGGAGGGGGAGAAAGGAAGATTGTATGTATGCATGTAGATAGATCAATAGATAGACAGCTATAGATATACTTATAAGTGTATATGTGTGTACTTACACAGTGTGAAGAGGAGATAGAGAGAGAGAGAAAGAGAGAGAAAGAGAGAGAGAGAGAGAGAGAGAGAGAGAGAGACTGATAAAGAGATTATAGAACTCTAGGCCACCTTGCCTCTTAATATGTGTTGCCTATCATATATAATTACAGAGTGAAGAAACAAGATTAATTAGCCAATTTGTGGATTATGGTGATTCCTTGCTTCTCCCTCTCCCTTTGCCTGCCCATCTTTTGAAGGTTTCTCTACTCTGCCTACAGGTCCCAGACTGCAGAGGAAGGGCAATTTTGTTCCTCATAGTTTTTAGTGGCTTTGATTAAAATGAAGAGAAAAGTTGAAACCTAAACCAAAGTAAGATTTTTTAAATTATATATAGATTTCTTTCCATCCATATGTTATTTTCCTCTCCCCTATTACTACACTAATTGAAATAGGAATATCTCCTTGCTTTTCTGTGGAAATGAGTGAGGGCAGAGAGTGGGGGAGGGAGGGGAGGAGATGATTCCAATCTTAGAAAAGCTAAAAATATTTGCCAAACTCTTCACGTTCGAAATTCCTTTTCTTTTTGATCCATTCCCATTTCCACGTTTAAGAGATTTGTTTTTATTTTTTGCTAGTCTGACTGATATTATCATGAAATAAAGAAGTTTCACTGAAGGGGAAGGAAATTCAGTTGCCCCTGGTAACCCTAGGATCTCCCCAAGGAAAAACTAGAACCTAGGATTCATCTGGGATGGGCAATACCTGTAGGGAGTAGGTTGGACCAGATGATGCCTTAGGTCCCTTAGACATTCAAACACCCTATGATTCTATATCCATCACAAAGGAAATAAATCAAGGTGTGGCACAACCCCTCTGCCTGTGTATGAAGTCATTAATCAGCACCACCTTTTCCTTAGAACTTCCCCCATTTTAGTTGTATTTCCTAGTAGTACTGAACCCTACCTATTAGATTTCCCATTTATCTAAGCTGTCCTCCTTCCTATGTGAAGACAAGCGGAGAACCACTACATAGTGTAATTTTAAGGGATCCAAAAGGACCATCTTTCCCTTTTACCAAATGTTCAGTTCAATTCAATTCAATAAACATTTATTAAACACTAACTATGCGCTGGGCCCTGTGCTAAGTGTTGTTCCTCAGTGGACAGCTGGAGGACCTCAAAATTCTTATCATTAACCATTATTAAGGCATAGAAGGTCCCTGGCAAAATACAACCATATCACCTGAGAGAAGAATGTACACAAAGATCAGTATTAAATTCCTAAACTAGGATGAGTGACGTGGGACATTACAAACACAAACTCAAATACATTATCTACATTAGCTCAAATTAGTTTATTAGATAAGTCCTGAGAGAGCAGGGCTCTGACAGAATGGAACATGTTGTTGTTATTGTTGTTCTGTTGTTTTTTTCAGTCATGACTGACTCTTTGTGACCCCATTTGGGTTTTTTTGGGCAGAGATTCTGGAGCTTGCCATTTTCTTTTCCAGCTCATTTTTACAGATTGAGGAAATTGAGGCAAACAGGGTTAAATGACTTGCCCAGGGTCACACAGCTAGTAAGTATCTCAGGCAGGATTTGAACTTGGGAAGATGAGTCTTCCTGACTCCAGACCCCTACTCTATTCACTGTATCACTTAGCTACTACCTCGCTGCCCCCAGAATGGAACATAGGGAAGGCAAATTTTGACTGGGATGAGGTCAAGAAAAGTTTGTGATATGGGATACTCCTGAAGATGAGGACTTTATTGGGGGCCTTTATAGGAACAAAGAGAAAGGCAAAGTATGAAGACACTGGATATCTTGGTGGAGGGTGGTCAATCAGAACCAAAATGGGCAGCCTCAGAATGATCCCTAAAAGGGCTTCAAAAACAAACAGCCTCAATTCACAATTTTGCTTAGAGCAGCCCCACTTCCTAACTGCTTTCCCCTCATGAATGACCTCTGAATGGGTGTGGTTTTATTACACATGAATGTGAACCTCTGTTTAGAATACTGAGAATTCCCTTCTCTGCTCTCATTAATAGTGCAACAGGAAGACAAGGTTATTTGACTTTTGTTTTTGCTTTTTTTCTTGGAGAATCATTTGCATTTCTGTGAAATGCATTCTGTGAGGTTTTTTCTGGGATTCATTGGAGAGAAGATTTGCAGTGGGGGAGAAGGTGGCTGTAACAATATTGGTGCAGAAGTCGGTGGAGGCAGTCATTCATCAGAACTCTGAATCTAATTTGAAAAGCCATCTGCCTCAAACTTCCATGAGCAAGGCGCCATTCGTGCAAGGAATTCACCTTCACAAGGAGCTCCTCCTCCCCACTAGAGGAGAGGAGCGAACCATATGGTGACATGGTGGGAACCATCAAGCCACTCTGGGGAAAAACACGACTTTGAATGATGCAGCAATGAGTGGGATGAGTTTGTGTTCATAATTACCAAGGCTCCCTCTCTCTGCCTCCTGCTTTCATATTCTGAGGCTGTTCCCCATGTACATTTTTACTACGCTCCTGTTACTTTCCTTGGCTTGTGCTTTTGGCTGCTTAACTTATCAATGCCAGACCAACCACCTAAATTTATGTACATTGCTGGTGCTGCCTGACTGGTGGGTAGTTTTGTTGGCATGAATATAAATAAGGTGCCACTGCCTAATGTGACTAAGAAAAATCCTAAGACTCTGACTGACTTCATCATCCTATCAAACTACAATTTACCAGTTTGTGTGATGGTGCTTTGGTTGACTCTGCACAAGATTTAGTTATGATAACAAGAAATATGAGTAACATTCTATGTAATTCAATCACTCTCCTAACTTGAAGGTAGAAGTGCTTTTGACAAGGCCTTCATTTTATCGCACTCAATAATTCTGACTGGTTCAGAACTAATATCAGTAGGATATTTATTTCCCTGAGGAAATTTTCTTCTGATTATGCATATTGAATTTGATTCCTGTGGGCATATGCAGATTCTTAAAAATTATGTTTTACCTGGAGTCCTTTTTTTTTTTCAAGTAATGGCAGCTAAGCAAGTGTTCATTTCATTGGCTTTAGGAGACATCCTTCCACCACGTTCTACTCTGGATTGATTACTCATGGGTTTAAAAGGGTTTTGATACCCATGCTACTTCCAGCTAAGATCCCATGATCATGGAGGTAGGTCTAGAACTGACTTCAGAGGCTGCCTCATCCAACCACCTCATTTTACAGATGAGGAAACTGAGGGAAGCAATGGGATTAAGTAAGTGCCTTGCCAAGGTCCAAGAAGGTAGTGAGCAGTATTTGAACCCAGATCCCCTGACTTCAAAGTCAGTGATCTTTACCACTTTGTATCCCCAAATAGTTCAGTCCTTTTGAGAAAAGAATGATGGCTACCCAATTCTCATCATAACTACTATCATAAAGAGAGTCTTGGATTGGATAAAGGAGATTAGAAGGTGGAGTCTTGGGTCCACTACCAATCCGGGAGATTTTTCCTCACCGTTAGAGTGAAGGGTACTGCAATATAGAAATACATTTCAAAAATAAAACTATTGAGGAGGCCACAGGTAGATCAAGGTCTGCCTGTTCCTCACCCCTTTCCCTTTCCCTCCCCCCTAGCCCTGCCCTCTTTTACCCCACCTCCTTCCCTCACCAGACTTATCCCCAAGGATCCTGCATGTACCTTTGTTGGGGAGGAGGGGGTGAGGGAGGGGAAAAAAGAATCAACCCAACTGATTGATGCATTCAGAAAATGTGTGCAATGTGTAACACCTGGAGACCTCTAACCTCCAAGATGGGCCAAAGAAGACAGGAACAGAGCAGCTGGCAGAACACCAGGGGTCTGGTATAGATTAGCAAGTGCTGGCAGATGAATTCCAGTGTGTGACCCAGGATCCAGCCAACAATGAATCTAGAGACTGATGAATTCAACAATGGAACCCAGAATTTAGAGGAAGATGAATTCCAGCAAGAGATCCAATATCCATTGCTGCCACTGGTGTTTGGGGAGCTCTGACCAAATGCTCTGGAGGTGGACCAAGTAGGCGTATAAGGCAGGGGTAGGAATCACAATCTCCAACAAAGCAAAAACAAAAATAAATTTAATTTTAAAAGATAAGTAGGGAAAACTGGGGGGTGGAGCCAAGATGGTGGAAAGGAAGCAGTAACTTCTCTAAGCTCCTCCATGAATCCCATCACTAAACCTTAAAAAGCAAATCTGAATGGATTCTGGAGTGACAGAATCCACTTGGAGATGGAGCATGGCACAATCCAGCCCAGGAAAGTGCCCACATGGGTCAGGGCAGGGGGAGCTTGGAGCACATGGAGTCTATACAGCTCAGACTTGAGAGCAGATAAGCAGACTACACCAGAGAGAGAAGAAGCCCCAGTGGGTTGACTTACCAAGGATGAATCCCAGTCATCTCATAGACATCTCACAAGGGGAAAGGAGGAATCAGTGGAGCCAAGTAAGAGAGGGCTCGGGGCCCCCAGCAGAGACAGCAGCTTCTCCTGGAACTATCAGCCCCCATCCCGGAAGTTTAGAAATTGCCTGCCTGTATATGCAGGGGCTAGAATGGCAAAGTAAATTCTAGTTACTCTGATCCCTCATCCCTCCTTCAAGAAGTAGAAAACCCAAAGATAAGTCTCCCACCCAGATTGAAATCCTAAATTAGTGGAAATAGCCTCAGGCTTGGGAGTCTTCAAGAAGGGGTGTAACTGAGAGAGCCAGGAGTCTGAAGAGAAGAAAGGGAGGGGTCCCAACAAGCCCCATCTCACCTGACCAACAAAAGCCTGCCTGAGCTATAGCCTAGGGGTATAGAGGCAGAAATCTGAAGTGGCCAGACCATCCCTCCTCCATAGACTACTCATATGCATCTGTATACCTCTCCAAGACTCTGTCTTAGCCACAAACTAGACATCCAAAGGCTACAGCATTCAAAGTCAACCACTAGGCCCTTAGCTCATGGCCTGAGAAATTAAGAAATAGGAAATCACAATGGGAAGGAAGGAAGCTGAGAAGGAGAAGGGGAAGGCAAGAAAATCTATCCAAGCTTATTATGTAGGTCAAGAACAACCAAATATACAGGACAACCTGGACGCTTTACCCACACCTGAGACCATAGAAGGAAATATGAACTGGTTTCAAGCCCAAATAGCATTCTTGGAGGAGCTTAAGAAAGATTTTAAAGACCAAATCAGGGAAGCAGTGACCAACTTGGAAAAAAGTTTCACTGAAGAAAACAAATCCTTAAAAAGTAAAATTAATGGGGCGGCTAGGTGGCGCAGTGAATAGAGCGCCGGCCCTGGAATCAGAAGGCCCTGAGTTCGGAGCCGGCCTCTGACACTTAATCCATAAGAACAAAAAAACCTAGCCGTGTAACCTTGGGCAAGTTACTTAACCCCAATTGCCCTAAAGGGGCGGCTAGGTGGCGCAGTGAGTAAGAGAGCCGGCCTCGGAGTTTGGATGACCCGAGATCAGATCCGGCCTCAGAAAATGAGCACCCACGCATAAATAATGACTAGCCGTGTAACCTTGAGCAAGTTACTTAACCCCAATTGCTTTAAAAAAAAAAAAAAAAGTAAAATTAGTGAAGTAATTGGAGAAAATACCTCCCTAAAAAAGGACCTTCAAAAACTAACCAAAGACTATAATTCACTAAAAATTAGAATCAATCAAATTGAAACTCAGAACTCTATGATGCACCAAGAGTCAATCAAACAAAACATGACGATTGAAAAATTGGAAGAAAATGTAAAATATCTCACTGGAAAAACAACTGACCTAGAGAACAGATCCAGGAGAGATAACTTAAGAATTATTGGTCTGCCAGAAAGCCATGATGAAAAAAACAGCCTAGAGAGCATCCTCCAAGAGATTGTCAAAGAAAACTGTCCTGAAGTCCTGGAATCAGAAGATAAAATAGTTATTGAAAGAATTCACCGGACTCCTCCTGAAAGAGATCCCAAATTGAAAACTCTAAGAAATATAGTAGCCAAATTCCAGAATTACAAGATTAAGGAAAAAATTCTGCAAACAACCAAAAAGAAACAATTCAAATATCTCGGAACTACAGTTAGGATCACACAGGACCTAGCAGCTTCTACATTAAAAGATTGGAGGGACTGGAATTTGATATTTCATAGGGCAAGAGAGCTAGGACTACAACCAAGGATTAACTACCCAGCAAAACTGAGCATAATCTTTCAGGCAAGGAGATGGTCGTTTAATGATGAGTAGGGAAACTACATCTTGACAAAAGGAACCATAGCCAATAAAGTAATACCACTACTAAACATATATGCACCAAATTCTTAAAGGAAAAGTTAAATATAGGAGGAAATAAACAGTAAAACTTTACTAATGGTGGACCTTAACTTTCCCTTCTCAGAGCTAGATGAATTGAACCATAAATTTTAAAAAAGTCAAAGAGCTGAATAAAATCTTAGAAAACTTAAATATGATATACCTCTGGAGAAAACTAAATGGGAACAAAAAGGACTATACCTAACTTCAATTGTGCATGGTACCTTTACAAAAATTAACCATGTATCAGGGCAAAACAACTCATAGCCAAATGCAGAAAGGCAGAAATATTAAATGTACCCTTTTCAGACCACAATGCAATAAAAATTTCATTTAATAAAGGGCCATGGAAGCATTGATTAAAAAGCTCATTGGAAATTAAATAATATAATCCTATAGAATGAGTAGGTCAAAGAACAAATCATAGAAATAATCACTAATTTCATTAAAGGGAATAACAACAATGGGACAATATTCCAAAATTTGTGGGATTCGGTCAAAGCAGTACTTAGAGGGAATTTTCTGTTTCTAAATGTGTATATCAATAAAAGAGAGAAAGAATAGATCAATGAATTGAGTATGCAATTAAAAAAAACCTAGAGAAAGAACAAATTAAAACCCCCAATTAAATACCAAAATGAAAATCCTCAAAATCAAAGGAGGGATTAACAAAACTGAAAGTAAAAAAAAAATTCAATGAATAAATTAAGCTAAGACCTCCTTTTATGGTGGAAAAACAATAAAATAGATAAACCATTGGCTAATTTGATTTTAAAAAGAAAGAGGAAAACCAAATTATCAGTATTCAAAAATGAAAAGGGTGAAGGGACCACCAATGAAGATGAAACTAAAACAATTAATAAGAGTTATTTTGCCCAATTATATGCCATTAAAACTGACCATCTAAGTGAAATGGATGAATATTTACAAAAAAACAAACCTCTCATATTAACAAAAGAGGAAATAAAATACTTAAATTACCCTATCTTAGAAAAAAGAAGTTGAACAAGCCATAATTGAGTTCCCTAAGGAAAAAATATCCACGACTAGATGGATTCACAAGTGAATTCTATGAAACATTTAAAGAACAATTAAGGCCAACACTTGATAAACTATTTAAAAAAAAAACAACATATAAAGAAGGATCCCTATTAAATTCCTTTTGTGACACAAATATGGTTTTGATACTTCAGCCATAGAGAGCAAAAACAGAAAGAAATCTATAGACCAATTTCCTTAATGAATAGTGATGGAAAAAAATTTTAAAGTAAATTTAAAATGTAAATAAAATACTAGCAAATTTAAACTAGCAAATTCTAGCAGTTTATCACAAAGATCATACACTATGACCAAGTGGAATTTATACCAGGAATATAGGGCTGGTTCAATATTAGGAAAACTATCAGTATAATTGACCAATAACCATAACAACAAAAATTATTATATTATATAAATTATACTATAATTATATTATATTATTATCCCAATACATGTAGAAAAAGCCTTTGACAGAATACAATGCACATTCCTATTAAAAACACTAGAAAGCATAGGAATCAATGGAACCTTTCTTAAAATGATTAGTATCTGAAACCAAGGCAACTGTCTAAGGGTTTCTTCTAAGAATTCTTCTATGGAAGACCTGAGTTCACATTCAGCCTCAGACACTTGCTAGCTGTGTGACCTTGGTCAAGTCACATTCTGCCTCAGTTTTCTCAACTATAAAATGGTATAATAATTGTTGTTGTTGTGAAGACCAAATGAGACAATGCTTGGCACATAGTAGGTGCTATATAAATGTTGGCTATCATCATCATCTTCTTCTTCTTCTCCTTCCCCTTCTCATCCCTCTCCTCCTCCTCCTTCTTCAAGTGTTGACCTATACTTAGAGAGGGAATTTCCTCACCTGGCAGTTTACTACCTAAATTGATGAAATCTCAGGCTTACTTTCTATCCTTATAAATGGTTAGTTATTTTTTTTGGCAGGTAAGTAGCTAACTGACAAAATAATTCAGTAAAACTATAGTAGAAAGGTTAAGTTAAGAAAGTAAAAAGTTAAGAAATGTAGATACAATTATGTAATTGAGATCATATATATGTATATATATTCAGGTATATACACACATGTACACATATACATGTACAAACATATAACATGAATATGCTCATATATGGGGATACTGAATAAATGTATGCATATATGCACATATGTTTTCCTCTAGCCTGGGAATAATAAGTCTGAAATGCAGAGGCCAAAGGATAAGGCTAGTGCCAATCTACTTCACTATGGCCATTTTGGACATTCATTAACACATATCTCATTCATGCTTGGTTTTCAGCAAACAATCTAATTAGAGAGTGAGGTTTAGGTTTTGAGCAGCAACTAGTCCTAATTGGGGAGAGTCCCATAATGAACATGAAGACAGATTCAAATTATTTTTGCTTATAATTTTATCCCCATTCTTTTGGAAGTCAATGACATTATGTCAGCTTTAGTTTTAAGTAAATGAAGGCAGCAACCTAGCCTATAACAGAGGTTCTTAATGAGGGGTCTCTGTACTCGAAAGCAGTCCCTGCATAGATTTGGGAGGGGAGGGGAGGATTGTGAACTTGGATGGGAAAAATAATTAAATCTTTATTTTGACAGACCTCTAACTGAATTCAGAATTTCCTCCAATTATAGACATAAGGGACAGAACATCACTCTGAAAAAGGGTCCATCAGTTTTATCAGATTCACAAATGGGTCAATGATGTACACAAAAAGGTATAATTGCCTGCCTTAGAGGATTTGTTACCTGGAGCAAGTGACTTCCCCTCTTTTCAAGCTGTTTGTCCTAAGAGAGAGACCTTAGAGAACAAGAGACCTACACTGGCCATAACATATCTTCGGAAAGTCACAATCTCCCTGGTCCTCAGTTTCTCCATCTATAAAATGAGAAGTTTGGACAAGTTATCTTTTAGCTCTAAAGACTTTGTAACTCTATTGATTTTTTTTAACTAATTTTAACTAATTTAACTAATTTTACAAATCAATTATCCCAATTGATACTCTTTAATCCATTCCTTATTTGGCACTTCTGGGTCACTCTTTCTCATTTGTAAGAAGACTGGAGATGTGTGTGTGTGTGCTATATTATATACTTTTCTCATTTGAGCCTTAAAATGAATTGGTGAGGTTGTGACTATAGGCGTTATTATTCCTTAAAGTGGGTGAGTAACTTTTCCAGAGTCATGTAGTTGATGCTTCATCCAGTGCCCTTTCTCCAGTACCATGCTTCCTCTTGTAGATTTACATAATCTCAACACATTTTATTAGCTTCCTTATATATAAAATTCCTGTGGATTAGAACTGTAAATATCATGAGCATCAATGACACTGTTAATTCTCTCTGGGAGGTAAAGGAGACAACCATTTATCTTTATAATAATAGCAACAGCTAACATTGATATTGTACTTTATAGCATAAAGAGGGATTTACATACAGTATTTCATTTGGTCCTCATAACTCTCCTGGGAAGTAGGTGCTATTATCACCCCCATTTTATAAATGAGGAAACTGAGACTGAGAGAGGTTAAGTGACTTACCCAGGGTCACAAAGCTAATGAATGTTTGAGGCATGATTCAAACTCACACCTCCTAGACTTCAAGTCTATCCTTCTATCTACTAATCTAGATCTAATTGATCTCCTGACTTTCAGCCTCACATCACTGACTACCTTTTGAACATCTCAAATAGATATCCCATAGTCATCACAAACTCAACATGACCCAAAGGGCACTCATTATATTTCCCCCCCACCAAACTTTGCCTTTTCCCATTATCTATCATATCACTTGTATGTATCTCATGGGGCAGTGGGTGGTACATGGGCAAGCTGGGCAGCACAATGGATAAAGCCTTGGACCTAGTGTCAGCAAGACCTGAGTTTAAATCTGATCTCAGATGTTTACTAGCTGTGTGATTCCCGGCAGGCCCTTAATAATTAATATAGAAGACTCTTGCCCTCTGTCTGCCTCAATTTCCCTATCTGTAAATAGAGATAATAATAGCACCTACCTCCCAAGGTTGTTGTCAGGATCAAATGAGATAATATTTTTAGAGCACATATACTAGTTCTCAGCACATATAATCATGCCCAGAACATGGCAGGTGTTTAATTATTTTATAATAATAATAAATAAAATTTAACAATAATATTCATAACATTGGCAACATGCCTATATGTTTTTTGTTTATTTATAAAATGAATGAACTGTTTGGCCTCATTTGAACAAAAGGGAGCCAGTGTCTAAATCCATCATCATATGATTTCATAGAGATGGTGGCATGTGACTGTACTATTTCAGAATGACTACACACCATCAGTCAGCACCCTAGATCATCAGCTGTCACCCACTAAGGAATCAATTGCTCATCAACCCTGGCTATGCAGAGGATGTGCTAAGCACAGCTTCCCTTAAATGCCTATGAAGGGAGGATGCTTTTTTGCTGGGTGGGGGCCAACAGCTTGAAGATTTTTATTCAACTCTCATGAAAAATGACAAAAATTCTGAGGACTCTCTAAGCCTGAGTCACACAGCACAAAAGAAGGTGGAGACTGAGGCAGCTAGGTGACTTAATGAATAGAGCACAGGCCCTGGAGTCAGGAGGACCTGAGTTCAAATTTGGTCTCAGACACTTAACACTTAGTAGCTGTGTGACCTTGGACAAGTCACTTAACCCCAATTGTCCTGCCGACCCCCCCCCAAAAAAAAAGAAGGTGGAGATCTGGTGTCTAGCTGGTGTTTTGGATCAGTATAGACCCCAGCTGGATAACTTGGGTTTTCAATCAATCTGAAATCAATAAAATCTTCCTCTCTTCAACCTCAACCCAATTCTTACAAGTTCTTCTCCTTGAGTAGGTGAGCTGCTGCTTGGCTCCCACCCTGATGCTCCTAATAAGTCCATGAGGAACTATGGGCACTCCCAGGAAATCCTTTAAGATAATTTAAAAGTAAACTCCAAACAGGATTTCAAGATTTGTCTTCAGATCACTTCAGAAGATGATGGATTATTGGATCATAGAGTTATAGCTGGAAAGGATCTTAGAATCCATCTCCTCATTTTAAAGATGAGGAACTGAGAGCATAGAGGTCAAGTGGCTTGCTCAAGGTCACATAGCTAATATCTGTCTGAGGGAGTTTTTGTTTTTTGTTTTTAGAGAGGGACAAGGCAAGGCAATTGGGGTTAAGTGACTTGCCCAAGGTCCCACAGCTAGTAAAGTGTGTTAAGTGTCTGAGGCCAGATTTGAACTCAGGTCCTCCTGACTGCAGGGCTGGTGCTCTATTCACTGTGCCACCTAGCTGCCCCTCTGAGATAGATTTTGAACCCAGGTCCAGGTCCAATATTCTATCCACTGCTTCTGTGCTACTGTGAGGGATGAAGGGCACCAGTTTGTGTCTCTGAGGGCAGGGGGAATGCTCTCCCAGAAGCTGACACCCAGAGTACATATGCAGCCATTATGAGTGAACCCTGCTATCTCTGCTAGTACAAGATCTGTCTTCTCAGAGCGATAGAGCTCTGATCTTAGCATTCCTATGTTTTTTTGCCTTTTTTTTAACAGTCAGGTTCATTTTTGTTTTCTATCAGAGCCTGCTAGATGTGTCCAAATGGAGCTCAGAGAATTTTTAGAGCAGAGAATGCAATGAGGAGTCTGGCTCTCTAATCTGTCCATCTGGTTAGAGATGCTCAGAATCCATCCAGCACTCAGCAAATGGAAGGAGAGTACTCAGGGCGTTTTATAGGGGAGGACTTGATGTGCCCTAGAACTAAGCACAGAAAGTGAACTACCCTCTTGTAAGTCAGTTGGCCTGGCAACGTGAAATGTTTTGCTTCCTAACAGAAAGGAGAATTTTTTTAAAATATGGCCTTCCTACTTTTCTCCAAAAACTTTGTCTTTCAGTCTTTAAAGCCCTATAGAGCCCAAGCCGTTATGCTCTGAGGTCATTAGAAAGTCACTTGAGGAGAATGTTCATTAATTTGTGCTGAGGCCAAGGTCTAACAGCTGCAATTCAGCAATATTATTCTTTTAGGACATGAGACTATATCCACGTTTCTCAATCCAATATCACATTGATTAGGAGGATCTTTTCAGTTTCATTCTGGAAGGAGGGAAAAGAATCCAAACTTAAAATACCCAAATGCTTCCCTTACAGCTCTACTCTGACCCCACCCCCCACCCCCTTTAGTTGTGCTGCTTAGAATGGATTGACTAAGTCCAGTACAATTTATTCTAGTTAATGTCAGCTGGGCCCTTATCAATACACACTAATTCACAGTAATGACTGAATTCTATAAGCATTAATTAAGTGCCTACTACATGCAAGGCAGAGCGCTTAGAGCTGGGCATACAGAGATAAAAGTCAAACCAGTCTATGACCTTAAGAAGCTAATTTTCTATTATAAAAATATGAAATGTGCTTGTGAAGTAGGTAAGTACAATGTAATATAAAATAATTTCAAGATGGTTGTCCTTGCTGTTCAGTTGTGTCAGACCCTTTGTGACCCCATTTGGGGTTTTCTTAGCAAAGATACTGGAGTGGTTTGCCATTTCCTTCTCCAGCTCATTTTTTACAGGTGAGGAAACTGAGGCAAAGTGGGTTAAGTGACTTGCCCAGGGTCACATAACTAGTAAGTGTCTGAGGCCAGATTTGAACTCAAGAAGATGAGTCTTTCTAACTTCAGGCCTGGCACTGCAGGTCTGGCACCACCTCAAGGCCCACTTCAAGACTGGAGAAAGGGCTAAATATGTGAAACCATGAAAGGGCTTGCAGCCCCCTGAGCTGTTCTTTGAATGAAATTTGAGATCCTACAAGGTGAATAAAAAATGTACATTGCATGCATGGGGGCCACCTGTGCAAAACATGGAGATGGCAGATGGAAAGTGATATATGCAGAAGAACTAGCAGGCTAATTTGAATGGAAGGGAACAGGACCTGAGGGAGAAAGTATCAGTAATGCTGTCTCTAGCTCTATTCCACTACCTCGAGTTGACTTTGCGATTTGCTTTTAGACTGTTTTAAAGCGTTTCAGAGGATTATCTATTGTTTAATATGAACTAGTTGAAACCATCAGTGTTAGAGGGAAGTAGAAACATCAGTAGAATACACGAAGAGGAGTAATAGAGGCAAAATTAGAGGGATAGTGGGAGACATTATGTAGTGAGGCTTTAAATTCCAGATAGGATTTTATTTTATCCTTGAGGTAACAGGGAACCATTATAGATTTTAAAAATATAGATATAATCAGACTTATATTTTAGAAATATCAATTTGTGAGCTTTATGGAAAATTAATTGTAAAGAGGAATGACTCAAGGCGGGAAGGCCAATTATATAGCTAATGTCCATGGTCCAAGGAAGAGAGGATGAGAGCCTGAAATAAGCCATATGAATACAGACAAGTGGATGAATGGTTGAAACTCTCTGTCACATTGTCCATAATGGCTATTTCAAATCTCCTGTCTCCTCAATCTCCTATCTCACCAAGTAGAAAGATAAGCAGCTAAAGATAGTTTGTACAGTAGATAAGAGGGATGGGCCTGGAGTCAGGAAGACCTGAATTAAAACCCAACTTCAAACTTCAGACACTTCCTATCTGTGTGACGCTGGGCAAGTCACTTAACCCTGTTTGCCTCAGTTTCCTCTTCTGTAAAATGATCTGGAGAAGGAAATAGCAAGCCACTTTGCCAAGAAAACTCCAAATGGGGTCACAGAGAATCAATTATCAAGTGGATGATACTCAACTGAAACAACTCAACAACAAAACAACATTCTGAGAACACTTGCAGACTATCTATTGGCGGTATCATATGATAGGAAAACTCGTTGGTAATCGGTGCCATGTGATTAGTTACTAGAACTCAATTTTCCTTCTTTCAAAGGCATCTAGTTGTTTTCTCTTTTCCTTTCCCCTCCTTCCTTGTTGCATTACATTTAGTAAAGAAGATAATAATCACACTGCTCAAATGTCAACAGGCCTGTCATGAAGCTTGAGCCCAAAGCAGCCTGTGATGTCTGCATGGACCCAAGAGCCTTGTTCTGCAACAGAATCTATTTCAGCTCAGACTTTCTTCTGAATCTCTGGAGAGGAATTTCCGAAGGGACGTGGCTGATAGGTTACCCACAGTAAGGCAGACGACAGCTGGCTGCCTCCTGCATTATCTCCTGAGAGCATCAATTTGGATCCTGTCCAAACGACTATGTTTTGGGTAGGAAGCATGAAGCTGGTATAGTTAGGGTTACCTTGGCTGTCTAATACAGTAGTGATCTTCCTAAGAATAAGTTTTGACTAAATGGTTGGATTTAATGCCAAAATAAAATATTTATTAAGCACCTAATATCCTCAAGGCACTGTGCTAGGATTGAAGCTAAGCTTCTGATTATTTATATATCTTATTTATCCAGCTATATCCCTTCAGGATGCCAGGGCTAAGCCAGCCCAAGCATCTTGCTAGCAACCTAACCTCCAGAGACCTTGTACCTACCTAAAGTTCATCCACTCAGCTTTGAGATTCATCCCAAGGGAGAGCTTTACTGGATTGTAGTGTGAATCAAGGCATGTCTCAACACTCAAACAGTGGGCCCTAGATGAACCTTCATATCATCCTGACATCTCTCCAGGACACTCAACTGACTGCTCATGCTTATCCATCCCCTACCTCCAACTTCCTACCTCTTAGAACTCGGGGCTTTAATAACCAAATCAACATCATCCTTCTCCCCAATGGCTTCACTCAGATGATTCTGAATTGTAGGCTGCCTGGACAAAAGAACCCTTTCCAAGCCACTATTGTCTACTTTCTCCTACTTCTCCATGCCAGCCCCATGGTTCATCACTCTATATCATCTTTTAATTGTACCCTCTGCAGCCCTGGTTCTATTGTTGAAAAATTTCTTTGCATATTAGACTTGTTCTATTCCCCTCTGAAATTATCTTGTGTGAATTTCTATCTACGTGTTGTTTCCTCTGAATAGATGGTAAGCTTGTTGAGGGTAGGAGCAGTTCCACTTAGTCTCACCCAACTCTGATACACAGAGGGTACTTAATTAATAAATTCTCCTTGGATTAAATTTAGTCCCTGCTGCCGTTAGGCAAACTGGCAATAACACATGAAAGCAATAACAGCTGATGATTATATTCCACTTTATGGTTACAAAGTGCTTCTGTACAGTATTTCATCTGACTTCATGCTAGCATTCACAGTCAGGTGGCATAGTGGGGAGAGCTCTGGACCTGGGATCAGGAAGATCTGAGCTTAAATATGGCCTCAGACACTTACTGGCTGTGTGCCAGAAGCCATCTGTAAAATGGGAATAGTAACAGTGTTGAATGAGAAAGATGAAAATTTCTCAGCCCATAAGTTTTGTGGGAGCAAGCCGGAATTTCGGTTTCACCCTTCCCCCCCTTTACTGTTGCCACATCAGCATTAGGCTCCACCCTTGTATGCTACACCCTTATCAGCATTAGGCCCCTTCAGAGGTTTTCACCTCCACCCTTGCTTGTGACCTTTTTCCCTCCCTTGCATCTACCAAATTAGGACATGAACAATACCTTGGCTCCCCGTCACGCATCCCAGGAGGGGATAGTGGTGGGCTTCTTTGTTATCTGCCATTGGGTTAGATTTTACACCAAGACTGAGAGCCCGCCTCCCAGCCAATGGGAGAAGGGATGGGGCAGGGGTAGGGAGACTGACTGCATTAGGGTATAAAATTCTTGTTCTGTCTTTTGTAATACACCTCATTCTGCTGGCTCATACTGGTGGAAGGAATGCCCTCTTCTCTCGAGAACTGAATAAACTTTCTGTTCCTTCCTCAAGATACCTCTGACTTTTAATTTTTCTGGGTAGGGGATTCTTGGGGTCCCCATGCCCCACATAGTTTCTACCTCCTAGGGTTGTTATAAGGGCAAAACAAGATAGTATTTGTAAAGCACTTTGAAAACCTTAAAGTATTATATAAATGTTAGGTACTATGATTATCATTATTATTATTATTATTATTATTTATACATATGAGAAAACAGAGAGTTGAAGACATTGTAACTCATTCAAAATCAAATAAGTGTCATGGTCAGCAACAAACCTAAGTCTTCTGACTTGTCCAATATTCTGGGCCATTTAACCAAGGAACCAAGAGGAAATGTATTGATGAAAATAACGCTGAATTTGGAACTGGGTGAACTTGGAGGGGGCTCCAACTTTATGACTTATAAATTGTGCAATTAAGTTCAAAGCACGTCATTCCTCTGAGCCTTGAGGATGATAATATTTTACCTGGACACAGAGTTGTTGAGAGGAAAGCACTTTATAAGCCTGAAAACTTGATATAAAATGTGAATTTTTATTGTTATGTCTCCCTTAAATGCTGTGACACCTTGGCTAAGGCAGACTGGGAATCAGACTTTAGTCCTTGTCTTGATTCTGTGTGACCTCGTGTAAATCATTTAACTTTTCTGGGCCTCAGTTTCTTCATCTGTAAAATGAAAGAATCAGACTAAATGACCTCTAAGTTTTCTCCAGCTTTTCTCGTCTATCATTCTTCACTACGGCCTTCACAGTGAAGGGTCAATGGCCAGTAAAATTGACTTCTGGGTTAAGGCATGTGAGCCAGTAACAGGTGAGGTAAAGTGTCCACATGGGATATGCATGCTATTAGGTCTCAGAAGTCTTACAAATAAGGCTGAGGACTAGAATTAGAGCTTATGTTGGATCAGCAACCATGACAGAAAATGAAAAGTTCCAGGTGTGGCATGGGCCTAGTGGGAGGCATGCAGGATTCTGTACCAGCTGCAGTCTCCGGATGGGGCTTGTGGATGGAATGCGGCAGCAAATCAGCCTGGAATTAACTATGCAGGTGTGACCCTCCCTCCCTGCTTAAAGAAAGCTAATCACTGAACTTATATGATAAATTTTAGGATTCTTAACTGAACAAAAGCAATTCCGGTGTTCCTTTAAATAGTAAAACTCCCTAGAGCATGCAATTGTTTCTTTAGGGAACATCAGCTACCTGATAGAGAGGCCTGGCAGTAGAGAACAGAAGGAAACATAGGGAAACAAAGAAAAAACAAAAACCCAAACCATTAGGAGTCATACTACTCGTTGAAAAATCAATCAGAAACGAAGATGAAACAACTTTGAAATTATAATGTTAGGCTTACATTGTAAGCCAATGGGAAATACTATTCAATTGAGTAATTTTTCATTTATATAACTATACTATGACAGAGCAAGGAATACATTCAGTCTCACAAGAAGGAAAACACCAGCATGTGAATGATTGGTTGTTTCAGTCATGTCTGACTCTTCATGACCCCATTTGGGGTTTTTTTTAGCAGAGATAATGGAGTAGTTTGCCATTTCCTTCTCCAGTTCATTTTACAGATGAGGAAACTGAGACAAACAGAGTGAAATGACTTGGCCAGGGTCACACAGCTAGCAAGTATCTGAGGCTGGATTTGAATTCATAAAGATGAGTCTTCCTGATTCCAGACCGGGCACTCCAACCAATGAACCTAGCCACCCAAGTGATTGATCACTTCCAAGCTAATTATAAATGATCTTTTCAGTTTAGGGACAGTCCTAAGGACATGGGTGTGAATGTGAATGAAAACAAGGCTCTAGCTTAGTCAGGAACTTGCTAGTCCAACCTTAGGTAAGCATGACCAGACCTTACTCTCCAGAACTGAACCATCACAACCAAAGTACTGTAAGACAAGTATAATCCAAAGCTGGATCTCTCAGGGCTGTGTTGGACTAAAATATAACATTCCACTCCTATCACAGGATAAGCCTAGAAATTCAATTTAATTCAAAAGACAGTTAATTATTGCCTTAATTGCCTACTACATATCTCACAAACAAAGACAAAAATCAAACAGGTCATGTGCTCAAGGATCTTAAGCTGGGGATGGGGAAGAAAACATGTAAATATATATAAAATATGCCCTAAATAAATAGAGTATTTGGGGTGTGCAAGGAAGACTAGCCCCTCTGCTGTGAGGACTAGCCAATGTCCTTCTCAGGGCTATTCATCCACCTTTGGTATCCAATTCCACCCAACTCTCACCCATAGCTCCGAGAAACTGTAGCCTGCACAGCAGTCACACCCTGGTAAAACTATCTTGGCAGATGGGCTAAGCTAGGTAGAGAGTAACCAAGGGGTCTCAAACCAGTCAGTGAGTTAGTGGAGTGTCCACCCCAAGCATGGGAAGAGTCCCCCCAGCAGAATGGGCAGATGAGAACAATCTGTTCCAATAGCCATGAACATGACTGAAGCAGGTGCTGTGGAGTGCTTAGAGCTTGATCAAACATAGAAGATGCCAAGGTCATCCACAGCACCCTGGGCCATCGCCAGTCATCTTGACTTTGGTACTCCTACTGGACTTTAATGACTCTGGAGAAAAGAGTGAAATTAAAACTTTGTGTGACTCTACCTCATTTAAATCCAATTCAGGGGGGGTGGAGCTAAGATGGCAGAGTAAAAGCAGGAACTTGCTTCAGCTCCTGCTCCAACCACCTCCAATACCTGTAAAAAAAATTACTCTAAACAAATTTTAGAGCTATAAAACCCATAAAGTGACAGAGAGAAACAAATTTCTCACAGAAGCCAGCCTGGCAGGCAGACAGGAAGGGTCTATAGCACCAGGCTGGGAGCCCAGCAAAGTCCTGAATGAGCCATGAGGGCCCAAGCTCTGAGCAGCCCCAACCAGCAGTATAGACTGGCCAGAGCAGACTTCAGGAGAGTGAATCAGCAGCAGTTGTGGGGGTTTCCAGACTTCTCAACCCATAAAAGCCAAAGAGAAAGTAAAAGGTCAGTAGGGAACTCTGTTGGAACTGGATGACAGAAGAGCTTGGTCTGGCCCCTCCACCCAGGGCAAGAGGTGGTGGAGGTATGGCTGCTGCCACTGCTGCCAAGTGGCTACCTCTGGGAACTCCTGGCCTGCAGATCATGACTCTGACAACTGCAAAGACCCCATCAATTTGGGACACAGCTCTCTCCACTCTGGAAGCAGAGTTCTACCATGGCAAAGAACTAAAAAGTCAAGTAATTGGCTGCCAAGATGACCAAGCAGAGGAAGTGCAATGAGGTCATTGAATCCTTTACTGGGGACAAAAAGGCTCAAAACATGGAACCAGAAGAAGGTAACAAAGGCAAAACTCCTGTATCAAAAGTTCCCAAGAAAAAATATGAACTTTTTATAGGCCATGGAGGAGCTCAAGAAGGATTTTGAAAATCAAGTAAGAGAAGTGGAAGAAAAATTGGGAAGAGAAATGAGAATCATGCAAGAAAATCATGAAAAGTGAGTCAACAGCCTGCTAAAGGAGACCCAAAAAATACTGAAGAAAATAACACCTTAAAAATAGATTAACTCAAGTAGCAAAAGAGGCCCAAAAAAAAACAATAAAGGAGAAGAATTCCTTAAAAAGTCAAATTGGCCATATGAAAAAGGAATTTCAAAAACTCACTGAAGAGAATAATTCCCTCAAAATTAGACTGGAGCAACTGGAAGCTAATGACTTTATGAGAAATCAAGATACTATAAAACAGATTCAAACAAATGAGAAAACAGAAGGCAATGTGAAATATCTCATGGGAAAAACTACTCACCTGGAAAATAGACCCAGGAGAGATAATTTTAAAATTATTGGACTACCTGAGAGTCATGATCAAAGAAAGAACCTAGAAATCATCCTTCAAGAAATTCTCAAGGAAAATTGCCCTGATATTCTAGAACCAGAGGGCAAAATAGAAATTGAAAGAATTCACCAATTGCTTCTTCAAAAAGATCCTAAAAAGAAAACTCCTAGGAATATTATAGCCAAATTCCAGAGTACTGAGGTCAAGGAGAAAATACTGCAAGCAGTCAGGAAGAAATAATTTTAGTATTGTGGAAACACAATCAGGATAACGCAAGATCTGGCAGCTTCTACACTGAGGGATCGAAGGGCTTGGAATATGATATTCTGGAGGTCAAAGGAGCAGGGACTAAAACCAAGAATCACCTACCCAGCAAAACTGAGTATAATGCTACAGGGGAAAATATGGTCATTTAATGAAATAGAGGACTTTCAAGTATTCTTGATGAAAAAACCAGAGTTGAACAGAAAATTTGACTTTCAAATACAAGAAGCAAGAGAAGCATGAGAAGGTAAACAGGAAAAAGAAATCATAAGGAACTTATCAAAGTTGAACTACTTACATTCCTACATGGAAAAATGATAATTGTAACTAGAGACTTTTTTCAGTATGAGGATAGCTGAAGGGAATATATATGTGTGTATATATACACACATATATATATATATATGTATTTATGTATGTATAGGAGGTTATATGTCTATATAAATACATATGTGAGTGTGTGTATATATGTGTACATGTATACATAGACAGAAGGCACAGGATTAGTTGAATAGGAAGGGATGATATCTAAAAAATAAAATTAAGAGGTGAGAGAGGAATATAATGGGAGGAGAAAGGGAGAGATAGAGTAAATTATCTCATATAAAAGAGGCAAGAGAAAACTGTTACAATGGAGGGGAAGAGCAGGAAAGTGAAAGGGAATGAGTCAACCTTACTCTCATTGAATTTGGCTTAAGGAGGGAATAACATACACATTCAATTGGGTATCCTACCCTACGGGAAGGTAGGGGGGAAGGGGATAAGAGAGGAAATGAGAGAAGGGAGGGCAGATTGGGGATGAGGGTAGTTAGAAGCAAACACTTTTGAAAAGGGACAGGGTCAAAGTGGAAAATAGAATAAGTGGGGGGCAGGATAGGATGGAGGGAAATATAGTTAGTCTTTCACAATATAACTACTTTGGAAACATTTTGCATAACTACACATGTATAACCTATATTGAATTACTTATCTTCACAGTGGGGGTGGGTGAGGAGGGAAGAAGGGAAAGAATCTGGAAATCAAAGTTTTAAAAACGATTGTTTTAAAAATTATTTTTTACATGCAACTGGGAAATAAGATATACAGGTACTGGGGTATAGAAATCCATTTTCCCCTACTAGAAAGTTATGGGGGGAAATGGGTGATATGAGATAGGATATGAGAGAGAGCAGATTAGGGGAAGGGGTATTCAGTATGCTTGCCATCTTGGGGTGGGGGTAGGGGAAAGACAGGGAGAAAATTTGTAACTCAAGAGCTTATAGAAATGAATGTTGAAAATTTAAAAATAAATAAATAAAAGATTAATTTTTTTTTTTAATTTAGTAAATAAAGCCAATTCACAGGCAAGTCAAGACATCATCTATGATGTCATTGGTCCTCTTCAAAAATAAGTGAAGATCAATCCCAACAATCCCAAATAAGTAAAAAATTATTAGGAAGATATGAGATATTGGCCCCAAAAAGGAATCAGAAAAGATTTTACATAGAAGGTAACTTAAATTAGGCTTTGAAAAAGACAATGAATACTAAAAAGTGAGGTGAGGAGAGAATGAATTCCAGGTATAGGAAAGATAGCAATACAAAAATATGGACACAAGATGGAAATGGCCCAGATGGTTACTGAGGTCCCTTCCAACTCTCCCATTCTGTGATTCTGGGTGTTATGTGTGAAGTACAGTCTGACAGGAAGTACAGTCTGGGAAAAGGTGTAATATGTAACAAGGTGGGGAAGAAAGATTGGGACAATGTTGGGAAAGACTTCAAAAGTCAAAGAAAGGAATTTATATTTGATCTTAAAGGCAATAGGGAGCCACTGAAGTTTATAGGGGAAGTGAGTGACATGGTCAGACATATGCTTAAGAAGGTAAGGTCCTCAAGTGAGAGTCAGTGAAGGCAAAGTAAAGGGAGAAGAAAAGGTTCCAACATAACATCTTCACATTTCTTCAGGAAATGCTTGTTCCATGAATGAATGAGTGAAGTCCAAGCTTTGGTTGAGCTCAGAAGCAATTGATCTTCAGGGGTTAGGAAGCAGGAGTCCTTTCTCCTTAATGTTCTTCTGATGCTTTGTTTTTCAGTCATGTCTGACTCTTTGTGGCCCCATTTGGGGTTTTCTCAGCAAAGATACTGGAGTCGTTTTTCCATTTCCTTTTCCAGCTCATTTTACAGATGAGAAAAACTGAGGCAAACAGGGTTGTGACTTGACCTGCCCAAGGACCCACAGTTAGTAAGTGTCTGAAGCCAGATTCAACCTTAGGAAGATGAGTCTTCCTAACTCCAGGCCCTCTCCCACCAACTTCTGATGCTATTTGTTACAATTAATATTTTCTTTTTAGTATTGTGACTAGAATATCTTTCAAAAATAAAACCCTAAGTTTTCTATCTAGGTCTCATTGGCACTAAATGTTTTCAACACTTGAGATAAGACAGGTCAAAGAATTATGAAACTATTAATTGAGGAGTCAATGTTGTCCAGTGATGATTACTGAAAATATTACAAGTTTGAGGTTATACCTATATCTGCCCATTTACACTTACTGGTGTTTCAAAACAAACCTACTGCATTCTAATATTTAAGAATAACCAGGGGGAAAACCCCCACAGGTTCACAGTGGGCACAAAATTCCCAGTTTTAGCTCCATGCCAAGCTAATTTGACATTTAATTTATCATCAGTATTGAGTTTACAAAGCAAATTCTGTTCTGGGTAATTGTGGCATTTCATAAGATCTTTGATATATCCAATAATCTGACTGGAGTAATAATTTAAAACAGCTCCCATTTATGGGTAATAAAGGCTCAACACGAGAGCAGAAGTCATAGTGGGGAATAAACACGATGCACTGTGATGATATTGAGAGCTGAAAATGATATCTTTAATTTTATAGAGCCAGTCATCTCAATGTGTGTATGTTTTGGAGAAGAGGGAGGATATGCTTATGGGAACGATATGTATATCTCAAGAAAGGGATTCATAATTTGGAGCTCTAACTCAAGATCAGCCTGGTGAATGATTTCTTAAAAAATTCTGCTTGTTCCACAAAATTGACTCTTTTTCAATTGCTCTCCCACATGCATTTCCAAATGCCCTCCCTTCCCCTTCCCACATTCTCTACCCACATATTCTACTTCTCTCCCATATCTCTCTAGGCTAGGAGAACAAAGGCATTTTCTTGCAGAGAATTTCCTCAGAGTTCTCTCACAAACACAGATTCCTGTGAAAGTCAAAACAAAAAAGAGAATAGAAAGGGCAGAGTATATTAAATTTATTTTCAACCCACTGCCTGGTTTTCATTAAGTTTGCTGTCTGATTCTTATTGTGCCCATGTCCTGATTTTTTTTTAGCCATTGGCCATATGAGTCAATGCTTTTTTCATGGCTGATATAAACGTATATGAAATAAAATCAATTTACCCATCACTGTCAGGTGGTTGCCTCTGAATTTTATTTTTTGTTCTCTTGTTCTTTATTTCCCCCTACCCTATCTCCTTATCTCCCTTGCTTCACAAGGATACCATGAGCCGAGTTGTGACTAAATTTTTGCACTGGGGCAAAGGGGAAGCAGTGTGTGTTTGTGTGTGTGTGTGTGTGTGTGTGTGTGTGTGTGTGTGTGTGTGTGTGTGTGTGTGTGAGAGAGAGAGAGAGAGAGAGAGAGGGAGAGAGCTTCATTTAAGAAGAAGTTCACCCTAGGACACAGCAAAGTTTCTATGCTGCTGAATGACCAACCACTTCTGGGGAATAAGAGAGGGAGCAGGGGCTTGCCTTTCTGGGGAGGAAGGGCATCCCAGGACAGTGCTGTCAACATCCTCAGGCAAGCCCAACTTGCTCCACTCCACTTAGAACTCTGATTATGACAATTAATGAATGACACAAATGTCACTAATTTTTGCCGCTGCTCAGTAAAGATGAATCATTAGCCTCATGTTTTTCTGGATCCTTTTGTCTCAGAGGGGAAGAACAAGAACACACAAACTCATCTGCATAAAGAGAATAGGCTCTTCTAAGCACTGGTCCCATAAGGCACCTGTGTTATTAGAGCCTGGAACACTTACTTTTTACTGGAACAGGAAAGTCGCTTTGAATATATCTGTCTGGTTGGCCATCTGGCAAACCATCCTAGAAAGAAGACATTTTGTATTCCAAAACTGTGAGAAGTCTAGGTTCAAATTTGAGTTAACACACATTGATGTGCACATATACACACATAGGTAGGGAGATCCTCAAGGGATGGCAACAATTACAAGAGAGCACCTTGAATACTAGAAGGAAAAACAGTAGGCAGGTAGAAAGTAGGAGAAAATAGAAAGTCTTTATATACCTGGGATGGAAAGCAATGGTACTAAGCAGGGATTATAGATATAGTCATAGAACATTAGCACTAGAATTCAGTTGCAGAGGCCAGCTTTTTAAAAACTGCATTCCATGAATCTTTGTGGGTCTGTAGAGCTTTTGTTATCATTTAATCTTTTTGTAGTCACGACCGACTCTTCATGACTCCTTTTGGGATTTTCTTGGCAAAGATACTGGAGTGGTTTGCCATTTCCTTCTCTAGCTCATTTTAAAGATGAGGCAAACAAGGTTAAATGACTTGACCAGAGTCACACAGCTAATGTTTGAGGCTAGATTTGAACTCAGGTCTTCCTGCCCGCAGGGCTAGTACCCTATCCACTGCACCATCTAGCAGAGCTATCCAGAGGCTTTTATAAAGATAGTAATTGCAATGGTAGAAAAATGCACATGAAAAACCTGTCTGTTTCATCATTTGTTGAGCCTAACTGTGGGTATATTCTAAAAGTCTATACTAAATCTTCTCCCCTTCTTCTGTAGTACCAAAACGATATTCACAGCACCTATGGCAGCTATGAATATGCCTGCATAATTCTGAATTGCACACCCTCCACATAGAAGACAGAACCAAAACATTTATTCAAACATCAGAAAGCTGAATCCCAATACCAGAAAGCCACATACATTCATTATAGCAAAAAATAAATCTATACATAATAACAATGCATGGGGCCCTGCCATCCCCAAGCCTTCTCCCTGCTAGGGTCTTCACACAAATGAACACTCACAGCTCAATGCCTGCTTCTTCTCTCTCCCTTAACTCTAACTTCTCTGACCAACTTCCTCTGGGCTCTGCTCCTCCCTTCCTGCTCCACCCCTTCCTGTTCCACCTGCCCAACAAGCTCCTCCCGTCACAGACTCATGTGACTCAGACTTCCATGTGACTTAAGCAGGTCACATAGGCCTATTAATGGATGGGAAAGATCTTTCCATTAAGCAAAAATACATGAACAATACGTCCTCCTCTTCTTCTTTCTCCCCCCTTCTCCCCTTCCTCCCCCTCCTCCTTCTTCTCTTTTTTACCCCTTTTCCTTTTCTTCTTCCTCTCCTCCTCTACCTCTTCTCTCATCCTTCTCCTCCCTCTCCTCCTTTTCTTCCTCCTCCTTCTTCTCCTTCTATCTCTTACCACATCAGCCCCTAATGGTTTACATAATTATCACCTCTATGCAGTTGATAGCCACATCTATACATCCATTCCTATTTTCTCTCCTGAGCTTCAGTCCTGTAACACCAATTCCTTGCTGAATATTGCAAACTAGATGTTCTGCAGACATTGAAATTCAACACATCTAAAACAAGACTTATTATTTTTTCCCCAAAACTAATTTTCCTTTGGAATTTCTCTATTTCTGTCAAAGTCACCAACATTCTTCTGCTTTTCCAAGTATGTTAATGTCAGTATTATCCATAGCTCCTCACTTTGCCTCATCTCACATATCCATTCAGTTGCTAAATCTTGCCATTTCTACTTTGACATCTCTTCATCTTTCTCCTTTTCCCCATTTACACACTAAGGCTATTATCTTAGTTCAGGTCTTCATTGTCTCTTGCCAAGATGATTACTGTAACAGCTTCCTAACTGGTTTCTCTGACTCAAATCTCTCCTCTCTCCAACTGATCCTACATGCAACTGCCCAAGTAATTTTCTTAAGTACAGATCTGACCATGTTACCTCTCTGCTGAATGAAATCCACTGGTTCCCTATTGCCTCTAAGATCAAATATAAATTCTTGTATGGCTTTTAAACCCTTTCACAGCCTGGGCCCAATCTATCCTAGTCTGATGATATATTACTTTCCTTTCTGCACTCTATAGTACAACCAGCCTGGTCTTCAAATCTGGAGTTCAAATTTGACCTCAGACACTTACTAGCTGTGTGACCCTGATCAAGTCACTTTGCCCTGTTTGTCTCAGTTTCCTCATTTGTAAAATAAGCTGGAGAAGGAAATGGCAAACCACTCCAACATCCTTGCTAAGAAAACCCCAAATAATATTGTGAAGAGTCAGGCACAACTTAAAAAATGATTCAACAACTCAAGAAGAACAATAAATTCTTATTAATTATTTATCACACACAGTGTGTGTTTAGCTGATGTGGAGAACAGATATGATGTCAAAGTTGATCTTTTACCAAAAGCTGTCTAGCAACAGTCAGGGAACATACTTAATAATGCACAACCAGTTTTTTATCAGTCTGTTGCTGGGTAAGAGTATGTAAAATATTGATGGCCACTTATATTCTTGTTCTTTTGTGTTCGTTTTACTACAAATTTCTTCTGTATTAATGTTCATTGTGAGTAACTATAACTACAAGTCAAGAACTTGTAAAATTGTTAATAACTCAGACTCCAAAAATGAAACAAATGTACACGGACCAAGTTCCAGTACAAAATGCTGAATACAGAAACAAACAAATATGAAAATAGCTGTCTCTTAATTGGGTTTGAGTCTAGTGATCATGATATGTAAAAGATCTGGGTTGTTGTGGGTATTTCCTCCACCTCTATGGATCACAAACTCTTCATCCTTTAGAAGACAGTTTTATGAGGGGTACACTCAAAACCAGTTGTCACCTAGTGGCTGACCATCTGATGATAAGCTATTCTGAATGTAGGTAGCATAGTACTTTCCAACATGATAGGACCTGCCACAGCTTGGCTTCCACTGACATACTTTTGAGCATATAAGACTTCTTTATACCATGATGAAGCAATGGAGTAGAGCTTTAGATGAGGCAATTTGGGTTGTTACCAAATTTTTCACAATAGTTTCCTGATTCTGGAAAAATTTCACCCTCAATTGTAATCTAAACCCAACAAACAGAAAAACAAAACTCTTTGAAATATCTAACAAAAAATATAATGAACTGTTAAAAAAAATTCACATGCCCTCCTCCTCCAAATAACCCAATTGGTTTATGTAAGCATGGAGAAAATGAAAATAATTGTGAGGCACATTACAAGATGATCTATCACATCCAATACTGTTCCTAATTATAAAGCACTTATTGCTAATAAATAATCACATCTTTCTCATTAAGTTGTTTGTCATGTTGGTTGAAATAGAATAATTGATATGAAAATGATGGTTTTTAAAATAATTATTCACATTTCAATAGTGTTCTAAGGTTTGTAAAATCATTTCCACACAACAACCCTATGAAATAGGTAATGCAAATACCATTATCCACATTTTATAGATCAATAAACTAAGTGTTTGAGAGATTCAACAACTTGCCCTGGTAACACAGTTAGTAAGAGTGGGAATTTAACCCCATATGCCCTTTCTCCAAGTTCTGTACTCTGTTCCATTATTCCATGATAGCCATACACTTGCCTTAAAATTAACAAGGCATTACTTTTTCCAGATCATTAGGGTTAACTTTATTTCCTGGAAAGAGCATATTTTGGTCCTCTGGAATAAAGAAGCTTAATTTTAAATATTAGCTCAGGATGATTATATGAATGCCACTCAGGTGAATACCAGGCAAAACAAGACTTCCCAGGCTTCCAAGAGGTCATTTGGTTCAGGACCACACTGATTACCTACAAAGAAGGACCAAATGATCCTGTCCAATCCCATCCAGTCAAAAAATCTGATGCTAATATGTCTGAGTCTATTCTGAAGGATTTCCCTGAGATCTTACTAGAGAAAAGACTTCTTTCTAGGTTCCCCCCAAGTCTCAAAAACATACCTTCATCCCTATAGAATAACTCTCTTCAACTCATTTGGCAATAATTAATAAACTCCCACCCATTTCTTCCTTCCCCATCCCAGTGATCCTGAACTACTGACAGTCATACAAACCCTGTTCTCCATCCCTCACTGCCTGCTCTCTTGTTCCCCCCTCACTCCCCAAGTCCCACTCTCGAGCTACCCATCCCTTCCCCTGTGTTCTCTGGAATAAGTGATTCACAGGAAACAGACTTGCTTTCATCTTAAATTTTTTCCTTTACCATTTCTTTTTTTTCGGGTTCTCACTGAGACCTGGCTCCCTCTTGATGATACAATCTCCTTGACTACTTGTACATTCACTCATTCTCCTCTGTTTGATGGTCAACATGAGGGAGTTGGAATACTCCTTGCTCCACATTGTCATTTCCAGGCTCTCCCTCTCCTTTCATCACTCAGTAACATCTCCTCCTTTGAAGTTCATTCATTCTACATCTACCACCCAACAAGAATTCTGATAGCTGCTGACTACTGACCTCTAGGACATTTCCCTTCTTTTCTCAATGATTTCATTGCTTGGCTCAGTCTTTCTTCCCCAACTCCTGCCTTCATACAAGGGGATTTCAAAATCTATATTGATATTCCCCCAAACACCCTCTCAACTTCTTCATTTCCCATGACCTACTCCTCTTCTATCCTTCCATAATTTAGGTCTTGCCATCTCCCACCTACTGGCTGCCACTTCTATGTTCATAAACTATGAAATTCCCTTATCTCATCACAATCGATTGTCACTGCACGTCAGATCTTGCAACCCTAACCCTGTTCTTCATCCTCACCCTGATCTCCAGTCCTTTAACCCCTTTATCCTGTTTTAGGCCATTATCCCTGTACTAGATTTATTCTCTTCTCTTTCCCATCTTGACCCCTTGGTGAAGCAGTTCATCTCTACACTGTCCTCTTCTTTCTAATCACTTGCCCCTTATCACCAATTTTGCCTCACTCCTGAATTACTTCTACCAACTTCTGCTTTCATTCATATTCATCTGCTGCCAAATAAAACTAGAGAAAATCATGAAACCACGGTGGCTGATAACGTATGTTACACACTTCAACGGGTCCTCACTGCAGTGAAGCAATCCTTTTATTCCTAATTGACTCACTATCCCACTCTCTACATTGGTTTTTCTAAACCTTTTTATCTCTCTTCAAATCTCCTATGGCTCTATTTCCCCTCCCCCTCTCAGCTGATAACTTCACCTCATATTTGTGTGTGAGATTTTCAGCCCTTTCTATAACATTGCTAAATGTGACAGCTCCATATTCAATGAATATGTATGTATGTTTAGGTAGCACCCTCTCTGGGGGCTCTAGAACTATTATTCACAAGGCCCTTTCAGTGTGCTTCCCAATGATGATCAGCCAGACTTAATGGGCTTTTAGAAGAGATATTTACTGAGCATGCAATGCAAGGAGAGTTATTACAAAACTCTCTCCTTGTACATAAAAGATCCCTGGGCAGAGTGGGCACAAACTGAGATAGCGAATATGGCCAAGGGCAAACTCGTTGTTCCTGTCTCATTAATGGATGTTCACTTTTTCCCCTTTGTGGAGTCCTCATAAAATTTCCCTTAGGCGTAGCCCTCTGGTAGGCTCTGAGGATTGATATCCTTGCAGATTCCTGAAGCTGGTTTTCCATGGTGAGTCCTGTTGTCCAGTAGATACTACTAGCCCAACAGTGTAAGCATCTTGTGATTAGAGGTAGCTGGTTGCACAGTGGATAGAACAATGGACCTATAATCAGAAAGACCTGAGTTCAAACCTGACTTAGACACCTACTAGCTGTATGACCCTGGGCAAGTAACTTAACTTCTATTTTTCTTAGTTTCCTCAACTGTAAAACTAAGAATAATAGCACTTGCCCCCTCCCCCAGAGTTACTATGAGATTCAAAGGAGATAATATTTGTAAAAAGCACTTAGCACAGTACCTGGCACATTGGAGGCACGTAATAAAGACTTCTTCCCTTCCCTTTCCTCCTTCCCTTCTCCCCTACCCCCTAACAGCTATTAGAATTTCATATCTTCTGAAGTACACAGTGTCATCACCTTGTCAGTGTTGGCCGTGGGAGGAGAGGAGGAGGAGGGGATAGTAAGGGTAAGGCAACAGGGAGAAAAAATTCCCTCTCAGGAGTCTTTCTCTCCTAGATTTGAATGTCGCTTGAATTTACCCTGTTTTTATATAGATTGTCCCTTTTCCCCAGTATGTAATTGATTCTCTTTAGCTAATCACAAGATATTTCCTCTGTGGGTCATCTGTTTTAATCCAGTGATCTATGATCCTTTCAAATAGATCAAGAACTTTTTATTTTTGATGAATTCAATCAAAATGTCTGTGCCTTCTGATATTACATTAATTAGGATGGGGAAACCTCAACCCTTAAATATATATATATATATATATATATATATATATATATATATATATATATATATATATATATATGTAACGTTTTTTAAACAGACATGAGATTTCATTGTATCTCTAGGAATGAACCAGAGATGAACTCCCTTTACCAAAGAAGATTGAAATGCCTAGAACACTAAGATGTTAAATGATTTGCCCATGATCACACAGACAGTAAGTGTCAGGGGCAGGACTTGATCCCTAATATTCCTCATCTTGATGCCAGCTCTTTAACCATTATATCACACTGCTGTGTGTGTGGTGTGTGGTATGTGTGTGTGTGTATGTGTGTATCAGTCAGTTTGAGCATCCCTTTCCCCCTATAGAATATGGACATGAGCATTGATTGGCACACCATCAAGAGAAAGACTGACAAATCTTCATTATTTTCCAAAGACTAGGGTCCCTATTGGTTTGCAATGACTGCTATTGCTCCCAAAATGATTGACTAGCTGGGATTCAGAAAAACAGACTCTACATAGGAGTCATCCATCTGCAGTACAACTGAGAACAATCAATCACTCTCAGGTCTTCACAGCCTGGCCCCCTTCTACCTTACCAGTCTTCTTACACTTTACTCTGTTCTGTAAACTCTACAATGTAGGTACACTGACCTTGTACAAGAAACTGGCTCCCAGCTTTGTGTACTTTCACTGATTATCCCCCATATCCAGTATGGTCTCCCACTGAGTTTATTCTCCCTCCTTGTTTCCAGGTCCTGGCTTCCTCCAAATCTCATTGAAAATCCTACCTACTATAGACTTTCTTAGCTATCCTTAATGCTAATGCCTTCCCTTTGAGATTATCTCTAATATATCATGAATGTCTTATATATACATAGTTGTTTACATGTTGTCTCCCCTGCTAGAATGTAATGTTTTTCCAGGACTTAGTACAGTGCATGGCACATAGGCACATAGGTGCTTAATAAATGCTTGTTGACTTCACTTTTGCCTTTTTTTCTTTTTCCCTCTTCAGAGAACTGGCTAGAACAGGGAAGGGGTGCTCAGGTTTGGAGGGGAGCAATACAGGATATAACAGATTTCTATATGTGTCCTTCCCCTACAGAAACTGGTAAATGTTACTTTGGTGCATTAGCATGAGGGAATTACATGAAATTACCCACACAGCCTAAGAGAGGAATAGATTTTCCCTGCCCAAGAAAGGTAAGGGAATGGATAGATTTCCTACAGAAACACATAGCAGAAGCACACATGTGGCCCCTCTCACCCCAAGAAAGAAATCTGTGGACAATGTTGCTGAACCCCAACTTTTTGTACAGAGGAGTGAGTATTTTAACCTCCAAACCAGGGTGATCTCAAAATCCATCCTTCTATCCAGAGAAGATAGACTTCCTGGGCAGTGTTAACCTTAAGGGTTAGTTCATGGGCCATACCGTATTAGCAAGCACCCTAGCACACCCAGGATGGCCTGCTAGCACAGGTTCTTTGATTTGCTTTTAAAAGAAAAACTGCTCAAAAAGGGGTTAACGAGATGAACTGGTTTTGGAGTCAAAATGGAGCCTCAAGAATGCATGCTGGTGATAAATGAAGGGGGCCGAAGGGACTGAGAATAAGGAGCGAACCCAAGCTGGACAAATGAAAACTAAGAAGATATCTTTAGTTAATAGGGGAAAAGTATAACTAGAAGTATGCAGAATTCTAATGCTTTCTATACAAAATTGGCCGATTTATGTTTTGCTTGGAAAATTCATGCATATAGAAAGGTTGAAGTCAGGAAGTGTTCCAGTAATGACAAGGCCCAGTTCCTTAAAACAAAAGAAGAAAGAAAAGCAAAGAAATGGAAGAATAATGTTAAATTGTGGCATGGATACTTCATTCTTGGTTTATAAAAAGTGGAATGTAAAAGGGAGCTCCGAACAACTTCTGGAGCCACAGCACCCACAGAACAGCACAGAGAAGCTAACCTCCTGCTGAGGACAGGCCAGCAGCCCTACAGGGAGTCGCCAGCGCAGCACTCTGAGAGCAGGCAGCACAGCAAGCTGGGAACCGACAGCGCAGCCCGCAGAGCCAAGCCCAAGTCCGCGGTTTTAGCCCCAGGGCAGCCGGGCCTTCAGCCGGCTGGTGGAACCCCAGAACACCAGCAATTGTGGCGATTCCAGAATTATCAGCACAGATATGCCTAGGACAAAGTGAGAGGTTAGTGCCCTATGGACTTTGGGACCAGTATTTGGGGAACACGTGGCTTCCTCCCCTGGGGGAAAAAGCTGCTGAAGAAACAGCTGCACAGAAGCCATTTGGCAGCATCAGTAGTGGCTCTAGCTCCTGGTCTGCGAACTGTAGGAAGATCCAGCAATCAGTCTGGGGGTTAATCGCTTTTGCTTTAAACTGCCTGGATCTGGATTGTGGTCTGGGGGGGAAGTTTGAGGTGGGTATCCAACTTGGCAGAGTGGGTGGAGGCTTTACAGAGGCCACCCAACTGGCGGAAGTTGTGAAGACCCCACGTTTAGGCGGAAGCTCCCCTGTCTGGTGGCAGAGTCCTACTGTGGCAACAAGCCCAAAAATCAAGTAATTAAGTGGCAATATGCCTAGGCAAACGAAACAAAATAAACAGAAAAGTTCAACATTGGACTCCTATTTTAGGGGCACAGAGGCTCAAAGCATGGAGGAGGACTGTGAGGTCAGAACTCCTGCACCAAAAGCCCCAAATGAAAATATAAGCTGGCTACAGGCCACAGAAGACCTTAAGAAGCAGATAAGAGAAGTGGGGGAAAATTTGGGAAGAGAAATGAAAAAGATGCAAGAAAAGTATGAAATGACTGTCAACAGCCTGACTGAGGAAAATAACACCTTAAAAAATAGACTAACTCAAATGGCAAAAGAGGCTCAGAAAGGCAATGAGGAGAAGAATGCCTTAAAAAGTCGAATTTGCCAGATGGAAAAAGAATCTCAAAAGCTCACTGAGGAGATTCATTCCTTCAGAGTTAGACTGGAGCAAATGGAAGCTAGTGACTTTATGAGAAATCAAGATACTATTAAACAGATCCAAACAAATGAAAGAATAGAAGGCAATGTGAAATATCTCATGGGAAAAACCACTGACCTGGAAAATAGATCCAGGAGAGACAATTTAAAAATTATTGGACTACCTGAAAGCCATGATCAAAGAAAGAACCTAGAAATCATCCTTAAAGAAATTCTCAAGGAAAATTGCCCTGATGTTTTAGACCCAGAGGGCAAAATAGAGGTTGAAAGAATCCACAGATCACCTCCTGAAAAAGATCCCAAAAATAAAACTCCCAGGAATATTATAGCCAGGTTCCAGAATCCCCAGATCAAGGAGAAAATACTACAAGCAGCCAGGAAGAAAAAATTTCAATATTGTGGAAACACAATCAGAATAGCACAGGACCTGGCAGCTTCTACATTGAGGGATAGAAGGACATGGAATATGATATTCCAGAGGGCAAAAGAGCTGGGAATGAACCCAAGGGTCACCTACCCAGCAAAACTGAGTATCTTGTTTCAGGGGAAAATATGGTCATTCAGTGGAATAGAGGACTTTCAAGCATTCTTGATGAAAAAACCAGAGTTGAATAGAAAATTTGACATTCAGACACAAGAAGCAAGAGATGCTTGAGAAGGTAATCAAGGAAAAGAAATCAAAAGGAACTTATCAAAGTTGGACTATTTACAGTCCTACATAGAAAAACAATAACTGTGTTTGATGAAACCTTTCTCATTATGAAAATAATTGAAGAAGGGTACATGGCATATGTTCACAGGTATACATGGATAGAGGGCACAGGTTGAATTTGATGGGAAGGGATGATTATTTTTTTTTTTGGAGGGCAATTGGGGTTAGGTGACTTGCCCAGGTTCACATGGCTGGGTTTTTGTTTGTGTGTTGGGTGTCTGGGCCCGGATCCGAGCTCGGGTCCTTCTGGCTCCAGGGCTGGCTCTCTGCTCACTGCGCCACCTAGCCGCCCCAAGGAAGGGATGATTCTTAAGGGGTGAAATCAAGAGGTGAGAGAGGAAAGTGGCAAGAGGAGATGGAGAGAGACAGGGTAGGGCAAACTATCTCATGTAGAAGAGGCAAGGGGAAGTAGTTGCAGGGGAGGGGAAGAACAGGAAGGCAAAAAGGCAAAAGCATATTCTCATTGAAGTTGGCTCAAGGAGAGAATCACATACATACTAAATGGAATATCTTACCCTTACTCACTCTCCTGAGTAGGGGAAAGGGGGATGAGAGGGGGGATGATGGAGGGGAGGGCATTCTGGGGAGAGGGGAGGTTAGAAGTACCCACTATCAAAGAGGGACAGGATCAAAGTAGGGAATGGACCAGGTGGGAGGTGAGACAGGTGGGAGGGAAATATAAGCAGTCTTTTACAATATATCTACTATGGTAATGTTTTGCATAGCTATACATGTACAACACATACTGAATTGCTTATCTTCTCAGAGGGAGTGGGTGACAAGGGAGAAAGGGAATGGATCTGAAAATCGAAGTTTTAAAATTAAATGTTTCATAAGATGTCCAGGCAGTGGGGCTCAGAGATTCACCTTGCCCTAATGGCAAAGTCGAAGGGGCTATGGGAGAAGATATGAGAGAGAGCAGGTTGGATGAGGGGATATCTAGTGGGACTGCTATTCTGGGGTGGTGGGTAGGGAAAAAATGGGGGAAAAATGTAACTCATAATCTGGTGGAAATGAATGATGTAAGCCAGAAGTTAATAAAGCATTTGTTTAATTATAAAAAGTGAAAAAGAAAATAAAAACTACGTAGCAAAAAAAAAAAGGGGGGGTTAACAATTTTACTTTTAATTATAATCACTAGTTCAGGGGAAAGGTCAGCACCCTGAATGTGGAGAAAATGCAAACAGAGAAAATACAAGCAGAGAAATTAGCATAAAGACCAACAGACAAGGCTCTAACTGTCTAAGTAAAGCAATATTGCTATGCACTTTACATAGATCACTGGATCAAGGGGGCACAGATATCTAAGCAGTCTGGGAGCCCAGAACGTACATCTACTCAGAATCTCGACCAGGAAATCAAAAGGTCCTTCTCATAAGTGAACCCCCAAAGCAAAATGCCAATCTCCCAGAATATATAACACAGACTTGGTCCCTGATTGTCTCAGAGCTAGTAGGCTCGAAACCTACATGACTCAACACATCTGTGAATTATCAGGGTTCAAAGGAGATCAATCCTTCAGATGTTCACAATTTAGCTTAAGCCTGAGAAACTGGACTCCAAAAAGAAAACAAAAAAAATCCTACCTTGCTTGCACTTACACACACCAAGTACAAAAGTTTCCATGCTTGAGAGTTCAGAGAGCTAGCCTTCTATAGAGAGAAAAGGCTTCCTAAACAGTATGCTCTCCAGAAAAGGAAGGGGACTGTTTAGGTCACCCTTAGGGCTAGACAAACAGTGAAGGAGTACTTCAAGTGAGGGAAACAAAGGATCTGAACCTGTTAATCCCTCTTCTCCCCTCCTCCATTATAGTGAGTGATTCAAATAGTGAAAGACTGTGGGGAAAGGGAGGCTGCCCCAAAACACAATTGCTTTCTAAGAGAATAACATTACTAAGAAATTATAGCCATGAAAAAAGATTGTGATATTTAATCTAGGAGTAAATTATTTTTCTACCTGAGGTGATTTCTGTGCATATGGTGTATTTATGCATGGTAACACAGTAAAGTGACCCATTGGATCCAGAGTCAGGAAGACTTGAGATTAAATTTTACCTCAGACCCTTACTAACCACAAGTCACTTAACCTCCATCTACCTCAGTTTCCTCATTGTGAAGATAAAATGAAATAATATTTCTAAAGTGTTTTGCAAACCTTAAAGTACTATGCAAATCCCAGTTATTGTTATTAGGGATCAATTGAACACAATTTGTAACTTCAGAGAGGTATGTTTATAATACTTTGATTTTCTTCAATTTGTCATTGGGTCCAAAGTGAAGGTCATCAGAGGCAAAGTTCTGTTGCCTTCATTTGAAAGAAGTTTTGTTTTTAATAAACCTGTAGAGCAACATATTGATCTATTCCTGACTGTGGAGGCTTTTGTAAAATAATAACATACGAATTAATAGCATATTAAGTAAAGTATCACATTTTTATCTCAACTTCCTCTAGAGTGTCCGGCAGCTAAAGGAAATGATTTTTTCAGCTTTATACAACTGTGTATTAGGTAGATCATTAATCAGTTATTGAACTATGCCTACCCCTAGCTGCAATATTGCACTCACCAGATTGTCAAACTGATGATTCCTGAAGCATTTTGAAATGGGCTCTTTGCTTATAATTCATTATAAAAAACAAAATTCCCATTGGTGTCCACTGGGTCCTAATTTAACTGGGTCCTAATTTTATGTTGCATAGAGTTGGATGAATAAAAAAGAGAAGAATTAATACAAATGTAATTCCTCTTTAATGCACACTGACAAGGTAAAAGTAGTTTTTCAATTACAATACAGCCATAAGACCCTTTCATAGTACTATCATGTAGTCAACTTTAGCAAATTCAATTCTACAAACATTTCTTAAAGACATACTGTGCTCTGAGCAATATGTCAGGTACTGAGGAAGATACAAGATTAAGATAAAAGTGCAATCCCTTCCCTTATAAGCTTGAAATCTAGTAGGGGGACAAAACCCATATCCAATCATGACAATCAAAGAGACAAGACAATGCATTTTATGGAGTCTGAGGGGGATAAATAGTAGGTATGGAAATCACTGGAAATATTCATAGAAGAGGTAGCATTTGCAGATTGATGGTGTTTCTCATGAAGACCAAAACATTCATCAACTCATTCAATCACATTTCTAAAAATGCCATTATTTTTATTTTTTAAATAATTTCAGTGTTCAAAGTACAATCATTCAACAGTATGATCCAAATAAATCCCATGGTCCATATATACTAATGGAAATTAATCTGTGCAGAACAAATCAAATTGGAGAAAATCCAACCAAAATGGAAAGAAGCACCATGTTTTTTCTTTTGAAATCTGATTTTTTAAAATGCATCATTACAATAAAATGTTGGCAACAGAATTTCAGTGGCATTTGCCATTTTCAAAATACTCATGGGCTGCCATGGTTGAAATATTATTTTTAAATGTGTGCCCCAAGACTGCAGCTTGATAGTGTAAAAGTTCTTTATTCTCATTCTACCCTCTATTCCTTTTGGTAAACATGTATTTTTCAATTGTATTACTAATATGTCCAGTTCACAGTGATCTTTGATATGATGAGATGAAGGAAGAAATCAAATGAGATTAAGTGAAGTTGGCATTGAAGAAAAATGCAGATGCCAAAGAAATGTTTCCTTTTGCCAAGAGAAAGAATAACTATTGCTTTGTGTAGAGAACTCATAGAGACTACTAAAAACCCATCTGAACAAGGGCACTGCCATTATAGACATCCTGGTTGGAATTGGGTGCCACTACTAGGGAACAAGGACTGTGTCTGTTCAAAAATAGCAACATGCTATAGTGGAATGAATGCTGGCACTAGATTTAGGAGACCTGAGTTAAATTGGCTCACCAATAGCTGTGTGATCCTGAGCAAATCACCTGATCTCTCTGAACCCTAACTTCCTTGCCTTGCAAGACTGTTGTAAAGAAAGTGATCTGAAAATATTAAACTATTATAAAAATATAATTGGTTATTCTTACTTTAGATATAGGTAGTTTCATGGTCTCCACAAGAAAGCACATTGAATGATGCCTTCTATTAGAGGTGTGTTAGTAAATATTTAACAACTGGCTCTCTGAAAATGCAGGACATACTTTTACATTTATTCAGCATTGTTAATACTGTCTCCATCACTTTCTTGAATCTAGACAATCAATAAAACAGTAAATAGAGCCCTGACTTATAGTCATTTACCCATTTCTCTTATATAAAAGCTCATGCTGAAAATTTAAGCAATAATTCTTACAAACACTGCCCTTCCTTTGATTCAGTATTCATGTGTATTCTATCCAGCAGAGGAAGTGGGTGATTTTAAATTGTTGCTGCCATACCCAGAGAATGTAGCAAAATAAGGAACATCATCTTCTTGTTCGAACACCCATTTCTTCCTACTCTAACACTCAGTTGGATATGTAATCTCATCAATCTGGGCGCCCCCCTCCCACCCTAATCTCCCCCATGATGCAGGTCACAGTCTATTTATTCCTGTGTGACCCTTCTCAATGATCTCCCAGCATTTCACCTAAGGGGGCCAACCAATGTACCAAGAGTCTTCCTCAATTTCTCCTGATCACTCAAAGATGCCAGTGGAAGACTCGGGCATCTCAGGTTCACTGGTGAACCCTCTTTCTCACTAAATGTTGTTCTGTTATTTTTCAGTCGTATGAGACTCTTTGTGACCCCATTTGGAGTTTTCTTGGCAAAGATACTGGATGATTTGCCATTTTCTTCTCTAACTCATTTTACAGCAAGGAAACTGAAACAAACAGGATTAAGTGACTTGCCCAAAGTCACACAACTAGTAAGTTTCTGAGGCCAAATTTGAACTCAGGTCTTCCTCACTCCAGATGTTGAGCTCTATCCACTCTCTACCTGGCTACCCTCTCATCAAATGACCAGCCCTTATTCTTTTAGAGTCATACATTTACCTGATGTTATCCTTTAATCCACTTCTTTAAGGTTCTTTACTTGTCATATAAGTGTATCCTGCTCAAACTCACCATTGCCCAGTATGGAATACTCATTAATTTTCATGATACTGTAGTATTTCATGACTCATTGTCATATGGCAACAGTAAAACATTAGTAACAACAAGATAGGCTTTTGTTTTGGGGAAAATATTGGAGGTCATTAAAGGAGCTCTGCAGTTTCCTGAAGGCAATTTGAGGACATTCATTTTGGTCTCACAGGACCCGGGTTCAAATCCAACCTTTGAGACTAGCTATTTGTCATTTTACTTATAAAATGAGGAGTTTGGGCTAGATGGTTCTATAGCTATGGTTCTCTGATCTTAGCCCATTTCCCCTCCTCCCATTTAATTATAGGTCCAAATTTTCCATTTGTGTTTTTAAATATATAAATAGATTTGATAGGCAGACAATACAATAATTAGAATAGATTATAGTTTATTTTAAAGATCTATAAGTTGTCTATCCAACTGCATGTTCTTCACAAAGACCTCCTTTAATGCCTCAGAATGGTGGGGAGGTATCTTAGGATCTTAAAGGACAGACCAGTGGAACACACAATTTGGCAGTTTCTGCTCTAGTAAGAAGGCTTTTGAGTGTGCTTATGGCGACAGATTGGGTCTCCCTTCTAACAACTGGTCTAGTTAATTTTGGAGAGAGTCATTACCAGTTGACTGGTAACTTAGTGGTAAATTCTTTAATCATTAAAGTCCAGGAAACTATTTCTTGGAAGGAAGAGAAGAAAGAAGAAGGAAGGAAGGAAGGAAGGAAGGAAGGAAGGAAGGAAGGAAGGAAGGAAGGAAGGAAGGAAGGAAGGAGAAACTTTGTGGTTTCCAATCTCAATAAAATAAGCGTTACCAAGATACTGAGAGGAGGTGGCTTTTGAATTAACATTTCTTCCATTTCTCTTGGCCTGCTTTGATTCAAAGTTAGAGGAACATTTCAACTAAAATGAAGATTTTAAAAATGGCTTTCATAGTGTAGACTAGATGATGGGAACACCTAACATGACAGACAACACGTCTACTCAGCACTACCACATCAAATGTATAAGGGAAAAATTAAATGATTTTATACTTTACATACTTTACATACAAGACACCAAACATTAAGTGATCAATTGAATTTTTTCTTCCTTTTTAGTCCACTAATCCAAACTTCTGATGTATAGACAAAACCAGAGAATGGCAAGAAACAGTAGACAGAAATATAACCAAGAATAGTAAGAATCATCTATTTGAATTATGTTGAAGTTTTAATACACAGCCAGTGGGAGGACTAAAAATCATATGTATGCAAAAGAGCAGTGATTTGTAAATGGCAATTGAAATGGCTGAAGGTAAGTAGGGTTGAAAAGAAGGCTTGCTCATTCATGCTGAGCATGCATAAAGTTCTTATCTAAGAATGAAGGAAATGGGCTGACCTCATTCAGAATATGCAGATCAGGGGTTCTTTACTTATTTTGTGTCACGTCCCCCTTTGACAGTCTGGTTAAGCCTATGAACACCTTCTTAGAATCATTTTTTTAAAAAATGTTTTGCTTTTTGGAGGGCAATTGGGGTTAAGTGACTTGCCCAAGATCACACAGCTAGTTTTGTGTTGTTAGTTTTTTAAGTTAAGTGTGTTAAGTGTAAAGGCCAGATTTGAACTCGGGTCCTCCCACCTCAGGGCTGTGCTCTATTTACTGTGCCACCTAGCTGCCCCTAGAAACATATTTTTAAATGTATAATATTACAAAGGAAATCAATTACATTGAAATATAGTTTTCAAATCTTTTCAAAAACAAATTCACGAACCCCTTGTTAAAAAGGATTCCTGCTATAGAATTAGAACCACAAGTTAGAGACACTTTCAAGTAAAGAATGAAAACCAGATTTTAATTGTGATTTGTTCATTGAAAGAAAAATCACGAAGTAAGCACTTAGTATAAAGACATTTCTTGATGCATTATATATAATTAGCAGTTAGAGCAAGAAACAAGTTAAAAGATGGAAGGTATTCTGGGCCAGATCTAATTCAGGTTAGTCCAGAGGCTCGGGCTCAGGACTGGCATTAAATATAACACTCATAGACCACCCAACATTTAACAAAAAAAAGTTTACTTTAAAATAACATGAAAAGGATATTCAGTAAGAATATGACATTAATTTAGTTGGCCATAACCCTTAAGCCTTCAGATTTGCCATCGACCCCATCAATGAGATATGTCAAGCTTAAAGACATCCTAGTCCCCAGGCACTGGGCTTTTATACTTATGCAATTGAAATTAAGTCAGAATGATGGTTTTCTGCTTTTTAGGGAAAAACTAACCTAGCCTGTGTGGGGTAGATGTTGTTCCTATGACATCAGGTCAACACAAAAAAAGCAAATTTAGAAATCGTAAAAGATATTGTGCGGTTTTTTGTTTGTTTTTAAGGACATGACTTTTTATTCAACTGCAAACTAGTATCAGCATTAACTTTTTACTTCTTCAATACTTTAAGGTTCTGTGATTTCCTGTGTATTCGCTCTTACTATTTTCCATGCCTTAATTTATGATCTCATTAGTTTCTGCAGCTGAAAAAAGTTGTTTGGGGATTCTATCCTTCTGATGATGAACACTGAGATATTGGCTAGGCTAATTCTTGGGAAGTCATTTCCTTGGATCTATACAAGCAGCCTTTGAGAATCCCAGGACATCTCTTGCATTGGGGTAGGATCATAGCTTCCGAATCAGGAACTGGAGGGCACCTCAGGGTATATCTGAAATCAAATGAAGGCATATAAAGAATTTTCCAAGCCTCAAAGTATTATACGAATTCTATATAGTATCATAATCTAGCCCAACCCCTTCATTTTACAAATAAGGAAACTGAGACTGACTTCTGTGAAGACTCATCATTTTCATCAGCAAAAATTACTTACAAGTTAAAAAGTCACAAATGTTAGGTTTTAGAAGCTGCCAAACAAAATCTAAAAGAGAGATCAATGCAACAAATTTTGTTGTATCCCTGTGAAGAACTGGAAAATCCCTTAAGGATTAAAGGACATTTTAGAAAGGAAGCAATTTTAAGTGTTTTTCTGGTGATGGCATTGCTGTCCTCCCAGTCACCCAGCTTATAGCCTCAGAGTGGTCTTGACCCTTTCCCTCATCTCCACAGTCAATCAGTTACCAAGTCCTGTCAATTCTACCTTTGCAACGTTTGGGTTTTTTTTATTTTTTATATTCACCCTTTATTTTTTCCTCATCCCAATATCATTCTAAGTTAGGGCCTTACATTTCACCTGGATTGTTGCAATAGCCTCCTAACTGGTCTTCCTACCAATATTTTCATGCTTACCCGCATTGCACAGGACATCTCCACCATGGGACGGGAACATGCCCTGCTTCTTCCCTGAGACAAAAGTTTCCCTTTCAACCCACCCCACCATCAAAAGAAACTTTTCTGTGTCCAATCCCCTCAGGGCCTTGCTACATTTCCCCTCTCTAGTCCATCCTTTACACACCTGTCACAGGAAAATGATCATCTCACTCTTCTGCTCAAAATCTATACAGCCATGAGATGAAATACAAGCTTCTTAGCCTGGCATTCAAGGCCCTTCACAATTAGGATAAAGCCTGCCCTTCCAATTTCCACAGTACTCCCCTCCCTGACTGTCACCCTGAAGCTTATGTGGACTACTAGCTCTTCCCTACTTGTCCTGCTCTCTCCCTCCCCATACATTCACATCCAGGGAACAGAGTTCCTATCCTCCCAGCTCCACCTGCAGAAATCTTTCTCTCTCTTCAAGCTATAGCTCAGGTACTACCTCCTCTGATTCCTCCTAGGTACAAATGACTTTTTCTCTACCTGAATGTTTATCTCTCCATGTTAAAGCTCTCCTATGATCTCATCACATCCTAACTTGAATCAGCTATATACATGCCCTCCTCTGCCCCCTTAGAATATAAGTTCTTTTGTGGCTAAGGTTAAAATTGTTTTTCCTTGTGCCCAGGATTTGTTGTTATTATTAGAACCTGCAATTCCATTGGTACCAGGGAACTTCAGATAAGGGAGTGAACTCTCTCAAAGAAGATATGGGGCTGTTCAGAGTTTTATGAGATGCCAATTTATCCATAATTACAGTATGTGGTGGAGATAAACCTCCTAGTCTTCCTTACTGCTTCTTTATCTATTAATCAACAACAACAACAATAATAGCAGCTAACATTTATATGGTGCCTACTATGTGCCAGGCTTACTTACGCTAAGTGCTTTTTACAATGGTTATCTTATTTGATCCTCACAATAATTCTGGGAGATAGATTCTATTATGAACCTCATTTTACAGATAAGGAAACTGAGGCAAACAAGGGTTAAGTGCCACACAACTATTGTTTGAGATGGAATTTAAACTCGTCTTTATTCCAGGCCCAGAACTCTATCCAATGTCCTACCCCAGCTTCCCCAATCAACAAGTATTTGTTAAATGCTTAGTCTATGGTGCACCTATGGGGATTAAAAAGTCAAAAGTCAGTCAACAAGCGTATATTCAGTACTTGTTATGTGCCAGGAACTTTCTAGCATATAGCATCATGTAATATAACATGACATAATATAAGTTTGTCTGTGTTTTGAAATTGAGCCAGGAGACAGGAAAATCCAACAAAATCAGAAGAGAAAAAGAATTAAAGTCTGATTAATAGTTTCTTTTTTTAATCTTTTTGGATGGGGAAAACAGGACAATTGGGGTTAAGCAATTTGCCCAAGGTCACATAGCTAGTAAGTGTTAAGTGTATGGGGTCACATTTGAACTCAGATCCTCCTGATTCCAGGGCTGGTTGGTGCTCTATTCGTTGCACCACCTAGCTGCCCTTGAGTAATAGTTTCTATGGATAGGACAGATAAATGAAACAAGACTTTAGACTTACTTGAAGGAACTGTTGTTCCTACTTCCATTTTTTTCTCCATATTTATAAGACTGAGAAGTAGTATGGAGTAGTCACTAGAGGGCTGGTCTCAGAGTTGGGATGACCTGTGTTCAAATCCTACCTCAGAAATTTTATCCTGTGCAAATAACTCACCTTTTTAGCATCCCAGGCAATTCTACAAGACTGTAACGCACAGGTGTAGATTGGTAGAGGAAGTTTCCTCCCTGGGAGCTCCTTATGCAGATAAAATCACAGTTCTACATCACCCCCCCATAAAGGACTCAATATTAGCAGCTTCATTTTCTTATACAAAGGACAATAAATATCTGATAACATACATCATATACTCAGATGACATGGAAATGGTGCCAACAAGAACTAAGCCGAGTCGTGTTTCTGTCAGTGGCTGCTTGGAAATGCTTTGGACACATCTTACTTTAGAAGCTTTTTCCCTGTTGAGTGGAGCACATCACCTTGCTTCCAATGCCTCTCCTATTTTATAACTAGCATTGTCTTGAGGCACTGAAGAGTTAGCTGTTTATGCTCAGGTGAAGAGGGGAATCATAAATAAGGAAAACTAGACTTGGCTTTTATTGTAGTCATTTTTCACACAGGCTGAGGAAAACCAAAACTGCCTTGGGTGGGTCAAAATAGTCTGTTCCACAGAATTGAAAATTTCTCTATCTAGGATAATAACAATAACAAACCATATCTAAAACTCAAAGGGGCAGTTTCCAAGTATCTAATCCCTAGAAAAAAATTGAAAGATAGGTCTACCCTTCCATGCATCTCCATTTTCTTCTCCCACCAGTAAAGGCTTTCCCTGCTGCCTCAGAAAAGAAACGAGTTTGGGAAGTAAATGAGAGGGCTGTCTCCCAGCAAAAGCTACACTAGGAACTCTAGCAGCCAGCATTTTTTTTTAACCTCAAGGGGAACTTTGTTTTTAAAGACAAAACTGCCCAAAAGAAACTAGAACTCTTCAATTAAAAAAAAAAATAGCCTTCATAGGTGTTTCAATTCTGATCACTATTTGATTAATGAGGGCAGAGATTAAGGAAACAGGAATTTTAGAAGTGGAAAACACTTTGGAGGCCATCTTGTACAGCCTCCTTGTTTTACAGAGGAGGCCTAAACTGAGGCCCAGAGAAATCAAGTGAATTACCCAAGGTCATATCATCAACAGACTATAGATAGACATACACATACACATACACATGTATATATACATATACATATGCACACATACATATACACACGTATGTATGTGCCTAGCTGTATATATATATATATATTTATATATCTATATCTATATACACATATATTAAATGTACATAGTTTCTTGCATGTCAATTTCCCCTTTAGAAAGTGAGCTCTTAGTGGTGGCTAGGTGGTGCAGTGGCCCTGGAGTCAGGAAGACCTGAGTTCAAATCCAGCCTCAGACACTTAACACAAAAACTAGCCATGTGACCTTGGGCAAATCACTTAACCCCAACTGCCCTCCAAAAAGGAAAAAGAAAGAAAGAAAGTGAGCTCCTTGCAACAGGGGAAACTAGGTGGCACAGTGAATAGAGCACCTTGAGTACCAACCCTGGAGTCAGGAGGATCTGAGCTCAAATCTAGCCTCAGACACTTGACACACTTACTAGCCATGTGACCTTGGGCAAGTCATTTAGCCCCAATTGCCCTGCCTTCCCCCCTCCAAAAAAAAAAAAGAAGAAAAGAAAGTGAGCTCCTTGAGAACAGGGACTATGTTTTTGCTTTTCTTTGTTTCCCCAGTACTTAGTACAGCACCTGGCACTTAGTAGGCATGTAATATGTATGTGTATGTATGTATGTGTGCATACACTTGCATGTTTATATGTATGTGTGTATGCATGTTTGTATATCTGTGTGTGTGTGTGTGTGTGTGTGTGTGTGTGTGTGTGTGTAGGCACCTAGGTTGTGCAGTAGATGAAGCACCAAACCTGGAGTCAGGAAAACTCATCTTCCCGTGTTCAAATCCACCCTCAGACACTTATTAGCTGTGTGACCCTGGACAAGTCGATCCCTATTTACCTCAATTCCTCTTCTGTAAAATGGGGACACACAACAGAAGGAAATGGCAAACCAATCTAGTATCCTTGCTAAGAAAACCCCACGGACCATCCATGGGGTCGCATCGAGTTGGGCATGATTTAACAACTAAACAACAACATATTTATATCTATACCTCTATATTTTTATGTAGTAATCTCAAATGGGAGGGATGAAGGGGAGGGAAGACTGGGAAGAAGGTGTAGAATTATAAATGAGTCTTAAAAGAAGCCAGGAGGTAGAAGCAATAAGGAAGAACCTTCTAAGCATAGGAGATAGCCGGTGATAGGAGTCAGAGTCAGGAGACAGAGTATTATGTCCTAGAAACAGCTGTGTCACTGGATTCTAGATAGAAGGGAATGAAGTATGAGAACAATGGAGAGATACGAAGGGACCAGGTGTAGAAGGGCTTTCTTTAAAAGCCAATACAGAAGATTTTTAAGATAGTAAGAGAAAAAGATACAAGAGCCAAAACAAACTTTTCTGACTACAGAGCCAAGTGTTCTTTACCTACGTACCATACTATGTCCTAGAACCATACTGTCTCTCAGGAGTGGGAATCAGCATCCTGAAGGCCACATGTTGCCTCCTAGGTCCTCGAGTGAGGCCCTTTGACTGAAGGGCCACACTCAAGGACCTAGAGGGCCACATGTTCCACCAGGTTCCCCACCCCTATTATAGATCCACTGAAGGGTCTCTGAAGCTTGACATCTCCTGGGAAGTGTGACTGATTAGCTTTGAAATTTATCACACTACTTCTGGTCACTATTTTTTTTTTTTTTTGCATCACAGAAACACATGAGTTTTATCTTTCCTACACATCTACCATTTTGTCCCAGTACATCCAGGCCTCCATATCACCTGCAGACTACAGAGAAAGGCACTGCTTAGGTATTAAAATTGATGGACGTTAATACACTGTTAAAGAACAAATTCTTCCAATAAGTCATTTTTTGTTTTTCTGCAAAGTAAGAGGAACTGCTGCTACCCAGCAGGGAAGAAAGGAATGACACAGAGTCATTGAGACAAGCAGGATGCTCCCTCTATATCCCAATCTCTTTCTCTCCATGTTAAGTAGTAAATATTTAAGTTGGTCTTCAGAAAGCCATCTTTGCAGAGAGCATCAGGAAAAATGGTACATGATTATTTAATCCCTGGTAGCTCTATAAATATGTATTACTTTGAGCAATAACTAACTAAGAGATGGGTTGGAGACACTCCCCGTGCTTCCCACCATGTCCCTCATCTAAAGTCTAATGATACGATAGGAAAAAATTTAAAGACAAACAGTTGTAGGGTAGATGACTCTTCAGGCAGACTGATTATTGGAGGGGCCAAAAACTGGCATCTTGATTATAATAAGAAATTTGGATATGTGTCACGGTCACTTGTAAGGGTACAGTTTATAGTAATTTGTTTTGTGCAGATGGATCTAGATGTAACTACAGCTTATTAGGGCTGAAATTGAAGGCCCAGGAGACAAAATTTAAACTTCTCAGCTGCTTACCTGGGTAAAATAACTAAATTCCAAATATATAAAGGCAATTTTAGAACTAGTAAATGTTCGGTTCAGTCCCTGAGGTCTGAAATGGGAGTTAAGAGGTAGAAATTGCTAAGAGGCAGATTTTGATTAAAAGAAAAGAAAATCTTAAAAGTTGTTGTTCAGTTTTGTCCAACCCTCCATTACCCTATTTGGGGTTTTCTTGGCAAAGATACCAGAGCACTTTGTCTTTTCCTTCTCCAGATCATTTTGCAGATGAAGAAACTGAGGCAAAGAGGGTTAAGTGACTTGCCCAGGGTCACACAACTCGTGAGTATCTGGAGTCAAATTTTAATTCAGGCCTTTCAGACTCCAGGCTTAGCACTCAATCCACTGTGCCACCTAGCTGTCCCAGATTTTAATTTAATGAAAGGATTTTTTTTTCCAGAAGAGCAGCAACTATTTCCCTTTTTTAAAAATTGGAAACAGCATTTTATTTTTTTCCAATTACATGTAAAGATAGTTTTCAACTTTCATTTTTTAAATAAAATTCTGAGTTCCAAATTTTTCTCTCTTCCCAAGACAGTAAACAATCTGATGTAGGTTATACATGCGCAATCACATAAACATATTTCCACATTAATCATGTTGTGAAAGAAGAAACAGAACAAAAGGGAAAAGCCACAAAAAACAAAAAAAGTGAAAATAATATGTCTTGATTTGCATTCAGACTCTCTAACTCTTTCTTTGGATGTGGATAGTATTTTTCATCGTGAGTCTTTTGTTGGGTATTGCTGAGAAGAGTTAAGTCAATCATGATTAATCATTGTATAATGTTGCTGTTACTAAGTACAATGTTCTCCTGGTTCAACTCACTTCACTCAGCATCAGTTCATGTAAGTCTCTCCAGGTTTTTCTGAAATCCACTTGCTCACCATTTCTTGTAGCATAATAGTATTCCATTACATTCAAATACCACAACTTGTTCAGTCATTCCCCAATTGATGGGAATCCCCTCAATTTCTAATTCTTTGCCATCACAAAAAGAGCTGCTATAAATATTTTTGTACATAAAGGTCCTTTTCCCTTTTTCGTGATTTCTTTGGGATACAGACCTTGTAGTGGTATTGCTGGTTCAAAGGGTATGCACAGTTTGATTACCCTTTGAGCACAGTTCCAGATTGCTCTCCAGGATGGCTGGATCAGTATAACTCTACCAATAATGTATTAGTGTTCCAATTTCCCCAACATTTGTTTCCCCATCTTCTCCAACATTTATCATTTTCCTATAAAAGGAAAATCTTAACAACTCTAGCTGTCCAAAGGTTGGAATGAGCGATTTCAATTTGTAGTAGTTTCCCCCCAGTAGAGATTTCCTGCAAACGGATGACTTTTTGTACATATGCCATACTTTGTTTAGCCATTCCCCAATTGATGTGGACCCATTTTTCTTCAAGTTCTTTGCTTCAAAAAAAAGAAGTACTCTCAAACATTTTTGTAAGCAAGGGTCCTCTTGTCTTTGATGTCTTTAAGATATGTATGTATGTATGTATGTGTGTATGTATATATGCCTAGTAGCAGTTTCATGGGGTCAAAGGGTAGATACAGTTAGTGTCTTCTGGGGCATGGTTCCAAATTGCCACCCAGAGTGATTAAACTAATTCATAGCTCCACCAACAATGCCTTTCCTCCAACCAGTCCCTCTAACAATAACCATTTCCCCATTTTGTCATCTTTAACAATTTGATGGGTTCAGGGTAGAACCTTAAAGTTGTTTTAGTTTGCATTTCTCTTACTGTTAGTAATTTGGAGCACTTTTACACTTAGTTAATAGTTTGAAAACTACCTGCCCACATTAGAGGAACACTTTTCTAGGATGTTATAACAGGTATTCTTGTTCAGAGATAGGTTAGACTAGCTGGACTCTTAGGTCCTTTCCATCTCTGTGATTCTATATAATTGTGCAAGATATAGAACTGAGAAAAGGAGTATAATATTTGTGGGGGGGAAGACGATGTGTATCCAATACATCTAACTGAAAAAGTTTGGGAACACACAAGATGTATCATAAGAGTCATATCATAAAAACTATACAAAGCACCCGAATATTAATCTTGGAATGTTTTCATTCTAAACTGACCCAGGAGATGCTATTAGACAATAGGAACTACCCTACAAGGTTGTTGTAAGGACCCAGTGAGATAATATATTAAAAGACTTTTCAAATTTTAAAGTGCTATTCAAATGTTATTAACATTATATTATTATTTTTTACAATATCATCTATCATTTATTAACATAATTTAATAATGATATTGTTCATATCATTATTATTACCAGACATAAATTTGAAACTGCTTTCAGGATTCAATGGTAGTGGTAGAGTGAATGTTTTTACCATGAGAGTTAGTTCCCAAAGACCCAGTGCCATAAGCATCAGTGCTTTGGTTTTAGATAGCCTTAATATGGGGGGAAAGGGAGTGAGAATGTGTTACCTGACACTGGTCTTGAAGAGTTATAACCATCAGAAACCTCCAATCTGACAATGGCAGTAAATCCAAGCTCAGTATTTCTGCCACTTAGGAACTAAGCAAGCCTTCACAGAGTAACTCTAGAAGAGATCTCATTGTTCATTTTATGATCTCCCACACAAGGAAATGAATCCCAGGTCTCTTAATTTATTCTGGGAAGAAAGAGCAAGTTACAAAAGGGAATGGAGATATCAAAAGGAAAAGAGGAAGGAGATGAAGATTAAAAAAAAATCTAAATGGTCAATTTCCTGAAGATTTTCTGTATCTGTACAAATAGGAAATGGGATGAGTTCAGAGAGATGCAGAGTTTAACCCACCTCCATAAAGATTGGTCTTATTCCCTGAGTGCTTGCTAAACCACTGGTCTGACCTTCCAGGAGTGGCAGGCCCCTGTAACTCTTCCCTCTAGCCCCAACAAAGAAATGCAAAGATTGTTGTTTACCCTGTAGGCTGCTGGGCAAATGTCTAATTGCCTTCTTGGGTGGTCCAATCCAGGATGTAGGTAAGATCAAGAGAATAAAGCGGAAAAGATAAGATGGAGTCAGTCCAATGAACTTTCAGCTTATCAAATACTTGAGGGTGGTCTAATTTTCATTTAACTCTCAAAAATTGCCAATTCATAAAACTGAATTGACTAATCTTTTTTCCCCTCCCTTTCTGGTTAGGTTTACCTTCTCTAAATGCTTCTCATGTAATCAGGCTAAAAAAGCATGTGTCCCCCTGACAGGACTGACAAAATTGTGAACTAGACTGAATTGGCCTTTATCACCCTCATTCTTCCACCTCTTATTCCCTCCTTTTTGCCAGGAGCCCATTGCCTTCATTACTATCCCCTAACTAAAGTGGACCTTGTTAGCATTCTACCTAGCTCTCCCTTTTCCTGCAGCAGTCCCATACTTCAGACCTTCAAAGTTTTTCAATCCTGTGTTATGTTGCTTTAAGGATATTCTCTGCTTAGACATTGACAAGTGAGCTCCTGTCATTTTCACCCATTGTGCTGCTTGAGTGAGAAATAACATGTACACTCTAGGACCAGACACATCTACAGGATATGCCCTCTTTGAGGGGGAAATATCTACATATTTAATTATAGGCAGAAGTTCCATCCTCCTGACTTGTGCTGACTTGCCCAATACACAAAAAATCAGAATGTTCCCAGCAAACAGTCAAATCACTGCTCACCCTAGCAAAGAAGACATGATGGAAAGAATGCTGGTTTCTGACATTTGATGACAGTGAAACTGAATAGAAGGACAAAATCTTTTAAAAACTCTCTTTTATGGGTAAAAGACTTCTCAAAGTTCCAAACTTGAAAGAGAGGCAAGAATTCATGCCTGTCTAAAACCACCCTACTCTTCCCCTATTGAGTCTCTTCAAAGGCAAACTCAATATTATAATTATTTTTTCCCTGTGCTTTCCCCTACAAACCCAAAGAAAGCAATACATTCAGTAATAATAAAGAGGGTTATTCAGTGATTTCAGATACTGGCATCATTCACCCTTCGGAAGTCTTTGTTAATTGTGCTTAGTATCTATAGTAATAAATTTAAAGACCCACAAAACATTGGGATTCCAAAGACACTATACTATTGTCCCATTAAGTTGAAACTACAAGGCACTAACTAGATTCTATCTCCAGAGCAACAGGGAAATGGCAATCCCAGGTCAGGTGATTCTTTGAGCCAATAGAAAAATAGAATTTCACATGCTCTATCATTTTAAAGGTTAAAATGTCAGTCAGTGAATTTGATATGAAATAAAACCCAGTATTATAAATAGAAGAATATATTTGCTATTTTACATCTGAGTCGAGAATTTTGATACCTAGTTAAGCCATGGCAGAATGTGGATTCTAATTTTAAGGGAGAGAGATGTCTTCCTTCAGACTTCAAAAACAACTCTTCAAGTTATCAAATAATTTCCATAAAAACTGCTACTAATTAAGATATCAATGTTTCAATAGGTGGCACATATATAATGTAACCTACTTAAGGAGCCTATCTATACTTTTCCCAAATTTACTTTTCCCAGCAATTGACCTTGAAATCTTTCAACGTTCCAGTTGATTTATTACCTCATCAATGTGCTTACAAATGGTCATACAGTTTATATCTGATCTATGCTTACACATTCTGTTCAATTCTCATTCATGTCTCTTGGCCAGTTTTTCCCATACATTTGATGGGGTCCTTGGGATGTATATATGTCTGTAGTATCAATCTATAACATCAGTTTGTAAATGGGGTGTTTTGGGATCTATGTCTGTAAAATCAATTTGTAAAACCAGTCTGTAAGATCACATTTCCACCCCGCCCCCCAGCCTCAGAGCATTGACTCTTCCCATTCCCCCTTCTAGCACTCTGCCCAGCAACAACTCATGACTTGTTTATCTCTGCTTGAAACAATAAGTTATGTAAATGTTATATCCTTTAGTTAGAGTGGCCAGCCCCACCATAAATTCTTCAATACCTTATCTATAGGGTAACTCCTTAGTCAATTATATACCCACACTGTCTCTGATGACCTTGGTGCCTTGGTGGGTGACAGACTGGGCACTCTTTAGTGACCTGTCAGGCCTAAAACCACACCTCCAGCTACCCCCCCCCCCCCCAGCTATTTCCCAGTGAATCATGGACAATACACCTGCACAGTTGACATTAAAAGTGCATGGTCCTTTGAGCACTGACCACCCCTTAACTCCTCCCTGATCCCACCCTTACTCACCTAGTTAGCATAATTGACACCTTAAAACTATGCCTGTGGCCTCTGCAAGTTTGCAGGTTCCATAAGAATCTAGCCCGCTGTACTTGTGCAGTGTAACAATAAACTTTACAATTTCCACTTCAAAGTTTGCTTGAGCCTGGTGAATTCCTTCCAGAATGGATGCCAGGGTGGGTCCCTGGCAGAACCACTTACCCTCCCTGCCTCCTTATCACCCTTTCCTCTTCACATTCATCACAGAAGATTCACTCACTATACTGGAGACTTTCCCATAGATAGCTTTCTTGGCAAATCATTTACCCCCTTAGGATACCAGGTTCCTCACCTGGCAAATGAGAAAGTTTGCCCTAGATGGCCAACTCTACATCTATGATCCTCCTCCACATGCCTGAAATCCCATTATTTATGATTCATTCTTTCAAGTGCCCTATCACCATTCTGCCTTACTTTGCTTACTTCTAGAATAGCTGTACCTTGCTTTTGTGCCTGGATGGCATCCTCTGGACAGAACCCTCAGGGATGATTCTTTCAGTAAAAAAGTGCTCAGTGGGTAAGAGGTGTGAAAGAATCTGACTCAATAGTCCTTTATCATGCAAAACAAATGTGAATAAACTTTAAGATAAAAAGGCCATCTGAGTCCAACCACACCAGAACAATAATCCCTACTACATAATGCCTGACAAGAGAGATTTGCCTGAAGGCTGTGCGTGGGAAGACACTACTACCCAAGGCAACCCGAGGAGCCTCACATTATCTCTGCAACTTTCTCCCATTGATCCTGGTTCTGTCCTCTGGGGATGAACGAAACAAGTCTAAACCTTTTTCCATATTATAGCCCTTCAGATACTTTAAAACAATAATCACGCCCTTTCTTCCCTGCTTCCCCCAGAATCTTCCCATTTCTCCAGCAACCTCTGCAGAGCACTTTCCTGCTATGAAGTTTGATATATAACTCTGAATTGCCACCTTGGTTCCACCATTTCTCAGTAGAGAGAGAGAGCTGCCTGGTGCCAGTAGCTCCAACCTGATTCCTCTACCTCAAAGCCCAAGCTTCTGTGGCTCATTGTTTAACTTTTCATGGCTTAGAATTAGTGTAAATAGTGATTGTTTTCTGTTCTGGCCAAAAACTCTGAGGGTCCCCCCCCCCCTCCCAGACTGATATTTTTACAATGGTAAATTAAGCTATCATTTGTCTCAATTCTTACCTTACCTAGCCCTTAGTCATAGAATGGTATTTGCCTCAGAAAAACTGAGGAATAGCTTAATGTAGAAAGCACAAGGTCATCCACTGCACCCCAGACCATGGCCAGTCATCTTGACATTTGTCTTGCCACTGGACTTCAATGACTGTGGAGTTGAGAGTGAGACTGAGGACTCTGTCCAATTCTACCTCACTTAAATCTAATTCATATGCAGGTCAGGACATCACCCTCGGGATGCCATTGGTCCTCTTCAAGAACAAAGGACCAACAGCAACAGCTACAAGCCCAAGTCCCTAAACCCTGACTTCTATGCTTTGCTTTTGTCAGTACCCCTCTCTTCACCCTAATTACCTTGGAATGAAGTATTAATATGTGTTTTACTGTAATGGAAATACTAGTAAACTTTTATTATACCATTCCCATCAGCAGAATTCTTTCTTTTATCTATATTTCAAAGAGTATTGTTCTAATAGTTTAACCACTTCTTAGTACAAAATATAAATTATACACTTCCATATGTATTAAGCATAATTCTACCCCCACACTCCCACAAAGCCACAGAAAATTCACAGAGCTCACAAAAAATGGGGGAATTAAAACATTAAGGTTTTTATAAAAATATTAACTTGTTTATCATGGCCATAACATTTCAAATTTCTAATTAAACTATTAAAATCCACAAATCTTAGAATATGATGTAGAAAATGGGTACTTTAATTAATGTTTCCATGAGAACAGTCTTTTTTTTTAACTCAGACTTTGAAATAATTTAGCAGCTTTAATTTTTTTCCCAAAAGGAAAAAAAAGTAGACTCAAAAAGGCCACAGTGATGTGAGCACAGAGGCTTTGATGTTAATACTGCACTGAGATGGGTTCTTTTTTTTTTTTTTTTTTAAGGATGAGTTCAGACTTTATCTGTTGCTAATATTCTACCGGGGATAATTAAAACACTGCCAGGCAACTGGAGCCAGTTTCTCTCTCTGTGCCAGGGGAAAGAGGCAGCTTTTTCCTTTCCATGAAAAGGGAGGGGCTTCAGAAATTCTGTCTGAACTGCTGTTCAAGCACAGCTAAAGTGTTTCTCTTTAAACTGTGAGTCACAGAAGCCATGTGACCTAAACCCAGAACTGGCCCTGAGCCAAATGTGAAGTGGGTGAAGTTTGATCTCAATGCCTTCCATCCTTATTTCTGTGTTTCTTCTTGGGTTTTTTCTTCTTCACTGGTATCTAGGAGCTTTCTGCTGTTCTGAATGCTTCTGACTGTATTGCCCTTACCCTGGCATGAACTCACATGTAGTAATCTGTACTCTAGAGTCAGTAAACTGAAAATTGGGGGGGGGGGTAATTAAAAAAATTTTTTAAAAAGAAAGTTGAAAGGGACCCTAGAGTCATTTTGTCCAACCCACTCCAGCTTAAAGATTAAACAATTGAGGCCTGAAGAAGCTAAATCTCTTGCCTATTGTCAGTAATTACTAGTAAAGCCAAGATTCCAATCCAAGATTCTCTCACTACACAGAGATTCTTCTAAACTTTTCCAGACTCCTTGCCTCCCATATGTGGCTATTCAATGTCTATCATGGTAGAGTAGAAGTAGTATTAGGTCTTTAGTCAGAAGTCCTCAGCTCAAATCTCACCTCTAAGGTTTATGTGACTGAGATTGGACAAATTCCCAAATCTCAGGATTTTTTAACCTTAAAATAAGATTGAAATAGATAGTCAAGAACTATTGACTTTTATTAAGCACCTACTGTATTCCAGGCACTATGCTATATGCTGGGGATACAAAAGGAAGCAAGACACTCCCTGCCATTAAGAAGCTATTCATGTAATGGGGGGAGGGGGAAACAACAAACAAATGCGTATGTATAATATATTCAGGTTAATAGAAATAATTAAAAGAGGGAAGGCATGAGAATTAAGAAAGGTTGGGAAAGGCCTGAGTAAAATGGGATTGTAGTTGGAATTTGAAGGAGACCTTTCTTCATCATTCTTTCTTCCTGAGATGTAGACAGAGAGCATATCAGGCTAATGGACAGCCAGAGAAAATGCCTGGTACTGGGAGAGAGTGTCCTGTTCAAGGAACACCAAAGGCACCACTATCACTAGATCAAGGAGTTCATGGGGAGAATATAACATGTGAGGATGACTCTGGAGGAGAGAGTAAGGCTGACAACTTTGCATAGCTCTGCCTCCCTTAAATACAATTCACTCAAAAGTCAGGATATCACCCTTGTGATGTCATTGATCCTCTTCAAGAACTAAGGACAAACAACAATAACAAGGTGTGAGAAGATTGGAAAGGTGGAGGGGGGAGAGGGAGTATAAGGGGGGCTAGGTTATGAAAAGCTTTGAACACCAAACAGAAGATTTTTTTTTTGTCTTGGAGGCTATAATAGGGAATCACTGGAATTTATTGAGGAGGAAGGGGGAAATTTTCCTGGTCAGACCTGTACTTTAAGAAAATCAGTGACTCAAGAGGGTGAATTGGAGTGAAGAGCTTGATAAGGGTTGAATTAGGTTTTGTAGCCAGCTCAGTATGGATTCCCAGAGAAGTAATAAGCAACCTTAAGGAGTGACCATCAGTACCTGACTCAAAAATAGCTGAGACAAGGACCTCCTTGGCAGTCATACCACATCTGCATTTGAACTTGTCCAGATACTATGCAGAGACTGTGATGGTACAGGGGGCAGTATACCCTGAGGTATTAGAGAAACATGTTTGTACTTTGGCCATTGATATATTTTTAAAGTAAATATGCCTTTGTGAAAGTTAATTGATGCAAAGTGGTTAAATGAAACTTGGATGCTAGTCATAGTTGGCTAACAGTTGGACAGAATATAACTAGGGGGAGGTTGAGCCAATAGCATTAGAGAAGAGTTGCTCTAACCCCTCAGGGTATCCCCTAGAACCTGATGAGCAGTATATGGCCTCTCTCTGGAATAGCTGGCCAAAGAATGCTTGCTATATTTATTTATTTTTACATTGCTGTGATTCCAATATCCCTCCCTATCTCAGTGAAATTTTTATAACCAAGAAAAATAGTTAGATATTTACTAGCTGTGTGACCCTGGACAAGTCACTTAACCTCTATGTGCTTCAGTTTCCATATCTATATAATGAAGTGATTGGTAGGCTTTTAGAGTTCCTTGGAACTCTAAATCTATAATCTCATGATCCATGTTTTCATGAACTCATCATTGCTTATTCCTAATAGATAATATTTTAAGAGGGGTCTTCAAAGTTTTAATACCTAAGAGTAAATAAAGAAGACTGCAAGGAATGCTAAATGCCTTGATATTTTCATGCAGACAATTGAATGCCATTGACATTTTCAGGCAGAAAGGACTTTTGGCATCCTTTAAATATCTTCAAACAGGTAATTAACTTCTTTACTTGAATAGGGTCAGGCTTATCCAAACACATATACCAAAGTGTCAGGAGTCTTGGTTTTAGTCACTACTCTTCCATCAACTATGTGACTTTAAGCAAGTCACTTAATTCTCTAGGCTTCAATTTTATTGTTTGAAATATGAGAGTCTCCAATTGGATAATTTCTAAGGTTTCTTCTGGCAATAAATAAAATTCTTTCAGGAGTTCAGGGTCACTTATGATTTGATTACCTTTAGCATCCATGTAATAACATAGAATCACAGATGGTAATCAATTTAATTTAATTTATTTCTACAAGTGTTCATTTGTTGCATGCTATTTGGCTGACTTCAGGAAAGGCTAGGTGGGATAAAAGAAATGCAGAAATCTGTCAAAGAACTCAGTCTAATGAGACTTAGATAAGATGTAGACATATGGAACAGTTAAAGAACAGTATAGAATGATGCTACAAATCAGTTATTGAAATAATGGCTCCTCTAGACCACTGGACCAAGTGTCAGGAGACCTGTGTTCTAATCTTAGCCTTGACACTTAACGGGATGTATTACCCTGAACAAGTCACTTAGTCACTTATCTAAATCTGTTTCCTCACCTGCAAAAACAAACAAACAAACAAACAAAAAACAACCAAAAAAACAGAAAAGGGAAGAAAAGAAATGGGTATAACATCTTCCCCACCTATCTTAGTTGTGAAAATCAATCAGAAAATCAACAGGTATTTATTAAGTGCCTACTAAGTTCCAGTCACTGTGCTAGACACTGGAGATATAAACACAAAGATCAAACAGTCCCTATCTTCATAGAGCTTACATTCTATTGGGGGAGATAATAGTAAGTACCACATTTCACCACAGTTGCAGATTATGCCAAATAATTTTGTAAATAAGTGGGGTGTGATCATTATGTGAAGCTTTTAAAAAATTGTGCTGGTATTACTTTAAAATCATTTATTACTAAGCTGTCTTTGGTACAAGATTAGGAGGCATGGTATACTCAGGAACATACATTAAAACTGAATCCTGACAATGCAAGTGGACTGAGAATTCTAGATTTGTGGCTCATAATTAGCGAGAGATAAATGCATATCCATATGCCACTGGTGAATACATTGCTGCTCTGTTTACCTTTTAAGCAGTGTGAGGAACAGAATTATGCCGTGCCATGATACACGATGAAATGTTATAAACCAATTTTTGGACTGAAAAAAACAGGGTGTGACAATTTTGTGGTGGCGACAATTATTCAGTGAAATATGGCACATACAGAAGAGATACAGAGTATCTGGGGAGAGTGTAACAAATGTAGGGGGGGAATAAGGAAAGATTTAATAGTATAGAATCACAGAGGAACGATATAGAAATATAGACCTTTATAGCTAGAAAGGAACTTAACGTTTATTTAATCTAACCCAGATATTTTACAAATATGGAAACTGAGGCCAAGAGAGGTTAAGTACTAGCCCAAGGCCATTTGGCACTCAAACCCAGGTCTTCTGGCTTCCTGTCCAGTGTTGTCACTTTGTGAACTGCAGCATAAAATACCATTTTATCCTCCCCTTTTCCACCCACCCCCCCAATCTAAAAATAGAGTCCAGTTACATCAGCAAGGGGGTGGGTGTAGAGATGGGTTTATGCAAGGTCCCATCCAACTGGTGCAAACAGCTTGGATCCACCAAGAATTTCCAAGATTCTATAGGAGCAGCTCTTTTGAAAGGCCACTTACTGGTCCAGAACAGGTAGTGATTTTAAAGGGGTTTTGATTTTCTAAAAGTTAAAGCAGCCATGACTTATTATTGTTGCTGTCAAAAGACAGAGGGAGGGAGATGGGAAGAGAAAGAGAAAAAGAAAGAGAGATAGACCAACAATCAGAGAGACAGAAACAGAGAGATTTTATTTATTTGTTTTTAACATAAAGAACTCCATCTGGGGCTAGAGAGGTGGGCTTGGCTCTTTTTTATTCCTTTCTCACAAATGCCCTGGGAACACAAACCGGAAGAAGAAACTCCAGTGCTCCTCTTTCCTCCACCCAACAGAATCCTTGACACAGTCCTAAGTCTTTCTCTGCCTCAAATCCTCTTTAGGGCTTACATATATAAGAAGGAAAGAGAGAAACTCTCACAAAAGGGAACTTTGATGGTTTTAGAAAAAAAAATGTGTGTGTGTATAGTATTAGCTGAAAGCCATATTGTATATTTATGCAATGTGTGCAAATATTTATACACACATATGTAAGTGTATATACATAGATGCATACATTTTCTTTAACTAATTTGTAATTAGAAATTTATAATTGGAAATTATTTACGATTAAAAGTATTTCAGACAGATCATCTGCTTTTTGCTGTGTATAAAATTTGAAGTAATCTTTCTCTGAAAAATTTCAAAGTCTTTCAATTAAGTGGAATTCAGTCGAAATAAAAATATTTGGGTTTGTTCTTTTTTCTCAATTTTCAAATTTAAGAAACAAATTAAACATGACTTCAACTGTAAAGTCCAACAGTCTTTGGCATGTTAAGTTCCATTTTTAATGATCACCTGTAATTTTTCCTTTTGTTCACTTTTCTTTATTAAGCTCTATTTGAATAACTTTTAAAAACAGAAATTGTAGCTGAAAATAATCAAACTGTATTCTTTCAAATATTCACTGGAAATGCACTATGACACTTTGTTCAAGAGTCTATCTTGGACTCCAGCTTATACTTCAAAGGGCCCTATAATAAATTGCCTTTCAATTATAGTAACTAAATTCCCTAAAATGAGATCTAAGACACACCTATTTGAGACTTTTTTTTCTAAGTCTGACAGTTACATTCAGAAGTAGAACACTCTTATTCTAAATTACTGAGGCTTTATTTTTTTAAGATCACAAAAATCACAGAATTTCATAATTAGAGGGGGCCTTAGAGATCATCTAGTCTAATCAATATTTGCACAAGAATACCTTAGATAACATACCCTACAAGTAGTAATCCAGTCTTTGCTTAAAGAGCTCTAATGCTGAGAAAACCTGCTATAAAAACTGACCCTTTTTTTGTTGGACAACTCTAATTGATGAGAAATCCCTTTTTCATAAATTCTAAATCTGTGGTTTTGCTATCTCTCCAATTCAAAAAGAAAACTACTTTATATTTATTTTGTGTATATCTTGTATTTATGTGGGTGTTGTCTGCATCAATAGAATGTATGCTCTCTGAAGGCAGGGATTGTTTCATTCTTATCTTAGTATTCCTATCACCTATCACAGTGTCCACCATGTGGTAGACATCTAATAAATGCTTGTTGAGCAATTCATCAGTTGATCAAGGCAGAATAAGAGCTCCTTAACTTTTTAGCCACCATAGCACACTGTTGACTCAACTCCAGCTTGAGGTCTCCTGAACCAACACCCAGATCTTTTGCAAACAAACAGCTTTCTAGATATGATTCACCCTCTTACCTGTGAAATGGAGTTTTTTAACCCAGATGTGAAATTTTACATTTTTCCTTTTAAAGTTTCATTTTTTAAAAAATTCAGTCTGATAGTCTGGCCTGCCAAAATCTTTTTAAAATCCTATCTTCCAGTGTTTTAGTCCTCTCCCAACTTTGTCATCAACAAATTTGATTAGCAAGCTATTTATACCTTTATCTTTATTACTCCTAAAAATGTTCAACAATAGAGGATTGAAGTACAGATCCCTGAGGCACTCCACTGGAGGCCTCCTTTGCAGTTGATATCATCTCTGTCTATGGCTAGCAACATTGTTATCTGAGGTGAAAACGGTATCTGATAATGATCTGGGACTTTCCACACTAAATAATCTGTATTCTTCAAGTGTATCCCATTTTTTGCAATCTGCTTGTTTCTGAAAATGTTGCTGTGAATAGAAATCTCATAAACCTAAATTTTTAAAATGCACTAAAGAAAACTGTACTATAAAGAAATATTCTGAATATCTAGAGTGATCAGGGAAGGCTTCATTAAAAGAGGGGGCATCTCATTTAGGCTTCAATGATTGGTAGGCCAAGAACACCCTACCCCAATTCCCACAACTCATCATTCCATAACTTTAATTATAATTAACTTTGAAGCAATAACCCCTAACTATTTTTCCCCAGAATTGTCACAAAAAGAGTGGATGGTGCTAGAATGAGTAGAAATTTCAACACCAGGCTTGTAGTTAAGAAACAAAATTGTCTTGTCAGACAAATGGAAAAGAACAATTATCAGTTTGGGAGCCATTTTTTTCCTCCAAACTTAGAGAGTATAGAACTAAAAATAAGGACTACTTTCTATAGGAAAACTGGATTGTGTCCTTTAAATTTATCCTTTGGACCCCTCTCTCACGTGCTTTTTTATCTTGTATAGCTGTCATACCATTCTCTTGGGAGGAAAAGAATCTTGCTTTGTCGCCTGGCCAAACCTTCAAAGCAAATTTAGACCTTTGCTTCACTGCTATTTCACCTTCACAAACTGCTGATGCAGTTTCTGCAAATCTAAAGAATCCTGACAGTGGGAGATTGGGGCAGAATCTGTTTCTTTGATTTCTAAGGTTACTTTTTCTGGGAAGATTCACCACCCCCCAATTCAGTACAGAGATTTTATCCATTTCTCCCATCACAGCTTAAAATTACTGAATTATGACTTTGAGGACACCTTGTATATAGCCCCCAATGTGTAGATGGATATACTTGGGTCTCAGGGTTGGCTTCTTAGCTCAACACATAACTTGCATTTTTACAACCTTAGGTACACTGCACTGCTTGGACATGAGCAGAACAGTCCCTTATGGCTCAATCATCCCCAGTGGAAGGTTCTCCACATTGTTCATTTCAATGAATATAGTTTTAAAAAATTAGAAACCAGAGCATTATGAGGAATGGAGTATTTCTTCTAACATGATACAAATTCTTAATAAATGCAAACTGATTTCTAATGAGAATTAAATGAGCCTCATTGAATGAGAATAAAATCTAGTCATCAGAAGCAACAAACAGCATTTCCTTTTTCTTATAGTACTTCAGTGAATGTTGGGGGAAAAAAGTATGGGTGTCTACCCTATGTAAAAACGCCAAGCATCACATTCATCAGATTTCCCCAACCCGAGCTTTGTAATAACCAAGGGTAGCAACATGTATCTTCAAGGTGTCATGGAGCACCATGGTCCCAAGTCTTAAAGCCAAGCAAATTCACTTCAATTTAGGAAAAAAATAGAACATGCCATATGACACTTTCTGGAGGAAAAATAATAAATAAATGGCCCCACACTCTCCCACATCTATATTGACCCAGAAGTTCCCATGTGGGCAAGTACAGTTAAAAGTCATCTTGGGGCTAGAAACTCTAAGTATCACCCTGCAGCATCAGGTGTGAGCTCCATTGAACCCAGGCCCAATCTGAATAGATTCATTGATGTACCAGACCTGGCTCTGTTACCTCCAGCCCTGTTTATCCACTTCTCATCTTTTCTCTAACTCGCATCCCAGACAGGCTATGAATTTGATTCCTGCTTATCATCCTTTTCACCCTCTCATTAATGACCTAGGGTTGCCTTACAGACTTTACTTGCTCAAAATTTCCCTTGAAGGCTAGAAAAGCTCCTCTCCCACTCACCATTGTCCCACCCCCCAGGTAAAAGCTGTGGCTTCTAATTCAATCCAACAAACATTTTTAGGTGCCTATTTGGAGTAGGGTACAGTGCTTGCCAACCACTGAATATTTACATTCATTTGGAAGGGTGGGAAATCTGGAGGAGGGAGAATACAAGTACACAGTGCCATAGTGGGATAGGCCTGATTGAAGTTCCCAGGACTCCAGTCTCAGGGAGACTGTGCACCTGAAGTGCAGGGGTTACTTTGGGAGAACAACAGAAACTTCAGAGAAGGGAAGCCCATGTCATGGCAACACCAGGTTTAAGGAAAGGCATAGCAATAGTATAACCTTCTACTGGCCACCAAAAGCAGGTTGAGGGGAGCTAAGAGAGGGAGAAGCTATTGTGCTGTGACTGAGACCATGGGGACTTGGGGGCCTTCTGAATGGAGACTCTAACACTGTGTGTAAGGATGTTTCCAACCTTCTTTCTTTGAAGTTTTTCCTTCCTTCCTTCCTTCCTTCCTTCCTTCCTTCCTTCCTTCCTTCCTTCCTCCCTTCCTTCCACAAAACCTTAAATCCATTTCGATCTGAAGCTCATAGATTGGACCACAATAGGTCCCTGCCCAAGCTCCACTTAACGACTATATTTTGGGCCCTCCTGGCTTAGAGTGAATGTCAATGGTAACTTTCTCTTTGGAACAACAACCCTGAGGGTCTTCCCTTCCCAGCTTGATCTTTCTTTCTTTCTTTCTTTCTTTCTTTCTTTCTTTCTTTCTTTCTTTCTTTCTTTCTTTCTTTCTTTCTTCCTTCCTTCCTTCCTTCCTTCCTTTCTTCCTTCCTTTCTTTCTTTCTGTCTGTCTCTCCTTCTCTCTCTTTCTCTCTCTCTTTCTTTCTGTCTCACCTTCTCTCTCTCTCTTTCTTTCCTTCTTTCTTTCCTTTCTTCTTCCTCCTCCTCCTCCTCCATCCTGGGCCATCTCCAGTCATCCTGATGAATATCTGGTCACTGGACCTAGATGGCTCCACGTGAGAAAGTGAGGCTAGTGACCTTGCCCAGCCCTCCCTCACTCAAACCAAAGCCAGCTGCAAGTCATGTCATCATTTCCCTGATGTCATGGTCCTCTTCAAAAATGAAGGACAAAGACAACTTCCAACCTTCAGACTGGCCATTCCAGAGGCATTGCTACACATACTGGTATGATCAGAGAGTCTTAGAAGAGGTGGTTTCCCCTATTATTTACTTGAAGATAAGACCCTAATCCCCATAGTACATATGCTAAAATTTTTTTTCCTATTTTTTTATTAATTGCTTTAAGTATTTTACTACTACATTGTGTGTTTCTTTTCTAGCACAGGGCCTGGTATATAGTAGGTACTTAATACATATTGATTGATTGATTGATTGATTGACCTAGTATGCTAGCCCAACACTGAATTTAAATGATCTTAGTTCTCAGCTAAGCAGGGATGAGTTTCATGTCAAATGAAGTACATATACATCATCCCCAAAGCCCTCAATGAACCCAGTAGTCCAAATGAATGCCAAATTGAGTGGATGAAAGTTATGTTTTATGGAAGTTTGGCCAGAATGATCAGAGTAACCCATGGCCCAGAACTGAAGTTTAGGAGTTATATAAATCAGGCTCAAGCTTAGGGGCTTATTGGAAAGCATTGATTTTTTTATCTGGGTCTCAGCTTTCTATAATTTAGCCCTTGCAAGCATCTGTGAGTTAGGAGCAAATTACCACAATGTCTACCCAGAAGGTCAAGACCTTCACAAAGGACTGCTGATTAGGATTATAGCAAGAACACCACTGAAAGGACTTTGTGTATTATTGAGAACTTGTAAGAAAGCATAAGGCAGGGGGTAAAGAATCCATGAGGGAGATGATATGGATCCCTAGAAGGCAAATTTCATCAGAGGGAAGGGTAGCAACCCTGAATCATGAGAAACCCTTAAAATTAAATTTAGTCCATATAAAGTCTTTGGTTCTGGGCAATGATAACTTGGAAAAATGAAAAGTTATATAAGGTTATTTGAGAAGGGAAAGAATACTAACATCTTGGAGAAGGTAAGGTATAGATCAGGAAAGGTTTCCAAAAAGTGACACCTAAGCTTGGGCCTTGAAAAAAAACTGGAAACTTTAAGAGGTAGAACTAAGGAGGAAGTGCATTCCAGGCAGGGCACCCAGGTGGTACAGTGGATAGAATGCTGAGTCTGGAGTTAGGAAGAGGAGACTTCCTGAGTTCAAATCTGGCCTCAGACATTTACTAGCTATGTGACCCTGGGCAAGTCACTTAAACTCTACTTGCCTTAATCCACTGGAGAAGGAAATGACAAACCACACCAGTATCTTAGCCAAGAAAATCTCACAGACAGTATGGTCCATGAGGTCACAAAGAGTTGGACATGATTAAACAACAATAAGCATTTCAGGCACTTGAGATGGCCTGTGCAAAGACACAGGGACAGAAGATAGAACACCAAACTTAGGGATTAGCTAATTGGTCAATTTGGCTGGAACACAGAGAAGGGAAATGATATGAAATAAGCTTGGAAAAGTAGAAGGGAGAAAGAACATGGAGAACATAAGGAGACACCAAATAGTTTTGAGGAAAGGAATAACATGGTCAGACTTCATTTTAGGAATATTAATTAGTAGCTATATGGAGGATGAATTGGAGAGGGAAGAGACATGGAGGTTTTTATGAGTCCAGATAAAAGATAATGAAGGCCTGAAGCAGGGTAGTAGAGGGTAAAATTGTACATTGTGGGAGTGGGAGTATAGTGGAAAGAGTTCTGGGTTTGAGCTAAGATGATCTGGTTCAAATCTTGGTTCTAGGACTAACTCCCTGTAGCATTAGAAAGTCATCTCACCTTCCTGGTCATCAGTCTTCTCAACTTAAAATGAGATGGTTAAACTGAGCTATAGAGGCATCTAGGTGGCCCAGTGGATAGAACATGGGACTGGGAGTCTGGAAGACCTGAATTCAAATCCTGCCTCAGACACTTACTAGATGTCACTTAACCTATATTTGCTTCAGTTTCCTCACCTGTGGAATGGGGATAGTAATAGCATCTACATTCCAGAGTTGTAAGACTTAAATGAGATAATATGTCATAAAGCACTTTGCAAACCTTAAAGTGCTATAGAAATGTCAGTTATTAGGGGCGGCTAGGTGGCACAGTGAATAGAGCACCAACCCTGGAGTCAGGAGGACCTGAGTTCAACTCTGGCTTCAGACGCTTAACACTTACTAGCCATGTGACCTTGGGCAAGTCACTTAACCCTCCAAAATTGCCCCTCCCCCTCCAAAAAAAAGGAAATAGTTATTAACTATTCTTAGACTAGATGGCCTCTAATTTTTCTTCTAGTCCTAAATATTTGATCCTGTAATAACAGGAGGACATATAGATTTGGACTCATCTACTTAGAGATATAATTGAACCTTTGGGAGCTAGTGTAGAGAGAGAAGAGAAGAAAGTCCAAAATAGAGCCCTCGGAATCATCTACACCAGGGAGGCAGGAGATAGGAAATGGATTGTGATCCAGCCAAAGAGACTGGGGAGGACAAGGACAACAATGTCACAGAAGTCCAAGCTATAGAATGTGTCCAGTGACAGAAAGTATCCTGGAAGAGCAGAGGGTCAATGTTGTTAAAAGCTGCAGAGATGGAGAGCAGAATGCCTGATAAGAGGCCACTGAATTTAACATCCTTAGAAAGAGAAATTTTATTAGCAATAGGAATGGGAAAACCCCATTGCAAAGTGGGCTGAAAAGTGAGTGGGAGGTGAGGAAATGGAAGTAACAAAGAGCATGACATCAAGCACCAGACCCAACCAGAGCAGATTGGTCTAGGAAATCCTGAAATGCAACTGGAGGTAGCCATCTATACTGAAGAAGAAAATCCAGTGGTAATAGCAATAGCTGAGCCACAGTCCCTCAACTCCCAAGAATCAAATCTAATGAGTTGATACATTTCATGGCTAAGTTATATGTGGACATAGGGGATGGGGGCCTATAATGAATTTTGGAAGATCCAGACCCTGTGACCAGATGTTCTCAGCAGTAGAATCCAGTTGTATATGAAAGTCTCTAAACCATGTCATATGAGTACCAGTGTAAGGAACCGGGGATGCTTAACCCAAAGAAGAAAAAACTTAGGAAGGCTGTATCTGTCAACAAGTAGTTCAAGGATTATAATGAACTGGAATCAGACTTGATTTAGTTGGCCCCAGAGATCAGAATTAGGAGCAATTTCAGGAAAGCAGATTATAGTTCAATAGAAGGAAAAATTTCCTAACATTTGGATCTGTCCAAATACACCTCCATCTTACCTCATAAAATAGTGAATTTGGTTTCACTGGACACCTGATGACCTTCAGGATTATTGTAGCATGGGATTCTGCTTAGGAATTAACTGTATGTACTACATGACCTTCCAACTACAAGATTCTATGATGTGGCAATCTTCAACAAAATGAGGTTACTTTACATAGCCTATTGTGGAAGGGACTAACTTGAACCCAATGACATTAGTCATATCCCTTTAGATACTTATTCAAAAGAACACATGGAGAGAGGGATGCCTTTGCTTCTTCCCTAGTGAAGTATAGTATGCCTACATTAAATACCTCAGATACCAGGAGTTTCCCACACTTGACTCAAAATAGCCAATGCAGGTGAGCAGTGCCTGGCCTCTACTGACACCCATCAAGTGGAAGAGATGGTTGGTTGGGTTGGGAAAGGATTTGTCTGTATTAAACATGCCACATTGCCCAGGTTCCCCAGCAAAATGGAAAGGAGAGGCTGCTACTGTTACCGTAGCCCATTTTTTGTGGTAACACTTTGTTGGCCAACTGCTCTTGCTAGAAATGATGATGAACACCACTCTGGTGTTCCGGTTCTAGCTTCTTGTCAACTCTGGAGCATTAGAGTATTTCATTGATCATACACCAATCCAACAGGGAGTCCCAAGTTAGCTTTGAGCCACACTGGTCTGAATAAAAATAACTTTTTTGGTCTGGTCTGGCAGCTATGAAACCTTATAGTTAGAACTCTAGTAAGGAATACACATCAAAACCATGTCCAGTAGGGATTAGGATATCATGATTATTGCTAGGTATGCTGAAAAAAAATTATGTTTGGGGTCCAAGTACAGTCATCGATGCTATATACAGCTCATCCAAGAAACTGTCAGTCACCTTACCCCATCAAGTAAGACTGGCCTAGAGCTTCATGACCAATACCAAGGTTTCACAGACATACTCTGTTGATGGGATCCACAACTATCTAGTATGCACTGCCAGCACAGATGTGCAGAATCAACAAAAGTGTTGCCAGGAAGGCATGGAAGTTATCCCTAAGACAAACCCACAGAAAGTAGAACTGAGATAGTGGAGTAGCAGGAAGAAGCATAGCAAACTCATCTCCCCTGTAACTTCTCCAAATAAATCTAGAAAATGCTCTAGACTGAAGCTTGATTGGGGCATACAAGAAAAAAAATGACAGGGAGTCATTTTTTTCCAGTGAAGTCTGGCATAGGGAGAGGAAATAAGAAAGAATAAGGGAATTATGGAAGCATTAGTTTTAATCAAAACAAACTCTAATTAAGGATATAAAAAATATTTATAGTAGCTCTTCTTCCTGTGACAAAGAATTGGAGGGTACCCCATCAATTAGAGAAGGACTGAAAAAGTTGTGGTATGTGAATGTGATAGAATATTATTGTACTATAAGAAACGATGAAGGGGATGGGTTTCAGGGAAACTTGGGCAGATTTATATGAACCAATGCAGAGTGAAGTGAGCTGAACCAGGAGAATAATTTACACAATAACAATAATATTATAAAGGTAAACATCTTTATAATATTTTAGAAATCTCATCAGCTTAATTACCAACCAGGAATCCAGAGTATGCATGAAGGAACTCATGAAGGGAGTTCTACCACCCTGGAGAGGGAGGAAGAAGACAGAAAAAAATTTGGAACTCAAAATCTTACAAAAGTCAATGTTAGGGGTGGCTAGGTAGCACAGTGAATAGAGCACCAGCCTTAGAGTCAGAAGGACTTGAGTTCAGATCCGGCCTCAGACACTTAACACACAAACAAACAAAAACCTAGCTGTGTGACCTTGGGCAAATTACTTAACCCCAATTGCCCTCAAAAAAATAAATAAATAAAAATAAAGATGATGGATTCTACTTTTGGGATTATCCAGACCTAATCATTTTATCATTCAAGACCAGTACCTTTAATCCTTGATCTGGAGGACTAGCAGAGAGTTATGATATTCCTTAAATTGGATGGGGGTGGGTGAGTGGGAAGGGAGGTCAGAAAACTGAGCAAATATCTAATGAATTCACTATCTAAAGTCAATTTGAGTAGTGGAGATAAAGGACAAAGGTCTGAAACAGAGGTCATCAACTTTGGTTGAAGATTTCAAAGTGAGTTGTGCCATAAAATAAAAATTCATTCCACAAACTGTGACTCCTAACCCTTGATATGAAACCCTACTTATATCTTACAGTCAGCAAAAAGTTTATACAAGAATGAAAATACACACACCCATGGCTCTATAAATAGAGACTGACTAGGAAGCCAGCTCCAAGGCATACCAACACTGCTCAGCAGTCATGGATCATCCATCCGGCAGCTGTTCAGAAATGACAGCATGCCCGTGACAATGGACGTCCCACTAGTTTATCATTATGAATTTTAATTTCATACTAGTCACGTAAGAATGCTTACTAAGACAATCTGTTTGCAGCCCTGGGCCTTCACACACTTGATTCATCCCAGAAACTAAAGAAGAACCACATTCATATGTCCATGCAGCCTCACAGTCATACAGATAACTTAAAACCAGTTTTTAAGAGGGAAACACTCTCAAGACAATGGTGTTATTGTTTTTGGCATCTTCAAAGGGAATCCTAGGTAACCTGGCCCTCAATTCAATAAACAGTGCAAGCCCAGGAGGGCCATGGGAAGCTATTTTAACCAGGAGTGTTATCTTTTGGATCAGTCTAACAGGGTTATCTTCATTTTGCCCTATGGACAGCCACAAGGAAGATTTGTCTCTCTGATATGGAATTGAAATCCAACAAGCAGCAATGAGCTTCAAGCAACTGACTTGAAGCCTTAGAAACCTATGAGGTTTATAAGACAAATATCTTTTTCAAAAAAGCAGAATGAAAATGACATAGCTGTTTTCTGCAATAGTGCCATTCGGACCTCTTTGTATTACTAATTGGTTTTTGTTTTTCTGTTGGTTTCTTTTTGCTTTTTTTTTTTTTTTGGAGGGAGGAAAAGTAGGGCAACTGGGGTTGAGTGACTTGCCCAAGGTCACATGGCTAGTTTTTTTGTGTTAAGTGTCTGAGGCCAAATTTGAACTCAGGTCCTCCTGACTCCAGGGCCAGTGCTCTATTCACTATGCCACCTAGCCGCTCCTGTATTACTAATTGTTAAGGAAATATGTTTAATCATGTGGTCTTTTTCATATTATGAACTGGTAACTCTATGATCTTTTTTTTTTTTTTAAGGGGGACCAGGTAGTAGAGGACAGGTGGTTCAGATCTATGATTTCAAGAGACAGGAGACTCCCAGTTAGGGAAACTCCCTCCTCCAAATGCAGAGGAGTGACTTATCTGTAATTAAAGGACTTAAACACTTGCCTGGGGCAATGTCAAGTGACTTCTCCAAGTCACTTAGCCAGTATGTGTCAGAGACAAGACTTGAACTCATATGTTCCTTACTCCAAGGCTGGCCCTGTAGATGCTACACATACTGCTTCTTTGCTTTTAAATAAATGGGAAGGTTTGGTCTATATTTCCCTTACTATACCAAGATGTAGAATCACCCTGTGATCATCCTTTTAGGGAAGGTTGGGCCATCCTTCTAGGAAGGTTGGTGAATAGAATCCTGAAGAAGAAAAAAAATACCAGTTCATTATTAAACCAATAATTCATTGTTGGGCCCCTGAAACCACTTTTTCCCTCTAATCTATATAGCCAACAGGAGCTATATTTTTTTTTTTGCTTTTTTTTGGAGGGCAATTGGGTTAAGTAACTTGCCCAAGGTCACACGGCTAGGTATTATTTGTGTGTGCGTTAAGTGTCTGAGGTCTGATCCGAACTCAGGTCCTTCTGACTCCAGGGCCGATGCTCTACTCACTGCGCCACCTAGCCGCCCCAGAGCTATATTTTAGTATATTCATAATCTGAAGAGAAGAGGCAGTCCAAGGTTCTCAAATGTGAGCAGGTAAAAGCAAGTACCTGGGCAGTACTATGGAGCCAGCCTTGCCTCTCCAATTTTCTTTATTTTTTTTTACTTCTATTTTCCTGCTTCTCTTCTCCTGACCTTTCCTTTTTTACTCTCCCAAAGTTTAAAATGGTAGCCATGTGGTAAAGTCCATCCAAGGTTGGGAGAGAACTAAGGAAGAGACCGGAGCAGGAAGAAGAAGAAGAATCAGAGATGGGAATTGTTCCACTTTCATTTTCTTTGACAAGTTCTGAACAAGTGTAAAAACTGTCCAAACAATATCATATCAGATTAAACAAATCTGGATTGCACTGCCTACTCAGGAAGTAGAAAATAATTCAAGATGATAAAAGGTTTTAATTCATTTGTAAAAGACTTTATAATTGGGTTATTCCCTTTAGAAAGGTTAACTGAATAGTCCAGGCACAGTTTACAAATAGAAAGGGGAGAGATATAAAGAGATTGAAAAGAGCAATTAAATTTGGCCAGAAGTTCTTGGAGGATTAGCAGGGGAACAAAAGGCACCAGAGTGTGTGCCTCATGTTCAGGGAACTTTGGTAGCTGGGGTTCCTGTTTTTCCAATAAGTTTATTTCCCCCCCCCCCAATTTTAAGGCTTCCTCTGCTAATTTTTTTCTCCTCAATATCTCTTCTTTTATTCTTTGTGCCTCCCAGGAGTGTGGTGGGGGTTTAACTCCTTCATGTGAAGCAGCCTGAGTTACTTATGCATTCTTCTCACTGAAGAAATAAGAAGCATGAATGAATGGATCAATTAGGAGTCACCACCTTACTAAAAGATAATGAATAATGGAGATTTTAATATATATATTGAAGGATGTTTGGGTCTATTATCCATCACTGTCAATCAAATCTTGAAACTGTCTATTCATACTTAGACCTGTCATTAAGCAATCTCCTTATAATTCTTTCAACTTCTAGACTATATGATGTGATATGGTTTCAGGACAAAGATTTTTAGTGAATTTCCTTGTGTGGCTATTTTTCTGTATTTTATTGATACCATTTGTCTTCACATCACAGTCATTTCACACAAACCCCTCCAGACTAAACTCTCGCTTATAACAAAGGAAAACGATTAAGCAAAAACATCCAGTGCAGTGGCCACATCTGACAATGTATACAATATTCTATCCCACTAGTCTCCTGCTTCTATACCGTGGAGAGTCTGGCTGTATTTTCACCAAGAAAAAATGATCTCCTTTCATCAACTTTAGAACCCACTTAAATTTCAGATGTATTTCACTTTTAGGCTAAAACCAAGCATTTGGAATTTCAGTTATTTTCTTTTAATGCTCCAACAGAGGATTTATCGCATTGATGTGGGTAGTCTCTCCAGTAGTGCAGATTGCAACCAATCTATATGGTTTCTTCCTATGAAATTCTTATACAAGTACTCCTATAAATCCTTCCAAAAGGGTCTCCCCAATGCACTGAAGATTTTCTTGTAAAGTTTTGCTGTGCTTAACATTTCTTGGGTAACTAGGCCATACCTCGAGTTGTCCATCTGTTATCTTTTTCTCTTAACATGTGATGAATCTAGCTCTTATTCTAGGCACACATTTCCCAGAAAATATCCCTTATATCACTTTGTGAGTATAAGTCATCATTAGTAATATACTTCAGCCTTCTTATGCCTGCCATGCACTATTTAATCACTTATACATTCGATTCTTTGGAAGTTGTGGTATTTTATGGTTCACAACCTCACTGTGAGAATGGTAATATCGAAATCTTGGGTCTTTGTCTCAGGGATATGTTTTGGATTGTTGAAAGTACCAAGCAGTTTCCTAAATGCAATTCAGCTTGTTCTCTTTCTCCTATTCTCCACCTATGGTTTTATATATTGATATAGATATACATATGCATATATATGTATATACACACACATACATGCATGTGTATATACACATACACTGATTGGCTAACTTGATGCTCATTCAACTACATATATGCCTAGGTAATAGACATTTTTTGTTTGTTTTTTTTCCGATATGGATTGACAATGTAGTACTCTAGAGCTTGATGCAATTAGCACAGGTCATCTATAAAGAAAAGCATATTGAGAATCTCATCATCTATAGAAAATCCCTTTTTCATTTAAACTCTGTAAAACATCCTCCTTGGCAGTAACAAACACTATTTGATAAGCATATTTCTCACTTGATTTTGAAAATCAGAGGATCATTGAATAGAGTTATCCCTGTGATTATGTTTATCAGTGAATACTGTATGATTTTAACATAAGCATAGGAGACTTAGAGGAAAGCCTTGAAGGCTACATTTTGCTCAACTGTCAGTTTTTTCTAAATCAATAAACATAAAGGCATATTGTGCTCTCCATATCTCTATTATGTTCTCCCATAGATCCAGTCTGCAGTTACTGGCTGAAGCAGTACAGCTTTGCACAGTAGTCTACATGGGTATGCACTTGCCCACAGCTGTTAATTATGCCCTGGGCCTATTTATGAAACATTGGAATGTGTGTTCATCGCTGCTGTTTGTGGGAAATTTTGTGGGTAGAAACTAGTCCTGGATGTAGAAAGAGGTTCAAGAACCCCAGTGTTTGAATGAGGAGAATCAGTAGGAAGAATGATTTTATGTATGGGAAAAATGGAAGAGAGTTAAAATGAGAAGTAACACATGTGAGGGAGAGTTCAGTAGATTGTAGCACTGGTCATTTATTTATATATTTTGTTATTTTTTGGAGGGGGAAAGGCAAGGCAATTGGGGTTAAGTGACTTGCCCAATGTTGCACAGCTAGTAAGTGTGTCAAGTGTCTGAATCTGGACTTGAACTCAGGTCCTCCTGTCTGCAGGGCCAGTGCTCTATTCACTGCACCACCTAGCTGCCCCTGGTCATTTATTTATAAATTATTATTATTGTTATTATTTCCTATTCATTCTTCTGTGAGATGTAGACTTCAGTTGTTGTCCAGTCATTTTTCAGCCATGTTCAATTCTTCATGACACAATTACGGGTTTTCTTGTCAAAGATATTCGGTTTGTCATTTCCTTCTCCAGTTCATTTTACAGAGGGCATGGTTAAGTGACTTCACACCTCTTGCAAGTATCTGAGGTCAAATTTGAACTCAGATTCTCCTGACTCCAGGGCTGGCGCTCTATCTACTGTGCCACCTAGCTGCTCCCCTTCTCCACCTTTTTTTTTGTATTTTTTTCTTGTTGTTCCTCCTCCACACAATGATACCAGTATTTGGTAAGCTGTAATTAGAAAGACTAGTTACATGTCTACCTGCCAATTTCTGAGTCTCTGTAGCTCCAGGAAAGGAAAAGAAATTGAGCATGCATGAGATCAAAATGACTTCAAATGAGAGGCCCCTAACAAGCTACACCTTTCAGTCCATTGTGCAATGGTGAAAAATGTGATCTACTGTAGATCATCTGTGAAAGTCAGACTATTCCCTGCTCAGATTCTCATCAAGGTTCAATTCTGTTCAGAGGTGGTAAAACACAATATGTATTCAAAGCTTTTGAATCTCTTCAAAACAGATAAAATTGTGTCCTGAATGACTCTTCTATGGAATTTGAATTTTATGGAGATGTCCTTCTGCCTACTTTAATGTCACTAGGATTAAGGATCTGGAAGAGAGGGGGGTAGTAGGAAAAAGAGGAAAGGAAATATGATGAAAAGCCTTCTGTAAGCACACAAAGAGAAAATAGGAAATTCCTCTCTAAATCCCCATAGAGAGTTGAAACTGTCAAAACTGGGCTATACCCAGGAGCCATAGACGAGCTTTGTTTACAAGTCAGAAACTATAATAATTCCCCAACGATTAAACTTCCCTTGCTTACATAAGATGGATCAAATGTGTCACTGAACACAATATTTCCCAAACAGGGGGTCTAAGGAGAATTCTAAGAGGGTAAGACTTACACAATGGAACTAAGAGTGACCAAATACAGAGTCCCCTCAACACATATTGTAATTTACTTACATTTTCTCTTTGTTTCATGCATGTCAATTTTATCTTTTCAGATGAACTGAGACTATATTATTCATAATTTCGTACATTGCTATACATATGGTAGACTAAATGCTTAAGTGAATTATTAAAATCAGCCTTTCTTCCTAAAATCTTATCATGACCCATAATAGAAAGATGGACAGACTGGTGATAGATAGATAGGATAGATAGATAGATAGATAGATAGATAGATAGATAGATAGATAGATTATTAAGTATTTACTATATGTCATGTACTGAGTTAAGTGCTTAGGATACAAATACAAACAAAAAGAAAGTCTCTACCTTCACAGGGCTTACATTCTAATGAGAGAAGACAATATACCTCTCCAGCATTTTCCTCAGTGGATGGATTTGAAAAAGGATTTATTAAGCACTTACTACATGCAAAACACCTTGCTAAATGCTGAAAATTCAAATTAACAACAAGAGTCCCTAATCTCAAGAAGCCCACCTTCTGAGGGGAGGAAGGGATGATGGGGGCAAAAAAAAGAGTTCACCTGTAGGATGAATTGAAAGGCTCCAGAAGAGTGCATTAGTAGGGCAGATGGCAAGGTCTAGGGCAATTTAAGGTATACTAGCAAGGTCAGATAATAGTTCATAGGAGTTTGTGCAGCTTAGTGGTATCCCCTAATGGAGGAAGGTGTCAAAGTCCAGAGTGTTAGGAAGGGAGCTGGGTTAGAGTAAGTATGTCTGGCCTGGGTATTTTCTCAAATGGAGGTTCTGGGCAAGAAGTCACCGATGGGAATATGGGGCTGAAGGGGAACATGTGTAAATTAAGTGGACAAAAGATAAGTAAACACCTACCTACCCTCAATGAATTGAAATTACTGAAACTGATTAAAGAAAAAAAAAACCCACCACAGATTGTTACAGAAAGAACTGATAAATGATAGCTGAGGCACTAGTCTAATAGCTGAAAAATAATGTTAGAAGTACTACTGGATTGGAAAAAAATGCAAATGCTATGCCAGTTTTCAAAACAAAGAATAAATTAAATTCTTCAAATTAAGGCATGTGAGCCTGCCTTTAATTCCCAGCACAATTCTCCAATATACTATAGGAAGGGAAGGTTTCTTAGCACTTGAGAAGTGAGTGCTACCCAGTGATCCCTAGGAGCCTATGTGGGTTAATCAAGAACAGGGGATGCCAGAATAACCTTATTTGCTCTTTGAACAAATTTACTAGACCAGGGCTAGAGGAGTGGGGGGAACCAATAGCAGGGGTGACCTTCTACCTTATCTTAAGTTTGCCTCTACCCTGATGGCACCCCAGACCACCCACACCTCATAGGGGTAGTAATGGTGTCAAAAATACCACTTGGATGAGCTGAGAATCACCAACTACAACACTTCCACTGAGGCAGAGGCCAGGGAATGGAGGCAAATATTTAACAATAGGCTCCCCACCCCAAATAAAAGTACTCTGGATATACTTTTAAGTTTAACATGCATTATTAACATTTTCTCCATTACTTTCTTAAATCTCAACAATCAACAAACAAGAAATCGAGCCCTGATTTGTAGTGCTTGCCAATTTCCAAGGTGTAAGTGCTTACACTTAAAGTTTAACAACAGATTCACAAGCTGGTTTGATTTGGCTTCAGCATACCCCCACATAGAGGACCATCAGGCTTTTACTATCTGCCCTGCTGCTGTGTCCTAAAGTTCTCTAGGACTTTCCAAATGCCCTGCCACTAAGCTCCCAAAACTCCTATGAAGTCTTATCTGATGGACTGGTCTGCCCTAAGATGCCCTAAGCCTTGCCATCTGCCCTTCTATTGCACTTCTCTGGGGCTTTCATTCCACCCTACAGATGAACTCTTCTTTATGTGTTGTCTCTGCCCCCATCATCCCCTCATCCCCTTAGAAGGTGAGTTCCTTGAGATCAGGGACTCTTTTTTAATTAATTGGTATTTTCAGTGCTTAGCATAGTGTTTGGCACATAGTAAGCACTTAGTAAATAAATCTTTTTTCATCTATTCACTGAGGAAATGCTGTAGGCACAATCCATTTGGATTTCATAGAAAGGAGTGGCATTCTTGTGACCAAGATAGCAAGAGATGGGTTCCATAATGATACAGTAAGGTAGATTCAAAACCTTTCCAATGATCAGACCTCAAAGCTAATGATTTATTGAACCAAGTCAAGCTAGAGGGAGTGCCAGAGGGATTTGTGCTTAGCTCTCTTCAGATCAACATTTTTATCTATAACTTGGATGGGGACACAGACAGTGTGATTGCCATAGTTGTGTATGACATGAAGCTGGATGGAATAGCTTTACCTGTTTGATGACAGAATCAGGATCTTGAAAGATATTCACAGACTAGCCCTGATCTAATAAGATCTAATTAGATACTATTATCAGATCTAATAAGATTAAATTTCAGAAATAAAAGTAAAATTCTACATGAATTTAAAAGGTCAAATGTACAAATACAGGATCGGGGGGAGGGACAATAGATTGTGTAAAAAACAAACAAACCCAGATTTAGGTGGATCAACCTTAATATGGCTGGTGTGTCCCAAAAGCTAATGTGTGTTACAGCCTTCCACTAGAAGATGCCTATACTGAACTACACTGAATCCTGCTCTGATTAGACCATATATGGAATATTGTGCTTCATTCTAGAAGTTATACTTTAGGAAAGGCAACGGTGAATCAGATAATGTCATGGATCATAGAATCATAGATTTAGAGTTGAAAGAAACCCTATGATATAACCCCCTCATTTTTCAGAGAAGGAACTGAAGCCGAGACATTAAGTGACTTACCCAGGTCACATAGATGTCTGAGGCAGGATTTGAACCCAGGTCTTCCTGACTCCATAGAACTCTATCCACAACTCCATGGCACCTTTCAATGTACAAATGAGAAAAACCCAAATAGTGAAGGGTCTATGTAGAAGAGTTCATAAGTTAAGATCAGATAAGGCTCAAAAATTTTTATAGTAGATTTGCTGTGAAGGTCTTGAATTTCTTTCCATTTTTCCCCCCATTTTGTGTGACTCTTGAGGTCCTAGGAGACCTCATATGGCATGTCTGTGTTTTCCCAGGTGTCTGCGTGTTGTCAATGGTAAGGTACTATGCTTTTCAGTGGCTAGGACACAAAGTACACTAAAGAGAGAATGTATCTGAGTGTTGATGGCAGGTATTGCACATTCAACCAAAGAATTATATATCAGGACCTTCATGACTGAGCTCACTACTTTGTCAACTGGAAATATTGACTAGAAGTCTACATCCTATATTTATCACAAATAAACCAACCCTAAGAGAGCCATGCGTCCCTCTCTCAACTGTACTGGAATCAGTGCCAAGGTGAACTGGTCAGGAAAAGAATTATAAGAGCTACAAATTGTGACCACCCATGTAGTACGTCAATGGGCATGGTTTTTGTGATTGTTTTGGGTCCTTCCTCTTCTACCAGAGCCCACTATAATTCCCTCTCATTTTTTAGGTTGTAAGGATGGCCACTGAAAATTGTCTTTTAACGTAAAACCTTGCACCTCTGCAACTGATCAAATGCAAGTGGTCTTTATAATTAGAAAACTAGGTTGGGAAGTAGCAGTAAAGATTCTACTTGATCAGGTCCTATTAATGAAAATATAAAGTTCTTCATTAGGGAAATATTCTTGTACCGAGACTAAATTGCTTGTAATTTTTGGATACATGGAGAGCAAGGAGTCTACAGTGTGTACAGGTGGACTAATAGACTCCCTAATTTAATATGTTAACAGTCTTCAGGAACTGGGAGCCATCTTTGACTTGGAGGAGACAATAATTACTGAGATTTTCAGAGGAGGTTTAAAAAAGTCTCAAAGATAGAATACAGGACATACAAGATTTAGATCTAGATTACGTCATAGTACAATTGAGCAATAGATTGGAGGAATGAAAAAGGAGTTGGAATTTTGTGGGACACCACAAGTCAGGCAAAGAGCAAGAAAACCTAGAAGCCTGTGAGAGACCCAAGTCATCTAAGGTATAAGAGAATGGAGCACAGTTCAGGCTTGTTTTAAGCATGACAAGCCCTACCACCTGCCTTAGCATTGCAGGTGAAGCCTATATAGACAGGAGATGCCAGTTTAAGTGTAAGGAAATATGTCTGGCTGGGAATGAGGAAAGAATTTTGGCTAGGGGAACAGAACCCACTGGAAAGTTGGAGGGAAACTTCCCTTTCATTCTTCTTTCAGTAGAAATCTGAAGGTACCCTAGAGAAGGGAACACTAGAAAATGCAAAGTTCTAATAGACTCTGGCACTTCAGAGTACTTGCTTTGAGCTTGGTGAAAAAAGGGGGAGTTCCTCTCTACTGAAAAATTAGGTCACCTGAATATGTAAAAGGTGACATATAAGGTAAGGTCTACTGTAGTAGAGAAATAATCACCTCATTTGTCAGGCAAAAGACAGGGAAAGACAAACAACGGTTTTTGGGGGCACAACTTTTCTCCCCATTTCCCAACAGCTGTACTGCTTTCTTTGGATCTCTCCATCCTATCTCCTTTCTCCAGGAGACTAATCATTGGGAAATCTCATTATGCTGCAAGATAAAATGTGGCTGGTACATCTCCTCTGTTCCCTCTGCTGCTCTGATTGGACCCTTTGACCCATGGGCCATGGGCTCCAGGGCCTTTATTAAAAGAGGGGACTCAGCAAATTTTTCTGCCTAGTTATACTACTTTTTGACTTCTTTGAAATTTTCCATCATGCCCTTCTCCCCCAGACCTCCCCATTTTTTCAGCTTCCTTTTGTGTGTTGTCTTCCACGTTCTCTGTGGGCAGGGACTGTGTTTTTATTTATATGTGTGTCCTTAGCACTTAGCATGGTGCCTAGCACATAGTAAGTACTCAAGAAATATTTATTGACAGACTGATATAAAGATTGTTGTAGAGTTTGTTTCCTATCATTATAACAACATAAAACTCATATTCAGTGGGACATAGGTTGATATAATTAAACTGTCAAGAACCATCTCAGCTAGATTTGGAAGCATCTAAACAGTCTCCCAAAATTACTTGCGACAATTCTGCTCAAAGGAGCCCAGGTACTTCTGGAGTTTTGGCATTTGCCAAAATCTTGCATTATATTTAATCAAGAGAGAAGGGATAAATCTACCTGAATTAAGATTACCGGTTGATCTCTTTCCTAGGATATCTTTATCCTCTGTGAGATTTCCCAACTAATTGAGCAAGAGAGGCAAAATCTAAGGAGCTGATAGGGACCTTAAGGGTCACTGAACCCAATTTCCTAATTTACAGATGAGGTCACTGAGACTCAGAGAGGTTAACTGACTTGCTTGGGGGTCATACAGCTATTAAGTGTTTGAAGCAGGATTCAAACACAGTTCAACTCCAAGTTTAGTGTCCTATACAATATACTTAAGCTATATTTCAGAAAACTGTAAAGAAGTTTATACTTTTTGATGAACAGCAGGGCTATCACTCTTCTTTATCTCTAATAAAGGGGATCTGTAGTTTTACTGATAGAGTCTGAGAGGGCACTGCTATACACTCAAATCAAAGAGGGTTCACAGTTATCAATTACCTTCAAGGAAGGGGTTCGTTACCCTTTTTACTGTCATGGATCCCTCTGGCAATCTGGTGAATCCTATCATCTCCTCAAAATAATTTTTTTGATCCTTTGAAGGAAATGCTAAATTTCAGTTAGACATTAGTGAAAATGAAGATGTAATGTTTTCCCCCATCCAAAAACATGGACCTTCCGAAATCTATCCACAGACCCCAGGTTAAGAGTCCCTTTTCTAGTAGTTTGTACTTGAGGCATAGCTGGGAAATTGGAGCTTTGTGTAATCAAGTGGTTCCTCCGTGTAACCACATGATCCAGAGAACCATTCACATTAGGGAAACATTTGGACCACAGAATCTTGTGCGTTGAGTATACAGTGTGTGTATAAGGTTGGTTTTGTGACTTCATTGATTGAGTTGATGCCAGGAGTAGTTACATGAAGTAGTCAGAATGAGAGAGAATATGACATATTGAGAATTGGTAGAACCAAATACAAGTAAAAATCCCCATCAGTTTTGTGGATGCATAGGAGTATAGTTCCCAAAGGGCTAGTGTTTTCACTGGTATTTACCTTGACTTAGGGAAAATAGAGATAGAAATACAGGATTATAATATTATACAAAAGCAGTCCTTCCCAGCTAGTATATTTAGTTGGCAAGATTGTGTGTGCTAAATAAAAACAATCCTCCCCATTAAGTGACTCCAGTTCTGGGGACATGATGACAAAGTACTATCAGTTCCTATGTCTGAATGGAAAAATGGTGCTGTGCTGAGGCCCCAGCAACCTCCATATTTCACCTCAAGGTGATGACTGCATCAGAAGAGAATATGATGCCAAAATGCTGTGGGAGAGATGCTCTTCCCATAGAGGAATAACTGGGCTTTGAGAAAAAAGCAATTGCTTGTGTTTGGAGGAATGATAGCATATATGCATAGGGACTTTTGGGAGAAAGACACCTGGGACATGAATCTGAGATGGGAAGGAGACTTCACCAAAATTTGGCAAAACCAGTGATGATTACTTACTTCTGATGGTTAATGTAGGAATAAATGATACTGTCAGAAGAAGCTAAAAAGCCCTAGTAAGGAGCATAAATTGCTGGCCAAGAATTTGAAGACTTTAGGGATACACAGGCCATACTTTTAGCACAGTTGTCAATTAAAGGCAAGAACTTCAGAGGAGGAAAACAGATTTTGGAAACGTACAGCTGGTTAAGAGTATGGTGTCTGAGAATGGAATTTGAATTTCTGGATAAGGGTTTATATAGGGATTATAGGTTCTGATAGAGTACCTCTAACAAGCCCTTATAAAAATATGTTTCCATGGACTTTTGTACTCCTAATCAAAAGCACTTTAAAAGGGTAGAGGGAAGGAAATGCTGCCTATTTTTATTTGCCTAGCTAGAACAGCAACAGTAAAGGAAGAAGAACAAAATAAATACCTAGTACTTCACAAGAGGAAAAAAAATCCAAGAAAGCAGCAAGCAAAAAACAAAACAACCATGGCTGGCAAGGAATTTCAAGCACAAAATAAGTGTTTTTAAGATATATTGTTGAAAATAAGAGGATCAAAGAAGGGATAAAGCAATTTGGGGGGCAGATGGAATGATGATGATGAATAATGGAGAGAAGGCAGAACTACTCGATTTTATTTAGCTTTGCATTTCTCTGCCAAGGAGAATTGTCTCTGGCATAGAAAGAACAGGACAAAAATGGCTAATCAAGAATTAAACCCAAAGATAAGTAAGTGTATACAAAGAGACAGCCATCTGTTCTTGATGAGCTCTGGTCACCAAAATTTAATACAAACTACATCCCACAATACTGAAAGAACTGGCTGGCTTAATTGCTAAGCCACTGTCATTGATCTTCAAAAGATCATGGACTATAAGATAGGTATTGCGAGATGGGAGAAGGGCAAATGTCCAGTTTTAACAAAAGGGAAGAGAGTAGAGTCTAAAAGCCAATGAATTTAACGAATGTCTATTCCTGGAAAAGTGCTAGAATGTATCATTTAAAAGGTGGTTAGTGAACATTTAGAAAATGAAATTGTTATCACAAAGAGTCAACATGATTTCATCAAGAATAGGGTATGCCAGACTAACCTCATTTCCTTTTTAATTTATTTTTCAAGTGGGTAACTTATAAACGTAGATCAAGGGAATTCTATAGATATAGAGTACCTGGATTTCAGGAAATCTTTTTTTAAAAGTGTCTCCTGGTATCTTTGTGAATTAGATGGAGAGCTGTGGGAAAGACAACAGTACCCTTGGGCGGATTTGGAATTGCCTTTAAAAAACATAGCAGAAACTTAGAGAAAAAGACAAGAGAACAAGAATTAGGAAGTTTGACAGAGAGAAGACAATCAGATCTTGGATTTGATTCCCCAAAGGGAGCTTTGTGTCATCAAGTGGTTCCTCCATGTAACCATGTGATCCAGAGAACCATTCACATTAGGGAAGCATTCAGACCACAGAATCTTGTGCTTTGGGAAACTATGCTCTCCAGGGAGCCATCTGTACCAGGTAACCATTTCACACCACGGACATTTGATGGAATCAGCAGACAAGTGACAAGGAGTTCCTTTAACAAGTTTGAGTTATAGGAATGCAAATCAGAAACAGCGGAATGCAAGGAAATGACCAAGGTGTTCCTAGACCAAGCATTCTACACCCAGTGAAGGAACTTCTGGGCTAAACTGAGGAGCCCCTTGACAAAGCAGTACTTAGACCTAAAAAAAGGAACAGAGCTAAGATATAAAGGCAAAAACCTAAACCTTGCCTTTCACTGGTACTATGAGTTATTTGGACTGTACAGGTCCAGAAGAAAGTGTTAACTCTATTAACTGAGTACTTTCTCCACTTTGGAATACCCTCCCAGGATAATATAATGAGTATAGATAAGTATATAGGTCCCCATGGGAGATACAGTTTACTAGAGGAGAGGGTTACTTAACTCTAACAATACTACGTGCTTTAACTTTTTCAGGGGGATAGGGTGTGGAACTTCAACCCCAGGGTAGTACTATATGTCTATATAGATCTAAGTCTCTAGGAGATGAAGGCCCACCAAAGGATAAAAGGAAGTTTGTCTTAATTATTTATTGGTTCAGATGTAAGTCTTTAGCATATTTTTCAGGTTTAAAAATGTGTCTCACATTCAATGATATATTAGTCTAGCTCTTGGCATGGGAGCTTAGGGTTCTTTCCCTTTTTTATGGAGACCTAAACATAAGCCATATTCTGATATTACTAGGAGAAACTCCGGGTGGTGGCAGCCACCCACTATATTTACTGAGAAGCACTGAGGACCGAATCACTCTTTGAAATAACCAATGATTAAATATTGGTTAGAAATAGCTAATTGATTGTTTCTATATTTAGAATATATTGTTTCTATATGTAGAAATAAACCCTATACTTACTGAATCCAGGAAACTCAGAGCCATGGACCATGGGTTCAACTATATTAAACTGAAATTACAAATGTTTTCTACTCATGAAAATTAGGGCAAGGGATAAACAGAACACAATCTTCCACCCTAAATTTGAACAACATCCTCTGGGTTATGTGATGTGAGTCAGGCCAATACCAGTCCAATGTCCTGGCAATACTGAAATACTCTATTCATAAAGTTCCTGCTAACCCTAAATTAATTTGTTATTGCTTATCTTACAATGTTTTGATTTTTGTGTCGTTAAGTAGAGATGTTTCTTTAATGTAAAGGGAGTGTCCGTCCAGCTGTGGCACCATGACTGGTACATGCGCCTTCTCCTAGCCTTGGAATTTTGGATCAAGAATCATGGAGGAAAGTAGAGAACTTTCTGGGAACACAAGGCATTCACATATCTGTCCACAATTATTCCCCACTCCTCTCCCTTTTGCCCCATTCCAAGGCTTTAAAAAGAATGTCAAGATGTTCTGTTGACTCCAGCCAAATAGACTCTGGAAATAGCTTCATTCCAGGTCACATGTGAAACCTTGCCCTCACCCTGGTAGATATTTCAGAGATGCACCATTTATCTACCTTGGCAGTCTGGCAGTGATACAAGTTGAACAGCATGCAGCACAGAAAGCTTTGACCTGGTCATGTAGGCTAAGCCTAGGGGGAGGCACAGTATGGATATCCCTGTCCTAGAACTAGGCTAGTTTTACTAGGTCTCACTTACCTGAACAAAAACTTTCCTAAGCCTTTGATGAGTTCAGTTTTGTTCATTTAGATAGCATCTAGCATTTGAACTCAATAAGATATGAAATAAAGTATCATAGGACTTGGAAAATATACTCAGTATTCTATATTTCTTATCCAAACCCTACACATTCCTTAGAATTCCTGAAACAACAATTCAAGTGACCAGTTTCGATTTTCATTATATCATCAGTGGAATATGAGATAAAAGAAATTCGAGATTGTAAACTTAGCTACTGGGACACTGATAGGAAAAACAGCTATATACTTGAGGCAGTAAGAGTAAGTGTCCATAGCTATTAATTATCCTCTAGTCCAACCCAATATAAAAAGCACCTGGGACTGTGTGTAAGGCTATGCAAATTGTGCTAAATGCTAAGGATACAAAGACAAAATGAAAAAAAACAAGCCCCACCCTTACCAAGCTTACATTCTAGTGGGAGAATAACAGATGGGATAGTCAAGAAGCATCAAGGTTGTAAAGTAATATGGTAATAAAGTAATATCCAACCCACTGGATATAGGGAGAGGAACATAGACAGCTTTGTGTGAATTAATTATTCAGGAGAACGCATTGTGTGAAGAGAGATTAATTGCAATAAGGAGTAAGAAGAGGATTTGGTCAGTCTGCATTCAGGAGAGAGTAAACACCAGGGAAAGTGCAGAGGCTGACAATGAACCCTGAAGCAAGTAGGACTGTGTGTGGGAGTCAGGGCATGAAGGCCACCATGCAGAATGATACCAACATTGAGCGGTGATGTCTGTTTATATAGCTATTTTATTTTATTTTTTGGAGGGCAATTGGGGTTAAGTAACTTGCCCAAGGTCACACGGCTAGGTTTTTGTTTGTGTGTGCATTAAGTGTCTGAGGCCGGATCCGAACTCAAGTCCTTCTGACTCCAGCTATTTTATTTCTTTAGAGTCTTGAGATTTTACTGTATCATTGAAGGCTGTTATGTCATCATTTGCTGTTAGGAACATTACTTAGCAAGTATATTTCTTAATTTGACATTAGTCCAGAATTCTCAACCTAAGTCAGTCTTTGAAATAACTCATGATTAAATATTGGTTAGAAGTAGCTAATTGATTGTTTCTATATTTATTAGACTTGTTAGATCAATAATTGGCTATTAATTTGGAGTAAGTAGTCTGCAGAATATTGCCAAGAGGAACTTCCATATCAGTATCATAAAAGTCATCATCAAGAAAATGTATGACTGGGAAAAGAGGTTGACCATTCACATAGTAAAAGGAAAGGATGACAGGTGGAGAGACCATGGATCATAGTTTTGGAACTGAAAGGAATCTTGGAGGTCATCAAATTCAACCCCCTCCTATCATTATTTTTAGTTAAATTTAATTACATTTATTTTCTTCTTTTCCTCCTACCCCATCCCCACCCCACAACTGAAAATGCAAAAAAAAAAAATTCATTATAAATATGTATAGTCAAGCAAAACAAATCCTTACAAGGGCCATGTCGAGAAAAATATGTCTCTGAGTTCATCACCTCACTATCAGGAAATTGGTAGGATATTTCATTTTGAGTCTTCTGGAATTACAATTGGTTATTGTGTTTATCAGACATTTAAGTGTCTGAAAGTTGTTTGTCTTTACAATATTGCCATTACTGCATAAATTGTTCTCTGGGTTCTATTATTCTTCTCCCTCTCTTAGTTTGTACAAGGCTTCACATGTTTCTCTGAACTCATCCCCTTCATCATTTCTTATAGCAGAATAATATTCTATCTCATACATATACCATAACTTATTCAGCCCTTCCCCAATTGTCAGTTTCCAATTTTTTGCTACCACTATAAATACTGCTATAAATATTTTTATTCAATTAGGTCCTTTGACTCTTTCTTTTTATCTCTTTATGAGATAGACCTAGTTATGGGATTGCTGGGTCAAAGGGTATGCATAGTTTAATAGCTTTTTGGGCATGTTGCCAATTTGTTTTCCAGAATGGCTGGACCAATTCACATGTCCCCTAACAATGCGTTAACGTACCTGTTTTCCTACAACACCTCCAGCATTTGTCTTTTTCCTTTTTGGTGAACTTTTCCAATCTTACATGTGTGGCATAGAACCTCAGAATTATTTAAATTGGAATTTCTCTAATAATTAGTGACTTAGAGCATTTTAAAATGGCTATTGATAGCTTGAATTTCTTCCTCTGAAAGTTGTCTATTCATATCTTTTGATGATTTAGCAGTTATTAGTCCACACCCAGTTCCCATTTTATTAGAGACCCAGAGAGGCTAAATGCATTAGCTAGGGATCCTACAGCAAGTAAGCATCTCAGGTAACATTTGAACCTAGGTCTTCTTGACTTCAAACCCACAATTTTATCCACCATACCATACTGCAGTTTTGTGATATATGTATGTCCAAAAAAAAGATTTGGCGGGGGGTGGGGAGGGAGGGTGGAGTAGAAGGAGGAACAAAGAAAGGAAAGCCTCCTGTGCCTTCGGTAGATTCTCTGTGGAGAATGCATAGAAAAATATGTTGAAGAATCATGCTGAACAAGAGGTACAGATAGGTCTATATCATTTGGGGGAGTGCCCACATAGATAATACATGGGACCCATCAAAGTATTACACTACAGAACAATGCAATAGAATGAAAAAATCACATGGTATAATGGAAGGAGTGATGGATATAAATGTGTAAACATGATTTTACATTCTGTAAATACATGACCTTCTGTAAATTATCTAACCTTTCTGAGCCTCAGTTTCCTCATCTGTAAAACTAGTATATTAATATTTGCAGTATCTTACCTGCCTCATAGGGTTACTATGAGGAAAATGCTTTTTATGAACTTTAAAGCACTAAAGAAACAGAAATTATTATTGTGTCAGAAAAGGACAAAAATCCAGAATAAATAGAAATAAGGGAAATGTGCATGAAATGATGCTGAATGAAGGAACAAAATCAGAGCAGCACACTCTTTGATAAGTCCTACATAAAAATAAAAACAAAAAGCTCTCATTGAAAGAATAAGAAGAAAATAGAATGGGAAAAAGGGGACATAGAATAAAAAGCTATTATTTTTTTTTTTTTTTAAGCAATTGGGGTTAAGTAACTTGCTCAAGGTTACACGGCTAGTCATTTGATTTATGCGTGGGTGCTCATTTTCTGAGGCCGGATCTGATCTCGGGTCATCCAAACTCCGAGGCCGGCGCTCTTACTCCCTGCGCCACCTAGCCGCCCCAAAAAGCTATTATTAATTTGCTAAAATGGATGTATTTTCTCTTCATCAACATGCTAATAATTTAGGATTTGTGGTTTGGGGATGCTTTTATTCCTTGTTTTTTAGATTTTTATTGTACAACAGTGAAGATTGTTATTACATTTTGTCATAAGAATTATTTTTTTAAACAGAAAGATTTTTGCCTATAGACACAAGAATTCAAGGAATATAAATCGCTTTCTTCATAATATTAACTTTTTACAGACATGACTTCTAATGACTGAATCCATTCTCATGAATGAGGAAATCTAAGATCAGTGACTCACCCCTCATGGAGGCAACTGCCTCTTTGTTCCTCAAATCAGAACCCCTGGGGAGTAATGGATCTAAAATGATACATTCCCTTATGTAGGTATGGACAGTGCACAACTTAATGGTGCTCACCACTTCAAGAAATGACTCTGCCTCTAAGTGGCTGTGTGACCTTAGGTTAAGTCACTTAATCTCTTTGGGTCTCAGTTTCTTCATCTATAAAATGAGAAAGCTGAGCTCAGTGATTTTATACTATAAATCTTTAATCTTAGCAACTCTAAAAAAAAAATCAGAATATATTTACCTATAGAGACTGTGTTGGAAGTGGAGGCGAGACACAATTGAATTAGTAGGATTAGTAGAGTACTATGCTTCAGTTTTCTTACGGGTTGAGTAAGCTTTTGTGAGCTAGCCAGGGCACCAAATCATCAAATGTCACATTGTTTCTATGGGCAAATACTGAGAGTTCCAAGCAACCAACTTAGAAATGGCACTTTTGGAACACCACCTGTTTTAAACTGTGGACTGCCTGTACTTACTAATCCACATGATTTGCTGTCTTGTCACCCTTGGAGGATTTTCTGTAGATACTACATGACACTTGGTCTTAACCAAAAAATCAAAAAGCAATCCTTTTAACAATTGTTATTGTTAAAGCTTGTATCTGGATCATAAAATCAGAAATTTATGATTGGAAGGCACCTTAGCATTTTCAAAAGGGTAGGACTAGAGGATCTCTAAAGTGCTATCCAATGATAATCTATCTAGCCCAGAGGTGGGGAACCTGTGGCCTGGAGGCCACATGTGACCTTTTAGGTCCTCAAGTATGGCCCTTTGCCTGAATCCAAACTTCACAGAATTTGCATAAACCTGTGCAGATCAGTTAATCTCTCTGGGCCTGAGTTATATTATCTGTAAAATGGGGGATTGGGCTCAGTGACCTCTAAGAACTCTTCCAGATCCAAACAAATCCTCCCAACCTAGACCTATTCCTTTACTGGTCTTGTGATTCAAAATAAGGGGGCCATCTCCAGTTGCTCCCATCTGTATTTTGTCAGTGAACCCAAATGGAGGAGGAGAAAGTGAGGCTGGTGGCTTTGCACGGCCCTCCCTCACTTAAATCCAATTCACTCAAAACCCATGGCATTACCTCCCAGATGTCATGGTCCTCTTGGAGAATGAAGGACAAACAATTCAAATAGAGTGACTGTAGCAGCAAGCACCCCAATATCCCCAGGGTGGCTGCCAATATAGGTTCTTAGATCTGCTTTTCAAAAGGAAAGCAACTCAAAATGGGTTAACAAGCTTACTTTAATCAAACAAACATACATTACCTAGTTCAGGGGAAAAAGGTCAGCACCCGAACTTAAGAGTTACAGAACTTACAGATCAAACAGACAGGCTTCCAAACTGTCCAAACATTATATCAATACCAAATCACAGTTACCAGAGAGGGAAGCATCAACATCTGGGTTTTCAAAGCCGGGGGGCTCTCAACAACAGCTTCCCAGAGTCTCATCTGGTCAAATCACACAACACTTCTCAAAGTGAGCCCCAAAGCAAAGCCTCTCCTCAGGGCTTATATGGCCTTCTCTTGGCTCAGAGAATGTAACAACCTCCTTGACCCACTGCCCAATCACCAAGTATCAAGGTGTGGGCTTTCCTGAAAAACAAGCCTCCCACCACAAGCTCCAGGTGCACTTAAGCTAGGGGCAGGGAAGATCTTTAAATTTACATTTCCATTACAGTGACCAAATGGGGCTTGGCCTGAGATTTATTGTTGGCCAATCAAAGAGAGCCAGAGTGAATGGAGTTTAATGTGTGGTCCTTAAGAAAAAAAGGTTTTCAGTGATCAAAATAAACATTTTGTTAGAGCACCCATAGGTAAGGGTATAATGCCCTATGTGGGGGGAGAGAGAGGGAGAGGGGGAGAGAGAGAAAGGGAGAGGGAGGGAGAGGGGGAGAGAGAGGGGGAGAGAGAGAGAGAGAGACAGAGAGAGAGAGAGAGAGAGAGAGAGAGAGAGAGAGAGAGAGAGAGAGAGAAAGAAAAAGAAAGAAGGAAAGACAGAAAAGAAAAAAAGAAAGTTCATCCCCCTTGGTCGTTTGGACCCTAATTGGCTCAGATGGAATGTAAATAGCAATTATTTCTGTTTTGACTAGAAACCCTGAGGGTCTTCCCCTCTCAGATTGATATATGTGTGTGTGTGTCTGTGTGTGTGTGTGTGTGTGACACTAAGTAAAGAGGCCATTCTCTGCTTCATTTCTTAACCTAGCCTGAATGGACTTTGCCTCAATCAAACTGAGACCTGTTAAAGATCTTAGCTTAAGAACACCAAGGTCTCCCATTGCTTTCAGGGCCATCTCCAGTTGTCCTGATCTATATCTGACTACTGGAGTCAGATGGCTCCTGAGGAGAAAGTGAGGCTGGTGACTTTGTAGGGCCCTTCTTTACTTAAATTCAATTCACTTGCACATCATGGCATCACCCCCATGATGTCATGGTCCTCTTTGAGAACAAAGGACAAACAACAACAACAACAATGATTCAAATGGACTATATTGGTCTAAAGGGAAGATGGGACACACCAGACAAGCAGGACCGTTCTTTGAAAATGCCCTTCAAGGGGGCGGAGCCAAGATGGCAGAGTAGAAACAGCTCCTCCAAGCCACTCTGCCCCCAGATTCCCCACAAACTATGTAAAAAAGGACTCTGAACGACTTCTGGAGCCCCAGCACCCACAGAACGACACAGAGAAGCTAACCTCCCGCTGAGGACAGCCCAGCAGCCCTGCAGGAAGGACCAGCGCAGCGGTCTGGGAGCCAGCAGCGCACAGAGCGCAGGAGCCGAGCCGAGCCCAGGTCCACGTGAGCCGAGGTTTTAGCCCAAGGGCGGCAGGGCCAGCAGCCAGCTGGAGGAACCCCAGAACACCAGGAACTGTGGAGACTCCAGAATTATCAACATAGACATGCCTAGGACAAAGTAAGAGGTTAGTGTCCTATGGACTTTGGGACCTGTATTTGGGGAATGCGTCAGCTCCCTCCCCTGGGGGCTAGAAGCCACTGAGGAGACAGGCCATTTTGTAGTTTTCATAGGCATCTCCGGCTCCCAGCCTACAAATCGTGGGGAGATCCAGCGATCAGTCTTGGGGGGTAATCGCTCTTGCTCTAACCTCCCTGGATCTGGATTGTGATCTAGGGTGGAAGCCGTGGATGGGTTTACAGCTTGCCAGAAACGGAAGTTGCCCCCCACACGTTCGGGACGAAAATTCCTCTAGCTGGTCTTAAAGCCATAGTGTGGCAACAAACCCAAAAGTCAAGTAATTAAGTGTCAACATGCCAAGGCAAAGGAAACAGAAAAATGCAACCCTAGACTCCTATTTTGGGGGCATAGAGCAGGAAAAGGACTGTGAGGTCAGAAGTCCTCCTCCAAAAGCCCCAGGGGAAAACATGAGTGGGTTGCAGGCCATAGAGGACCTTAAGAAGGACTTTAAAAATCAAATAGAGAAGTGGAGGAAAAATTAAAAAGAGAAATGAGAAGGATGCAGGAAAAGTATGAAATGAGGGTCAACAGCCTGACTGAGGAAAACAACACCTTAAAAAATAGACACCAAATGGCAAAGGAGGCCCAAAAGGGCAATGAGGAAAGAATGCCTTAAAAAGTCAAATTTGCCAGGTGGAAAAAGAATCTCAGAAGTCCACTGAGGAAATTCATTACTTCAGAGTTAGACTGAAACAAATGGAAGCTAGTGACTTTATGAGAAATCAAGATGCTATTAACAGATCCAAACAAATGAAAGATTAGAAGGCAATGTGAAATATCTCATAGGAAAAACCACTGACCTAGAAAATAGATCCAAGAGAGACAATTTAAAAATTATTGGACTACCTGAAAACCATGATCAAGAAAGAACCTAGAAATCACCCTTCAAGAAATTCTCAAGGAAAACTGCCCTGATGTTTTAGATCCAGAAGGCAAAATAGAGGTTGAAAGAATCCACCAATCACCTCCTGAAAAAGATCCCAAAAAGAAAACTCCCAGAAATATTATAGCCAGGTTCCAAAATCCCCAGATCAAGGAGAAAATACTACAAGCAGCCAGGAAGAAAAAATTTCAATATTGTGGAAACACAATCAGAATAGCCCAGAACCTGGCAGCTTCTACACTGAGGGATCGAAGAGCATGGAATATGATATTCCAGAGGGCAAAAGAGCTGGGATTGAAGCCAAGGGTCACCTACCCAGCAAAACTGGGTATCTTGTTTCAGGGGAAAATATGGTCATTCAGTGGAATAGAGGACTTTCAAGCATTCTTGAGGAAAAAACCAGAGTTGAATAGAAAATTTGACATTCAGACACAAGAAGCAAGAGATGCTTGAGAAGGTAATCAGGGAAAAGAAATCAAAAGGAACTTATCAAATTGAACTATTT